>CM070823.1:41899137-42499137 GCA_036326025.1 Chrosomus eos
GGGCTCGTCCGGGATTTGAACCCGGGACCTCTCGCACCCGAAGCGAGAATCATACCCCTAGACCAACGAGCCTGCCTGATGCTGAATGTTGCTACTTGCGTACACTTGTACAGTCACCGAACGCTGGCCTCTAACAGAATGAGCAGGCACTAGAACGTTTATGTTTGGGAGCCGTACTCTCTGGCAGGCAGCAATTCTGAGTACGTTATGTGCAGGAAATAAACGCTTGTCATCTGGCTGAATCTGTTGTACAGATGAACACAAGCAGCAGTAAGGATTTCAAAACCACGACAGTTTGGCTCAGTGCTGCAAAGGAAGGAGCCGACTGGCTGTTTGTTCTGAAACTGCTGGGCTCGTCCGGGATTTGAACCCGGGACCTCTCGCACCCAAAGCGAGAATCATACCCCTAGACCAACGAGCCTCTTCGATGGCAAATCTTTCGGGAGGGCCCCACAATTTCAGTGATACCCATCTCAAAGACGGAACTCGACCTGGCGTCGAGATAGGAAAGGCCACTTGTTGCTTTTGCACTGGACCTACGACGAAGGCTTTGCGTACGAAAGCAGAGAGATAGACTACACACAAAACAGGTGGGAAAGAGTCATGAACTATAAATGAATCTAGTCATCAAAAAACATCATTGATATGTTCGTTTTTTTGTCCATATAACCAAAATGGCTCTGTAGTTGTAGAAAAAACAAATGGAACAGAAATGGCGGGCTCTAAATGTAAACAGCCGCATATAGGCTTTGCCGTAGGCTTGACTTTAAACTATAAGGCATCAGCCTCCCACCTAGGGCTTGCTTGTTGAGCTAGCTCTAAGCCGATGCTGCAAAAAGTCAATAAAAAGTTGTTCAAAGAAACTCCACAGAACAACAAGTATACCTGTGCTTAGCGTTTCTGCAAAAGAGCCACGGTAATTCAGTTAAGAGCGATATAAAATGCTTTGAATCCCACTACAGCATCTACAAGCCTGCGAAAATAAACACTTGTCATCTGGCTGAATCTGTTGTACAGATGAACACAAGCAGCACTAAGGATTTCAAAACCTCGACAGTTTGGCTCAGTGCTGCAAAGGAAGGAGCCGACTGGCTGTTTGTTCTGAAACTGCTGGGCTCGTCCGGGATTTGAACCCGGGACCTCTCGCACCCAAAGCGAGAATCATACCCCTAGACCAACGAGCCTCTTCGATGGCATCTCTTTCGGGAGGGCCCCACAATTTCAGTGATACCCATCTCAAAGATGGAATTCGACCTGGCGTCGAGATAGGAAAGTGTGGATGTTTGAGCGTTAGACACCCTTGAAGGCATATTACTGATCAAAGGAAAAGCATGCCAGACAAGGCCAGTGGCCTAATGGATAAGGCATCAGCCTCCGGAGCTGGAGATTGTGGGTTCAAGTCCACCTGGGTCGTCTGTAATGGCTCAAGTTTAAGTTGGATGTTTGAGAAATTCAAGGATGGTTTGTTCAAAGCAATCATCTGAATTAGGATAGAACGGACAAACTTTGGATAGCTGACGTGGGTTTTTGTGAGCATCAGACTGTCAGTGAATCATTCTTGCCTGCCCGTGCATGTGCCCTTTCAGGCTGAAATTACACAAAGCACTGTGTGCAAGAGGCCCAGTGGCCTAAGGGGAAAAGGCCACTTCTTGTTTTTGCACTGGACCTACGACGAAGGCTTTGCGTACGAAAGCAGAGAGACAGACTACACACAAAACAGGTGGGAAAGAGTCATGAACTATAAATGAATCTAGTCATCAAAAAACATCACTGATACGTTCGTTTTTTGTCCATATAACCAAAATGGCTCTGTAGTTGGAGAAAAAACACATGGAACAGAAATGGCGGGCTTTAAATGTAAACAGCCGCATATAGGCTTTGCCGTAGGCTTGACTTTAAACTATAAGGCATCAGCCTCCCACCTAGGGCTTGCTTGTTGAGCTAGCTCTAAGCCGATGCTGCAAAAAGTCAATGAAAAGTTGTTCAAAGAAACTCCACAGAACAACAAGTATACCTGTGCATAGCGTTTCTGCAAAAGAGCCATGGTAATTCAGTTAAGAGCGATATAAAATGCTTTGAATCCCACTACAGCAAAAGAGCCACGGTAATTCAGTTAAGAGCGATATAAAATGCTTTGAATCCCACTACAGTCAAGTCAAGTCATCTTTATTTATATAGCTCTTTTAACAATGTAGATTGTTTCAAAGCAGCTTTGAACAGCATCTACAAGCCTGTGAAAACAGTTCAATTTGCCCAAAGCATCAGTCTCTGCTGCTTCAGAACGTGACGTCAAGTACTATGTGGGTTGCAGTAAATGGCCAGACTATGAAGTGGTTGATAAAGAGAAGTAGCAATTAGAGTCAGAGAACCCTTGAACTCATACTAAAGGTGAAAGGGCTCGTCCGGGATTTGAACCCGGGACCTCTCGCACCCGAAGCGAGAATCATACCCCTAGACCAACGAGCCTGCCTGATGCTGAATGTTGCTACTTGCGTACACTTGTACAGTCACCGAACGCTGGCCTCTAACAGAATGAGCAGGCACTAGAACGTTTATTGTTTGGGAGCCGTACTCTCTGGCAGGCAGCAATTCTGAGTACGTTATGTGCAGGAAATAAACGCTTGTCATCTGGCTGAATCTGTTGTACAGATGAACACAAGCAGCAGTAAGGATTTCAAAACCACGACAGTTTGGCTCAGTGCTGCAAAGGAAGGAGCCGACTGGCTGTTTGTTCTGAAACTGCTGGGCTCGTCCGGGATTTGAACCCGGGACCTCTCGCACCAAAGCGAGAATCATACCCCTAGACCAACGAGCCTCTTCGATGGCAAATCTTTCGGGAGGGCCCCACAATTTCAGTGATACCCATCTCAAAGACGGAACTCGACTGGCGTCGAGATAGGAAAGGCCACTTGTTGCTTTTGCACTGGACCTACGACGAAGGCTTTGCGTACGAAAGCAGAGAGATAGACTACACACAAAACAGGTGGGAAAGAGTCATGAACTATAAATGAATCTAGTCATCAAAAAAACATCATTGATATGTTCGTTTTTTTGTCCATATAACCAAAATGGCTCTGTAGTTGTAGAAAAAACAAATGGAACAGAAATGGCGGGCTCTAAATGTAAACAGCCGCATATAGGCTTTGCCGTAGGCTTGACTTTAAACTATAAGGCATCAGCCTCCCACCTAGGGCTTGCTTGTTGAGCTAGCTCTAAGCCGATGCTGCAAAAAGTCAATAAAAAGTTGTTCAAAGAAACTCCACAGAACAACAAGTATACTGTGCTTAGCGTTTCTGCAAAAGAGCCACGGTAATTCAGTTAAGAGCGATATTAAATGCTTTGAATCCCACTACAGCATCTACAAGCCTGCGAAAATAAACACTTGTCATCTGGCTGAATCTGTTGTACAGATGAACACAAGCAGCACTAAGGATTTCAAAACCTCGACAGTTTGGCTCAGTGCTGCAAAGGAAGGAGCCGACTGGCTGTTTGTTTTTGAAACTGCTGGGCTCGTCCGGGATTTGAACCGGGACCTCTCGCACCCAAAGCGAGAATCATACCCCTAGACCAACGAGCCTCTTCGATGGCATCTCTTTCGGGAGGGCCCCACAATTTCAGTGATACCCATCTCAAAGATGGAATTCGACCTGGCGTCGAGATAGGAAAGTGTGGATGTTTGAGCGTTAGACACCCCTTGAAGGCATATTACTGATCAAAGGAAAAGCATGCCAGACAAGGCCCAGTGGCCTAATGGATAAGGCATCAGCCTCCGGAGCTGGAGATTGTGGGTTCAAGTCCCACCTGGGTCGTCTGTAATGGCTCAAGTTTAAGTTGGATGTTTGAGAAATTCAAGGATGGTTTGTTCAAAGCAATCATCTGAATTAGGATAGAACGGACAAACTTTGGATAGCTGACGTGGGTTTTTGTGAGCATCAGACTGTCAGTGAATCATTCTTGCCTGCCCGTGCATGTGCCCTTTCAGGCTGAAATTACACAAAGCACTGTGTGCAAGAGGCCCAGTGGCCTAAGGGGAAAAGGCCACTTCTTGTTTTTGCACTGGACCTACGACGAAGGCTTTGCGTACGAAAGCAGAGAGACAGACTACACACAAAACAGGTGGGAAAGAGTCATGAACTATAAATGAATCTAGTCATCAAAAAACATCACTGATACGTTTGTTTTTTGTCCATATAACCAAAATGGCTCTGTAGTTGGAGAAAAAAACACATGGAACTGAAATGGCGGGCTTTAAATGTAAACAGCCGCATATAGGCTTTGCCGTAGGCTTGACTTTAAACTATAAGGCATCAGCCTCCCACCTAGGGCTTGCTTGTTGAGCTAGCTCTAAGCCGATGCTGCAAAAAGTCAATAAAAAGTTGCTCAAAGAAACTCCACAGAACAACAAGTATACCTGTGCTTAGCGTTTCTGCAAAAGAGCCACGGTAATTCAGTTAAGAGCGATATAAAATGCTTTGAATCCCACTACAGCATCTACAAGCCTGCGAAAATAAACACTTGTCATCTGGCTGAATCTGTTGTACAGATGAACACAAGCAGCACTAAGGATTTCAAAACCTCGACAGTTTGGCTCAGTGCTGCAAAGGAAGGAGCCGACTGGCTGTTTGTTCTGAAACTGCTGGGCTCGTCCGGGATTTGAACCCGGGACCTCTCGCACCCAAAGCGAGAATCATAGCCCTAGACCAACGAGCCTCTTCGATGGCATCTCTTTCGGGAGGGCCCCACAATTTCAGTGATACCCATCTCAAAGATGGAATTCGACCTGGCGTCGAGATAGGAAAGTGTGGATGTATGAGCGTTAGACACCCCTTGAAGGCATATTACTTATCAAAGGAAAAGCATGCCAGACCAGGCCCAGTGGCCTAATGGATAAGGCATCAGCCTCCGGAGCTGGAGTTTGTGGGTTCAAGTCCCACCTGGGTCGTCTGTAATGGCTCAAGTTTAAATTGGATGTTTGAGAAATTCAAGGATGGTTTGTTCAAAGCAATCATCTGAATTAGGATAGAACGGACAAACTTTGGATAGCTGACGTGGGTTTTTGTGAGCATCAGACTGTCAGTGAATCATTCTTGCCTGCCCGTGCATGTGCCATTTCAGGCTGAAATTACACAAAGCACTGTGTGCAAGAGGCCCAGTGGCCTAAGGGGAAAAGGCCACTTCTTGTTTTTGCACTGGACCTACGACGAAGGCTTTGCGTACGAAAGCAGAGAGACAGACTACACACAAAACAGGTGGGAAAGAGTCATGAACTATAAATGAATCTAGTCATCAAAAAACATCATTGATACGTTCGTTTTTTGTCCATATAACCAAAATGGCTCTGTAGTTGGAGAAAAAACACATGGAACAGAAATGCGGGCTTTAAATGTAAACAGCCGCATATAGGCTTTGCCGTAGGCTTGACTTTAAACTATAAGGCATCAGCCTCCCACCTAGGGCTTGCTTGTTGAGCTAGCTCTAAGCCGATGCTGCAAAAAGTCAATGAAAAGTTGTTCAAAGAAACTCCACAGAACAACAAGTATACCTGTGCATAGCGTTTCTGCAAAAGAGCCATGGTAATTCAGTTAAGAGCGATATAAAATGCTTTGAATCCCACTACAGCAAAAGAGCCACGGTAATTCAGTTAAGAGCGATATAAAATGCTTTGAATCCCACTACAGTCAAGTCAAGTCATCTTTATTTATATAGCTCTTTTAACAATGTAGATTGTTTCAAAGCAGCTTTGAACAGCATCTACAAGCCTGTGAAAACAGTTCAATTTGCCCAAAGCATCAGTCTCTGCTGCTTCAGAACGTGACGTCAAGTACTATGTGGGTTGCAGTAAATGGCCAGACTATGAAGTGGTTGATAAAGAGAAGTAGCAATTAGAGTCAGAGAACCCTTGAACTCATACTAAAGGTGAAAGGGCTCGTCCGGGATTTGAACCCGGGACCTCTCGCACCCGAAGCGAGAATCATACCCCTAGACCAACGAGCCTGCCTGATGCTGAATGTTGCTACTTGCGTACACTTGTACAGTCACCGAACGCTGGCCTCTAACAGAATGAGCAGGCACTAGAACGTTTATTGTTTGGGAGCCGTACTCTCTGGCAGGCAGCAATTCTGAGTACGTTATGTGCAGGAAATAAACTGAGTACGTTATGTGCAGGAAATAAAAGATCGAGACCATCACAAGGGAAATGGAAATAAACTAAATTGTTTTATTTTGGGTGTTTAAAGAGTGGGATTAAAGGTTAAAGTGGATTAAAGTGAGATTGAATTCCACCTATATTACGAGTTCTGTTAATAGTGTGGGGGTTGAGAAGCGCACTCCAACAGAGTTAAGAATGTTTTATTGCTTAATATAGCCCAATAGTGATCAAGTTAAGCATGAGTTTTCTTGTTTATTGTAGATGAAAAAAAAGTGGTCAGATCTAAAGATCGCCACAAAGAGGCGCGTCTCGGCACTGAAGATCTTATTATTTTTATGATTTTTATTATTAATGACGCTTATTATTATTTAGAAGAAGAATTTCGTTATTATTATTTAAAAGAAGAATTGTAATGTTATCGATCCACGTGTAATGATTTGCATGAATGGAGATTGGTTGTTAGCTCTTTGTATGAGAGTCAGATCATATCCAGTAAAGACTGAAGTTAGACGCAAACGTGTGTGCTCTTGATTATTTTTTGGTACGACACTATTTTGAGTGACTGCACAAGAACAATACAAGAGTAATGTAATTTTTATTACCGGTATTTTGTCATTCTGAATTATTTTTTTGGTCATCGAAAGCCTTTCATTACTGAACCAAGTCCGTGCGCGCACCACCTAACCCTGAAATGTCAGGTTAAGCGCAAAGGCTCGCAACTGAAGGAATACATATGCCTACAAATCAAATGCTTTGGTAAAATCACACAAATTAAACATTGAAGTCCATGTTGCACAAAAATAAACACTGAAGTTTATAATATATATATATATTTTTACAGTTCATAATCTATCATATCTCTTAGTTTGTCATGTGTTTTGTGGAGGAATTGTTTTTCTGCGCATTTCTGCACTAACTCAAAACGTGCGTACACCACCTCCTGAGCTGGTGTAGGATTTGAGCGTGCCGTACGCCAAAGTCCATATTGATAAATCTCAAAGTTACCGTGGTTTTGGGTGTACGCCAGGTGTACGGTGGAAATTTGGTGTACGCACTTTTGATAAATGAGGGCCAATGTGCAGGAAATAAACGCTTGTCATCTGGCTGAATCTGTTGTACAGATGAACACAAGCAGCAGTAAGGATTTCAAAACCACGGCAGTTTGGCTCAGTGCTGCAAAGGAAGGAGCCGACTGGCTGTTTGTTCTGAAACTGCTGGGCTCGTCCGGGATTTGAACCCGGGACCTCTCGCACCCAAAGCGAGAATCATACCCCTAGACCAACGAGCCTCTTCGATGGCAAATCTTTCGGGAGGGCCCCACAATTTCAGTGATACCCATCTCAAAGACGGAACTCGACCTGGCGTCGAGATAGGAAAGGCCACTTGTTGCTTTTGCACTGGACCTACGACGAAGGCTTTGCGTACGAAAGCAGAGAGATAGACTACACACAAAACAGGTGGGAAAGAGTCATGAACTATAAATGAATCTAGTCATCAAAAAACATCATTGATATGTTCGTTTTTTTGTCCATATAACCAAAATGGCTCTGTAGTTGTAAAAAAACAAACGGAACAGAAATGGCGGGCTCTAAATGTAAACAGCCGCATATAGGCTTTGCCGTAGGCTTGACTTTAAACTATAAGGCATCAGCCTCCCACCTAGGGCTTGCTTGTTGAGCTAGCTCTAAGCCGATGCTGCAAAAAGTCAATAAAAAGTTGTTCAAAGAAACTCCACAGAACAACAAGTATACCTGTGCTTAGCGTTTCTGCAAAAGAGCCACGGTAATTCAGTTAAGAGCGATATAAAATGCTTTGAATCCCACTACAGCATCTACAAGCCTGCGAAAATAAACACTTGTCATCTGGCTGAATCTGTTGTACAGATGAACACAAGCAGCACTAAGGATTTCAAAACCACGACAGTTTGGCTCAGTGCTGCAAAGGAAGGAGCCGACTGGCTGTTTGTTCTGAAACTGCTGGGCTCGTCCGGGATTTGAACCCGGGACCTCTCGCACCCAAAGCAAGAATCATACCCCTAGACCACAAGCCTCTTCGATGGCATCTCTTTCGGGAGGGCCCCACAATTTCAGTGATACCCATCTCAAAGATGGAATTCGACCTGGCGTCGAGATAGGAAAGTGTGGATGTTTGAGCGTTAGACACCCCTTGAAGGCATATTACTGATCAAAGGAAAAGCATGCCAGACAAGGCCCAGTGGCCTAATGGATAAGGCATCAGCCTCCGGAGCTGGAGATTGTGGGTTCAAGTCCCACCTGGGTCGTCTGTAATGGCTCAAGTTTAAGTTGGATGTTTGAGAAATTCAAGGATGGTTTGTTCAAAGCAATCATCTGAATTAGGATAGAACGGACAAACTTTGGATAGCTGACGTGGGTTTTTGTGAGCATCAGACGGTCAGTGAATCATTCTTGCCTGCCCGTGCATGTGCCCTTTCAGGCTGAAATTACACAAAGCACTGTGTGCAAGAGGCCCAGTGGCCTAAGGGGAAAAGGCCACTTCTTGTTTTTGCACTGGACCTACGACGAAGGCTTTGCGTACGAAAGCAGAGAGATAGACTACACACAAAACAGGTGGGAAAGAGTCATGAACTATAAATGAATCTAGTCATCAAAAAACATCATTGATATGTTCGTTTTTTGTCCATATAACCAAAATGGCTCTGTAGTTGTAGAAAAAACAAACGGAACAGAAATGGCGGGCTCTAAATGTAAACAGCCGCATATAGGCTTTGCCGTAGGCTTGACTTTAAACTATAAGGCATCAGCCTCCCACCTAGGGCTTGCTTGTTGAGCTAGCTCTAAGCCGATGCTGCAAAAAGTCAATAAAAAGTTGTTCAAAGAAACTCCACAGAACAACAAGTATACCTGTGCTTAGCGTTTCTGCAAAAGAGCCATGGTAATTCAGTTAAGAGCGATATAAAATGCTTTGAATCCCACTACAGCATCTACAAGCCTGCGAAAATAAACACTTGTCATCTGGCTGAATCTGTTGTACAGATGAACACAAGCAGCACTAAGGATTTCAAAACCACGACAGTTTGGCTCAGTGCTGCAAAGGAAGGAGCCGACTGGCTGTTTGTTCTGAAACTGCTGGGCTCGTCCGGGATTTGAACCCGGGACCTCTCGCACCCAAAGCGAGAATCATACCCCTAGACCAACGAGCCTCTTCGATGGCATCTCTTTCGGGAGGGCCCCACAATTTCAGTGATACCCATCTCAAAGATGGAATTCGACCTGGCGTCGAGATAGGAAAGTGTGGATGTTTGAGCGTTAGACACCCCTTGAAGGCATATTACTGATCAAAGGAAAAGCATGCCAGACAAGGCCCAGTGGCCTAATGGATAAGGCATCAGCCTCCGGAGCTGGAGATTGTGGGTTCAAGTCCCACCTGGGTCGTCTGTAATGGCTCAAGTTTAAGTTGGATGTTTGAGAAATTCAAGGATGGTTTGTTCAAAGCAATCATCTGAATTAGGATAGAACGGACAAACTTTGGATAGCTGACGTGGGTTTTTGTGAGCATCAGACTGTCAGTGAATCATTCTTGCCTGCCCATGCATGTGCCCTTTCAGGCTGAAATTACACAAAGCACTGTGTGCAAGAGGCCCAGTGGCCTAAGGGGAAAAGGCCACTTCTTGTTTTTGCACTGGAGCTACGACGAAGGCTTTGCGTACGAAAGCAGAGAGACAGACTACACACAAAACAGGTGGAAAGAGTCATGAACTATAAATGAATCTAGTCATCAAAAAACATCATTGATACGTTCGTCTTTTGTCCATATAACCAAAATGGCTCTGTAGTTGGAGAAAAAACACATGGAACAGAAATGGCGGGCTTTAAATGTAAACAGCCGCATATAGGCTTTGCCGTAGGCTTGACTTTAAACTAAAAGGCATCAGCCTCCCACCTAGGGCTTGCTTGTTGAGCTAGCTCTAAGCCGATGCTGCAAAAAGTCAATGAAAAGTTGTTCAAAGAAACTCCACAGAACAACAAGTATACCTGTGCATAGCGTTTCTGCAAAAGAGCCATGGTAATTCAGTTAAGAGCGATATAAAATGCTTTGAATCCCACTACAGCAAAAGAGCCACGGTAATTCAGTTAAGAGCGATATAAAATGCTTTGAATCCCACTACAGTCAAGACAAGTCATCTTTATTTATATAGCTCTTTTAACAATGTAGATTGTTTCAAAGCAGCTTTGAACAGCATCTACAAGCCTGTGAAAACAGTTAAATTTGCCCAAAGCATCAGTCTCTGCTGCTTCTGAACGTGACGTCAAGTACTATGTGGGTTGCAGTAAATGGCCAGACTATGAAGTGGTTGATAAAGAGAAGTAGCAATTAGAGTCAGAGAACCCTTGAACTCATACTAAAGGTGAAAGGGCTCGTCCGGGATTTGAACCCGGGACCTCTCGCACCCGAAGCGAGAATCATACCCCTAGACCAACGAGCCTGCCTGATGCTGACTGTTGCTCCTTGCGTACACTTGTACAGTCACCGAACGCTGGCCTCTAACAGAATGAGCAGGCACTAGAACGTTTATTGTTTGGGAGCCGTACTCTCTGGCAGGCAGCAATTCTGAGTACGTTATGTGCAGGAAATAAACGCTTGTCATCTGGATGAATCTGTTGCACAGATGAACACAAGCAGCAGTAAGGATTTCAAAACCACGACAGTTTGGCTCAGTGCTGCAAAGGAAGGAGCCGACTGGCTGTTTGTTCTGAAACTGCTGGGCTCGTCCGGGATTTGAACCCGGGACCTCTCTCACCCAAAGCGAGAATCATACCCCTAGACCAACGAGCCTCTTCGATGGCAAACATTTCGGGAGGGCCCCACAATTTCAGTGATACCCATCTCAAAGACGGAACTCGACCTGGCGTTGAGATAGGAAAGGCCACTTCTTGCTTTTGCACTGGACCTACAACGAAGGCTTTGCATACGAAAGCAGAGAGATAGACTACACACAAAACAGGTTGGAAAGAGTCATGTACTATAAATGAATCTAGTCATCAAAAAACATCATTGATATGTTCGTTTTTGTCCATATAACCAAAATGGCTTTGTAGTTGGAGAAAAAACACATGGAACAGAAATGGCGGGCTCTAAATGTAAACAGCCGCATATAGGCTTTGCCGTAGGCTTGACTTTAAACTATAAGGCATCAGCCTCCCACCTAGGGCTTGCTTGTTGAGCTAGCTCTAAGCCGATGCTGCAAAAAGTCAATGAAAAGTTGTTCAAAGAAACTCCACAGAACAACAAGTATACCTGTGCATAGCGTTTCTGCAAAAGAGCCACGGTAATTCAGTTAAGAGCGATAAAAAATGCTTTGAATCCCACTACAGCATCTACAAGCCTGCGAAAATAAACGCTTGTCATCTGGCTGAATCTGTTGTACAGATGAACACAAGCAGCAGTAAGGATTTCAAAACCACGACAGTTTGGCTCAGTGCTGCAAAGGAAGGAGCCGACTGGCTGTTTGTTCTGAAACTGCTGGGCTCGTCTGGGATTTGAACCCGGGACCTCTCGCACCCAAAGCGAGAATCATACCCCTAGACCAACGAGCCTCTTCGATGGGAAATCTTTCGGGAGGGCCCCACAATTTAAGTGATAGCCATCTCAAAGACGGAACTCGGCCTGGCGTCGAGATAGGAAAGGCCACTTCTTGCTTTTGCACTGGACCTGCGACGAAGGCTTTGCGTACGAAAGCAGAGAGATAGACTACACGCAAAACAGGTGGGAAAGAGTCATGAACTATAAATGAATCTAGTCATCAAAAAACATCATTGATACGTTCGTTTTTTGTCCATATAACCAAAATGGCTCTGTAGTTGGAGAAAAAACACATGGAACAGAAATGGCGGGCTCTAAATGTAAACAGCCGCATATAGGCTTTGCCGTAGGCTTGACTTTAAACTATAAGGCATCAGCCTCCCACCTAGGGCTTGCTTGTTGAGCTAGCTCTAAGCCGATGCTGCAAAAAGTCAATGAAAAGTTGTTCAAAGAAACTCCACAGAACAACAAGTATACCTGTGCTTAGCGTTTCTGCAAAAGAGCCACGGTAATTCAGTTAAGAGCGATATAAAATGCTTTGAATCCCACTACAGTCAAGTCAAGTCATCTTTATTTATATAGCTCTTTTAACAATGTAGATTGTTTCAAAGCAGCTTTGAACAGCATCTACAAGCCTGTGAAAACAGTTCAATTTGCCCAAAGCATCAGTCTCTGCTGCTTCTGAACGTGACGTCAAGTACTATGTGGGTTGCAGTAAATGGCCAGACTATGAAGTGGTTGATAAAGAGAAGTAGCAATTAGAGTCAGAGAACCCTTGAACTCATACTAAAGGTGAAAGGGCTCGTCCGGGATTTGAACCAGGGACCTCTCGCACCCGAAGCGAGAATCATACCCCTAGACCAACAAGCCTGGCTAATGCTGAATGTTGCTACAAGCGTACACTTGTACAGTCACCGAACGCTGGCCTCTAACAGAATGAGCAGGCACTAGAACGTTTATTGTTTGGGAGCCGTACTCTCTGGCAGGCAGCAATTCTGAGTACGTTATGTGCAGGAAATAAACGATTGTCATCTGGCTGAATCTGTTGTACAGATGAACACAAGCAGCAGTAAGGATTTCAAAACCACGACAGTTTGGCTCAGTGCTGCAAAGGAAGGAGCCGACTGGCTGTTTGTTCTGAAACTGCTGGCTCGTCTGGGATTTGAACCCGGGACCTCTCGCACCCAAAGCGAGAATCATACCCCTAGACCAACGAGCCTCCTCGATGGCAAATCTTTCGGGAGGGCCCCACAATTTAAGTGATAGCCATCTCAAAGACGGAACTCGACCTGGCGTCGAGATAGGAAAGGCCACTTCTTGCTTTTGCACTGGACCTACGACGAAGGCTTTGCGTACGAAAGCAGAGAGATAGACTACACGCAAAACAGGTGAGAAAGAGTCATGAACTATAAATGAATCTAGTCATCAAAAAACATCATTGATACGTTCGTTTTTTGTCCATATAACCAAAATGGCTCTGTAGTTGGAGAAAAAACACATGGAACAGAAATGGCGGGCTCTAAATGTAAACAGCTGCATATAGGCTTTGCCGTAGGCTTGACTTTAAACTATAAGGCATCAGCCTCCCACCTAGGGCTTGCTTGTTGAGCTAGCTCTAAGCCGATGCTGCAAAAAGTCAATGAAAAGTTGTTCAAAGAAACTCCACAGAACAACAAGTATACCTGTGCTTAGCGTTTCTGCAAAAGAGCCACGGTAATTCAGTTAAGAGCGATATAAAATTCTTTGAATCCCACTACAGCATCTACAAGCCTGCGAAAATAAACGCTTGTCATCTGGCTGAATCTGTTGTACAGATGAACACAAGCAGCAGTAAGGATTTCAAAACCACGACAGTTTGGCTCAGTGCTGCAAAGGAAGGAGCCGACTGGCTGTTTGTTCTGAAACTGCTGGGCTCGTCCGGGATTTGAACCCGGGACCTCTCGCACCCAAAGCGAGAATCATACCCTTTTTTTTTTTTTTTTTTTTTTTATTAAGAAATTTCAATCAATAAAATACAACAAGAATAAATACAATAAAAAATACAGATTTTCTTCTACAAACATCTCTACATCACATATCTTTCATTTACATACATAATTTACAAAACTTCTTCACTTCCCGGCAGCTTCCACATTAAATCTTTTAAAACACAACAAACATTTGGGGTAAAAACATCATAAAAAGCATTCAACATATTTTCACCTTTAAAATACACATACAATCTTTCAATATATAATTCTGTTTTCCTTTTAAACACAGTCCAAACATCCAATACAGTTTTTTCTTTTTTAGCCACAGTTCTTCTCTCCCATATTGCACTTTTCATTAGCATTACACACAGATTAATAAAACTTTTGTTTTGACACTTTTTTTCCCAACCAAACATCACCACTCTGTTCCATTCCATTACATTTTCATCCCACTCCTCAGTTAACTCTTTAATTAAACATTTACATTTCTTTAAAAATTCCTCCAGTTCTTTACAATATAAAAACATATGTAAAATCCATTCTTCCTTGTCTAGGCATACTTTACACAAAGCGTTTTGTTCCATTCCTATTTTATTTAAAACAACCTCAGTAAAAACCACTTTATGTCTTATAAAATATTCCAAACATCCCAATTTTGTTTCCACACACCTCCCCCTCATATTTCTCCATATACACTCTTCTTTTAGATCTTTAAATTTCTGCATCCAGTATCCATTAACAATTGGTTCTTTAAAAACACCGTCTCTAAAAAAACCATAAATCATCTTCACCGTACATGTTTTAAAACCATAAAATTTTTCTCTCAACTTCACATACACTTCCTTTCCATTTGTCCCCTCTTCCATACTTTCAATCCTTTTTATCCAGTCTTTAGGTATTGCCTTTTTGATTATTTCATATTTATTAATTATCTCTTGTCTGCTAAAATCCTCCTTTGCCTCCTCCATTACGTCCACAATGTATTGCACTGGTAAAAATCCTTCTTTAAATTCGTATAAAACATCTCTTACTCTTGTAATTCCCAGCTCCCACCATTTCTTAAAAAATATCTCCTTTCCTTGATTTAAAATGCCATTGTTTAAGAATAAAGGATGATTTAAAAGGTTCTCTCTACCGCTTGGATTAAAATGTACATTAGTTAAAAATTTACCCCATGCACTCATCAATTCCTTATAAAAATCTGGCAACTCCTCTGTCATCCATTTCTTTGCTCTCATCCACAGTATATTATCTCCAAGTGTAAAATTCCCACATTTACTTAAAAAATATTCCATTGTCTTCTTCCACGCTGTTTTGTTTTCTTCATTCAAGTACTTTTGTATTATTTTTACTCTTAAACTATTTTTTCTTTGTTCGAAATCCATTAAGCCCAAACCTCCCTTACCCACTTCTCCTATTAATGTGTTGTACGCAATTCTTGCTGGCTTCCCTTCCCATAAAAAATCTAAAAAAACATTTTTTCAGCCTTTTTTCTGCCCACAATGGCATGGATGACACATATAACACATACCATAATTTAGAAACCATTAAAACATTCAGAATTAAAACCTTCCCTTTCAAAGTTAAAGTTCTCAGTTTCCAAAAATTCATCCTCCTTTCAATACCCCCTAATAATTCCTCCCACATTGTTTCTCCTACCTTCTTTTCATCTATTCCCATTAAAACCCCTAAAATCTTCATTTCTTTAGTTTCCTTAAAAGCAAAACTATTTGCTAAATCTTTTGCCCCTCCAAATCTCATATACACAGTTTTTTCTCCATTTACTTTTGCTCCAGATCCCTTACAAAACACGTCTACGATTCTCATTACTTTTTTGACACTCTCTAGATCCTTTACTATCACTGTAGTATCATCCGCATATTGAAATATTTTGTTTTCTTCTCCCTCGACACCTATTCCATTAATTCTCTCTTCTTGTTTTATGGCCAGGCCTAGTGGTTCAGAAACTAACGAATATAAAAGAGCTGAAAGTGGACATCCTTGCCTTATGGATCTAGTAACTTTAAAACACTGTGTTAAAAAACCATTACATTTAATTTTTGTTATTGCTCCTTTGTATAAAATTCTTATCCATTTAATAAAATTCCCTCCAAAACCAAAACTTTTTAAAATTTCAAATAAAAATTCATGTTCTACTCTGTCAAATGCTTTCTCAAAATCTAAACTAATTATGTACCCTTGTTTGTTCTTTTCATGTATGTATCTTATTGTATCTTTTATACTTATTGTTGTATCTGCTATGTCTCTTCCTTTCACTCCGTACGCTTGGTTGGTTTTAATTATACTCGGCATTACTTCCTTCAATCTGTTGGCTAAAATTTTCGATAAAATCTTTAAGTCTGTATTCAACATCGTAATTGGTCTGTAGTTCTTCAAATCTATCTTCTCTCCTTTTCGCTTGTATATCAATTTCATTAAACCCATTCCCATTCTTTGATTCAGTTCTCCTTTGTTAAAAATATCTACATATACTTCTTTTAAAATGCTAGTTAAAAAATCTTTTAAAACTATATAAAATTCACTCCCCAAACCATCTATACCCGGACTTTTCTTTTTGTTTAATTCACTTATTGCTCTTTGTATCTCTTCGTCTCTTATCTCTTCATCACACTCTTTTTTGTCTAGTTCTCCAACGGTTGTTTTTATTTGTTTCAGTAACTCCAGTTTCTCTTCTTCTTTCGCTCCCTCTGCACTAAACAAATTCTCATAGTATGCTTTTATTTCTTTTAATATTTCCTCATTTGTTTCCACAACTACTCCATTATTTCCTCTAATTTCTTTTATCATTTTCGCTTTCCCTCTACTTTTTTCTAGATCGAAGAAAAACTTTGTACATTTTTCGCCCTCCACTGTGTATTTTGCCTTACTTCTTAGTCTTGCTCCTTCATATTTCCCCTCTTCCATTTCTTTCAATTTTCCCTCTAATTCTTTTATTTTTTGTATATCTTTTCCGTTCTCATTTAATTCTCTTTTCAAATTTTCTCTTATTTCTCTCTCCATATTTCTCTTACTTTTCTGTATTAGCTTACAGTACTTCATAGTAAATTTTTTTACTAAATATTTTGTATTTTCCCACCATATTCTTTTATCCTCAATGTACATTTCATTCTCCTTTTCAGTTTCAATAATCTCTTTAACATTTAAAATATAATCTTCATTCTTTAAAATCTCTGTGTTTAAAACCCATACTCCCGGCCCTCTTTTCACAGAACTCCAGTCTATTTGCATAAAAATTGGTTTATGGTCACTTAGGCTTGATTCCTCATATTTAATACTACCAATAAAACCTTCCATGTTCCTTGTACATAATATAAAATCAATTCTTGTTTTGCACATAAAATTCCCCACTAATTGCCTCCTTGAATATTCTCTAATTTTCCATTTCTTTCTCGCCATATATCAATCATGTTGTTTTCTTCCATTAATAATTTCAACTCTTTTCTTCCTTTGTCACTTTTAAAGACCATTCCCTCACCCATTTCAATTTTGCTAAAAACAGTATTAAAATCACCCATTATAATAACGTCTTTGTATTTCTTTAAAAATTCTCTTAAAATACTAAAATACTCTTTCTTTTCACTCTCTTCATTTGGCGCATGAACATTAACCACAACTATTGCTTTTCCTTCAAAAACCATTTCTACAGCCATACATTTCCCTTCTTTATCATTGTATATTTTCTTGCATGTTACACCACTGTTTTCCTTTATTAAAACTGCTACACCTCTGCCATACCTATCATCCCCGTTGTTATATAAGATCTCTCCATTCCACCTTTTCGTTATTTCAGTCATAAAACTTTCTCTCCAGTTGGTCTCTTGTAATAAAATCACATCTTCACTTTTGCACATTTCCTTCACTTTCTCAAATTTCCTTATATCTAAAAGTCCTCTGGCATTAAAATTAACCATTCTTAACAGCATAAAACATATACAAATGTTGATAAAATCCATTATCTTAGTCCATCTCCTTCAAGTCCTTTAGCATGTCAAACTTATTCCCAGTCTCAATAAAGTCTTTTACTTTTTTCCTAGCAGTGTCTAAATTTGGTGTTACCTTTATTGGCCGCCTTCTTTTCGTTGCTTTCCCTTGTTTGTCCTCCTTTTTTTCCATTCCAACCGCTTCTTCGTCAAGTTCTATTGTCTCCATGTCGTTTTGCAAACTGTCCGTCAAATCCAAATGTGTCCATACAAATCCATCCTGTTGTATATCCATAAGTCCATTATTCTCTTGATCATTTTGTTCCACATCTTCCAAAGCACTTTGCACATTTTCCGTTAAAACCATCTGAGTCCAAGTTCCCCCGTTCTGTTGTGATTGTTCCTCTTGATCCTTATGTTCTTTATCATGCTGTTCAGTGTCCTTGGTTGCTGTTGTTTCGCCTTCTTGTATTGTTTCCTCTTCCCGCTGCACATTGTCTCGTTCATGCATCTGTTCGTCCACTTGCTGTTCGGCCTCCTCCTCCTCATTCCCCATCCAACACTCACACTTATTTAAAACCAAATTACAATCCGGGCACCTTACTGCATTGCAGTCCCTCGCGAAGTGCCCCCTCTCCTCACACTTAAAACACTTGAACTCCGGGCAGTCCTTCACCACATGGTCCGGGCTCATGCACAGCCGACAGGTTTTCACCTGGTGGCTGTGCATCACCCTGAAATATTGTGGGCCCTCTGCCGTTTCCATTCTTGTACTGTATGGGAGGGAGGCAACTTCTTTTGGGAAACGTGTTCTGACAAACCTTGTCCCATCCTCAATGTTGGTGCCCGGATATACTCGTCTTTTTATTTTAGATATTGGGAAAACTCCCCATCCTTCCAATTTGTCAACAATCTCTTCATCAGCAATGTAGACGGGCAGATGCATGAAGGAGACAACATAGTCTCGGTTTTGCAGTCTCTTTACCTCGAAGTTAACTCCATTAATTGTCAATCCATCCATTAAAAGCTCTGTGTCATCTTCATGTTCCAGCGTCACCTCGTACTCCTTAGTTTGTTTGAAATGGCGGGCTCTAAATGTAAACAGCCGCATATAGGCTTTGCCGTAGGCTTGACTTTAAACTATGAGTGCTTCTCATTTCTTATTTGTGCATCCTCGTTTCCTTTCATCGCTTCCTTTCCTCGCGTCTCAGCTCCACCCCATGTAGGACGCGAGGAAAGGCTGCAAGGAAAAGAAAAGGAGGACAGAGGAATCGAATGAAAGCTTTTTTATACATTGGAATACTTGATCACTCGAGCGTCACTTCACAGCGTCATCAGCAGCGCTCAAAGGATCTGCCCTTATTATTTTTTTTTTTATAGTTTATTTGATATGGACACAACAACAGTATTGGACAAACCAGATACATTGTTTTTCGTGTTATAGCAAGACTGCTAATTTGCAACACTTGTCCATAGAAAGCTACACACTTTCACAAAACACAGAACAAAAACAGTACACAATACAATATTTAAAAATAAACAATACACATCATCAATATTCATTTCATACAGCGTTACCATGTGTCAGCTTTGACTTGACCTCAGCCATTGTTTCAGACCTCGGTCAAAGCTGATCATGTCTGTCTGCAATTTTAGTTCAGTAGGCAGAGAGTTCCATAGTCTCGATCCATTAAAAGAGAAACTAGACTGACCAAAAGATTTTGTAAATCGCGGAAGAACACAGTCCCCACTGACTGAGGCTCTGGTGGAAGGTCTAAGTGAGCCCTGACACCTAATAATGAGAGCAGAAAACAATGGCGATACATGACTATTCAAACATTTAAAAACTAATTTCAAAGTACTAAAATTTATAAAATTTCCAAAAGTAAACAGATTATGTCTATGAATAGGGTCACAGTGATGCGATGTCATGGGTTTTCTGTCAAATACCTTGACTGTCTGCTTGTACACTGAAACGACTGGCTTGAGTGTGGACGGGGTGGTTTGTGACCAAGATGTTACGCAATAAGACAGATGTGAAAAAATCATTGCATGCATATATAACCGAGCGGCCTGTTGAGACAAATCTCTCCTGATAAAACGAAAACAGTTCAAGTTGGATTTGACCTTTTTGCAAACATTTTTGACTTGACTTTTAAATTTAAGGTTGTTGTCAAGAATAATTCCAAGATATTTGGTCTCTTTTACTTCTTGAATAATTGTGTTGTTTATTCTTACTTCAAAGGTACTTTCAATAGGTCTTGTTTTGATTGTAAAACAGACAGCAACGGTTTTCTTCACGTTTAATGTTAGGTGAGACGACTCTAACCATTTAGAAATGCCTACTAGGGCAAGTGTCAACTGGTGCGCTGCCAGAGCTGGAGTTTTAGCAGACAGATGGATGACTGTATCATCTGCATACAGCTGGCAGTTGGCACCTTGACAGCTATCAGGGAAGTCATTGATGTACATTGTGAACAACAATGGCCCCAGAACTGATCCTTGAGGAACCCCCATGTTGTTAGGGCAAAGAGCTGACATCGCCTCATTAACCTTAACACACTGTTGCCTTCCCTCCAAATATGATCCTAACCATGCTAGAGAACTAGATGACATATTAAAGAGCTGGAGTTTGTTAATTAGCACACTGTGATCCACAGTATCAAAGGCCTTTTTTAGGTCTAAAAATACAGCACCAACTACTTTCCCCTTGTCTAGAGGCTCTTTGATCTTCTCTAGCAAATAACAATTAGCTGTTTCGGTGCTGTATTTACGTCTAAAACCAAACTGTTGAGGATGCAGCAACTGGTTTGACTCAAGATGTTCAATGAGTTGTTCTGCAATAACCTTCTCCAAGATTTTAGACACAACAGGTAAAATTGCAATAGGTCTGTAATTGTTGGGTGTGTCCTTTTCCCCTGACTTGTGGATTGGTGTTATTACAGCGGGCTTCCAGCACTGCGGAAATGTACTTGACCGAATTGAGAGATTGACTAAATATGTAATTGGTTGCAGCAGACTGTCCTGATGTTTTTTAATTAAGATCATACTTAAGTTATGAATGTCTTTTGCCGCAGAGTTGTTCATGTTTGTAATTATCTTTTTGACTTTATCGGAAGAGACCTCTTGGAAGTTAAAATGGCTTGCATTAGCTAAATTAACATCTTCAACACATGTCACCTTGTTTTTAAATTTGTTTGCTAGTTCAAGCACTGAGTCTATAAAAAAGTTATTAAAAACATTTGCCATTGACTCATTGTTATCAACAAGAGTGCCATCCACTTTAATGGAATTTATCATAGTGTGCTTTTTCTTTGCAGGATTGGTTAAGTGGTTTATGTGTTGCCACAGTTTAGAACTACTACCATTAGCCTCTTCTATTTTTTTTGTAAAATAGTTGGTTTTGGCTTTACGCATATTGCTTATGACTTGATTTCTAAGTGTGGTATAAATTAGTTGATCTGTACCGGTTCTATTTTTCAGAAACTTTTTACGTGCAGTGTCACGTTTTTTCATGATGTGCCAAATATCACTATTAAACCATGGAAGCGAATGTTTTTTTTGTTTACTTGTCCATGTTTTAGTAAACTTTTTTATCGTATTGCTGAGTGTAGTGACAAAGATATTTGCACTTTGGTTCACATTGGACTCTTTCATAACATTATGCCAGTTTATTTGGTTCAGTTCTTCTTCAAAGTTATTTTGTTTTGCTTTTGGAATTCCTATTTTCTGTGTTTTTGTTTCTTGGTTATAGTAAGTCAATCGTTTTTTACCCAGTTTCCTAACAATTAGGGTCATGTTATGATCCGAGAGCCCAGTAATGAGATTATAGGTTTTTATTATTCTTTCAGGCCTATTGGTAAGAATCAGATCAATCAGCGTTTTACTACTACTGGTGACTCTGGTAGGTTTGTCTATAAGCTGTTTATACTTAAATTTATCTACTAGGCCTTTTAATTTCATTTTACTACTTTTGTCCATCCAGTTTATGTTAAAAGCGCCCAATATTAAGCTTTCAGAGCAATCCATATTTGAAAGAAAACTCTTGAATTCATTGTAAAAGTTCACACTGTGTGATGGTGGATTGTACAGAACACATAAATTAAATTTCATGGTTGCAGACAGAGTAATTCGTAGTATAAGGCCCTCCAATTTCACATTTATTGCAACCTCTTCACATTGAAATTGATCTCTGATGTATATTAGCACCCCCCCGCCCCTTCCCTGTTCCCGATCTCTTCTAAAGCATTTGTAGCCTAGTATATTAATTAAATTTGTTGAAGTACATTGATTTAACCAGCTTTCAGAAACGCACAAAAAGTCCAAATTCGAGTCAGTTAATAGATTATGTATTTGGTCTATTTTTGGTAAAATACTTCTGACGTTGAGGTGTCCACCTAGTATTCCTTTAGGTTTCGTTTGCGGATTCCATAAGACTTGCGCGTGATTTACAGTCTGGAAAAACTTGAGCTGCCTCTGCTTCACTGTCGCGCAATTTAAAGTTTTGACCCTTGCAGGACACCGTCTTTGTTTACTTTCCGCTTCTATCACAGCAGTATAGCAGGGTTTTTGATTCTCGAGCATGTGATCGTTTGATGGGCCAAAACTCACCGGCGTAGCGAGACAAACGGTGTCCGATGTTCCCCGCAGCTCCGTTACACCAGGAGACATTAGGTGGTATAGGCCGTCGCACGTCTCTTCGCTCGAAGTTTGGACAACTAGCTGCCGCTTCACCGCGGAGGACTCAAACTCGCAAATGGACTTGGTAGGCCTCGTCCAGCTGGATCCCGTAACAGCAACAGGTGAAACCCGTTCGTTCGCTGCAGCAATCTCTAGTGTGCACGATGAACGCCGGTGAGACTGCGCTGCACAGCAATCCCGGAATGCGTCCTCGTCCAAGTAACCAATTGACGAGGGCATCCCGCGTGGTGGAGAGGGCAGTGCGGCGCAGCCGGTAAACTCGCCGCTACTCCCTGATGGATCCGTCCAGCCGGTGACCGTATCCACGTCGATCACTGGTCCCGCCGCGCTCGCCGGAGACAAGGAAGAGTCGAGGTGAGTGTTTAACTCAGACATGTGGCGTAGAGTAAAAGTACGTACCTGTAAGTTTACTGCGGTGCTCTTGCTGTGGTTTGATGTGATGGTATGTGAGCTATCTAGCGTTGGACCAGTTGTTGGCCCGGGGCATTGGTGGATGTCCCCGGACAGCAGAAGACAGATGGTAATTGTTAGCGCAAGGCTCTGCTGCGGTTTTAGTTCCGATTTAGTGCGCTTTCTTTCTTTACTGTACATATGTGGATGAATGAAAGTAGCAGCCAGGACGTATCTCCCAAGTCCAAAGTGTTTGGTGGCTTTGATTGTTACAGTGTCCACTAATGTAAGCTTAATGCTATTATAACTATACGAGTCATTCAGAATTCGACCAGTATCTGTGTAGAATAAGTTATTTGCAAGAAGTGCATAAACAAAGAGTGCTGCAGCTATACCTGCCACACCTGGCGCCGCCATCTTTGAATCAATCAACCATGTTGTTGAAGTATGTTTATTTAAGACATTCATAATAAATAACAATAAAGCAAGCTATCCTATTGAAATATGTGAGATGTGTGGTTTATATAAACTGCAAGGGTAAAGTATAAATTAAAATGATTGCGACAGATGTGAAGGGGGAGGAGAATTGATGCGTGCGCCACGTTTATTCGATAAACCTCTTGCGCATAGGATACACCTGTGTATCCTCGCTCATAGCTCCTCTGGAAGCCTCCTCACTCCTCGTTCCTCGACTCCTCGCGATGCAATTAGAGAATTGAGATGTCCTTCAAGATGGCTGAGCTCGATCAGTTTCCGGGTTATAGGATGGAGGACAGAGGAGCGAGGAGATGAGGAGGGATATTGAGAAGCACCATATAAGGCATCAGCCTCCCACCTAGGGCTTGCTTGTTGAGCTAGCTCTAAGCCGATGCTGCAAAAAGTCATTTAGCGTTAGCATGCTTAGCGTTTCTGCAAAAGAGCCACGGTAATTCAGTTAAAGGGATACTTCAGGGTTTAGCATTAAGCAAAAATCGTCATTTTGCGTCATCGGAGGATTTTTGTGCCACAGGCTAAAGACTACAGCCAGAGTTCCGCATGTTTTCACCACGCCCATATGGGGCGGGATCTCACTCACAGAATGTAAAGATAGTGTCAGCCATCTTTCTGTAGAAGCTAGTGTAACCCAGGTCATTAACTCGGGTCACTGATATTATTAATTAGTATTATTTTATTTATATCGATTAGTAAGAAAAGAACATGAAGTAAAATGTATTTATTCTATTATAAATAATCCCAAAGAAAGAAAAAGTTCCTAAACTGATTTCTGATTGGTGAGGTGAAAGGTTAGCTCCACCTCTCTTGTAAAGTTTCAGAAGATCGCGTACAAGTGTCACAGGCTGAAACAGTCCTTTCTTTTCTTTGTTGCCTAATTAGAGACATTAGGGCCTTACTGTGTGATGGTGTTTACTGTGTGTGTGAACTTGTTTGCACTCTGAATTGTAGTGGGTATTCACTGTACGTATGTATCAAATTTGTAGTGGATTTTGTTATTGCTATTACTTCTGCCCTATTTGACTCGTTTTGGACATCTGCTTATGGACAAACCTGGCAACCCACTTCCTGTTTTATTACTATGCCCATATTTGGACTACTTCCTCCCCTACTAATGTGATGAAATTAGTTTATTAGAACTCGTTATAATGCTCCACCTTTTTACCCATATTTGGGCGATACTTCCTGTCATTGAGTGATTTTATTATTGCCTCTGCCTTGATGCTGATGATTTCAATTAGCAACTAATTGTTTGCCAGCTGGCCATGCCTGGGTTGAAGGAAGATAAAAACTGGTCCTTTGGACGAGAAAGAGGTCTTGCTTGGTGGTGGTTGATCGGCTGCCATTGTGGTCAACACATGCTCCTGCTCTGTAACTGTTAAGCCCAGGTTCCCAGGCCTCGCTGCTTGAACACCGGTATACTGCTGTTGGATTTCCTCAACGCTCGCTATTGTTGCCTGAAGGGCCGTAACTATATTTTTCTACCACACCTTGTGAATGCGTGTTCTTCTGCTATATGTGGTGTTTATTGTGGCTGCTTGTCTCTAGCCTCAGCAATACCCATCCTGTGGTTCCAGTGTCTGGCATGTTCCTGAAGACTGTGTGGCCAACTTTGAACCCACCTCAACGCTCTCTATTGTTGCCTGAAGGGCCGTAACTATATTTTTCTACCACACCGTGTGAATGCGTGTTCTTCTGCTATCTGTGGTGTCGGTGTTCATTGTGGTTGCTTGTCTCTAGCCTCAGCAATACCCATCCTGTGGTTCCAGTGTCTGGCGTGGTCCTGAAGACTGTGGCCAGCTTTGAACCCACCTCAACGCTCGCTATTGTTGCCTGAAGGGCCGTAACTATATTTTTCTACCACACAGTGTGAATGCGTGTTCTTCTGCTATCTGTGGTGTCGGTGTTCATTGTGGTTGCTTGTCTCTAGCCTCAGCAATACCCAT
The DNA here is from genome assembly GCA_036326025.1 of Chrosomus eos. NCBI lineage: Eukaryota > Metazoa > Chordata > Actinopteri > Cypriniformes > Leuciscidae > Chrosomus > Chrosomus eos. The sequence continues at coordinate 41,924,288 of CM070823.1, forward strand.
CCTGTGGTTCCAGTGTCTGGCGTGGTCCCGAAGACTGTGTGGCCATCTTTGAACCCACCTCAACGCTCGCTATTGTTGCCTGAAGGGCAGTAACTATATTTTGTTGCCACACAGTGTGAATGTGTATTCTTCTGCTACCGGTGGTGTTGGTATTCATTGTGGTTGCTTGCTTTTAGCCTCGGCAATACCCATTCTGTGGTTCTGGCGTTGTCCCGAAGACTGAGTGGCTATCTTCGAACCTCCCTCAACGCTTGCTGCTTGGAGTGCCGTAACTCTTTCCTGTGGGTCTGACGACTACTGTGATCCTCTGGACGTGTCTGTTTGACTGTTTTGAGGGAGGACAGCTGGAGCAAACCACTGAGAAGCTACCCAGTCACTGAATCTTAACCTCTCTCAAAGGGTTTCAGAGACTTGATTTTAGTCAACTCTTTCTCCTACGTATCAGTGTTTCTATTTAGTGTTTGCTGGCCCATCAATAAAGTGTATTTGTTTTGTATGCAACCTTGACTGTCTGTTGGGTTTCTGTGGCTGGGACCTGAGTCTATTTAACGTTGGTCACTAGGTGACACAAGCAGAAATTAGTGAGAGACACGAGATTACGAACAACACGAGTGAGCAGATTCGATTGAGTGATTTGAGTGTTTAATAGTCCAGCAATAGATTATTAACAAGCGAGAAATAGATTTGAGGTATTCTTTAGAAAGCTTTAAGAGTGCATTGTGAATCTGAACGCAACGAGAAGAAACACACTGACGTGATAGGATCAATCTTCAAATATTTTTCCTTGAAAGACAATTTTTTTTGGTTCTCTGATTTATATTTCTCCTTGGCCGGGTTTTTTTTTTGTTTCTTGTGTTTTATTTTTCTCTTTGGTGAGTGTCGGAAAAAATTGCTGCTGAGATTCCGATTTCTGTCCTGCTGTGGAGTTCCTCTTCCTGGTTGGACTGGCGAGCCATCCCATCTTCTTGTACCTGGAAAAGAAGTAAAAAGAGTTGTGAAAAAAGAGTTTTCTGATTGGGTAGGAAAGAACTGCATACATTTCGTTTTTCCCAAGTTGTCCTGGATTTCCCTGAAGACTTTTTTTTTTTTTTTTCTTCATGGACTGAACTGTGATCATTTTCCGTGAACATTCCTACTCGGTAACCTTTTTTTTCCAGGGAATTTGGAAAAAAAAGACATTGAGCTTGAAATTGAGACGTTGTTGAATCTCAGAAATTGACATTGGTAATTTTTGACTTTGTGTTACTGTCATATATTTGTCTTTCTATTTTGTTTTTCTTTCATTCTCTCAATCCTTCTTTTTTTCTCAAAAAAAGATACAACTCATGCAAAATACCAAACAAAGAGAAATACACTTACCTTTTCAGTAATTAGCTGTATTCCAGTGGTCTGAGTGGTTCATTTGTTTTATTCCTTCTTAGTATCATCGATCTAACTCTTCTGTTTCTGGTCCATAGTTTTGATTTTATAGGATCTAGTAACTGAGCCGTGTGCTACATAAAACTTGGCGAGAGCCAGCCAGGAGCAAAATTACAGCAAAGTGTATATAGAACAACTTGATAATCACAAATAGACAATGAGTTTAAGAGAAAAGTAAGAAGAAAAAAATTAAGCCTGCTTGCTCAGTAGAATAACAGTTAAAACAGACAGAAATGGAAGTAGTGAAGTGTGAAGACATTAACGTCCGGAGAGCAGTCATTGTAAGTGGGTTAACACTTTCTGACTCAGATTTAGAGATAGAAGACTGCCTGCTAAAATATGGGTCCATCAAACGCAACGTAATCATTGACGATCCCAAATCAGAGTATCACCACAGTGCTATTGTGGAATTCTCACATGAGTCTGCCATGCACAACTTACAAGCCTCACTGCCCTTGACTATCAGAAGCACACTAGATTCTAATGTTGTATTCCATGTACGCAGCTTGAGGAGTGTATATACTTCTGCAACAAGTGACAACATTACTGAAGGGTATTTGGAAGAACTGAAGGCCGTCGCCCGAGACAGCGGAAAAACCATGCAGGAAGTGCTTCAATGTGAGCTGCAAAAGATCTCCGCACTGATGTTTCCAGAAAATGAATCCACGAGACCTGAGCAAGAAATTGAACAGCCTGCAAATGACAGCGGTATGCATGTGAGTACCCCTTCACACTTGAATCAAGAATACCAACCATCTGCCAATGTGCAACAGGGGCAAGCAAAAACAACAGTAATGTCCTCACCTGGGATCTCACCAATACTGAGTGTTCCAACCCAGGAACCTGAAAACCCAGCCAAGGGGAGCACCCTGGCACAGTCCTCTCATAACATACGGAGTTCTGACGCCAGTGTTGCAGAGACTATGTCCTTGAACCTACCTGTTAGTGCTTTGAGTCCACCAGGAATCCAACGAGTAGTGATGGAGCATGTGGTAAAGACCAGTGAGTCCTTGTCCTCTTCGCATGCTACTTTCCGACTGAAATCCTTTTCAGGAAGAATCCCTCGCCCAAGCCATGAACCAGATTTCGACACTTGGCGTGCGAGTGTGGATTTCCTACTGAATGACAAGTCTCTCTCTGATCTACACAAGACTGGGAAGATTCTCGACAGCCTACTGCCTCCAGCCTCGGATGTCGTCAAGCACATCGGTCCATATGCCCTGCCACTAGAGTGTTTGGAACTGTTGGAGTCTGTATATGGCTCAGTGGAAGATGGAGATGAATTGTTTGCGAAGTTCATTGGTACCTAGCAAAATCAAGGGGAAAAATCCTCCACCTACCTTCACCGTCTTCATGTAATGCTCAGTGTTGCAATTAGACGAGGTGGTGTTGCTGAAGCTGAACGGAACCGTTGCCTTCTCAAGCAATTTTGCAGAGGTTGCTGGGACAACAACCTCATCACGGAGTTGCAGCTGGAAGGAAAAAGACTCACATCCCCTTCTTTTGCTGAGCTGGTAGTTCTCATTCGTACTGCAGAAGACAAACAGACTTTAAAAGAAGAAAGGATGAGGAAGCATCTCGGACTAACCAGACATTCTACTGTTCCAATTAAAATACGAACAGCAACCCATCAACAGGATGTGCGCTGCAGTGATGTATCTGAAGATTCCACTGACGAGGTGCCAGGCCAGTCAAGTGAAAAGCCGAAGTCAGCCAAGTCCAAAAGCAGAGCTGAAAAGTCTGAAGTCGAAACCCTGAAGAAGGAGGTTGCAAAACTCCAAGCCCAGATCTCTGCGATGAAACCACAGCCAGTTCGTAAAGAAAAGATCAGTCCTACTGTTGAGGAATTCTCTGAATTGAGGCAGAAGATAGCTGAACTTCAAGCTCATCTTGTCCCAAAAGTGCAGAAGGAATATCGGGAGTCTCCAGTTTTGAGCACTTTTCCTGAAAAGTATCGACCCAAGCCGATGGAATCTGAGATGGATAGAAATTCAAGACACACATGGCAACCGCACAGCAGACCACGTCCTGGTTATTGTTTCCATTGTGGAGAGGATGGACATCTTGCCGTTAACTGCGGAAATGACCCAAACCCTCGCAAGGCTGAAGAGAAGCGCCGTGAGTTAAGAGAGCGACAAATCAAATGGGATCTGCAGAACCTCTCTCATCCTGTGCAGTTAAACTGAAATCCGTCTCAGTTGCGGGGCGAACAGAGATGGGAAGACGAGAACAATGCCCTAAGAAAAATGAATATCTGTTACAGCAGCATGCACATGAATCCCTATATCGTGAATTACCTACCGGATTAGTAGGGACCAGGTGCACCACCAGGATTCGAATTGAAGGGAGGGAAGTGAACTGCCTTCTGGATACCGGGTCGCAGGTGACAACGATTCCCAAGTCCTACTACGATAAATACCTGTGCAAGCACCCCATGAAATCCTTGGAGCATCTTCTTGAAGTAGAGGGAGCCAACGGACAAGCTGTACCCTATTTGGGTTATGTCGAGCTCAACTTAAAGTTTCCCGAAAGTTTCCTGGGGGTGGAAGCCGAAGTCCCGACGCTAGCTCTGATAGCCCCAGACCTGACAAACATACCACAGATTCTAATTGGTACCAACTCGCTTGATGTGTTGTATGACAATTGCACTAAAGGGGGGCACAGGTGCTATCAAGTCACTTTCTTATGGCTATCAAGCTGTGATAAATGTGCTGCAGAAGAGGAAATTGCATGCTTCCAGTGGAAATGTGGGATGTGTGAAGTTGAAAGGGAATCAACAAGAAGTTGTACCAGCAGGGTGCACTGTAGTTCTGGATGGACTAGTCCAGGTGAGAGGTCCACTTTTTGAAAGATGGGTCGTAGTTGAGCCGCCTACCACAGTTTCCTTACCTGGTGGTCTTATGGTGGCAAGTTGTCTGCACAGCCTACCTTCAAGGCAACGCGTTGCTCAGTTGCCAGTAGTAGTGCAGAAGGACACCCAAACTGATCTAGTAATTCCCTCGAAGGCTGTGATAGCAGAAATCCATGCAGTCCAGCGAGTGATGGAAAAAGAGTCTTCTAAAGCGGATACTGGAAGTAAGAAGACTCTGACTTTGGAGAGTCTCCATTAACGCCAGAGTGGAAAGAGAGAATAACATCACTGCTGAATTCGATGCCTGATGTGTTTGCATTACATGATCTGGACTACGGACATACCGAGCATGTGAAACACAGAATAAAGCTCAGTGATGACACACCATTCAAGCACCGAGCCAGACCAATTCACCCTCAAGATGTGGATGCGGTCAGGAAACACCTGCAAGAACTTCTTGAAGCTGGCGTCATCAGAGAATCAGAATCCCCATTCTCATCTCCCATAGTTGTGGTACGGAAAAAAAACAACTCTGTCCGATTATGTTGTAGCAACTGACCGAATCCTGTGTTCTTTTCACTACTGAACAAATATGAACACATATATGTTTAATACACAAAACCTTGAATCATGTGATTTGGTGACCACCATCAGGTCATTAAATTACACTTAGTTCACGACGCACTGCCAATAAAGAAACAGGTCCCCTTTTTTCGCGAACCCTTGTCCAGTCATCAGAATAAGAACTGATCCATTCAGAGAGTCTATAGCTAATTTTTCCCCCTCATCAGTTGTCGTCTTCTTACGCCGCTAGGCTGATAAGTGAATTGACATACACAACTACACTTTTGTCTTGAAGACAACCATGTGCGAACTAAACCCTCACGTGGTACACACCACGGATGGACAGATGCTTACTATAAGGATACAGCCATACACACACACACACACCACACATACCCACACACAAACGTCCCTTTGTGTGCAACTTAGGATAGAAATGTCCTTTTAATGTATATAACACAGAATTGTATCTGACCTTCCTGTATGCATGCATACCTAATTAGTTTGTCTTATTCTATAGATTAATTTGAGACCGGTTTGTAACTTTGAATCTTAAGTATACTTCCAAAGAAAGATCACCTTCTGTAACTCCCTCTTGCTAGGTCATAAAACTATATGACTCTCACAAGGAATTATAAGTGGGCTCTCAGCTCCCACTTGAATTTTGATAGAGAAAGAGGAATAGACTCTGCAATCTTATATTTTATATAAGTATAACCACTTAAGAAATGTATAAACATGAATTTGATCTTTCCTAGGTCATGGTAGCCGGTATTATGGCTTTATAGTCGTGTGAGTGAACGTTAAATGCTTGTAATTCTGCATATGAATATAATTTTATGTTTCTTCTACTTTTTCCTGACATTCTTGGTATCTGTGTGACCGTCGTGATGTGACCGAGCCAGTCATACATAGGATATTACAGTAAAATGTATTGTTCTGTGTGTACAATCTTTCTGTGTAGAAATGATACAATTTTATACCATCATAAATTATCCTGACAAGACAAAGAAGAACTTTTCCCGCTCGGGACACTCTTAAAGATTATTGGTCACGTATGCGAAGCGGGCGTGAACCCCTCCTCTCCATAAGAGACTGACACAGAAGTTTCTCTAGGGAGAACTAAGAACCAAAAATGCACTTCAGCACTTCAGCGCTTGGGCACTTCTGAGAACTTGAGAGCAATGTCCCTGTGAGAGGCTTCCGGTCCCATGGCTCCCTTTTAGGGAGCTTTCTCCGTTTTTCTTTTCTTTACTAAGTTTTATTTTCATATTCGCCTCTCCCTCCACGGGAGATAACCTCTCAATTATTTCCTTGGCAACTTCACGTTCGGTGAACCTTTAAACTTCCCGCAAGTCTGCTCGCCCCGGAAAACAAGAGAGAACGCGCCTATAGCACCGAAGGACAAACACGCACACGACTCTGCGTTCCTCAGCAACACAAGAGAACCATATGCAAGTATAGGTTATTGATTTGATTTGATTGATGTGATTTCTGGTTGTCTCTCTAAGGGTTACGTTGTCTGTGAATTTTGCCATGCTGCTATCACCCCGGTGATCAATCTCTCTCTCTCTCTCTCTCTCTCTCTCTCTCTCTCTCTCTCCTCTCTCTCTCTCTCTCTCTCTCTCTCTCTCTCTCTCTCTCTCTCTCTCTCTCTCTCTCTCATCCTCTTACTCTCTCTCTCCCTCCCTCGCTCAATCTCTCTCTCTCTCTCTCTCTCTCATCCTCTTACTCTCTCTCTCCCTCCCTCGCTCAATCTCTCTCTCTCTCTCTCGATCACTCTCTCTCTCTCTCTCTCACTCTCTTTGTTATTCGTCTGTCTCGTTGGTTTTACTGTTTACTGTACATACATGTATCCCGTGTTTAAATGTAGAATTCTGTATCCGTAGTTTCATTTTATTAAAATCATTATACTCTTAATTGTTTCTGGGAAAAATGCTCATTTTACAAAGTCAATGAATTGTTTGAACTTTAGCTACAAAGCTTTACAATTTGTTACTATTTGAGTAACCTAACTTTTATAATAACAAGAAGGTGATTTTTCATGGCCAGAAAATAGCTTTCTTGGAATTATTAAGAAAGAGATAATTTTTGTTGGAAATTGATGAGTTAATCTTAAGGTCGTTTGCTGGACAAACAGCTCGATAGCTAAATTAATTCCATTAAAGGTTATCTCATATGATCGATTTGGAAGGGGACCATTGATATATGAATGAGGAATTATAATTCGTTGTGATTGATCATTCATGTGTACAATCGACCTATTTTCAACTTCGATAATTTAACTGTAATATGCAATATATTAATCATATTCATGATTAATTATTCAAATTCCCTATATATAATTTGAGCTAATTTAATGTAATACCCAATGTTGTTACAATGTATAGATTTCAGGAAATTAAACTCTCAGACAATCAAGCATGCATATGCCCTTCCTAACCTGGAAGAAGCTTTCTCAGTCTTGACCGGCTCAAGATGGTTTTCAGTCCTTGACCTAAAGTCGGGCTATTATCAAATTGAAGTGGAAGAGTCTGATAAACATAAGACCGCTTTTGTATGCCCATTAGGATTCTGGGAATTTAACAGGATGCCACAAGGGATAACAAATGCACCTAGTACCTTTCAAAGGTTGATGGAACGTTGTATGGGAGATCTCAATCGGAAAGAAGTACTGGTGTTCATTGACGATTTAATAGTCTTTTCGAGAACTTTGGAAGAACATGAAGCTCGTCTGAAAGAAGTTCTCGAAAGGTTGAGTGAGTTCAAGCTAAAGCTTTCACCTGAGAAGTGCAAGTTCTGCCAAACCTCTGTCAAGTATTTAGGCCACATAGTTTCGCAGAGTGGAGTTGAAACTGATCCAGCGAAAGTGGAAGCCCTCAAAACCTGGCCAAGGCCGAAAACGCTTAAGGAGCTCAGAGCTTTCCTCGGATTCTCTGGTTGCTACCGAAGGTTTGTGCAAGATTATTCGAAAATAGTGAAGCCTCTTAATGATCTCACCGCTGGGTATCCTCCATTACAGAAAGGCTGCAAGAACAAAACAGACGAAGCAAAACAGTATTTCAGTCCGAAGGAAGAGTTTGGTGAAAGATGGACGCCAGAATGTCAAAGTGCCTTTGATGATGTCATTACAAAACTCACTTCTGCTCCAGTATTGGGATTTGCCGACCTGAAACTCCCGTATGTGTTGCACACGGACGCCAGTACCATTGGGCTTGGTGCAGAATTATACCAAGAGCAAGACGGACAGATGAGAGTCATCGCATATGCAAGTCGAGGACTTACCAGGAGTGAAGTAAGGTACCCCGCCCACAAATTGGAGTTTTTAGCATTGAAATGGGCTGTGGCCGCTAAATTCAATGATTATTTGTATGGGGCTACTTTTACTGTGATAACTGACAGCAACCCATTGACTTACATCTTGTCTTCTGCCAAGTTAGATGCCACCAGTTATAGGTGGTTGTCGAGTCTGTCAACATTCACGTTTAAGATAAAGTACCGAGCTGGGAGTAGAATCCAGGATGCAGACGGGTTATCCCGAAGACCACAGGAGGAAGTTCCAAATGACTTGGAAACACAAAAAGAAATGGAAAGGATTAGACAAAATTTCTCACCAACACCTAACCGAAGACACATTGCAGGTCGTGTCAACCGAAGCCGTAGACGCTATCTGTGAACGTCATCATCTTGGTAAAGTGCATGGTCAGCTTGAATCCTTTGATTTTCCAGTGACTTTAGTAGAATCCCTTGCTATAGATGTGGACGTTTTTCCACAAGCTTTTCAACAAGAGGATACTTACCAATGTACAGAGATTTCCCATTTGTCTGAAGAAGAACTGAGAAGAAGACAGAGAATGGATTCGGAAATTGGAGTAGGTATCAGACAGTTGGAATTAAATGACAAGCCCTGTTTCAAGACCAGTCCACCTGAATTAAATCCATGGTTCAAAGAGTGGAGTCGGTTTGAATTGATAAATGGAATACTTTTCAGGAGAATTCAAAAGCAAGGAGTTTTGTCGTACCAGCTAGCATTACCTGCTTATTTTCGTTCTACTGTCTTAAGGGAGCTCCACGATGACATGGGTCATATGGGAATCGAACGGACTCTCGATCTTGTACGATCAAGGTTCTTCTTGCCTAAAATGGCCGCAGCAGTAGAAAAGAAGGTCAAAACCTGTGAGGGTTGTGTCCGACGGAAGACTCTGCCAGAAAAAGCTGCTCCATTGGTGAACATCAAGACTAGCAGACTGTTAGGGCTAGTTTGCATGGCTTTTCTGTCAGTGGTACCTGACCTGAGTAACACAACGCGGAACCAGAAAGCTCAGACAGTGGCCAAGTGTCTATGGGACAATTTTCTGGTGCATTACGGGTTCCCAGAAAGGCTTCACAGTGATCAAGGCACTGATTTTGAGTCTCGCACAATTAAGGAACTGTGTAAATGTGCTGGGATATCCAAGACTAGAACTACCCCATATCACCCGAGAGGTAATCCAGTTGAACGTTTCAATCGAACGCTGCTACAAATGTTGAGAACGTTGAGCAACAAAGAAAAGGCAAAATGGAAAGACTATGTCAAACCACTTGTCCATGCCTATAATTGCACTAAGAGTGATGTGACTGGATTCTCCCCGTACGAACTAATGTTTGGGAGACAACCTCGACTACCGGTTGACCTGGCTTTTGGGTTGCCAGTTGATGGTCCATCTGAATCCCATTCTCAGTACGTACAAAGTCTCAAGAAGCGACTTGAAGAAAGCTACAAGGTTGCAATGACAAATGCTGAAAACGTAGCAGGACGAAACAAGAGGAGGTATGACAAGCGTGTTACTGCCTCTACCCTGGAAGTTGGTGACCGAGTATTGGTGAAAAATGTTCGCCTGAAGGGAAAACATAAGTTAGCGGATAAGTGGGAATCTGATGTTTACCTTGTGATCAAGAAGGCAGGAGACTTACCTGTTTACACGGTGACTCCAGAAAGAAAGAATGGCCCTCTGAGGACTCTGCACAGGGATCTGCTGTTGCCCTGTGGATTCCTGTCGACACCTGACGAGCCTGTTGAGAGGAAAGTAATTCTGAAGAGTTTGAGAGTGTAAATGAGTGTTCAGAGTCAGATTATGACCCAGTAGACCATTATGTTCCCGAAAGGTTTTTTGAGGTTGAAACCAGGATTCTCCCAAATCCAGGATTTGTATCTTTCACTGGAGATAGGAGAACAGTCCACTTACCTAGAGCTGAAGCTGTGGCTGAATAGGAGGAAGGATGTTTTATCCCGAAAGAACCTGCTGAAAAAAAATGAGAACTTGCCTGATGTGGAATTCTCCAATGTGCAGAAGGGTGATTATCCTACTTCAGAGGAATCGGTAGAAGGGAGCCCAACAGATCTGCCTGAAGTTGAAGTTCTTGACAAAAGTTCAGTTGTCTAATCTGGAAAAGAAATTGAACCGGTGAGGAATTGTGAGAAATTAGATGCTGAGGGTGGACAGTCATCTGGAAATTCGCACAAAGAAGGAAGTATCCTTTCCTCTCAAAGAGAAACTGCCACTCCTTGTGACTCTCAAGATAATCAGAGAGAATTAACTGAAACTGGAGGAGGTCTTCGACATTCAAAAAGACAATGTGAACCCCCCAAAAGACTTCAGTACCCACAATTGGCACAATTAGGCCCCTTAGTTTAGTTATCCAATCTTTGCTATCAAGTCTGAGTACTGTGATAACTACCTCTTTGGAAGACCCTTTGAAGTGACTTTGATAGAAATTATCTTAGTATGAGCATGCAGAGGGACCTGCATACATTCAGGAGGGGAGAGTGTAACCCAGGTCATTAACTCGGGTCACTGATATTATTAATTAGTATTATTTTATTTATATCGATTAGTAAGAAAAGAACATGAAGTAAAATGTATTTATTCTATTATAAATAATCCCAAAGAAAGAAAAAGTTCCTAAACTGATTTCTGATTGGTGAGGTGAAAGGTTAGCTCCGCCTCTCTTGTAAAGTTTCAGAAGATCGCGTACAAGCAGAAATTAGTGAGAGACACGAGAGTTTACGAACAACACGAGTGAGAGCAGATGCGATTGAGTGATTTGAGTGTTTAATAGTCCAGCAATAGATTATTAACAAGCGAGAAATAGATTTGAGGTATTAGTTCTTTAGAAAGCTCACGCTTTAAGAGTGCATTGTGAATCTGAACGCAACGAGAAGAAAACACACTGACGTGATAGGATCAATCTTCAAATATTTTTCCTTGAGAAACAATTTTTTTTGTTTTTGGTTCTCTGATTTATATTTCTCCTTGGCCGGGTTTTTTTGTTTCTTGTGTTTTATTTTTCTCTTTGGTGAGTGTCGGAAAAATTGCTGCTGAGATTCCGATTTCTGTCCTGCTGTGGAGACTGGCGAGCCATCCCATCTTCTTGTACCTGGAAAAGAAGTAATAAGAGTTGTGAAAAAAGAGTTTTCTGATTGGGTAGGAAAGAACTGCATACATTTCGTTTTTCTCAAGTTGTCCTGGATTTCCCTGAAGACTTCTTTTCTTGTTTTCTTCATGGACTGAACTGTGATCATTTTCCGTGAACATTCCTACTCGGTAACCTTTTTTTTTCCGGGGAATTTGGAAAAAAAAAAGACATTGAGCTTGAAATTGAGACGTTGTTGAATCTCAGAAATTGACATTGGTAATTTTTAACTTTGTGTTACTGTCATCTATTTGTCTTTCTATTTTGTTTTTCTTTCATTCTCTCAATCCTTCTTTTCTTCTCAAAAAAAGATACAACTCATGCAAAATACCAAACAAAGAGAAAAATACACTTACCTTTTCAGTAATTAGCTGTATTCCAGTGGTCTGAGTGGTTCATTTGTTTTATTCCTTCTTAGTATCATCTTTGCAAATTTTTGCTTCAGCGAGTCGATCTAACTCTTCTGTTTCTGGTCCATAGTTTTGATTTTATAGGATCTAGTAACTGAGCCGTGTGCTACACTAAGCTAACAGGCTATTGCCTCTTGGTCTGTGTAGAAAGTTTGTATAGTAGGCTAATCACGATGGCGGAAGATAGTTTTGAAGTTGAAAAGGCAGAAGGGGATTTCGAAGATCTGTTGCTCACGGCTAACTGTACGAGCCCCACTACAGCGATAAACAGTCGCGGGAGACGAAGGTACAAGAGGCGGCCAGAGCGAGACCTGTACTAGCCCCACTACAGCGATAAACAGTTGCGGGAGACAGAGGAACAAGAGGCGGCCAGAGCGAAACCTGTACGAGCCGCAGTACAGCGATAAACAGTTGCGGGAGACGGAGGAACAAGAGGTGGCCAGAGCGAGACCTGTACGAGCCGCAGTACAGCGATAAACAGTTGCGGGAGACGGAGGAACAAGAGGCGGCCAGAGCGAGACCTGGACGAGCTGCAGTACAGCGATAAACAGTCGCGGGAGACGGAGGAACAAGAGGCGGCCAGAGCGAGACATGTACAAGCCGCAGTACAGCGATAAACAGTCGCGGGAGACGGAGGAACAAGAGGCGGCCAGAGCGAGACCTGTACGAGCCGCAATACAGCGATGAACAGTTGCGGGAGACGGAGGAACGAGAGGCGGCCGGAGCGAGACCTGAGCCCGACCAGACTCGAGCTGGGGCGGGCTGGCGGTGTCAGTGATCTCGCTGTGCGCCGATGGAAACAGATATTTTTTGATTAAAAGTTATAACTCACATTGGTTGTGGTTCTTTTTATAAACCTTTAGTGTTACTAGAGTATGGATTAGCCTAGATAATGTATTTGCTTAGAGAAATAGTGATTTCAATTGGTGGAAAACAGTTCATATGCAGAGCTACTAAGCTACTCTGTTGACATGGTCCTGCCTTGCATCATATTTTTAATGTGAAAGTGTAAGTTGTGTTATATACATTAGGCTAGTACATCCCGGTACAATGCAATTTAGCACCATTTCGATGGAAATATTTATCAAATAACTCATGATGTATCAAAGCAAGCCTAGTTGTATCCATTTTTTCGGATTCTGCCGCCTGTAACCGGTAGGCGTGGTTTGGGAGTGGCCTCGTAAGGGCAGCAAAGCAAGTGCATTCTGGGAGTTGTTGTCTTTCAGCCACATGAGAAAAAATACATTTTCTGCCTTTTCTCAGTCTAGAATGCTTCAATTTCAAAAATAAGTTCACATTTCTACTATATAAATTACCAATATTAAATACACATTCATCTTCCCAGAGGTGTATCCCTTTAAGAGCGATATAAAATGCTTTGAATCCCACTAGTCAAGTAAAGTCATCCTCATTTATATAGCGCTTTTAACAATGTAGATTGTTTCAAAGCAGCTTTGAACAGCATCTACAAGGCTGCGAAAAAAGTTCAGTTTGCCCAAAGCATCAGTCTCTGCTGCTTCAGAACGTGACGTCAAGTACTATGTGGGTTGCAGTAAATGGCAAGACTATGAAGTGGTTGATAAAGAGAAGTAGCAATTAGAGTCAGAGAACCCTTGAACTCATACTAAAGGTGAAAGGGCTCGTCCGGGATTTGAACCCGGGACCTCTCGCACCCAAAGCGAGAATCATACTCCTAGACCAACGAGCCTCTTTGACGGCAAGTCTCTCGGGAGGGCCCCACAAATTCAGTGATGCCCATCTCAAAGACGGAACTCGACCTGGCGTCGAGATACGAAAGTGTAGATGTTTGAGCGTTAGACACCCCTTGAAGGCATATTACTGATCAAAGGAAAAGCATGCCAGACAAGGCCCAGTGGCCTAATGGATAAGGCATCAGCCTCTGGAGCTGGAGATTGTGGGATCAAGTCTCTTTTCATTTCGATCATGATCATTTCGATGGAAGTGAGTCAATCAAAACTAACATTAGCTGGAAACAACATTATTCAAGAACTGCTATAAAACCAAACAATTCTTTGTTACCTTAAATTATATGTTTGTCTCTGTAAAGCTGCTTTGAAACAATCTACATTGTTAAAAGTGCTATATAAATGAGGATGACTTGACTTGACTTGACAGAGTATTGTCACTTGCGCGTGCTACAAGGGGAATGACAACATAAGAAGCGCCATTTTTTAATATACAGTTGGAATATAATACTAAGGTTATTCTTTCACGAAATGTAGTTTTAAGAGTTTTCCAGGCGAGAATGTAGTTGTTTAAAGCTCAAATCTTTTTTATTCTGTTTTGCAACATCATTTAACTCATAATTACAACTCGGACTGTTGGTCGCAGAGCGAGACACCGCTTCACTGCTGATCGCCCTGCGATCGACTGATTTTGTCAGCCTCGTTGCCTGCTGTGCGCTTGTCTGCGTCGTGGCTGTCTAGCCTCGTATTAGACGCGTCTCAAGCCATTATACGGCTGGAACCGCAAATACGGTAAGAACATCGGTTGTTGGTCGTAGAGCGAGACACCGCTTCACTGCTGCTCGCCCTGCGATCGACTGATTTATCCGCCTCGCTGTCTGCCGTGAGTTTGTTTGTCTGCGTCGTGGCTGTCTAAGCCTCGTATTAGGTTCGTATTTCCTTGTGTTTTTCCGTATTTCCTCCTTTTATTCTGTTTTGAACCATCATTTAACACATAATTATAACTAGGACTGTTGAACAGACGCGTCTCAAGCCGTTACCCAACACCACTAACCACTAAGTTGCTAACTTACTGTCCATCTGTTAAAATGGCGAATATATCAGGTGTATGTTATCTACCTTTTTGTGCAGATGAGAACAAATCTGAGTTGCTCGCGGTGCAGTCTGAATTAGAAGCTGTAGAAAAGCAGATCCGTGACCTTCTAGAGAGACAAGCTGAGCTGAGAGACCGGCGTTTAGCTCTTGAAACATCACGCGCTGATGCACACGGATCAGTGATTAACGCTAGTAACCCGCTGACGCCGACCTCGTCTACTCCGTCCGTTTCTCAGCACTGGTCCCGAACGTCCAGGTCACGATCAGCCATGGTTTCATTCACTCCGGCTTCAACACACCACCACGAAGCCTGGGTGGTTCCGCGGAAGCCGCGAGCCAGGACAAGAATCTTTTCGCCCCTCCCGGTTTTCGAGATCTCCACTCAGAACCGCTTCTCCCCTCTTCGTGAAACGGAACGCGATGCTGTGATCATCGGCGATTCCACCGTCCGACACGTCCATGCTACGTTAGGTAAAAGTAAGGTGCACAGTCACTGCTTTCCTGGTGCTCGTGTTCTCGATATCACTGCGCGGGTAACTGAGATCTTGAACGGTGACGAGCGCGTCGGAGCTGTTGTGCTGCACGCGGGATCTAACGACACTAGGCTGCGACAGACGGAGGTTCTGAAGAAAGACTTTAGGAGCCTTATCGATACGGTACGCAGCACATCGCCTGAAATAGCGATTATTGTGTCTGGACCGCTTCCTATGTACCGACGAGGGCATGAAAAGTTCAGTAGATTATTCGCGCTTAATGAATGGTTATTGTCAAGTCAAGTCAAGTCAAGTCAAATATATTTATATAGCGCTTTTCACAATACAGATTGTATCAAAGCTGCTTTACAGTATCAATCAAAACAACTCAACAATGTTTGTTTATTACTGGACATCCAAAAAGGACATCCAAGTTTGGTAGAGCTGATCAATGGTATGATTGTTTAATTAATTTGAATATCCCCAACTGAGCAAGCCAAAGGCAACAGTGGCAAGGAACCGAAAAACTCCATCAAGTGACCCAATGGTGTCCTAAAACTCCATCAGATCACCCAATGGAGAAAAAAAAAACCTTGGGAGAACCCAGGCTCAGTCGGGGCCAGTTCTCCTCTGGCGTTTATGAACTAGAGGCCGAATTTACAGTAACTGTAAGATAAAAATTTATATGAATGCCTGGCTAAATAGATGCGTCTTTAGTCTAGTTTTAAACTGGGAGAGCGAGTCTGAGCAACGAACAATATCAGGAAGGCTATTCCAGAGCTTCGGAGCTAGATGTGAAAATGCTCTCCCTCCTTTGGTGGATCTGGATATCCTAGGAATGACCAGAAGCCTCGAATTTAGTGATCTTAAAGAGCGCGATGGATTGTAAGGTGATAGAAGATCCGTTAAATAGACTGGAGCTAAACCATTTAGAGCTTTATAGGTCAAAAGCAATACCTTATAATTAATACGGAACTTTATAGGTAACCAATGAAGTGATGATAAAACTGGTGTTATATGATCATATTTTCTTGATCTAGTAAGAACTCTAGCGGCTGCATTTTGGACTAACTGTAGCTTGTTTATTGAGGATGCAGGACAACCAGCTAATAAAGCATTACAGTAATCTAGTCTCGAGGTCATGAATGCATGAACTAACTTTTCTGCATCAGAAACAGATAGCATATTACGTAGCTTAGCAATGTTTCTAAGGTGGAAAAAGGCAGTTTTTGTAACATATGAAATATGCTTTTCAAAAGACAGGTTGCAGTCTAATATAACACCCAGGTCTTTTACTGTAGCGGATAAAGTAACAGGGCATCCTACTTTGTTAAAGTTGTGTTGTGAGAGGTTTTGTAGACGGTTTTTAGAACCGATAAGTATTACCTCTGTCTTATCTGGATTTAATAAAAGAAAGTTACGCGTCATCCAATCTTTTATATCTTTAACACAATCTGTCAATTTGGATAATTTAGCGTATTCATCTGGCCGTGATGAAATATATATTTGAGTGTCATCAGCATAGCAATGGAAACTAATTCCATGTTTCCTTAGAATATTACCAAGTGGCAGCATATATATTGAGAATAATAAAGGGCCTAACACAGATCCCTGCGGCACTCCATGGTTTGCCGAAGTCATGATCGATTTTTCTCCATTTAAGTAGACGAAATGGTAGCGGTCAGATAAGTATGACCTGAACCAGCTTAATGCTTGTCCTTGAACACCAGTGTAATTTTGTAGTCGATCTAAGAGTATTGTGTGATCTATAGTATCGAACGCAGCACTAAGATCAAGTAAAACTAGTACTGAGATACAGCCTTGGTCCGAAGCTAAAAGTAGATCATTTATGATTCTAACAAGCGCAGTTTCAGTGCTATGATGTGGCCTGAATCCAGACTGAAACTTTTCATAGATGTCGTTTTCTTGCAAGAAAGAGCCGAGTTGAGCGGACACAACTTTTTCTAATATTTTTGACATAAATGGAAGATTCGAAATGGGTCTGTAATTTGCTAGGTTATTTGGATCTAATTGTGGTTTCTTAATAAGAGGTTTTATAACTGCCAGCTTGAATGCTCTTGGAACATGACCTAAAGATAAAGACGAATTAATAATATTGAGAAGAGGCTCTTCCACTATAGGTAATACTTCTTTCAGTAGTTTAGTTGGTATAGGATCTAATAAACATGTTGTTGTTTTAGATGAAGTGATAAATTTATTTAACTCTTTTTGTTCTATGGTTGTAAAGCATTGTAATTGTTCTTGCGGGGTGATAATTGCGGCTGAATTATAAGGCGCGAGCAAAGATTGAACGTTTACGATTTTGATTCTGATGCTTTCAATTTTCTCGGTGAAAAAGTTCATGAAATCATTACTACTGAACTGTAACAAGGTATTTTGTTCAGACGACTTCTGTTTATTTGTTAGTCTAGCCACGGTATTAAATAAAAACCTTGGATTATTTTGGTTGTTTTCTATTAATTTGCTGAGGTGCTCAGCCCTGGCCGTTTTAAGGGCCGTTTTTATAACGTGACATACTGTCTTTCCACGCGATTCTAAAGACCTCTAAATTAGTTTTTTTTCCATTTACGCTCTAAATTACGGGTTTCTCTCTTTAAAACATACGTAGTATTATTGTACCATGGTGCTATACTTTTTTCTCTGACCTTTTTTAATCGAATGGGTGCAACCATATCCAATGTTCTAGAGAGAATGGTGCTCATAGTGCTAGTTAATTCGTCTAGTTCATCTGTTTGTTTGGGTTCAGGCAGCAGCTGAGACAGATCAGATAAGCTATTTGAAAAATTATCTATGGTGGATGGAAGAATTGTTCTACCTGGTCGATAACGTGACGCAGCATGACATAATACAGCAGTACGTAGTATGCAAGTTACCATGTAATGGTCAGTGACATCATCACTTAGTGGAATGATATCTATATCGGTTGGATCGGTTCCATATGATATAATTAAATCGAGTGTATGATTAAGACGATGAGTTGGTCCGGTGACGTTTTGCTTGACCCCGAAGGAGTTTAATAAATCTGTAAACGCAGCCCCTAACGCATCATTTAAATTATCTACGTGTATGTTAAAATCTCCAACAATTAATGCTTTATCGACGTTGACCAAAAGATCTGATAGAAAGTCAGCAAACTCTTTTAGAAAATCGGCGTAAGGCCCTGGAGGTCGATATACGGTAGCCAATGCTAGAGATAATAGGGATTTTTTTCTTACATCTAACAGCGTAACATTTAGCACAAGTACTTCAAACGAATTAAACCTATGACAAGTTTTCTGAGTAACATTGAGAATATCTCTATAGATTGTTGCAACACCGCCGCCACGACCGATCAGACGGGGCTCATGCTTATAACAGTATCCTGGCGGAGTAGACTCATTTAGACCGAAATAATCATTTGGTTTAAGCCAGGTTTCAGTAAGGCACAGAACATCGAAATTATTATCTGTGACCATTTCATTTACAATAACCGCCTTAGGTGTGAGTGATCTAATGTTTAGAAGACCTAGCTTTAGAAATTGTTTTTGTTCACTAATAGCGAGAGTTTTTGTTTTAATAACAATTAGATTTTTTCTAGATCCCGCAGTAGATTTATTATTTGATCTTAGTAAACGAGGAATAGACACAGTTTCTATGCAATGTTCTACACTAGTATTAATATCAATTAAATTGGTGCAGTAGAGACTGTGATTTGGATTTTTGGTTACTAGTCAAATGGTATTTAACATCTTGGAGATGTTATCTGACAGAAGATCTGCCCCTATTCTACTTGGGTGTAAGCCATCAGCGCGGAAGAGCCTCGGTTGCTCCCAAAACAGATTCCAATTATTTACAAAGAGCAGTTTCAGCTCATTGCACCATTAAAAAAAGGTCAGAGAAAAAAGTATAGCACCATGGTACAATAATACTACCAGACATCCCAACCTGCAAGAAGTAATTTCAGGGAGGTATCTTGGTGACCCGATTGTTGACGGGGGGGGGGGGGGGGGGGGGGGGGGGGGGGGGTTTGACTGGATTGTTGACGGGGGGGGGGGGCGGTTTTACTGGATTGTTGACGGGGGGGGGGGGGGGGGGGGGGGGATTGGTAGACTATACTGCGCGCATACATAGCGAGCGCACAGGAGAGCGCGAGAGACACTCGCAAGGTGTGTTTCCCTTTCTGTCGTGCGTCGTGCGCGCGCGCGCTCTATGTTTGTTATGCGCGCAGTATGTTCTGTCTCGCACGCGCGTTATAGATTCCGGGAGATTTGAACTAATTTGCGGGCATCAGGGAGACGCTATCAATATGCGGGAGACTCCCGGAACTTCCGGGAGATTTGGGATGTCTGTACTACGTATGTTTTAAAGAGAGAAACCCGTAATTTAGAGCGTAAATGGAAAAAACTAATTTAGAGGTCTTTAGAATCGCGTGGAAAGACAGTATGTCACGTTATAAAAAGGCCCTTAAAACGGCCAGGGCTGAGCACCTCAGCAAATTAATAGAAAACAACCAAAATAATCCAAGGTTTTTATTTAATACCGTGGCTAGACTAACAAATAAACAGAAGTCGTCTGAACAAAATACCTCGTTACAGTTCAGTAGTAATGATTTCATGAACTTTTTCACCGAGAAAATTGAAAGCATCAGAATCAAAATCGAAAACGTTCAATCTTTGCTCGCGCCTTATAATTCAGCCGCAATTATCACCCCGCAAGAACAATTACAATGCTTTACAACCATAGAACAAAAAGAGTTAAATAAACTTATCACTTCATCTAAAACAACAACATGTTTATTAGATCCTATACCAACTAAACTATTGAAAGAAGTGTTACCTATAGTGGAAGAGCCTCTTCTCAATATTATTAATTCGTCTTTATCTTTAGGTCATGTTCCAAGAACATTCAAGCTGGCAGTTATAAAACCTCTTATTAAGAAACCACAATTAGATCCAAATAACCTAGCAAATTACAGACCCATTTCGAATCTTCCATTTATGTCAAAAATATTAGAAAAAGTTGTGTCCGCTCAACTCGGCTCTTTCTTGCAAGAAAACGACATCTATGAAAAGTTTCAGTCTGGATTCAGGCCACATCATAGCACTGAAACTGCGCTTGTTAGAATCATAAATGATCTACTTTTAGCTTCGGACCAAGGCTGTATCTCAGTACTAGTTTTACTTGATCTTAGTGCTGCGTTCGATACTATAGATCACACAATACTCTTAGATCGACTACAAAATTACACTGGTGTTCAAGGACAAGCATTAAGCTGGTTCAGGTCATACTTATCTGACCGCAACCATTTCGTCTACTTAAATGGAGAAAAATCGATCATGACTTCGGCAAACCATGGAGTGCCACAGGGATCTGTGTTAGGCCCTTTATTATTCTCAATATATATGCTGCCACTTGGTAATATTCTAAGGAAACATGGAATTAGTTTCCATTGCTATGCTGATGACACTCAAATATATATTTCATCACGGCCAGATGAATACGCTAAATTATCCAAATTGACAGATTGTGTTAAAGATATAAAAGATTGGATGACGCGTAACTTTCTTTTATTAAATCCAGATAAGACAGAGGTAATACTTATCGGTTCTAAAAACTGTCTACAAAACCTCTCACAACACAACTTTAACATAGTAGGATGCCCTGTTACTTTATCCGCTACAGTAAAAGACCTGGGTGTTATGCTAGACTCCAACCTGTCTTTTGAAAAGCATATTTCATATGTTACAAAAACTGCCTTTTTCCACCTTAGAAACATTGCTAAGCTACGCAATATGCTATCACTCTCTGATGCAGAAAAGTTAGTTCATGCATTCATGACCTCGAGACTAGATTACTGTAATGCTTTGTTAGCTGGTTGTCCTACATCCTCAATAAACAAGCTACAGTTAGTCCAAAATGCAGCCGCTAGAGTTCTTACTAGATCAAGAAAATATGATCATATAACACCAGTTTTATCATCACTTCATTGGTTACCTATAAAGTTCCGTATTAATTACAAGGTATTGCTTTTGACCTATAAAGCTCTAATTGGTTTAGCTCCAGTCTATTTAACGGATCTTCTATCGCCTTACAATCCATCGCGCTCTTTAAGATCACTAAATTCGAGGCTTCTGGTCATTCCTAGGATATCCAGATCCACCAAAGGAGGGAGAGCATTTTCACATCTAGCTCCGAAGCTCTGGAATAGCCTTCCTGATATTGTTTGTTGCTCAGACTCGCTCTCCCAGTTTAAAACTAGACTAAAGACGCATCTATTTAGCCAGGCATTCATATAAATTTTTTATCTTACAGTTACTGTAAATTCGGCCTCTAGTTCATAAACGCCAGAGGAGAACTGGCCCCGACTGAGCCTGGGTTCTCCCAAGGTTTTTTATCTCTCCATTGGGTCATCTGATGGAGTTTTAGGACACCATTAGATCACTTGATGGAGTTTTTCGGTTCCTTGCCACTGTTGCCTTTGGCTTGCTCAGTTGGGGATATTCAAATTAATTAAACAATCATACCATTGATCAGCTCTACCAAACTTGGATGTCCTTTTTGGATGTCCAGTAATAAACAAACATTGTTGAGTTGTTTTGATTGATACTGTAAAGCAGCTTTGATACAATCTGTATTGTGAAAAGCGCTATATAAATATATTTGACTTGACTTGACTTGACTCAAATCTGTGGTTTATTTGTAATGATTTATGATAATTTGATCCATTCCAGGCGATCACCGGGCGCTCGGCGCTCATGTTCCCCACCTGGAACAGCCTTTCCTCGGCTAGTCATTCTGACGTTTGCCGCTGACTATAGTGGTAATTCGTCTTGTGTATATCTAACGGGTGATCTTTGGTCTCGTGAATCGATAATTCGTTCCCTGGCCAATCGTTTTGGCTGAGGGCTAAGTGAAGTTTCATATATTTAGGCTATTTAACTTTTCCGTTAGACAAGCGCTGAATTAGTAGCCTATATTTGACTGAATTGTTTGCTTTATTTCTTATTGTATAGCTTCTTGTAAAGTTACCTTTTACTTATACTTTTATAATGACTATTATTGTTAAAACTGAAATTTAACAAAAAGAGATAGGGTTGAGTTTTGTCATTTTTTATTTTATTACAAGATTATCACTGTTGTTTATTGCAACATTTGTACAAATGCACATATTGCCTGGAATATTTTTTTTATATTTTTTAAATTTAAACGAAAAGATGCAGGGTTGTGTTTTATATTTCGTTTTGTTATAAATAGGCTAACGTTATACATGCAGTAAATAATATAATCAGGTCTATACATTGCCTGAACCACATTTGTGTGCCTATAATGTTTAAAATGTATTTAAATGAAAACGAAAAGAGGCAGAGTGGTGTTTTATAACATATTTTGTTTTATTGTTGCCTAAAATGTACATGCAGAGCGAGCTGAGTGACGCTTTCTTAACGCGCTGTTCCATTTGGAGAATTACCGGACTTGCGTCCTCGGGAGTCCTTCTGCTGAGAACTTTGCGTACTTGGTATTGAGAAATGCCTAATATCGGCGCTTGTCTTTTTGTGACAAACATGCCGAGAAGCAAGGACAAGATCTGCTGTATGCCATCCATTGGTGTTTACTTTGTTGCTTTCTTCTTCGCGCAAAAATTACGTTGATCGCTTCTTTCCGGCAAACACCACGCCTATCAAGTAGGGTACTGTTGGCGGTGGAAACGCTAGCCGTATCATGGTTCACTGACCCGACCCGAACCGTACTGTACCATACTGCTCAGTGGAAACGAGCCATAAGTTCGATGTTTGAGAAATTCAAGGATGGTTTGTTCAAAGCAATCATCTGAATTAGGATAGAACGGACAAACTTCGGATAGCTGTCGTGGGTTTTTGTGAGCATCCTAGACCAACGAGCCTGCCTGATGCTGAATGGGGCTACTTGCGTACACTTGTACAGTCACCTAACGCTGGCCTCTAACAGAATGAGCAGGCACTAGTTTTAATAAGAACATTTGTTGTTTGGGAGCCGTACTCTCTGGCAGGCAGAAATTGTTCTATGGATTAGCCAAACTAAACACAAAACAAATTAGCCTGCACATAGACACCGCAGTGATGCCAGTTGCGCATCCCGTTACACCTCAGAGAGGCTGTTGAGGAAAAAATAAATGAGCTGCTGTACATGGACATTATCGAGAAAGTCAATGGAGCAACCCCATGGGTGAACCCAGTTTTCATTGTACCCAAAGCGAATGGGCAAATAAGGATGTTTTTGGACATGAGACAAGCAAACACTGCAATCATTCGTGGGCAGTTCCCGATTCCCACAGTGGATGAACTGTTGCATGTCATGGGGTGACTAATCAGTGAACGGGCGGCAGGTGTGGAGGGAGTGGTGATTGGGGCACCTGCTTCCAAAATGGAGTATAAAGAAATATGGCGTTATTTCCCTGTCAAATGTCGAGAGCGCATTATTGTAGCGCGAAAGTACATTAATATAATGCGCGAGCGCGAATCTCTCTGCTCGCGCGCGGAATATGATGTGCCGAGCGCGAATCTCCCGCGCGCGCTCTCAGATACACTTCTCTTGTCTCTCTGGGCTCGCTCAGAGAATATGCCTGCACTTAAAACGTGTTCAGTGGAATCGCGAATCTCTCCTCTTCCCCAGCTAACAATTTTAGGTTATAAGAACGTGTTCATAACGATCCCATTAAGTTAGGCTATAAAAACGTTATTTCTGAATGTTCTAGGGAATTTCAAAAGTCCAGTTTTTTAGACGTTGTATTAACGTTATTTCTTGATTATAAAAACGTTAGAACGTTCAATTTCCCCATTATGTAAACGTTCTCTTAATGTTTTTCTTATTAAAACCTTTCTTACCGTTTTTGGTAACACTTTACAATAAGGTTCATTAGTTAACATTAGTTAATGTATTAACTAACATGAACTAACAATGAGCAATTTGTTACAGTATTTATTCATCTTTGTTAATGTTAATAAAAATAGGCTACATCTGTTCATTGTTTGTTCATGTTAGTTCACTGTGCATAAACTAATGTTAACAAATGCAACCTTTGATTTTGAAAACGTATTAGTAAATATTGAAATTAATATTAACTAAGATGAATAAATGCTGAAGGAAAATTGTTCATTCTTCATGTTATAGTTAACTAATGTTAACTAATGAACCTTATTGTAAAGTGTTACCATGTTTTTTTTATATAACAAGGTAGCCTATATATATAATAGGCCTATATGAACCTAAAACAAGAACTTTCAGATTTTAAAATTTAGGCAAAAAGAAAAAAGACCCATGAATCATGTCTATATGTGTAATTTTAATTACAATTTTAAAATCTGAAAGTTCTTGTTTTAGGTTCATATAGGCCTATTATATATATATATATATAGGCTACCTTGTTATATAAAAAAAACATGGTAACACTTTACAATAAGGTTCATTAGTTAACATTAGTTAACTATAACATGAAGAATGAACAATTTTTCTTCAGCATTTATTCATCTTTAATATTAATTTCAACATTTACTAATACATTATCAAAATCATAGGTTGCATTTGTTAAAGGGTACCTATTATGGCATTTAAAATGTTCCTAATAATGTTCTGGGAGTCCCCAACAACAGTTTTACATGCATGCAATGACAAAAAACACTTTTGTTGTCTTATAATACGCATTTATTTTTACCTGATTTGCTCACCGACTCCCTAATGATTCGTTTGACGACTCATTTGTCCAAACCCCTCCTTTGCGTGACGCTAATCGGCGGTGATTGGTCAGATGACGCAGTCAGTTATATTTTGCGTTAGCCCAAAGCTTAAACATATTGATAAAGCACTGCAGTACTACAATACGCTTCACATAATTTCACATATTTCAAAAAACAAAAAAAATGACATTGGAGACCTAGAAGCTGCTGAGCGTAACTCTCACTCTCTCACACACACACACGCACGCACACACACACACACACACACACACACACACATACACACACACACATACACACACATAAAAGCAACAATTATTAATAGTACTTACAGGTTGTGATTCAGAGGAGGAAGCTGATCCAAATAAACTTGGTATTGAATGTTCCTTCAGTATCAGGCGACTCGCGAATCCACACTCGAAAGCATTTGTGTTTGTGAAGCGATCGTCATTAAAATAACGCGAACACAGCTCAAGGTGGCTATACTTGTGTGGTATAGTTGTAAATATAAACTCTAGCCACTGAGTCTTCACATGCTTGTCCCTGGGCAGTGAAAAAAAAAGTTTGCTTTTGATTCGCACTTCAGAACAGAGTCTCGTCGACATGTTGTTGTCAGGTTTCTCTGTCTGCTCGGCGGCGCCGACTGAGTGGGCGTGTCGAATTCAAATAACTTGTACAAGTGACGTACGAAAGTGCATCGTTCGTCTATCGATTCATATCAGCGACTCAGAGTCGACTCTTACTTTTGAGAGACAATAACTTTGTATACGGTGAACTTTCATATTTAAAACTTTGCAGGATGTTTTTGTTCACTTAGATCTATGTTACACAGTGGTGTAGTCTACGTGATACGCAGGTATACGCCGTATACCCACTAGAAAATGTCAAGGATTTCCGTATACCCACTAGGAAATGTCAAAGATCTCCGTATACCCACTTTAAAACGCGTGAGGATTCGTAACAACATCGTTTTGTGAAAGAATTTTCATTCATAAATTCACCCCGCCGTGACGTCTGTGTTTGCGCAGCGACACGGATCGAATCGCGGAAGCCAGCAACAAATGTAACAAATAACCTAGGCTACTGTAAAGCGGAATGTCACGCAATTTAGCCATTTTTGAATGAATAAATCAAAAGTAGGCTAATGATAGAATCAAATCTCGATATTTACTAAGTGTCTATGAATATTAAAGCTCAAAAAGACTGCTATTGAAATAAACTCTGAATGTTCTGCGTGTTTCTGTGAATGAGCGCTCAATGTGTGCTCTAGCCTACTACACACTGAACACTACACACTGAACACTACACACTGACGCGCGCGTGACACTCGTGGTGTTTTCAGCGTCTATGAGGAGAACATGCACACATTTGAACTTCATTGCAGAGCTTTTATGAGAGTCACTTCACAAGAATTTTACCATTTCATTTGATAAAACTACCGTCGTTCATTCGTATCATATACACACTCACAAACTTTAAAGTCTTCATGACAACCTTTCAAAATCAAAGTTTTGTATAACTTAAAATATTAAATATATAACAGAAATATTTTACTATTGCACAGTAGAGTATACTTCAAGTAGGCCTAATAATAATAATAATAATAATAATAGTTTATTAAAACACAGAAGCTCAAATGTCTTTAATTTACAACCCACCAAAATAAAAGTTTGTAGATAAATTAAGTAACTAGAGGGAATTATGAAAGAAATTGCATAGTAAGATGTACTTTTTAAAATAATAATAATCAAATCTATTAAAACACAATTTTAAAGGAATATCACACAAGTTTTTAAAAAGTACATTTTTATTTGTGCTTACAATGTTTAAGTATTGTAATTGTCAGCTGATAAAACCTGTGCTTCAGGGACCATATTCATATAACATCTAAGGCTAAATGTGCCCCAAATTTTTTTTTCTATTGGGGGGGGGGGGGGGGGGGCTTTTGGTGCTGGTATATCACAGTATACTCACTAAAAAAAACTAGACTACACCACTGATGTTACACACTACATGAAAGGTAATTTTCAAAATTCCATGATAGGTACCCTTTAACATTAGTTAATGCACAGTGAACTAACATGAACAAACAATGAACAGATGTAGCCTATTTTTATTATCTAACATTAACAAAGATGAATAAATACTGTAACTAATGCATTGCTCATTGTTAGTTCATGTTAGTTAATACATTAACTAATGTTAACTAATGAACCTTATTGTAAAGGGTTACCAAAAACATTAAGAGAGGTTTTAATAAGTGAATGAAACGTTTTTCATTATCTTAGAAAAACATTAGGAGAACGTTTACATAATGGGGAAATTGAACGTTCTAACGTTCTTATAATCAAGAAATAACGTTAATACAACGTCTAAAAAACTGGACTTTTGAAATTCCCTAGAACATTCAGAAATAACGTTTGTATAGCCTAACTTAATGGGATCGTTATGAACACGTTCTTATAACCTAAAATTGTTAGCTGGGGAAGAGGAGAGATTCGCGATTCCACTGAACACGTTTTAAGTGCAGGTATATTCTCTGAGCGAGCCCAGAGAGACAAGAGAAGTGTATCTGAGAGCGCGCGCAGGGGATTCGCGCTCGGCACATCATATGGGCTTGTTGCATAAACAGAACGTTCGATATTTCCGGGTTGTCACGGTAGGCCGCACAACTTCCGGTTACGTTGTTATCTCCTGTCAGAGAGAGCGAGAGAGTGATAGTTTAGTTAGACGGCAATTATGAGTTTCTCAAGAGTAAAAGAAAAACGAATTAAATTACAGCGCCAATCCAGACGAACGTCTTTACACTGTTGTGTGCCGATGTGTGGAAATTCGTCGAAATACAATGGAACGATTAGTTTGCATCGCTTCCCTGTGGATATTGAGGTGAGATCAAAGTGGCTAGTCAAGATCCGCAGGGATAGCTTCACTCCAACTGAATGCACTCGTGTCTGCAGTTGTCATTTCCTTTTTGAGGATTTTGTAACGACGACTGGGGGGGAGAAACGACTGAAGAAAGGCAGTGTCCCTTGTTTGTTTACATGGAATGAGTTCAGCGTACCGGCACCTCGGGTTAATGTCTGGCAACGTCGGCCAAGGCCTCCTTCCCCTGACCTACCGATGGCGTCTGACAACGAGATGGTCACAGAGGAAGTTGTACATCGTGATCACGCCTACTGTGTCAACCCCACTACTGCACTTGTCACACATCAGCTGGCAGATGAAAATGAAGCCCTGAGGAGAAAGGTAGAGGAGCTCCAACAACAAGTCCAATCACTGCAACTGCTGTCTCGGTTTGGACTCCAGCACCTCCAAGGATCTGATGAGGATATTCGTTTTTACACAAGGTTGGTCCATGCTATTATGCAATTGTATGTAGTAGCTAACTCTGTGTGTCTGGGTTGCAGTGGGGGTTATAGTACTGAAAATCTATACTAAAGTTAAAGTATAATTACTCCCTTAAAATGTACTCGAGTAAAAGTAAAATTTCCTTTTTGAGAAACTGAAGTTAAATTTAAAAAAGTATGTTGTTCCATCAATAATATGTCAGTCATCACTTTGTATTATTATGAACATAAAGTTCTAAAGTGATTATAATTTCATTGCAGATTTGCATCATACAAGCATTTCCAGGCCTTTTGGCAATTGGTGGAGCCTGCTGCAACAACTAAAATGGTACGGATCACCATTGTCCATGCTGCCTCCAAAGAACCTAGTCTTCTGAGACCATCAGTAAGTTATGTTGTTAGTCTTAACATTTGTTACAGTTTACTTGACATATCTTGACTGTCAAAGGCTCCAGTATTAATCAAGGGTGTTTTCAGATGATTTGTTAGGGCAACATACATTAATACTACAGTACAAGTGATTTCTAGTGTGTTTTTGTTTTTTAACAGAAACTAGCACCGATAGATGAGTTACTGCTTTTCTTGATGCACCTTTCTGTGGGCCTGCATTTGAGGGACCTAGCCAAACGCTTCAACATCCATACCACCACAGCAAGCAGAATAATTACATCGTGGACACATTTCCTCTATTATCTACTGGGTTCCATCCGCCTGTGGATTCCACCAGAGGAATTAAAGGCTCATCTACCACCTGAGTTTGCTTTGTTCCCAGACACACAAGTGGTGCTTGACTGCACAGAAATCTTTTGCCAAACTCCCTCTTCTCTTCTTTTACACAGCGAAGTCTACTCCTCATACAAGTCACACACCACTTTCAAGGCCATGATTGGCATTGCACCTCATGGTCCCATCACCTTTGTGTCACCTCTGTATGCAGTAAATTTTTAAGCAGTCAGGAATAGCCAAACTCCTCACACCAGAGATGGCCATTATGGTTGACAAAGGCTTTCTTGTGGACAATCTCTTTTCTTGAAAGGTTTACCGACCTGCTTTCCTTGCAAGAAACAAACAGATGACCAAAGAGGATGTCCAGCAGACACAGTCTATTGCCCGTGTGAGAGTGCATGTTGAGAGGTGCATCAGGCGAGTAAAAGAGAACAAACTGTTTGATAAAGTCATTCCTCTGTCAGTGTGTGGGAGCATTGACCAGTTGTTCACCGTCGCTTGTCTCTTGGTGAATTACCAGAATGGACCACTGGTCAAGGCATGGGCAACACAGAAATGAATGGACTAGAATTTTTATGAATCAGTTTACAATGTTCCAATTTCTTTCTCCAAGTTTTATTGTTCATTTTTATGAATCTATACAAAACTTGAACTGATACTCTATGTTTACAAACATCCACAAATGTATAGATGTTATTGTTCATTTTTACAAATCTATATATATCTTTGTAAATGCACTCACACACACTCTCTCACACACATACTTGCTCATTTGTTATTGATGGTCATGTATTTTTACCCAACATGTAATATAATTGTTCATTTCTGTTCCGTTACAGTTAGTAATAGATGATTGAAATAAATGCTAACATCTTAAGAGTCCAACATTTTCTTTGTAACACTTTGTTCAGATTTGATTCTAATCATAATGTAAAATTATTAAGAAACGTTTTTTTTTTCTGTACAAAAAATGCTAAATTTTGAATTTTTTTAAAAACATTTTATAACATTTAGATATGAATCCAACTTGTAAAAATATATCTTTCAGATAGTCAAATAGTATAATGGAGCCATATAGCTGTAATGTTTCAGGCAGCGAACTCGAAAAGTTTAATGTTCCAACAGGCAAACAATCCAACAACCGAAACAAGTGTGTATGAACACAAACTAGGGGTGCTTCTCATTTCTTTGTGCATCCTCGTTTCCTTTCCTTGCTTCCTTTCCTTGCGTCTCAGCTCCACCCCCTGTAGGACGCGAGGGAAGGCTGCAAGGAAAGAAAAGGAGGACGGAGGAATCAAATGAAAGCTTTTTTATAAATTGGAATACTTGATCACTCGAGCGTCACTTCACAGCGTCATCAGCAGCGCTCAAAGGATCTGCCCTATGTTGTTGAAGTTTGTTTATTTAAGAAATTCATAAATAACAATAAAGCAAGCTACCATATTGAAATATGTGAGATGTGTGGTTTATATAAACTGCAATGATAAAGTATAAATTAAAATGATTGTGACAGATGTGACGGGGGAGGAGAATTGATGCGTGTGTCACGTTTAGTCGATTAAAACACTTCTGCATAGGATACACCTGTGCATCCTCGCTCATGACTCCTCTG
Source organism: Chrosomus eos (assembly GCA_036326025.1). Classification (NCBI taxonomy): domain Eukaryota; kingdom Metazoa; phylum Chordata; class Actinopteri; order Cypriniformes; family Leuciscidae; genus Chrosomus; species Chrosomus eos. Next base: position 41,954,654 of record CM070823.1, read on the forward strand.
GAAGCCTCCTCACTCCTCGATCCTCGCCTCCTCTGTGTGCAATTCGAGAATTGAGATGTCCTTCAAGATGGCTGAGCTCGATCAGTTTCCGGGTTATAGGATGGAGTATGGAGGACAGAGGAGCTAGGAGACGAGGAGGGATATTGAGAAGCACCCAATAACCGGTAGTACGGTGTAGTACAGATGAAGACCGACGGTGAATGTGACAACAGCCATCTAGTGGTTAGATTTATTTTAACTACATTTTCCCAAAAATGGGCATAAAAGTTACATTAAACCATTTAAAATTGCATTTGTAAAAAAAATGTATTATCCTGTTACAAAATTAAATGTTATTGTCTGGGGTATCTGGAGACCCCAAAGATCACAAGTGACAACATAAAGGAGGGTTAAACTGATATGTTGTTTATTTACAAACATTCACAAATGCAGAGATGTTATTGTTTATTTTTACAAATCTATAAAACCTGAACTGATTCAATTGAATAAATACATACAAAAATAGAACTGATTTAATAAAAATATTTAGTTACAGTAAATAGCAACAGTATCTATTTCAAACACACAGCCATGTAAAAATAAAAAAAGAAGTGATCCCCCTTCTCCCTAATGATTTGTGCAACCTCTGCATCTTTGTAGATTCTTTGGATGACCATGTCATCCTCTGCAAACACCACAAAGTCACACCATTCCATTCCACTTATTAGAAGCTGGCCTTGGACCTGCCAGTAGTAGCTGTGCTGCCGTTTTAATTGCATGGTGTTGCCATGCAACTTCAAGTACTTACAATCAACATAGCTCTTGCAATTTGGACATTTAATCTCAACCAAACCATAGGGAGGGTTTTCGGTTGGGTCAAATACAACCCCGTCAGGAGAAGACCCTAACCAGGGGGCATCAGGGTGGATGATAAACCCACAAGGCCAATAGTTGGTGTTCTTGACCCTGCAGTACTCCTCAATGGCAACAGGTTCAAGTACCAGGCCCCTCTTCATGGCAGCAGTTTGAACAGTGCCCTTCCAAATCCTCTGAGCGAGCTGCTGTGCTGTACTCTCACCTCGAACATGGCACAATTCTCTGAAGTGTGAGGACGTTATTCGTGGTCGACGAACCTGATGCCACTCTGCAGACAAGCTCTGGTCCCGTGTGGAAGCCTCCACCTGTCTGGCCATTTCAATACTTGTCTGCAGGGAGACCAGATGAAGTTGTTGTTGTTCACTGCAAACAAATTGACAGGTTGTAGGCTCCAACCTGTAATTAGCCAACGGCAGAAGTGGAGGTGGAGGTGCATCTGAGTGCAACTGGATGGTCCTGGTGGGTGCTACTGGGTGCTGAGAGGCGATGGCACTTCCCTCCTGCACTTCCCCTAGTGCTGATTGGACTAACGGAACATCAGAACTAATGGCCATGGTGGTGATGAGTGGTGCCAAGGTTGCAGGGAAATCACTGTACACCTCAGCCACTTTGAGCATGTCCACATCTGGCAGTTCTCCCCTCAGTGCTTTGTAAAGTGTGCTCCTGTGTACATGGTAACATGCTGTGTTTCAGACGTGTTTATTTTCATATTTAAATCATGTTTAATCTAAATTATAGAAATAAGATAAAACATTATTACCTTACACCATTTCCAACCGTCTTTTGCTTGGGTTTGGCTGCCAACACGACCATGTCTCTGACCCGGCCTGGCTTCACACCCTGTTGATAGTAATGGTCTTTTATGAAAGCAAGCTTTGCACACATACCAATTCAGCTGACTGACTACACTATGAAACAGTGTGGTTAATGCTCTCAGACTTACCATAGACCTTGGCTTGTGCCAGCGCTGCTCTGTTTCAGTGCAACTAAGGACAGGGGGTACAGCACTGATCTGAAGCTGCGAGTAGTGTGCTGTCTGATAGAGCAGTGCAACATTGTGATTGCACAGTGCCTTACCAGCCACACATGAACACGCAGCCTCACACAGTTGCACTGGGAATGAGTGCTCAAGTGTAATCTTAAAAAAGAAAAGAAAAAAAAAGGACAATTTTACAAAATAAATCACATTACAGATAACCATTGCCATCTTACATATAGTACAGGCACAGGAAATTGATCAAAATCAAAAATGGTCGTTTTTAGTTCTGTTTTTATAAACATTAAAATATGTTAGTATTACATATGTGAGATGTTAGTAGGCTATTACAAGTCAAAAACGTTACATGAATACTGAACATACAGATAAATGAAACTCCAACAGACTTACAACAACTTAACTTACCATACAAACTTAACTTAAATAATAAACAACAGCCGTCACAAGCAGTTCCTGGAGTTTTCATGGGGGCTAGGCTAGATATCCGAGTGCTATTTTCTGCCTATGTTACTGATACAGAACCTATACTAGCGACACAAAATCCCCAGGACATGTTTGGAGCAGACCTGGCTGGAACAACTGAACTATCTTAGATCCTACTCTGAGGTCGTGAGGTTTCTCATTCTTCCTCAGTGACCTGTGGCAGGTAGCGCGGACGCTCACTCTCCCTGTCTCTGGCTCTTTGTTTGACACTGAGTTAAGAATAATATCATGTTATGATCAAAACAATTAAAACAAGATAATATTCATCAGGCTCATTCAATGTTTAACGTTACCGGTTAGCAAGAAAGCTCATAGGCTAGGCTACTAGACTAAAACAAAGCATAGTAAATTAACTTACCTTCGTAATTATCAATGTAGCTGGAAATATACATTTTAAACCCCTTCTCCCGCTTGCTCTTTGGGGCTGATGTTGAGGATTGTATAATCCTATGTACATCGTTAACTGTAGTCCTTGGCAGGTCCTGCAAGCATCGTGTGTAAAATGCCATCTTCCTCGTTGACTAACTAAAGTTAACGTTAGCCTTCTCGCTCTGACAAGCAGCTGCTCGCTGTCAGACTCGCTCTGACAGGAGTAACCGGAAGTTGTGCGGCCTACCGTTACAACCCGGAAATATCGAACGTTCTGTTTATGCAACAAGCCTATTCCGCGCGCGAGCAGAGAGATCGAGCTCGGCACGTCATATTCCGCGCGCGAGCAGAGAGATTCGCGCTCGCGCATTATATTAATGTACTTTCGCACTACAATAATGCGCTCTCGACATTTGACAGGGAAATAACGCCATAAAGAAAAGCCATTTTGAAGAGAGAGAGAAGAGGGGGGCGCACGCAGCAGGTGAGAGGCCGAGGGGCCGAGGCTGAAGCAGCAGAGAGAGAGAGAGAGAGAGAGAGAGAGAGAGAGAGAGGAGAGAGAGAGAGAGTTAGACTGGAATTGTGGGTGTAAGCTGATGCTCAGCTGGATTGTGGGTGTAAGCCCTGATTGCACAGTGAGTCTGTTGAATTGCAGTTCTATTGCGAGCACGAGTGAAATCTTGCAGTGTATTGGTGAATATGTGAGTGTGGGAATGGTGTTGCTGCTGTGATCATGCCTCTCTCTGTCTGAGCCCCTAAAGAAGAGAACGCAGAAGCTGTGAATTATGTTCATTCCTCTCTCTGTCTGAAACTGGAGGTACGTTCATGTGTGTGTGCATCTCTCTCTGTCTGAGCCCCTAAAGAAGATAACGTGGAAGCTGTGAATTATGTTCATTTCTCTCTCTGTCTGAAACTGCTGCATTATGTTCCAACCTTTCTCTCTCTGTCTGAGCTCCGAAGAGAGCGCTGAAGAAGAGAACGTGGAAGCTGTGAATTATGTTCATTCTTCTCTCTGACTGAAACTGGAGGTACATTCATGTGTGTGTGCATCTCTCTCTGTCTGAGCCCGAAGAGAACGCTAAAGAAGAGAACGCCGAAGCTGTGAATTGTTCATTCCTCTCTCTGTCTGAAACTGGAGGTACGTTCATGTGTGGGTGCATCTCTCTCTGTCTGAGCCCCGAAGAGAACGCTGAAGAAGAGAGCGCGGAAGCTGTGGATTGTGTTCATTCCTCTCTCTGTCTGAGCCCGAAGAAGAGACTCTTAATATAGTTTTTACGATTTAATAAAGAACTTATATTTATTTTAAATGCTGTGTCTGCCTCATGTGTTCCACGGCACGCTCCTCGGGCGGTGGTCCGGTTTGAGGGGGTGGGTGGCCCGCAGGCGCTCACACCCCGACCTGTGACAAAAGGGTCAGCCGTTTTCAGCAAACTAGACATGATGTGGGTGTACCACCAGCTGGAATTGACTCCAGAATCAAGAGACATCACCACTTTCACCGTTCATAATGGCGTATATAGGTTCAAAACACTGGTGTTTGGAGTTTCGTCAGCAAGTGAGCAGTACCAGCACGAAATAGCCACTGTTCTAGCTGGCATCGAAGGGGTAGAGAACATATCAGATAACATCATCATCCATGCAGCTAACAAAGAGACTCATGAGAAAAGAATGCATGCAGTTCTAGAGACTGCTTGACTAGAAGATATTTTATACATAGTCAACTTCGCGTAAACAGGCAGAAGCCATCTTTGAAAAACAGTCTCTACCAGTCGATCTACGAACGCCGATCCAAGTGCGCTGGTGAGATGTGATTAAATTATTTTTATTTATTTATTTTCTCTGTTGCGTTCAGTGCTTCTCTTATGCGCTCAGTGCTTTCTTCCGGAAACAACGACCATATGAGATTCTACACAGTTCAGCGCACTTGGATCGGCGTTCGTAGATCGACTGGTAGAGACTGTTTTTCAAAGATGGCTTCTGCATGTTTACGCGAAGTGGACTGTATGTATAAAATATCTTCTTATTAAACTGTCTGGACACTGACAAAGTTCTCAATGCTTCGGTTTGAAGGTAGGGGCCCTGATTATGCTACCGTGTTAGTGTTGGGCTATTTTGAGCCTTGTTAGTGGTATTAATAAGCGATTTTTATTTGTCATTATTCTATGCCCTATATACTAGCGTTATACGCTAAACTGTTTTTAGAGATAAAACTATTTACATTCGATAATCATGAAAACAAATCTCAGATAACCGTTGACTAGGTAACAATGTGTAATTAGACCAAAGGTTCATTTTGCGCAGGAGTTCTCCTTTAAGGTACTTCTCAACCATTTGGTAGACCACACTTTAAGTCACTATTTTATTGAAAAATGCATCAAGCTTAACTCAACCTGAATGAGCCATCTCTACCGTTTGGTGTAGTTGTGCAATGCTACACTAGATGGCACTGTGTCTGTGAGCAGCATGCCATGTCAGTGTTCCTTCAAACAGCACATGACACAGCGAAAATTTGCTCCTCCTTTGAGGCATATCGGCGGGACTTTTAAAGGTAAGACTATTTGGTTGACATATTATCGTTTCAGAGGAGTTGTTAAACAGAATTATGTAACTTAATTAAACAAAAATAAGTCTTATAAGGGTCAAATAATTTTTTTAAAACATGCTCTACCAAACGGTTGAGTTGTCCTTTTATGGTAGTGTAAAATTAGATATTTACAATGAACAAAAGGGTTAGTGTTGTTAAAATGATTAATTTAATATTATTCAATTACATATTTGATGAAAAATATTTGATCAATATAATTTTTTTACAATTTCTGTACTGTATTATGGTAAATATCAAGAATAAATTTGAAGAATTAATACCAATTCTGGTGTTACTATTAATTTCATAATTTAAAATTGACTATGTTTGTGTATTACTATATGACTAGCATTGTAAGAATACATGGTTTGTAATAATAAAAAAAAAATTTGGTCAAGAAAATGCACTTAATATGACTTGTTCTGAATGTTGTTCTTTTATTATGAACAGACGTCTCAACCGTTTGGTAGAGGATTGTATCTAAAATACTGTAGGGTCTAATTAAATATTTTTTTTTGATTGTTGTTATTGTTATCATAATTGAATAAATTATTTCTTTGCATTTTTTTTTCCTTTGCTTTTTTCATGGTACGTACCTTAAAGGGTTAAACAACCCAGCATTGTTTAGAGTGCATGTTCTTGCAGGTTTCTTTTGCCAAATTGGACTAATTACCATATTTAAATTAATTTAATTGGGAGAGGAGACTGGGTGGGGCGTTGTGCTCGTGCATGTGCGCTCAATTTTACGTTAATTGGGATGTACAAAGAGAATATGCGTGGGATCCTTCGTACGCAGAGATTCATACATCTGTTTTTTTTGTGCGTACCCACATTTACAGCTTTGTCCGTACGCAATGTTTTAGTATGAATTCAACGCAAGTATTTGTACATGAGGCCCCAGACGTAGAGGTTAGAGATTAAGTGTTTTCGAAGCAGGATAAAACAGACAAGTTTACAACATTTCACAGCACTCCTAACAAGGTTGTACGCTGAGAAGGTAACAGCGTTGTCGTTCAGTCACCCACTGGAGCAAAGTATGTACGGTACGGTATGTACGGAATATGTAATTTGTCAAAAAGTCAAAAATGTGTTTGATTTGCCTAAGAAATCATTGCCGACGAGACACTGTCTTTATATCTGAAGTCTCTCTGTACAGTCTTACAATTCAAACGCCCTAAGCAGGTAAATGGTTATAGGGTAAGTTGGGAATTTCCCCTGCTTATTAAAAAGTTACGTTCATATTCATTACAGTATTGAACATCAGTTCGGCGGGCGGAAGTGGCACTTCAGCGTACGGTGTATGTATTACAGATGCCAAAGTGCGCATTCTGAAATCGGAATAAAGATTCATGCTGTGGAATTTGAAATTACTTTGGACTGTTGTGTTTGTATTTATCATTGTATTTATACAATGATTCCGTTAACATCATGCATTTCGAAGCAGGTAATGATTTAAAACAATTATTTAAATGATTAATTTAAATAAATTTAAATGATTAAAAATAATAATTCAACAACATTTTCCTCATATAGAAACTAATTCTAGTAAAACGCCATATAATTTGCTCTGTCTCTAAGAGTCTGAATAAGATGTTGATCAATCAGGAAATAAAATACACAAATAACTTGTTCAGACAAATAACGCTGACTGCTTTATTTACAAAATGATGCCTCGTAAACTTTGAATTTTAAAACAATATAGTGCAATAGGCCTTTAGAAACAGAGGCTTGTATTAATATTTATTTTTATTGCGGCAACGCAATGATTCCATCTGTCAGAACGGGATAGTAAGATGGCCACTTAAACACTTCCGGTGGCTTTACCGTCTGATGGCAGTTTAGAACCCAATGAGCGATCTAGTCATTTATATAGATCAGTGAATGTGTATCAGAATAATAATAATAATATTAATGCATGGCCTCTGTAACAATCTCTCTGTTTTTGCTTATATGATTTTCTATGTTAAGGTGGAGAAACTGAAGGCCCTTGGGTACTTTCTCTTGCTGTGGGAAAGTACAGGCCACAAATTAAAAAGTGGATGGCCCGGCTCCAGTGCCCCTTTGAGAACAGAACAGCTGGTAGCACATGCGGTCCTGGAGAAGATATTGTCCCTATTTGAAGGTTTGCTAGAAGGTAGGTCACATCACAACATCAGTAAATCCATGACTCTCTATTAAGATTGATCCTATATTGTGTACCTATCCAGATGAATCTGATTTAAATGTCAGTACAGATCATTTTTTACACAATCTAGATTGCTGGTTGTGGGTAATTCTGTTCTACTTGAATCTTTTGTCTTAAACTTTTCATATTTCTTTGGTTATTCACATTTTGAATGTCTTGTTTTTGTTTTTCACCAATGTCCAAAAACGCTGACTAAGACTAAATTAACATGCATTATTGTTGACAAAAAAAGACGAGACTAAAATGTTTTGCATAAAATAAAAACTAAGGTAAAATCTCTCTCCATTTTCGTCTACAATCGTCTCTACTTTTTCATGATGAGATAGAATATTCGACTGTTACGCCTTCAAAATATTCCTAACGAGTTCGTGCTGTTGCTGCTCAGGTCTCATACTCCTGTTGCTGCCAATGAATTCGTCCAGTGTCAAATGAATCACTCTTTTGAGTCGTTTCTGTTCAAAGACTTCATCAAACAAGTTGGCAGATCTGTCTTAATCGGTTCGCGAATCAGTTTGAATGATCTGTTCAGTTTCCTGCACGCACTGACTCATCTGAAGCGCTTTCAATTCACACTCGACTCAGATTTAAGAACAGCAAAAGCGTTGAATGAAGTGGCCGTGGACCTATAGTAGTCAAGTGAAAGCATATCTGCAAATGCATCATATTTTTGCCAGCGATGAAGATCTTTATTAGTTGAACATCTTCGTAAGCTGTAGCAGGGCCGTCGCCAGAACATATAGAATGGGGGGGCATTTCATTTTCATGGGGGGGGCACACTTTATATGATCTACAAAACAGACAGTTACAAAAACAATAACATCCCCTAGTCTAATAACTGAAATAGACCAAATTCTATATTTAAACAACACCAAAACACAAAATATTAAGTTTCTGATCATAGGCGGAGGGTGAACCAACATCATGAGGATATGCGCTTCCCCTTTAAAAATATTTACTAGCTATATGCAGGATTTGGCAGGGCAGAAAGCTCACAAAGAGCGCCTATTTTATTATCTTTAAAAGGCGGTTATACAACTTCATCGCGATCTCACAAAGTTCCTAGGCTATCAGTACAGCTGATACACAATAATGCCTTATTTACATAGCCTAACTGCTTATTATAGCGAGAGGATTTGCACGCGCGAGAACTAATCCACTCACCGCTCGTTTAGCCAATATTCTTTTATTACGGAGAAAACTGATCCTAGACCAGCATTTATGGACAGCTTTTCTCTCTAAAAGCAATCAGAAGTATATGGAAGCTTGATAAAGATAATTGCGTTTTATCTCACAATTCTCACATGGATTTATCTCAATTCAGAGTTTTTCCTCACAATTCTGACTTTATAACACGCAAATGTGACTGTATATCACTCATCTCTGACTTTATAACTTGCCATTTTGATTTTATATCACGCAATTCTGAGAAAAATTACCTTTTTTTTACCTGTTTTTAGCAGCCAAATGAATCAGAAAATTCGTCAAGCGCTTGCCCAGATAGCACAAGTCTCTTTGATGTCATATTTACATCTGGAAGACGTATTTTAAAGAGTGTTTGCTCATCTGCATTACGTCTATAGGACGTTTATGTCAGATGTCAAATAGACGTTTATAAGATGTCAGTTTAACATGCATTCTAAATCATTACATCTTAAAGACATCTTCTAAACGTCTATTTGACATCTGACAGAAACGTCCTATAGACGTCTTGCAGATGAGCAAACACTCTTTAAAATACGTCTTCCAGATGTAAATATAACATCAAAGAGACTTGTGCTATCTGGGTGGCCAGGGGAAGGTAGGCTAAGCCTTGCGCAGAGCCTTACACGCTCCGACTAATTTTCATATTTCTGAAGACACTTCAAATTGCGCAAATTTAAATTGCGAATTGAAATTACGCTCAATGGAAACACGCCAATTTCGCAAAAACTCATCGCAAAAAAGTTTAGCTCGCATGAGGAGGTTTTTCAGACAATTCGAAAAAGGAATATTTCTCAAAACTGCAATGGAAACAGTTTTTGCGCATTTACAGTCACCAGACGCGGTGTGTTTGGGGTCCGTGGTATAGGCAAAATAATAATAGGCTAATAATTATCATCATTAACATTTATTAGGCTACATATTTAGAAGACGCTTTTATCCAAAAAAGGAACAAAGCAATTCGTCAAATGCCATTCATAAGGGTTAGACAATAATACAGGGCTAAGATTATCACAAATGAACACAAGATTTTGACGCATACCCAAGTGTGTGTGGGAGTGTGGAGCGCGCACTGCATGGCAGGGAGACGCGGGCGCGAACACTTGCGTTTTCCTATCAACAGTGGAAACAACTAAAATACTCTACAATTTCTGGTCATACACAGTGGTGTAGTCTAGTTTTTTGTAGTGAGTATACTGTGATATACAGTCGTGCTCAGAATTAATGGTACCCCTGGTAAATATGATCAAAAATGGCTGTAAAAAAAAAATCTGCATCGTTTATCCTTTTGATCTTTCATTCAAAAAATTGGCAAAATCCTAACCTTTCATTGAAGTAAAAGATTTGAAAGTGGGGGGAAATCACATTATAAAATAAATGTTTTTCTCCAAAACACGTTGGCCACAATTATTCATACCCTTTTATTAAATACCTTTTTGCAATCTCCTTTTGCCAAGATAACAGCTCTGAGTCTTCTCCTATAATGCCTGATGAGTTTGGAGAACACCTGACAAGAGATCAGAGACTATTCCTCCATACAGAATCTCTCCAGATCCTTCAGATTCCCAGATCCATGTTGGTGCTTCTTCTCTTCAGTTCACCCCACTCATTTTCTATCTGGTTCAGGTCAGGGAACTGGGACGGTCATGGCAGAAGCTTCATTTTGTGCCCCCTAACACATTTTTGTGTTGATTTAGATGTTTGTTTTGGATCGTTGTCCTGATGGAAGATCCAACCACGGCCCATTATAAGATTTCTAGCAGAAGGCGTCAGGTTTTGATTTTTTTATCTGTTGATATTTGATAGAATCCACGATGCCATGTATCTGAACAAGAAGTCCAGGACCTCCAGCAGAAAAATAGGCCCACAACATTAAAGATCCAATGGTATATTAAATTGTACACATGGGATACTTTTTATCCTTGTGTGCACCAAACCCATCTAGTGTGTTTGCTGGCAAAAATCTCTTTTTTTAGTTTCATCTGACCACAGAAGCCTGTGCCGTTTGAAGATCCAGTCGTGTCTGACCACTGAATATGCTGGAGTTTGTATTTGGATGAGCGAGGAGCATTTTTCTTAAAACCCTCCCAAACAACATGTGGTGATGTAGGGGTTGTTTGATTTTTTTTTAATAGGCTTTCTGACCCCAAGACTCAACTAATCTCTGCAATTCTCCATCTGTGATCGTTGGAGAGTCTTTGGCCACTCAAACTTTCATCCTTACCATCCATTAAGAAAATATAGACACACGTCCTCTTCCTGGCAGAATCGTAACATATTTAGTTGATTATAACTTCTTAATTATTGCCCTGATGATCAAAATGGGATTTTTCAATTCTTTAGCTATTTTCTTACATCCACTTTCTATTTTGTGATGCTTAACAATCTTTTGATGCACATCAGAACCATGTTCTGTGGTTTTATTCATTGTAATGGATGATTAAGGGAATTTGGCCTTTGTGCTTCCTCATATTTAAACTCCTGTGAAACAAGAAGTCATAGCTGGACAGTTTCATGTTCTTAGTCACCCTGGTGTGCTAAAACAAGGTAAATATTAATGGAAATAAACTTCATAGATATTTTATTCATAAGAAATTCTAGGGGTGTGAATAATTGTGGCCAACGTGTTTTGGAGAAAAATATTTTTATAATGTGATTTTCCCTCCCCATTTTCAATTCTTTTACTTCAATGAAAGGTTAGACTTTTGCCAATTTTTTGAATGAAAGATCAAAAGGATAAACGATGCAGATTTATTTTTTACAGCCATTTTTGATCATATTTACCAGGGGTACCATTAATTCTGAGCACGACTGTATACTGTGATACGCCCGCCCCCCGCCGAAAAAAGAATTTTGGGCACATTTAGCCTCAGATGTTATATAAATATGGTCCTTGAAGCACAGGTTTTATCAGCTGACAATTAAAATACTTAAACATTAGGGCCGGTTTCCCGTTAAGGGCTTAAAATAAACCAGGACTAGGCTAATTCTACTTAAATTAATCCACACTAAACAACTGACTTTCTGAGATGTTGCTTAAATTTGGATTAACTAGTTCTAGACTACAGAGTCTCAGATTAAGGTAATCAAGGACAAGTGAGATCATCTTTTGGAAACCCGATTAGATTAATGGCATGCACATGTGGCTAAGGAGAGGTTGCTATAAAAATCTGGTATGGAATACTTGTAATTCATTAGTCTTAAGGAGTGTGTGGAACAGGAGTCACTACACTTAACCAAAAAATGGATAAAGGCCGAAGAAAACGGTCAAAAAACTTCAGTGAATTTGAGAAGACTCTTTTTAAACAAATTGTATCAAACTATCCTGTAATTGAAAACAAACAGTATGATTCAGGTACAGAAAACAAGAAGAAGAAGGCATGGATTTCCATATTGAATGAATTAACTCAAATGAAAAAGTAACCAAACGGATACTCCAACAAGTTCAGGTAAGATTTATTGTTGCCCCATTCTTACAAATCAGTCAATTATAAATGTTTTTATTAATGAAATGTAAAAAGAAAACAATATTATATAGAACTCATACTTCAGAGTATATATTATCTTGTAAAGGTCCTGTGGAAAAACATAAAAATAAACCTGAAAAAAACAACTGCTGCTACGCGTCAAGAGCGTTTCAAGACTCCCAGTTCCACCAGACACAGAGGAGTTTGGGGACTTGTTGGCTGAGATTATTGAAAGTCAGCAACCCCTAGAAGGTATTCCAGATGACGATCATTTGGACAGTTCAGGTGAGGAATCTTTCAAAGACTAATTTTATAGGACACGTCTCATTTACAGTAACATGTGCTATCCCATCCAACATAATTAAATGCAAGTCATGTCTTGTAACAAAAAATAGGTAATGACCTTTATTGTTGAAGTCAAATGTAATGCTACTTTTTTTTCCCCATACAAAGATGACCTGATCTTGACACAGGACTTGGGGGGCGCAGGGTACAGTCAAGATGCTCAAATTAATCATTTTCTGCTACTGTGAACGTGAGCCTTGAGGCAAGAAGTTTTTAATCTGAGGTTAAACCTGCTTTTGACCAGGTTTAATTTAAGACTTAATTTAGATCTGAATTAGGTCTAATCCTACTTCTAGAAATCCGATTGTTTAAGTCTAGACTACTGCAAGTCTGAGACTATTGTAATCCATGTGTGAGAAAGCTACTTCAATAAATCCAGGTTTAAAATGACATTTAGTCTACGACTAGGCTTAATCCCCGTACGGGAAACCGGCCCTATAAGCACAAATAAAAATTTACTTTTTAAAAACGTGTGTGATATTCCTTTAAAATTATGTTTTAATAGATTTGATTATTATTAGTTTAAAAAGTACATCTTACTAGGCAATTTCTTTCATAATTCCCTCGAGTTACTTTATTTATCTGTACAAACTTTTATTTTGGTGGGTTGTAAATTAAAGACATTTGAGCTTCTGTTTTTTAATAAACTATTATTATTATTATTATTAGGCCTACTTGAAGTATACTCTACTGTGCAATAGTAAAATATTTCTGTTATATTTTATGTTAAGTTATACAAAACTTTGATTTTGACAGGGGGTCATGAAGACTTTAAAGTTTGTGAGTGTGTATATGATACGAATGAACGACGGTAGTTTTATCAAATGAAATGGTAAAATTCTTGTGAAGTGACTCTTTGAAAAGCTCTGCGATGAAGTTCAAATGTGTGCATGTTCTCCTCAGAGACGCTGAAAACACCACGAGTGTCACGCGCGCGTCAGTGTGTAGTAGAGCACACATTGAGCGCTCATTCACAGAAACACGCAGAACATTCAGAGTTTATTTCAATAGCAGTCTTTTTGAGCTTTAATATTCATAGACACTTAGTAAATATCGAGCTTTGATTGTATCATTAGCCTACTTTTGATTTATTCAGCACTGCAGGAAAAATATAATTTTCAGGTTCTAATTTGGCCTTAGAAAACCATTAAAATCTACATTTTTTTTCGTATTAAGTTGTAAATATTTTAAATGTTTAATAAAGGGGCAAAAAGTCATAAACAAACATCTGAAATTTAGTCGATTTTTTTTTTGCGCAGCATTTGTGTAGCTACAGTTCAAATAAAAAAATTGGTGTTCAACTTTGCATTCTAAAAAAAACATCCACCGTTCATTTTTCGTTTTGCAATACGTGTTAAATAAGGAAAAACGAATTGAAACAAATGTAGCTACACTGACCGTTTGGACGGAGTTTTTTATTAAATTCATCAAATAAACAATAATTAGGCTACAGGAATACTGGATTGATTCTAAACCTCAAAGAAATGCCACAATCAAGACCTCGGAGCAGAAATGAGGGAGAAACGAAACTCCTTGTGCCGTTCGCAGTATAAGTGTCTTTCTCTGCCATTAATGCTTGGATAACACACACGTCTCCTTCCATTATTAATAATAATGTCTAGTGTGGTGGTGGCTGTGATATAGGCTATAAACCTACCCGTCACCATGATGTTTAAATTACTTATCGCGAGAGGAAAAAAAGGACGTTTTAGTCGCATAACATCAGTTAAACGTACAGTATGTAACTTTTGGCCACCAGGGGTCACTCAATCAAAATAATAGCAAAAGACGTATTCTGATGACGTCGTGAAAGAGCGTGTGCTCATGGGAGTTGTTGTCGTTGTCGAGAGAGAGAGAGAGGGAGTGCGCGCGAACCAGCTATACGATGTTCATTGGAACACGCGCGATCTGTCATTCCCCAGCCATAGCATCTCCAGCAGATAACATGTTCACTGACGAGGTAATGTGTTGCTATTTATATTATATCTCTATTCTTGTTACGTTTAGTTACGGCTATTAACTTTATGTAATGCCATTGTAATGAACACGCGCGCTCTGTCGCTCCCCACATTCCTCACTCATTCTAACTTAATGTTTTTAAAATCACGTCTCTTCGAACGGAGAGATATATGAATTATCAGGGCTATTGAATCAATATTCCATCTAGCTAGTGTTAATAGATGTTAAAAAACACGGTCACCTTTCATTAATAATTATAATTACGTTTATACTATGATATTGAAAAAGATGGTGAACTGCATATGAAGCTACTTTCTGCAGCTATATCTACAACAAATGTGAATTTACATTATACTGTACATGAGAGCTAGTCCGTCTGCGTTTTACACATGCCATCATCGTTTCACAACATATAAGTTACGGATAGATATAGTTAGCTGAATGGGTGCTTACTTGTTTATTAGAATGCAAGCGAGATCGGCATCTCTCTGTAGTTCCAGTTGTCACGAAGCTCGTGGAAATGCAACTCCAATGTTAACGCGAGTCATGTCTCTTCTCCTGTCCCAAACCCTTCTCGAGTCATTTCTGTCACCCGTGCGTTTCCGCTTCACGGATCTGCCTCCAGCAGCAGAACGTGCAGGCAAAGCATAATCATGGTCCATTATTGATATCCAACTATTGATTCTTTGTCGTCTTCTTTTATTTTAGTGACGTGCGTCTGGTGTTTACATTTGCGTTTGGCGGTTTTTCGCCGGGATCCGCACGAAGTTAGAGAAACTAGAGTCAAAGGTTATATGACGTCATAGACGGGCGACGAAACGGAAATAAAGACACGGTCCGTGTCTTCAAATTAAAATATAAATTTCTCCGGATTTGAAAGTTGGTGGGAACTTTTGGGATAATGTTAGTACACAACTAAAAGAAATATATAACATAGATACAGTTATTTTTGCTATTTTGAAAGCCGAAAAGTTCCATATTGTGCCTTTAATGGAAACGCCGTCATTTCGCAATAGTTTTTTTTATCGACATTTAGAAAAAAAAAAGAAAAAAAAAGAAAAAGAAAAAATCGCAAAAGTTTTGCGCAAATCTGTAATGGAAACGCGGCTAGTAAGTTTGCTCCATGACCATATGATTAGGGGGGCACGTTGTGTCATCTGGGGGGGCACGGCCCCCTAATGCCCCCCCTTGGCGACGGGCCTGAGCTGTAGGCTATGTGAAATTCCACAGGACGAAACGATTTCATTTCATTCAGGTAATACATTTTACAACCAAACAGATTATTACGCCACGATAGCACTACTACAAAGTATGACATTACCCGTTTTTTGGACATATAGGCCTACATTAATTTATACAGTTTATGAAATGAACACCCGCCATCCCGCGGTAATGTGTGTGTACTGTATTGTGCAGTGGCGAAAACGAATGCCTTTGCCTGCCTTAGACACAGTTAAACAGTTTAAAAATGCTTGCAGAAATATACATTTGATTACATTTTGGAGAACAGACAGAGGAAGATCCGTCGATGTGCATTTGATTGTTTGTGTTCAGATGTTCATTAGCGGTCATGAGCGCGAGCACATGTGAAGTTTTAACTCTTTCTTCTCTGTGTCAATGGTTCCCTTTACATGCCTTTGAATGCGAAAAAAAACTTTCCAGAGTCACGTTATTTCGACATTTTCTAATAATCCAAATGTAGTTGTATAAGTTACTATTATACAAACCAAAGGGCAATGATTTTCGGGCTACAGATGGCCGAAATAATACTTGTCTCTTCTGTTTTTGTTGCAAAGATGGATCTAATTATGATATAGTAATAGTCATTTAAATGAAAAATATCTAAATAATATCATGTTATATATATATATATAATCATCCGAAGTAACAGCAGAAATATTAATTGTTAAGCCTTGTTTAATCTCATTTGTTATTTCTCAAGACCAACCTAGAATGTAAATAGGTTGTATTTTACAGTACAGTACAGTACAGTAGGCCTATTCTTTTCAGTTTTTCTGGGTAGCCTATACTTATTTTATTTCTGCTCTGAACAGAAAAATGAGACACGTCACGTGGCAACCAAAAACAGTTTAAAAAACCTTTGTAACCTGTCAGTGAAGATTGAGTTCTCTTTTGACTAAAACTAAACTAAAATGACGAGACTTTTAGTTGACTAAAACTTGACTAAGATACCTTGTTCTCTTTTGACTAAAACTTGACTAAAATGATGAGACTTTTAGTCGACTAAAACTTGACTAACAAAAAAAGATATTGTGAATGACTAAATATGACTAAAACTAACAAGGACATTTGGCACAATACTAAGACTAAATTAAAAATAGGTGACAAAATTAACACTAGAAATGCAGTTAAATCAGCACCTCACACTTTTCTTTGTCTTAGAGTGGAACGGCTATGGAGAGACATTTGGACTGCTGTAACATCAAGTTACTACAATGTTCTCCACAGCTAAGAAGAGGAGGGATTACTTGACCTGTCCAATGCTGTTTAGCTATTATGTGTGAGAGATGTTTTCATCCCCAGAATACACACAGATTTGCAGCATTTGATAGAAATGTGGAACTGCCATCCCTTGCGAACGGAGGGAAATTTGTCACAGAATAAGCTTTGGAATATTGTAATGTTGCAAGCACCTGTGTCAGAGCCGGATTTTGCAGAGGTAAGCATGACCTAAGATAGATTTGAAAAAAAAAAAAACATACTGTATTATGGTACGCTGTAAGGTTCTTGTTCTTGTAATCAATGCCTGTCTTCCCCCAAATGTCAGATATTGCAAGCTAAAGAATTATTCTCCCAGAATTCAGTGTGTTGACTCTGAGCATGGAGTCATTGTCCCAGAGATACCTTGCCCCTTGTCACCTGAAGATTTTGCTACTTTACAGAATCAAGTGAACCCCAGCGTTGAGTCCATTTGTTTTGGTTATGACATCTACTTACAAGCATGTGAATTAGGTATAGATTAAATGTTATAAATATATATTCTTTAAAGCCTAGACTACAGCAACAAAAAAATATAATTCCATGTATATGTACGAAAAAAAGGCGTCCTGCTGTCTGCTTTGTCTTAAATGTAATTTATTAAGTGTTTTGCCTTCAATGAGAAAACGTCAAAAATAAATTCTGTTATGCAATAAGGAACTTATTTTTTATTATAACCTGTTTGTGGCTCCCACAAGCAATAGGCTGATTTTTTTTAATTCATTTTTTAAGAAATGTACACCAAAATACATTTTTTTTATTATTTTGTCTTACATGCACAGTGTTGGGAGTAACGCGTTACAAAAGTAATGCATTACAGTAACATATTACTTTTTGCTGTAACGCAGTAGTGTAAGGCATTACTAATCAATTTTCAGTAATATTTTACTCGGTACATGTTCAGTAAGGCTTGAGTTACAAGTTACAACAGACTTTTAGTTTTAATTGTAAAAAAAAATAAAACTACACAGCAAGACCGCGAGACATTAACAAATGAAAAATGCAAGTAGCCTACGCTAAATTACCTGTTCGTGGTCAGTCAATAGCCGCGTGTGGTGTCCAAGTCTGTTAATAAAAACTATATGGCAGCGTCTGATATAGCCTATTTGTATAGCGATATAGAGATTTCGGCCTCTGTGCTCGTGCTGGCCAGTGGAGAAGCGGCTAATGGTGAATATGGCATGAAGAAGACTGTACATTCGCGAGATGGACGTATGCGCATTAGGCTATTCATTCTGTATTTTCTTTCTAAACAGTTAGGCTATGTTTATGTGGTATTTTTCATGTGTTCATCACGCAATCATGTTTTTGATGCGGTGGTGACGCGTTCATGTAAGGGCGGCGGCGCTGCCGATAAAGCACCTAAAAGCTGTCACAAAGAACCGGCAAAAGCAATGATTATGAATATGTCAAATATAGCAAGGAGACATTTTAATTGTTTATTAATAAAGTCAAGATGAAGTTGACGCCTACTGCGAAGATCGCGAGTCAGCATCTAGTGCACCAGAGAGAAATGCACATTTCATTTCATTTCATAAGCAGAGAGCAGTCTGTTTTCTTTCGTTTTGAATTGTTCTGTTTTACACATAGACATTTCAATATAGATATATTTTTCAGGTCCGTGAATAGGCTACCTTATACGCTGAGTTTCGGTTCATTTATGAGTGAATTGTCCTCCGTGTCGTGATTATTTATAATTGTCTATACAGTAGGTAGCCAACCAGAATGCCTATTGCCGCCGCGGCGTCTACCGCGGTGAATTCACCGCGGCAAAAAAAACCCAGTCGCATTTCTAAGTCATTCGCGAAATGACCGCCAGGTGGCGCAAAGGGACATTTAGCGAAAGCAAAACGTATGTAAAAGTAGCCTACATTTTAAATAGAATATAGCAAACTTTTAGAGCAGAACATTTTATGAATCGATTTAAAAGAGGCCTATCTCGCAGTCAGTGAAAATAAATTAGGTGCAATCAATGATGCTAAACTATTGAGGAATGAGAAGATTGAAGAGTGCATCAGTCGTTTGTGGGCACACTGACGCTTAAACAGCTGAACTTGTGGTCGAGTGGTAGAGCTGAAGGTTTAAGCAGTACAAAGACACGGGTTCGAAACCCGAATAAATATGTTTTTTATATAATTACCATGCATTTCCATTTTACACTAAGGAACAAATCTCATCCAACAGATTGACTAAATTTACGTCTTCAAAAACAGTTCTGTTAAAAAATAAACAAACAAACAAACAAAAAACTTCACGGACAGGACAGCAGACAGCAGGACTGGAATTCTTTCAGAAATAATTTTAAAAAACATGGTTAAGCAAGGTGCGATTTGCCGGTGGGTGATTTCCCCCCTCCACAGTAGGCTATAGCGAATAGGCCTACCCTAAATAGACCTTATCAAATATAGTATATATATTTTTAAATATAGCCTAAAACACGCACGTTTAAACAACAAACAATAAAATCTGAACCAGCGCTTCTGCTCCTGTATTGAGAGATAACATGCAGCGCATTTCAGTTACGATCCTGGTTCCAGTGGCATTAATACATTCACGGCTTTTTAAAATGTCACAAAGCGTTTTGATGTGGTTTTGAACGAAATATTGAAGTTTATAATTAAGTATTTTGACACACCACGCCTAGTGCGTATTCTAAAATGGGGTTTTCTTCTGCCACTGAATTAAGTTCGACAAACGCAGCAGCGCGTTCACTTGAATTTATTTTTCTGCTAAAATAACTTAATAGGCTATAGCCTACTTCGTTATTTTTGGTCATACAGATAGGATATCATATTTTAAAACTGTAAAAGGTCTATTTTATTCATGTAAAGTAGGCTACACTCACAGTAGGCTAACAACAAAACGTTCTCACTCATTTGAGCGAACACACACTGGTGAAATAAATGTTTGGGCTTTTCTCTGTGAGCTTCGACATGGCCGAGTGGTAAAGCTGACGGTTCATCAATCAGAAGACATGCGTTTAAATCCCGAACAAACATGGACTTCTGTAAAAAATCTATATATTTTTAGGCTATTAATGCAGATTTGTTTAGTTCTAAACCTCTGTTACACCACATATTTTTTTGCTTATATTTATAAAATAATATTACCATGCATTTCCATTTTACACTAAGGAACAAATAGGCTATCCAACAGAACGACTTTAGATCTGTAGCTAATAATACCAATTGTTCAAAAGCAGTTTTGTATAAAAAAAAAGATATATAGGCCTATATATATCTATATTTGTTTTATTCCCTATAACCTACATAGAGTTTTTAAAAACATGGTTTTAAGTAAAGTTTTCGACAAACGAGGCAGCGCGTTCATTTGATTTATTTTTCTCATAACAGCTAAAATAACTTAATAGGCTATAGGCCTACGTGATTTTTTTTGGTCATACAGATAAGAGTACAGTAGCCTACATCGTTCAAAACTGTAAACTTTTTTTAGGCTAATGACAAAAGTTTATATGTCGTCTCTCTCGGTCTCCGGGAACTGCGCGTCACAAAAATTAACCGAAAGCCACTTGCCTCAGCTCAGTCAAGATAGGAAATCGGCTATGTCTAAAGCCTTTAAATGTCTAAATATTTAGGTTAATAAATGTTATCTGATTATTAAATCCATATGAAAACGAGAGGTACAGAGAATCTGCTCAAATATGTTTATGATGTGATTGTGAGCGCCTCATGAGAAAATGACAAGGTGAAAATCTCGTTTAATTAAATGTAGAGACTAAATCGCCCTGAATTAAAATGTAAAAACAGATCAAATCATTTATTCGTCGAAGTGTTGCTATATTGTTTCATTTAAAGTTCATAATTATTATCTAAATGTTATTTAGTTTATCAGCAGTAGGCTACCACGAAGCACCGATATTTATTTGAATAATAATAATTTAAAAAATAACTAATTCACATTTTGCATGCCTGGACCCAAAGATCCCTGTAGAATTTAATATTGAGTTGAGCATTTTGTTCATGACAACAAAATGAACATGCGTTTGAAGATTAGGCTATATTTAGTTTTGCTTGGAAAAAGCTGGCCCAAACCAGTTTTATTTCTTAAATTATTTAAATAATGAAATATTTAGTAATAAACTTTTATGACAGAAATACCACATGTAGCTTAAATCATTTAATTCTTTCATTATCAACACTTTAATAGCCTAATGCTAGAAGAGCGATTTAAGTGTGAATTGCGACTTCTCCTTATTTTAAGTCAGACTCAGACTCAGAGAGCCTGTGGGGGGTTTGGAGGGACAGACAATAGGCCTAGGTGTTAATGTTCCTCATTCATATGGAGAGTGTCGGATAGCCAGCCCGATGGCAAAGGCAAAATTATTTTAAGGATAGGCTACATCTCTCGATGTGTCCCCATATTTGATTAAATTATAAATATTGTTGTTTATTTATTGTAGCCTATTTAAAGTGTTTTCACACACAAATTTAAATTGAAGTGTTCAATCCAGTTGTTTCAACTGGTTCTGTAGAGTTTAAGAATGTTTGAGCAAGGGAGACTAAATAAACTTGCTGAGATCCAGCGCGGAGAGAGGCAAAACTCATGTCTTTAATTTATGTTGCTTTGGACTATTTTCGATTTGTACCGTTTCGTTTAATTTAGCTGCAATTTCTTTGGCAAAACAAATTTAAAATGTAGCAAGAATAAGATTGTGTGTTTCTTTTTTGCATGGAAATAAAGTCTAAATGCAAGTTAGGTTGCCACCGGTCCCGGTTTTACCGGGATTGTCCTTCTTTTTAATAACCTGTCCCGGGAAATTTAAGCACTCTCCCGGGACAATGAATGTCCCTGTTTTCGAAAGGCTACGTGAATATGTAAGTTCAAACCATAGACTGTAGGTTCAAACTGTGTAGCGCGCGGCCGCTTGCACGGCAGAGAGCAGAGAGAGGGAGAGACAGAACACCGGCTAGATCCCCCCCTAACTACAGATGGTAGTCGCCGCTCAAAGTGTGGGGCGCGCCCTTCTATGGGTGGGAAATAGCCTAGAGAAGTGACAGGTTGGGCGCGCCAACGGGAGGAACTTTTCCTTTTTATGCCTTTATATCTTTATTCGTTCATGGCGAGTCTACATCGCATCTTCATCTTTGCAGCGACGCAGAAAACACCAGTTTATTAATAAACAATTAAATGTCTCCTTGCTATTTTTGTCTCCGGCTCGTGCGCTTAAGTGCAGCTTTATAACACTCACTCATTACCCTGTATAGCCTATTTAAGTTATTAAATCAATATAAAGGGGTGATTTGTCCACTGATGGCTTAAATAAACAACTAGGCTAGTTGACTAGAAAAAAACTAGTCGGAGACAGCATGAGCGCGCGACCCTGAGCGGAATGAGCGAGCCGAGGAATATCCAGAAATGCTCACATGCTCTGATCGGAACAAAGGAATTTTGACATAATTAATCATTAGTTTATATCTCATGCACTGCCCATAATTTTAATCCCATATCAAACACATTAGCCTATGTTATGTCTGTTTGAATTTTTTAAATTTTTTTGTCTTGCCAAATGGATTTCTCTTCTTTTCTTTTTTAACATTTTGACACAGCAGCACTTTTATTTTCTCTATTTTTGTTTTTGTTTGTTTAGTTTGTATTTAGATACTAGCCTACTTGTTACTTCAATAAATTGGAACATTTTAAGCTTGTTGCGTATTTCATTAGCATTGTGTTGGGGCGATGGGGGCAGTGGGGCTTGAAAATTATGAGTCTATCCATCGGGTGCAGAAAAAAGATTGCATGTGTGTGCTAGTGTGCGTGTGTTTATGAAGCGAATGTAAGAAGCCCCCCCTTACAACCCCCCAGCTCTACTGTAGCAATGTTGTAATATGCCATTGATTATAAAAAAAAACGCTTGACTTTAAATAAATAAACAGTTAATAAACTCGCAAATAAACAGTCAACTATTTAAGCATCAAAAACGGTTAAAGATTAATGCTGTCGGCCAACATGTTATTATATTGAGATTCGATCTCGGGCCTCTTGGATCTCCGTGTCGTTGCGTTAACCACAGAGCCACCGCCTGAACGTTTACGTCAACGTCTTATACTCTTCCAAAGCCTTGATGTAGCCTAATATGTTTCTATTGCAATGTTTTATATTGAAATGTTTTCATTATTTATTCAATTTAATTTAAGTATTGTGATGAATTATTTTAACTACATTTCACTTAAATGCATCTGCTACCAGCTTTCAATCGCTCTGAATGAGCCGCGACGCAGCGGCAGATTACGCAATAGAGAGAATAAACGGACACTTTTCAAAGTCTGTGATTGTAGCGCCTCTTAGCAGTTAAAGGCAGCAAATACACCCCGAATTTCACCGCCGCGGCAAAGCGGCGGCGTTGAAAGTATTATTCTGGTTGGTAACCTACTGTATTTAGCCTACTTTTTATTTATAAAATCCAGGCAATTGGTTGATCAAACATTGATTAAAATTAAGATACAATTAATACAAAACGAAAATCACTTTAAAGAAAGGCTTTGTGTCTTCTGTGTAAAGTCTTTGTGAAAGTTTTAAAGCATCTTTTAGTGCCGCTTCAGAGCGCTCGCGTCCGTAACGGAGAACTGTGACTGTAACATTGTTTTTTCCTCATATATGCGAACACGAAAAATAAAATAAAATGAATATTTTATGTTCTGTGGAGAGCCAACCCTTCTTCATCCGATTTGCGCAGTAATTCACAAAATTACAACAACAAAAATCGTTGACTCCTAAAAGTTAAAGATTTTTTTTTTGTCACGCATGACTGTCTATTTCCCTAATATTAAATATAAAATGCATGTGTAGACTGATATTTTTCTAATGTCTGGACTCCTTTCAGGGAGGAGCCTATGGATAAACAGACGTTTCAATATTTTGGTATTAATGCATTTTCTGAGAATTTATTTTTCAAGTTTTGACAAAATGTGAAAATGTCATGTCCATAACGCTGGAATTCCCAAATTTTAAATAATTTATCCTCAACTTGTTTTGTGGTGTAGGTCTACGTATTTTATAATGTTAAGTTAACTTCAAATAATACTAATAGTAATTTAAAGATGTGGTAGCATTGGATCTGAACGGTATGGATAACTCTCGACTTAGAGTTGGAAGGGGTGTGTTCGCGATTCTGCAGGTTCGTGGATCTGAGTGTCGCGATTTCGGTTTCATATCGCATATTGTTAAAGCCCTAGTCATTTTAGAATGTTAAGTTCTACTTCTGTATAGTTATTTTGGTGAAAGTAACTCAAAAGTAATACAGGAGTAATGTAACGCATTACAATTCTGAGACAGTAATATTGTAAGGTAATGAATTACTTTTAAATAACAGTAACATGTAATATATAATGTATTCCAGTTTGGAAGTAACTTGCACAACACTGTACATGCATTTAAAGGGTTAGTTCACCCAAAAATGAAAACTCTGTCAGTAATTACTCACCCTCATGTTGTTGCAAACCTGTAAGACTTTCGTTCATCTTCTGAACACAAATTATGTTTTTATTAAAATCTCTGAGATATTTCTGTCCCTCCATTGAAAGACTACCAATTTTGACACTTCAGAAAGACCGCAAAATAACCATTATATCCCAAATTGAGTAGTTTACTCCAAATTTTCTGAAGACTCTATCGCTTTATATGATTTAGGATTCTATTCGCATATACAGATTGATCAACTAACATGAACAGAAGTTCAAAAGTGCTACGCAACACAACAATGAAGCTCATTGGTTCTCACATGTCAAGCGAACATTTCTGAGCTTCTGTTTACCACAACTGATGTATGAGTTGATGAATGGTTTTACATGTGAATAAAAGACTTGATTAAATCTGTTCATCACATAAAGCAATTACCTCTTCAGAAAATTTGGACTAAACCACTCAATTCATATGGATTAGTTTGATCTCTTTTAACGTTTTGAAGGGTTTCAAGTGGTAGTTGTGTTGCTGTCAATGGAGGGACAGAAATATCTGATTTCAATAAAAACATCTTCATTTGTGTTCTGAAGATGAACGAAAGTCTCACAGGTTTTAAAAAAGAAGTTGGGTAAATTATGACAGAATCTTTATTTTTGGGTAAATTATCCCTTTAAAACATTCCAAAGAGTAAAGCAAGTAAAAAGTGAACATTGTAAGAAATAATGCTTTGATATTCATGAATCAATTAACTGTTTTATTTTTTTTACGGTGAACAATTCCAGGAAATTTTCTACACCCTGTCAAAGCTTGCCCCATTTGTAACAGCAGTTTGCAAGATTGCTTTGAAAGACTCGTAATCTACCATATGTACTACAGGAAATGTTATGGTATTAGTGCAAGCACTGACAATTGAGTAACACACAGTGTGGTTTGGCATGTGCTGTAGACAGCAATGGTCAAATTTAAACACAATTTTAAAATGTTCCCTTTCTGATACAAGCAGATGCCTGTGAGCTTGCTCAGTCATCCACTGCATTATATTTGGCACAGACAAGGTTTCTCCTGCTGTCGCATCTTCTGATTGAGTGTCTTCAGAAGAAGTAAAGAGATGTAATTAGAATAAATTATTGTTTGTTTATTTATATTCTATTACAATGTAGTAGTTCACTACAGTAGCATATTTACACCTGGTTATCAAATAACATAGCACATTATAAAATCATTTTAAGTCCATACATTCAAGTTCAAGTTGGAAATCTTGAAAGAATTCCATGATTTTTGACTCTTTCACTTGTTTAGTTGTAATTTGTGATTCCTACTGTGTAAATCAAATATACGAACATCTTGGAAACGTTGCAAAATTATTTAAATAGATTAAGAAAGCCACAGCTATGGTAAATACTATGATTAGATCCAGTGAAACTGCTGCCTTGACAACGCTAAATCATGGCTACGGTACTCGGTTATTCATAAAATAAAATAAAATTCCGAGAAATGTGACAACAAAGACCCCTCAGGCAACGCCTTTTTTTCCCCACATTCGAATATTAATTTTCACCTTCGAAATTCAGTTTTTTAAAACTATTCGAATATATTTTCGAATTTAGAATATTCGTTGACAGCCCTAGTCACGCTGAAGGCTAAGCTTAGGCTAACTATGACATAAAATGTTCAAATGGGAATATAACGACAAGAAAGAACAAAAAAGAAAATATCAACTTACTTTAATGCTTTGCAACAAGTCTTCAGCCCTTGCATGTCCAAGGAACTGCGACCCATAATATGAAGACATCACGCGGTCATCTTTCCAGAACCGAACGTGAATATCCATTTGCTTCTTTTTCGCCGACTGGTTCACAGATTCGCCAAACATGAGAACATTTGGCCCAGAATCATTGATGCTATTTATAAGAAGCTTCTTAAAATGTGGAGCAATGCCGAATCCAAGTATGTACATTGTATGCCGTTTTATCCTTGCCATACACAAAACTTTTGGCAATATCGGAGTCAGTGAACATGGTTCCGAACAATTCCCCAATGGCCTCATTCGAATTATATGAATGATGGTTGGCTGCGATGTTCAGGCACCAGAGAACCTAAGGCCTGAGTGCTGATGTTTGTGACGGTAAGGTCTGCTGTCTGGTTAGCGCTGCCGTAGTGGTACCGTTGGCTATTTGCCGCAATCTGTGTAGTGCAGCTAGCATCGCAAAACAACGAAATAGGGAGCTGCTCACCCCTCACGCGAATCCGCTGCTGGTGAATGTTCGATCCACTGTGTGACTTGATAGCGGTAATGCCGTTCCAGGTAACATTTATAATTTTTTTGCAGACAGTGCAAAATGCTTCCCGGTCATTCCCCATGACGGGCTTAAGCCAGTCTTTAAATGAAGGGTCGTCAACCCATGTTTGCGAAAACTTACATTTCCCCATTTCACACTAAGTTTGGTAGAAAATAGAAGCAAGTGGCTAATATCAACTGAGGTAAAAAGGCGGTAGATGTTGTTGGCGTCGCTGATAGGGTATCAACCACGGAACTCACACAGTTTATTTCTACGTCATTGCTATCAACTCCGACTCACTCAGGTCCTGTTAGCACCGTATACATTTTTAAAATATGCTAGATGAAGTTAAAACATGGTGACACAAATATTAAGCAAAAAAATGGAAACTCTACCAAGTCAAATTGTGTTTGTTACTCTTTACTACATTTCAAGGCCCTACTCGAGACTGTTTTCCAAAGATGGCTCCTGTCTGTTTTCGGGAAGTCGACTGTCTTTATAAAATATTTTCTTATTAAACTGTCTGTACACTTACAATGTTCTCAATGCTTCGGTTTGTATGTAGGGACCCTGATTATGCTACCTTGTTAGTGTTGGGCTATTTTGAGCCTTGTTAGTGGTATTAACTAGCGATTTTTATTTGTCATTACTCTATGCCCTATTTACTTGCGTTATACTAGCGTTATAGGCTAAACTGTTTTTAGAGATAAAACTATCTACATTTGATAATCATGAAAACAAATCTCAGATAACGGTTGACTAGGTAACAATGTGTAATTAGACCAAATTTCATTTTGCGCCGGAGTTCTCCTTAAGTATATGATTTATTTAGACAAGCCTCTACAATGGTTTTAGTCAGTATTAAAATATGTTACACTGCCAGTATCTATCGGTGTACAGTATGTAAGTTTCGTGCATCTATCTTAATTTGGAACCTGGTGTGACTGTGACCTCTAATGTTCCAAAACGTTGGTACTTTAGTTTCTCTCTCAGTTCTTTCTTCTCCTAAGGTTTGAAGTGTGATGAGCCAAAGTCAACTCAGTCTGATGACGAATCAAATTTATATTTCTGTTTGCATACAGGTATCAGCACGTATTTACAGACATTATCAGCTGCATACAATATAACCATGAGTATTACAATTCCAGTATATAAAAAGGGAGTAGAAAATGGATAACAATAGATGCTATGCATTTGACAGAACAGACCCTTTTTATTTATTGATGTGAATAAACAAAATGGGCCCACGTTTGAGAGAAAGCATACAACATGGAGAACTGTGCAAAACTATCAATACCAAAATTGAAGATAGTGGGGCTCAGGCAGACAGGGAGGAGGTAAGGATTTCTGAGCGGTGCTGGCTGGTTTTCTTCACGTGACTCAGGCGGACAGAGAGAAGGATGATGCTTCCATAGCAGAACTGGCTCTCCCAATGCCGTCGCGATGCACTCACACTCGTGTTCCATTGCAACCCACACATATCATCACACGTGATTACATCAATATACAGCACTGCAAAGCCTCGTCACTCACAGCATAGGGCGTTGGCCTGGGGTCCAGCCTACTGCTCGTCAATACAGCCTCCTTAATAACCATGATGAAACGTAGGGCAGTGGTTCACAAACCTGTCCTGGAGGACCACCAACACTGCACGTTTTTTTATGCCTCCCTAAAGCCAAGTTCACACTACATGATTTTAAGCCCGATTTAAGCCCGATTTGCAAATCGTTGAGCTCGCCGACAGGTCAGGGTGTTATCGCGTGCAAATCGCGGGGGATTAGCGGACGATGAACGCTCGCCAATCTGTTAGTATGAAAGAGCCAACAACGCATCAAAGACGCTCGCAGACGCCTCGCAGACGCGTCGCCGAGCCCAGAAAAATATCTAGCATGCTAGATATCCAGAGCTGTCGCGCGACTCAATCTCAGTGATGTCATGAGCTAGAGCCAATCAGAGCAAGGCATGGGTTGAGGTCACCGCAAATACCATGGTAAATACCGGTAAATACGCGAAATGCGCGATTTTCAAACAAACACGACCAAGACGAGTTTACAGAAAGATGAGCAACATGTCGTCAAGAAAGCAATGGACTCAACAGCAAATTTTAGGAGCAAAGTTTAATCGAACTGTGGCAGGAGCATGAATGCCTTTATGATGTTGGACATGAGATGTGAGAAAGAGAAAAGGTGGACGGAAATTACAAACGCCCTCAAACACCCAGGTGAGCAAAATGTTATAGGTTGAAATGTACATTAAATCTTACTGTAATTCTGTTTATTGTCATTCCCGGTTCGTTTTATCACGTGATTTTTCGTGACAAAACGTGGTTTGTAGAATCGTTGGGTGACAGAGTTGTTGTCGACTCCTGTAGTGCGTTACCTCCTGTTGTGGATCAATCACGTTGTGTCGTGTGGTGTGAACAGCTCAACAACTTGAACACTCCTGATTTCACAGAGAGCAAGTCATGTAGTGTGAACTGCACAGTTCAGCCCAACGTTTTAAAATCATGTAGTGTGAACAAGGCTTAATCAAACACACCTGATTCAACTCATCAGCTCATTATCACATGGGTTAATGAGCTGATGATTTGAATCAAGTGTGTTTGATTAGGGAGACAGAAAACGTGCAGTGTTGGTGGTCCTTCAGGACAGGTTTGGGAACCACTGACGTAGGGTATTCAAACCTTCTCCAGAAAGACAATTTCACATGCCATGAAGTTCCATCACATTCCCAAGGGCATCCATCATATCACAACCCAGTCAATGTGCAACACTTATCCCTTCTCGACAATAATTCTCTTCTCCAGTCTTCTAGTTCGGTCTCAGCCCGTCAAACTCACCCTTTTCCCGGCCTCTGGTCTCCTATTACATCTGGAACACAAAACTGGCCTGAGCACCCGACTGCTGAGCCACACACTGGCTGGAAGGCATCCCTGTTTAGAATGCAAAGCCTTTTTATATTACTCTCAATTGCTGTGCGCCCCAATCGTTGATGCGCTCACTCTCTTCCCACATCTGTTTTCAATCATTCAATGATAATTTGCGTCGTTACCCGGAGTAACCGGAACCAGATACTGCGTCCCAATTCGCCTACTTATACTACGACCTAAAAGTACTCTTTTTGTGAAGAAAAAGTACATACTTTTGAGTGTGTAGCAAAAGAGTAAGCAAACTTTGGGACATGCTACTTCCTGTCTTTAACGGACCTGTCGCGTGCATCCTATCACCTTAAAATGCCCTGTCAATCATCTCGTCACAGTTAAAATCCTCCATTCAATCTATTATAATTTCTTACCATTTCGGAGAGAAATGTTTTAGCACGTTCACCTGCCAGTCGTGGGTCTTTCATGAGGAGACTCTCCTCATGTGTTTGCAATTTGAATATAATGATGCATTTAAAAGTTAATGGCTAAACGTATCTTTACAAAAGTTCACAATGCTGCTGCAGATGCAATTTAATGTCGACAACATTGAATAAATACATTTTCGTCAGGTTAGATACTGATAATTAATCACTCAAAACACATGTCTGTAGTTTTTAAACACTTTTCACTCGTGTTTGTAGTTCTAACTGAATCCTCGTCCAACGCGCGATGGATTGTGGGCAATATCAGCCGTTAGAGTGCGCATCGATCTACACTTTGGATTCTGATCGGAAAAAGTAGACCATCCGGGTATCTTTGAAACACTCATTTCAACATACTACGATTTGGGACGTACTAATTCTATTTTCGAATACTATTTAGGACAGATAGTATGCGAATTGGGACGCAGCAAGAGTCTTCCCGGGTCCCACACCGGAAGTACTCCCCAGGGGAAACCTCGCCTGCAATTAAAGGTTCCGCCTCCTTTACGGTCGTCACCCGTGACATGTGCATATCAAGTAAGTAGGTGCATATTTCAGTTTCAAATTCAATAAATTCAAGCATTCCATTTAAAGGGATAGTTCATTTTGAAATAAATTTTTGATATGTTTTAGCTTACCTCAAGGGCATCCAAGGTGTAGGTGTCTTTGTGGCCACAGTATTTTCAATTTTGATATTGTTAGGTCAAACCATTCTTGTCTGTCAGTCATATAATGCAGGCAATAGGGGTCCACCTTAAAAAGCATACACAGAGAAGTCCAAATTAAACATGATTTAATGACTCGTAAATGTAAGTACACATTGATGGCCTAAGACACGAAACGAGCGGTTTGTTTGAGAAAATGAACAGTATTATATCGTTTTTACCTCTTGTAAACAGCCACGTTTGAATTTAACAATACTATTACAACATTATTTTCCTGTTGTGTCTGTAAAGCTGCTTTGAAACAATTTGTATTGTAAAAAGCGCTATATAAAATAAAGGTGACTTGACTTTAGGACAATATTTAATTTGGACAGCAATATCTATATTGTATGTTTTCTCTAAACGTACTGGACCTCCACTGACTGCAACAATTAGGGACCAAGCAACAAAGAGGTATAGGCATCTACTCTGTGTAATATCTTCATTATCATCACTTTTTTGGAGTCTGTGTTTATGGCAGTCCATGTTTATGCTGCAAACATGGAGCCCTGGATATTGGGTCATACTGACACATTGTGCCTGGCCTCTCATTTACTAACTCAAATGATATTGTTGCACCAATTATTCTATTTTTATTGCTAAAAGGTTTACTTTCTTTAAGTCAAAATACTAACTGAAGACTTATGACTTGACCACCAAATAGTGCCCATCCCCACACCATAATTTAACATTAAGCTACAGCTACATGCATTACGACCAAATTATTCTGATAGTATTTATGTATAAAACAACATTGCCCTTACCGCTACTGGCCCACTGCTTGACATCAGCATGTCATCACTGCAATGCAACAGTTCCAGTGGCGATTCTAGGGGGTGGCCTGGGGTGGCCAGGGCCACCCCTGAAAGCTCATTGGCCACCCCTGTGGCCACCCCAGATCTGATAGGTAGTTGGAAAAGTTCGTCAACACAAGAAACAAGAGAAATGCTGTCAATCAATGATGACAGCTGATCAACTGATTTAGGGCCAGTTTTACATTTTTAACGAACACCGTAATGGTCGTACTGAGGCTGTGCGAGCTGATTTCTGCTCAGCGGACGTGTGGCCATGCAGGTCAGGTGACCCACGAGATGAGCGCGCTGGCTGCTGCTGCTCCGTGAAACAGGAGGACGGTCACAGTTACAACAGCAACAATACAACAACGATAAAAACACTGGAATCTGTAGATTGAGAGGTATGGTAATTTGATGTTTAGTTATATCGTAGTTCCCTCTGAATGTGTAGGAAAACTGAAAAAGTCGAACTACACGGTACTAGCTAGCTTAGCAGCCTGCAAACCAAGTTAAGAGTGCAGACAGTTGAAGAGGGCGCGCGCAGCTCTTAAAGGGGCCACACCTTATTTCCACTCGTTACACCGCCATGAACACTATTTTCTGGACTGAAGACTGAGGGTGTTTTTTTTTGCAGATGTGTGTGTGTTCAATAGAGCTAATGTTATATTTTTGGCCAACCAGTGAGTGAAATATAGTGTGAAAGTCTAGATTTAAGTTATAACACAAGAACAAGCTGTGACTTATTTATTTGCTCTGTGATTTAAGGGCTGTTTAAAAAGAATTTTTGTTTGTATCAATTAGCTCATCTTCACACACAGTCCACATATTTTTTAGACGTATAAATAGGCAGAGCAAATTGCATTCAGAAAATGGCAAGTTAATTTATGAAGAAGCATCTTGACCATTTATGATTCTAAGTCTTAACTGTTTGATTTAAATAATGTATGCTGAATCAAAGCCAACGTTTCAATTTATACCTTCATCAGGGCCTTGGACATGAATACTGTCTGGGTTAAAAAACACTTTTTGCACATTTTCATACATCACAAGACATCCAAATTACATTATTCAGTCATCAGGCCATCATCTGGGTTACCTGTATTGTTACCCATGTTTGCTTTACTAATTTAAGTCCTCTTTTGTGGTTAAATAAAAACACACCTGGCAAAGAACAAACTAAGAAATTCAAATAAAAAATCTCTAACAAATTATTTCTAAGCTAAATAATAACAAACTAAGCATGTAAAGAACAACAAATATTTATGTTTTTTCCTTACAAGCTTAGTTTTTCTTTTGCTTTTACAGATACACTTTTTAATAAGGTCCTATCATTAAGCATTTTGGTTTATCCTGATGGATTTCTGTGTTTTTATGTAACCACAAGATGGTGCCTTAATTAGTAAAGCAAACACAGGTAACAATACAGGTGACACAGATGATGAGCTGATGACTGATACATGTTATTCTATAGGATGAGTTAAGAGCAGTTTAATTTTGCTACTCTAGTCTAACTTTAATCAAACGAGACAAGGATTTTAATTCACTACAAGAAAATAGCTCTTAGAAAATGTTTACCCTATCCTGACCATAATTACTGATTAAAAATAGACATGTAAAAATAACCAGAGATACTTGAGGACTGTGATAGGTGGTTAGGACTGTTTTTAACAGGATAGACACTTTTATTTGACAGTTATGAGACAGGAAATCATGGGAGAGAGAGAGGATGTGACATGCAGCAAAGGACCAGGATTCGAACCATGGTCGGCTGCGTACGTATACGCATTAAACTTCGCTATGCCATGGCCACCCCAAACTAGCTTTGTGTCCCATCTTGGCCACCCCCCAAAAAATGTCCTGGATACGCCACTGAACAGTTCCTGCATTGTCTTCAGGCTCTCTGTCACATCTAAGGTCTATTCTACAGTCTGCAAAACAGGGGGTCAACTCATACCTAATTCAGGGTCTGGTGTCATTGATAAATAAATACTTCTGCCTATCAGTCCATGTGTGGAAATGTACTATCTATTTCTTAGCCAATCAGAATCATTCAATCTGACGTAATGAAGTAGTTTAGACCTTCTTAAAGAGTATAATTGTGATGTAAAACTGTCTCTACAGGGGACCTGTGGCCTACGAACTACTAGTGAGTCTTGAAACTGACTTCTGCTGATGAAACTGCAAACTATCTTCAGTAAAAATTCTCTTTAACTATAATTCTGACTCTTGTCTTAAATTGACTGCACTTCTAACGCTGGGTCTTAATTTAATCGTATCTGGTCCTTGGGTCTTTAACTGTAAATTCTCTAACAAACTACATATACATAGCTACATGTACATCCTGCACCCCTACAATGTCTACATGGGGGTAGTCTCGCGTAGCCAGACCTTCAGACTGACGGCTGAAGGTCTGGAATTCATAGCAGCTTTCTTTGCCAAGGCCCGCCCATAAGGCCATTTGACCGACATGTCAAACAACCAATTACAGTTCATTTCGTTCAGCGTCACGTTT
Organism: Chrosomus eos; assembly: GCA_036326025.1. Classification (NCBI taxonomy): domain Eukaryota; kingdom Metazoa; phylum Chordata; class Actinopteri; order Cypriniformes; family Leuciscidae; genus Chrosomus; species Chrosomus eos. Next base: position 41,988,650 of record CM070823.1, read on the forward strand.
CTGGGCGTGGAAATATCCCCACAACAACAGACCGGCGTGCAACAAGTCGGCGTGCAAAACTCCTGGACATCTCTAAAAGAGTCTATGCCGTGAACCTCGCATACTTTTGAGAATCCTACGTTTAGCTGATCTTGATAAATGCTCATTGTCACTCATGTAAACAACAGTTTTTCTTCCACAATCACTTCTGCGTTTTGTTTCCCGGCGGACCGAAAATAAACGCGACACTCGCGCCCCCCGGAAATCCGAAAAAATTCAACCTATCAGATGATCGACTTCGACATTCCTGAAGTGTTTCCAGTTAAGTGTACCATATGCATCAGACGTTTAGCCAAAGTTCAGTGGGCGTGACGTCTGAGGCTGAGACTAACATGGGGGTAACTGTTGCGGCAAACCGCCTGTCACCCTGCATTCTCTCATTAGTACCAGGTGAAGATAATCTGCTATCAATTGCGCGTGCCCAGGCTGGATATGGCAACGCACCATTGCTATTGTTTGTGCGCATAAGGAGCTGACGCTACGGCAGACAGCAGCACTGGTTCGAATATTAGAGCTTGATGTCTGTATTGAACACTGTGCGGGACCGGGTACTCATCAAAGAACTCTTGACAGTAACAGTGTGATGCCTTTTGGGTGGACTTTAAATTAAAATTTAACTGTTTAATATAGTAAATCATTTTTCAATACATTAACAAACATTTTTGAAAATGGAAGACAAGGCAATGTGGAGGCCATTCTCTTTACGCTGATTCCACCCAATAGCATGGACAGTAGGCATATAAGTTCTTACTGTAAAGAACACTAGAAAAACACAATTAATTGTAAAATGTTAATGTGTAAAGTTTGCAGGCTAGCAGGGAGCAAAGAACCTTACAAACCTGACTTGGCCATATACTTTGTGGTCAGGGCACATCGGGAGAGAAAACTGTCGACTTGCTCCACTTCTTCACCAAGAGTGGTTCCAGCACCTTCCTGGTTCCTTGCATTTCACAGAATATTCAGGAAGCAGTGGACTTGTTAAACAGTGTGGACAGCAGGGTGATCAAGATTGATGCATATCCCGAGTTCACCAGCTGTAGAGGACAGCACATAGAGCCTGATGTACAACTCAAAACACACTCCTGGGTTGCTTTTGTTTGGGTCACAATGTCATTCATTGTGGCACTTTACATTAATTGTTGGCTACATTATACTCTGAAATGTAAAAGTCAAGAAGTTAAAAGCCTCTCCTCGCATTTTGTATTGTGGGCTTTGGCATGCATCACGGACAAACAATGTCTCATTTTCTGGAGAGGATGAAGATGAGTCAGGGCCTCTGACACCTTCTCCAGGTATGGCACATAACGGCAGGTCACATCCATGGCCAAAAATGTAGCACTCTGGAACTCCTTTTGGAGAAACATTGGATATGCAAAGATTTCTCCTCTATACATATTCAGAGCTATTGGAAATAAGTAGAGAGCACGTTTCACACTGAAGAATAGGCTTCAGATCATCATCATCTACAAATATTTTAATTGCAATTTATCAAGACCAATACCAACCTTTGAGGAGGAATCCATGCCTGCACACAACAATTTCTACACCTTCTTCATCCAACTTGTTGGCCTGCTTCGATGTCTCTCTTGCTGCTGTCCAGTAGGATTCCCCACACATCGCTTTTCCTGCCGTCAACCAAAGTAAATTGTTTTAACATGTCAGTAGTTCAGTCAAGGACATTAAATATCAGGGCTGTACGCTCAAACACACCAACAATTACAGTCAAGATTTTGCCTTTGATTGCCTGACCCATGTTTAATCTGTAACTACCTGGATTAGAATCTAGCTGTATTTTTTTTCATCCAACTCTACAACTTCACTCTTTGTGAAAGTCCGATAGCATCGTTAAGCTCAGCACCCAGCCATTGCCATCTCAACACATAATCAAAGAAATCAAAGACTCATCCAAACATCAAAGAAGGATACAATGTTTCCGACTTTATTTCCAATTAGTTATAAAATATGCCTGTGATACCCGTTGATCAGCCTGATTGAAACCTTCAATTTGTTGTTCCTCAACAAAATTGAACACCTCAGAGTCTTGGGCTAAAAACACTCCATCAAAGAACCCTGGCTCTTGACTCCTACAATAAAATGTATTTTGGATAAAAACTGTAGTAAGAGGTTTTAAATATCAACAACAACAATAATAATAATAATAATAATAGTATTTATATGGCACTTTTTTAAAACCAGGTTACAAAGTCTAACATAGATATTAGATTCAACAGCTACAGCATAAACAGCTTAAATTTTAAATAACAAAATGAGAACTATATTATTATGATAATGTCAATAGCAAGTACATACAGAACCTGTAGAGTTTTATGTTGTCATCCACTGAAACAGCCACCATTTCAGGGCTACAGGCTGGACAAACAAATGGTTCCTTTCCCAGAAGTTGGTTCACTTCAGAGTTGCAGTACACATATTGCAGAAAAGCATCTGCATTCACTTTGCCAGCCTGAAATAAATTATAGTACAGCTTTCAATGACAATAAACTACTAGATCACCTATTTATGTTTTGTCAATGTACCCATTTCAAATCCAACAAGGATGCAAATGACATTGCTGTCTAGTATGGTCTTCAGTAACCTGAAATATTACAGACACTTGTGGACCTTGACCTACGTGGGTATATTTGAATTTACGCCCTGCTTATACTTGATCACCATTTTTGCAATAATGTCCAGCCTTACAGCTACTTATAATAATAATAATAATAATAAATGCATTTGACTTTCAGCTACAGATTTTTTCTCACTCTTCCAAACTGCTTTGTTCTCTGGTCTAACATTGCTGTGAAGGCTTTCACTGACATTCCTGGAGCTGCTATCTTCATAGCTTCAAAGGAATGGAACTAAAGTAATGTGTTAGATAAACAATATTTTTTACGCAATCCCACAATTTATGCAAACCAGTATGATGGATTTACCAACAGAGATTGCAACATCACCCGTGTCACAGGACCATATCATTTGAGGAAAGGCTGTTGGCAGAAAACAATCTGCAAGAGCAAAGGACAACCAGGATGACATTAAAGAATGTTTGGATTGTTAGCAAGTACTTGGAAAACATAATGGTTAATTCAAAAATGTTGTATGTTGATGAAAAAATGCAAATCAACTGAAAAAGAGACACCAACCTTGTTCACAGATGATGTACTTGTCATCATGGAGTTTTACAAACTCTTTTGGAGGAATGTATTAATAAAAGCCATACATGGTGGTCTGTCTGCTGTGTAGAGTGTGGCGTTTATGTACCAATTGATCACACTCGCACAAAACCACTCTGAGGGCAAACATTCCCTGCAACAGATGATGACTTCTCTCACGTGACAGTGGTTGCACTTCATCTGGACAATGTTCTCAGCTGACAACAAGTTGTTGTCAAAAAATGTTTTGTGGCCTCACCTATTGCCAACATTGTTAGACCCCTTTCTGTCTTTGACACCAACTGGTCAAAGATGGCTGCTCTCTGAATCCTGTAGAAGGTCATCAAGCCTCTGCATATTATAGAGAGAGAAAGAGAAAAATAAAAACATACTAGAAATCCAACATTGCAATTCCTCTACCACTGAGTTCTTTTGAAGCATTTCCATTGCTTTTAATACAGGGACAGTCCAGTGATAGCAGAGAAGACAGAGGGTGAAAGGATAGTTGGAAATGGGCAATCAAATCCATGTCAAGTCAAATCAAGTCATCCTCATTTATATAGTGCTTTTAACAATGTAGATTGTTTCAAAGCAGCTTTACAGAGACAAACATATAATTTAAGGTAACAGAGAATGGTTTGGGTTTATAGAGGTTCTTGAATAAAGTTGTTTCCAGCTAATGTTAGTTTTGATTGATTCACTTCCGTCGAACTGATCATTTGTTATTAAATTAGGGGCCTCTAAGACGATGCCGTTCTCTCTAAACAGACTTTAAACGCAAACCTGTGATAAACGCTGATGGCGTTCACATGCGCATTAAGAATTGATTCTATAGTTAATAAATTAATTATAATTAATAGTTAATATATGTATATGTATAATTTGTATAATTGTGTATGTATAAAAATGTATAATTAATAGATACTTTGATATTAGATGCAGAAATGACAATGTGCTGTTTCAAATTCACATTTTATTGTGCACTTTTATAGATGCAACAACAAGGTAAAATGACAGCACCATTGCTGTCATGGCAGTACAAATATTAACATAAAGTTGTATGTTTCGTTAAGTTTTAAGCCATTCTTTTTGAAGGTCGAGCTGGCTTTTGAATTTGGTGAAGGGTAGTTCCTCCTTAGCAACGAAGTAGGCCATGTTAAATTTCAACATCATCTCTGCCTCATCTGCGCTCTTATTTACAGGCTCTTGTCTTCTAAAAGCAACCGGCAGTGGCGTTGCTTTTTGATTGTGTAACGGTTCACAAAATTCACGGTTCGGTTTGATACGATACAGTGGTGTCACGGTTCGGTACATTTTCGATACAGCAAAAATAAATAAATGCCAGAGAAATTTTCTATTTATTCAAAGAAATATTTTTAAATAATAATATTTTTCCTACATCTTGAAACTTTTAGTTTTATTAATGGGGGTAATCTTTGAAGGATGAACAAATAATGTTTTGGTCATCACATTAAAAATAAATATGATTTAAATATGATAATAATTGAGTTTTGAAGTGCTGGAAAAAGATGTGTGATGTACTTGAAAGCATTTTTCTATTTCTGCCAAACTTCCATGGTTACAAGTTAGTGTTACTACATTAAATCCAAGGTGAATGCTGATCTGTGGACTTAAAACCTATAACTAGTTCATTCATGGAACAATAATTCTCCTGGTTTCCACATCAGCGCTGTTTGATCCGTTAATAACGGAGAAATTGTAATCCTTCTCACTAGATCTTGCAAGTTGCAACGATGTTTTAATTCATTTATGTTTTTTGAATGATTCGTCATTAAAATGATGAGAACACAACACAAGGTTTGGGATATACTGTTGTGGTATTGTTGCAAATATGAACTCTAACCACTGATTCTTCACATGCTCGTCCCTGGGCAATGAAAGCAAAGTGGCTGAACTATCTTTGCATTGTAGAACACAGCGTATTCTTGGCATGATGCTATTCAGCTGAAGTATTTGAATGTGATCTAGACTTCAAGTTTACACTTCCGCCTGCGCGCGCAGTAACTGGGCGCGGCCAATATGCTAATGTTTCATATCTACGTCACTACGAAACAGCTAATGACTCGTTTCAAAAACAATTCATTTCATAGACTCAGAGTCGACTCTCACTTTTGAAAGACAATAACTTTATATACGGTGCACTTTCAGATATAAATCTTTGCAGGATGTTTTCATTCCCTTAGCCCTGTAAGACCCGTGGTTGTAAAATTACAACATCACTTTTAGCTCTTCAAAAAACACATCTGCAAATTTTTTTTTTTTTTTGAAAGACCACATTTATATAGCCAATGGGTCCTATTGTTTAGCCTCACAATGCCATTTGATAGTAAATATGTATATAGGTCTTGCCATAAGGTCATGAACTCATGCAACCTGCAAACTTTCCTGGAAGCGCATCTCCTTGTTTCATTGGACTGGATATCTCACCATTGAAGTAAGTAAAACCCCAGAAATATTTTTTTTTGTGATTGTTAGAATGTCTAGTTCATGTAAATATTTGGTTATTGTGGAATGCATGCATCAAATTAGATTTTTAGCTTGTTATGTCTTTGTTGTAATTTTACAACGTTGGGATATAATGGTAGTCAAAATAGCATGCTCACCTTGAACATTACATGGAGGCATTAACTTCTCAAATGTTAACATACAGGATAAATACGTACAGAAATATAATGTATTTGATGATTCACAACATCTAAAAGTGTTATTTTTTATAATTTTCAGTTGAGATCAGATTTTAATCATTTTAAATGAATAAATTATTTCTGGTTGCAGTGTTTCAAGTCCTTTCATAACCAGTATTTGAAATTGTTCCTGTATGTTAGCAGTATATATATAGTTAACTGTTTTTTTTATTTATCTGGGCTTTGTTTGTTTGCCCAAATATCTGCTTGTAGCAAGGCAGACAGTGTTTGTGGAGTGCTTTGGAGGATGGTTATTCTAGGACAGGTGTGGATGTTCGTAGGGGGTTGCATGGTCCATTGTTCAGGAACAGGTGTTAATGTTCTGGAATGTGGGGATGTAAGAGGCCTGGGGGTTTGTATATTCCTTTTAGAAATGTGTGACTTCAGTAGGGCTGGGACGGTATGGATTTTTTCTGACCGCGGTTGAAAAGCAAGAAATTCCGCGGTATAGCGGTAAACCGTGTTAAATACTGGAACTGGAGCCTCCCATAAATAAAACTAAACTCAGCGTATAGGCAAGTCCTATATTTGATATATAAGAAATAAATGGAAAGCTTGAAATGTCTACTTTTAAACAAAATTCTAAATAAAATGATAAAATTGTACAGTAGCCTAGTCAGGTAAGGTCAGGTTTGCCGATGTGCGTTTTATTTAGGCTATTTATTTATATATTTTTGTCCCTGTGCGCAGATCGGAGATAGAGTTCATGATGATATTCTGGGGATATAACAGCTAATATGCTATACTACTTTAGCCTTAAATATCTTTGCTGCATTGGATCAGTCTCCTTTCTGGAACAGCCGATAGCTTTCTAGCCTCCCGGCAGCAGCGCCTCGCATCGCCCATAGACCTTAAAACAATCAGCGGATGGCGGTTTTGAAAATTAGTCAAAAAACGTTGGAGCGGATGGTGGCGGACGGATGATGAATTTTGTGATGCGGTTGCGGATGAAATAATAGCCTATCCATGCATACATACGAATGTAATGTTATTATGTGTCATGGAAAATTGCGCTCCACAACTCGCAAAAGGTCGGATTTGCTCCATCTTTTGATAAGTTTTGTTTAGAAAACCTTGAATCCATGGAAGACACAATGTCATTAGACATAGTCCATGTCCTTAGAATCAATTAATCCATGTCACGGGACACAACGTGCACACATGTGCAGCCCAATGGTTTTGGCCTGACCCGCGGTAGGCGTCACATGACCGCGGTAATGCGGTAACTGTCCCAGTCCTAGACTTCAGTGGAATGTATCACATAAATAGGATTCATTTACATATAAATTATTTATACTTAAACATACTCTAACTATTATAACTATTATTTTCATTTCAGAATGAGAGGACCCTGCAGACACTGAAAAAGGTATATTTGAATACGCTCTGCAGGAAGTGCAATCTCCGTCTCTGCTTTTCAGAGGAAAGGAACTGCTTTTGGGACTACCATTGCAAGTGAACACTGGACACGGTTTCTGTGACAGTTTTCAATCTGTTTTGTATTTCATATTTTTATTTTATGTTTATTTTTACTAAATTATAATTAATAAAAATATTACTGTTGGGTGATTATTATTATTTTTATTATTCATAATATTTACTGTTATGGTGCTGTGTAAGCAATCCACAGTTCAAATGAGCCCTTAGTAGTTCTGTATATTTGTTCTGACAGTGTGAGTGCAAATGCTGAAATTCTGCTACCCAATAGGCCCAACGTTGCAATATTACAACGTTTCCTTAAAAACTTACTAAAACATAATTTTTTAAAAAATCCTTTATTATTTGCATCAGAGGCCTCCTACAACAACATCTGACAGGTGAAAAAAATTTTTTTTCTTTTTTTTCTATATTTGGGTCTTACAGGGCGAACCTACATAATAATAATATACATAAAATGTATTTAAGGGGGCCGGAAGGCCAATTTAGCTCAAAGGGAATGATTCATCGATTTGCATGAATCATTGACCGGATCACTATGGAACCGAGCAAATGACTCGTTTAGAGTTCATTTGAACGGGCCGTAATTTTAACCTTGGCAACAGATATAAATATCCAATCTATAGTGAAACACTATGTATTAGCAAGGTAACTTTAGATCGACAGTACAAGACATTAAATGTGTAAGCACAACACAAGGCAAATATCTTTTCAAATATAAACAAGACTTTATTGATTATTCTAAACACATAAAAACTAAGGTCTAAATACAATCACACACACACATTCATACGAGGCGCAGAGGAAGAGAGAGATAGAGAGAGAAAGAGTGAGTTTTCAGAGTGAGATGCACTTTGCAAGACATAAACCTGAACGAACCACCAAGCATTAATTTAAACCTTCGTTTCTTAGACAGGTTATTCAATTTAAATTAAAAAACACCAGTTCAGCTAGAGTCTGGAGGTTACTTGCTTGTCCTTTGCGTTGCTTAGGCCAGGGAATTCCCTATTTGAGGTGCTTCGTCAGAGGGGTTTCCCGGCTTGGTCCGCGTGGCTGGTTGTCTTTGTCTGTATGGAAGTTGGACGGCCAGTCACGTGGTGTGTTGGCGCGGATGAATGAAAGTCTTTGAAGTTGGAAGCGGGTTTTGCAGCCGAAACGTTAAACGCAACTTTGCAGCAAAACTTAACTTAGAACCGAGACTTTTACGAAAAAGAAAATAAAGGAAGAAAGGAAAGTAAGACGAGTAAGGTGGCTTGAATGAGCTGTTTTAACCCCGATCTTGATGGGTTATTTGTCTGCTGGCTTGGTCTAACTTGGTCTGGTCGATGTAGAAGCGTACGAACATGAACACTCTCTTGCTGTTTGTTCAATAGAGAGAGGCACAACTTAATTTACCACAGAACCGACTCAAAACCGAACTGCAAACCGAAAACTGAACTGCTCTCTGAACTAAACTGAACTGCCTTGTTCGGGTCTTTAACTTAAAGTTAGTCCAACCTCTTTTGGAGAATTCCGACCAATGAGACAATGGCATCATTTTCGGAGGTGGACCAGTTACTACTTATCATAAATCGTTATCTGGGATCTCCTTGTCTCCCAGCACTAGCAGAGAGAACAAGAGATCACAGTTTAAACATTATAGATTATTATAATCATACAAAGCATTTTACACAGATTTCAAACAAGCCATCTTATGAATTAAGGGCATACGATTATTTTGATTGGAAGCACGATACTCGTTCATTCATACACACAGTTATAATCACTGTAAAGATTCTAGGGGATCTAATCCATGGGGAATTTGCATATCATAATTAATAATTGGTAATTAATCATTATTCATACATGTTTGGATTAGATCAGTCTTACATGTTAATAAATCTCCCTCTAAAGGAGAATGTCATTTTACCTGGATGTATACATGCAATCCTTTCATTTTAACAAGTTGATTGCAGTCAATTACACAGATCACGTCTTACAAATCAGGCAAAATTAATTTAGCTCACTTGTCAGAAGAATATTGAGGGGTTTTCCCCAATATCATCTTACTTTATAGGATTGCAGGAAACGCAATTCTCTGGCCAGAAGAATTGGGCTTCCTGCCCCATAATAAGTACTCTTTAAATTATTAATTATTGAAATAATTAATTAATTCGTAAAGCTTGTAGCATAAAAGATCTTCTTGGCACTTAAGAGCCTCGAAATTGAGCAAAGAGAAAGTCCATCAGTCAAGTGAATATAATGATTTAATAAAGGCATGTCTACTTATATATATTTACTACGTTACAGGAATACATGTATTTACAAACATTAACACGAACGAAACACATTAAGACATTGATGAACGAGAAATGCGTAAAGTTTGGGCAATGGATGACTTACACGCGTTAGCGAGTAAGAGAGAGAGAGAGAGGGAGAGAGAGAGTGAGAGAGAGAGAACATTGGCATACTTCCTCCTAAGACATTCACCTTTCTGATTACAACACGAAACATCATCTTAATGCTCCTTAGAAGCGTTATAAAGAGATACTTGCACAAGTTATGGGTCTCGCTGTGTTGTCGCATTCCTGAAGGCCTGTCCTGGCCGCGTGCGTGAGCGGAGTCCTTTGTGTGTGTAAGCGTCACGTGTTGTCTCTGGGCGCTCGTGTTGCGCGGCAGTTTAAAGTCTTTGAGTAGCATTACCAATGAAAGTAGCTCGGCTACATTTGTTTCACTCCGTGGAAGTAAACAGATTCGACTATGGAAAACAAAACTTTGACTAACAAAGAAAAATCTCCGAAGGGAGATCCCAGAGAAGCGCGTGGGCATCTCTCAGTACGACGCGTCACGTGGTTACGTGCGCGTGCTTCTCCTTCAGAGAGAGAGAGAGCGTTTGTTACAGTGTCCCTTGTAGTTGGATTTGCTGAAGAGATATGTCACGCGGGGTTCTTTTCACTCGTCGATCGGAATTAAACCCGGGGACTTATCTTAAAAACACAAACTAAACTAGAACACATAAAAGAAAGGCGAAAAAGCTCGCCAGGAGGCGAGACGTTACATCATGACACGCGGACATGGACGTAAGAGAGTGGGCGGAGCTGCGCTCCTACATTTATCACATCGGCGAAGTCCAGCCTCTTCCCATTGACTCGGCCAATCAAGAGGCTGAAACTCACAGGCGGGATTTCTGGTTTTATTACCCTTTGTCTTGTCGAGATCGACTTTGCATGTTTTATGACGGTCCCGTAAAATGCGTTCAATTTTACTCCAGAGATGATAAAACATCGTAACACACATCCTATGGTTTGTACACATACAGATATGGTTTGGTCAGATTAAGAGGATTCTAAAGATATGAAGAACAACATAAGTTGGATAATACTGCAAAGTTATACATTAAAAGGCATACTTTCCAAGCATTTGTAGTTATTTTAGGACTACGGTACGGTCGCAGATAACCATGGAATCTGGGTAACAGACACACATATAAGCATATCAAAATATATCTCAATAAAGTCTTTATATGATGACGTTAGAGGTTTGTGTGTGTGTGTGTGTGGCTCCAGGAATCAAGTCCCTGCACATTCTTTTGAGTCATAAATCGGTAATAGGAAACCAAACTCAAGCAGTGTTAGCTGGCTTTGGGGGAAGCTTCATGGCTTGTGTGTGTGTGTGTGTGGAATGTGTTTGTGTGTGTGTGTTACATTCAGGCTTTCTGGGCCTGAAGGCTTTGGGACTTTAGCAAGGAGGTATTTAATTATCCAGATTCACCCAAATACGCTACATCTCCCCCTTTTCGTCGGATGATGTCCCCGTGTGTTGGACATCATATGACGACAAATCATCACCATTGGCGGATGGCAGGTGAATCATGATGATTGGGTAGGAGGTGCTGTTAGGCTGAGGCTGAGGGCTCAGCTTGATAAAGTTCGACGCAGCCTCCAGCGTGGTACCCTCTTCCTGAGGGTCCCGTGGGCTTGGCTGTAGATGTTCGCATCTCGTTGAGCCTCCTGTGCAGGATGACTGTCGAGTGTAATGTCAATTAGCTGGGATCCCCCTTTTGCAAACCACAATTCCCTTCCTGGAGCTAGGGTGAGAGTGTGGTTCTTGAAGAAGGATGGGGCTTTTTGGTACTTGGATGCGCTGCTCTGGCTGAGCAAGGTGACACAGATCACTTACAATCTCTGCTTGGGTCTCGGTGACTTGAGTGCGAGGCTTGGCTTTAGCAGGGCAGCTTGTGCCCCTGATCTGCAGCCCGCAGGTTCCGTAAGGGTTGTCTCTGAGGAAAGATTTGTTAGGGCAGGGATAGTAAATGTCTTTGGTCAATGTGCACATGTGTGGATTCGGAGCTGGGGACAGCTTGGTGTCGCTGTCATGCAAGGCAATCACGTACGGCATGCGGATCTTGATGTGAGTGCTGCCTCTCAAAATCTGACATGGACAATGTTCTTGAGCCGGTGGATTCGGCTTGACTATGATGGGTAAGTTCAGGGGAACGTCCCATTTTCTCTGCTTGTGGTGATGCAGAGTGGGATGGCACTACCCATGAGAGTAGGCAAGGTGTATTTTTAAAGAGTCAGTTGGCGTGGTGATGGCGGACGCCAGCACGGTTTGCATGAGGCCTAAGGGTATCAGGTGCGGTGGGATTCTACCCATGGCGAGGCTGTCGATGGAGGAGTTCACCCCCCCCCCCCCCTTAGCAGGTTTGTCATCAGGCTGTTACCAGCTGATTTTGAGCAAAGTCATTATGGAAGGCAGTAAGCAGCTGTTTCATGGAGTTCACTGTCGGGGTAGGCAGAACGCTGTGAGTGTTGAAAGTTACCACAGTTCCCTATTGTCTTGTCGATGGGCTGCAGGGATGCACTCTGTTGTGAGTGGCTCTGTTCTCTGTGGAATCTCAGTCTGAATTTTGGCTGCATGCCGTCCGACGTTGGCGAGGTTTACTGCATTCATGCCGGACATACAAGTGTTAAACAGAGTTCTGACGGCAGTGCGGCGGCGGTTGTGGCCACCTGGCTCCGCTAGCGTGACAGTCATTTTCTCAAGTTGGTCGAGCATGTGTTCGACATCGGCCTCAGTGTGCGTGAGGGCCTCCTCTGTCCGTTGGCACCTACCCAGCTGTATTGTGTCGTTACGCCGGGGTAGTGCGTTCTGTAGGCGTTGTGAGGATCAGGTGGCACAGGCACTTTCTGAGTGCGGGTCCGGCAGAAAAGGAGTCTTGGTTGTTCCCTTAGGATGGTGCTTGGTGCCGGACCTGGTGAGATGTCCGATTGCGGCTGCCCTCTGGTTGGCTGGAAGCACAGCAGCATCCTGGTAAAAGTGACAGGGAGAGAGAAAGAGAGAAAGGGAGGAAAAATTTCAGCGAACATCGTCCTTGGTTGGCTAGGACAGTCTTTTCGCTTTGAGGGCGCCAGTATGCCACTTGCTTCGGTGTCTTGCAAGTGTCTCAGGTGCTGCGGGTTGCAGCACATGGTGCGTCATGGGCATAGGGCATACATTGTGGCATTACCCCCCTTTTGCACTGTGGCAGAACAAGCTGTGGCGCGGTGATGGCATCAGGTGCAGAACGCTGAATGTTGTCCAGTGCACGCAGCATGTGCTTGTTGACGTAGGTTGTGTGGGGCACCGGTTGTCGGTGGGTGCACACGACTTTCGTGGGTGGTTGGAGGGGTATGAGAGGTGGTTTCTCATAGTGTCCATAGTTTTGTGATAGTCTTTGGTAAGCTGGAAGGTTAAGGTCAGGTGAAGCAGGGGCTCTGTGACATGTTGTCATACTTGTAGTGAGAGCCTAATGCATGACCCTAAAAGTTCAGAACCATGGTTTAACTGGTTCGCTAGGTATGTAGCTTAAAGCTAGGTGTTTCACATGTAGCTAGCTAGTGAAGTGTGTCTTGTATCTTATCTTAGCTGTGGATGTTAGGAGGCTAAGAGGTGTGGTTCCGAGATTATTCCATGGAAAGGGCATAGCCGAGATGAAATAAATGCCTTAAGATGGTTCTTATGACTAAATTATTTCTCTGGACTTAACTAGTGGTTCACTACGGCTTGACGAAGTGAATGATGGGGAAAAAGGACAGCTTTCCTATTCAAATTATGCTTATTATCAATCCTCTGGACTATAGTTGTGCCCTAGTAAATTGTTGAAGTTACTTGTGTTGCAGGGTCACAAAAATGAGTACACTTGTTGAAAATAAAACAAAATCACAAATAAAGGTGTCTCTGTTTCCTTTCTGGGCCCTATGGGAAATGGAACCACATTTGAACAAGAGAGGAAATAAAATAAATTTTAAATCATATAGATGACCGAAAAGTAAAGGGGATAGCTGAGTGCTATTAATATCCAGGTCAAAGAATAAAATAAATTTTAAATCATAGAGATGACCGAAAAGTAAGGGGAATAGCTGAGTGCTATTAATATCAAGGTCAAATAAAATAAAATGGGGAAAAAAAAAAAATTAAAGAAGAGCCAAAAGAAAACAAAAATTAAAATTAAAAGCAAAAAGAAACAAAGTGATCAAAACAACGGGAATGATCTGAAGGCGAGAATAATCAGTGGCATTAGTGACTAAACTTTTGATTTGCCTGGGCCAACACTTCATAGTGGGTTACAACGGTTGCGTGTTCGAGGCCACATCGTGTGTGTCCCATCAAAGGATTAGTCACCTGCCGATGAAGATGGCTATTGCTATATGAATTCTTCTCTAACTACACAGTTTACATGTAGTTAACTTAAGTTTAATTAACAGGGTATCTTCAAAGTTAGCCTTCGACGGTTAGCAAGGGCTATGCCTCAACTAGTAAAGGTGAACTTTAGCTAAGAAGAATTGCAAACACGGAATGTGAATAATTAGGAACCCTAACTGGTGTTAAGGAAAGTATTTTAGAATACTGTGCACTGTGTAAACACAAGCGGTGATTAAGGGTTCAAGTAAATTATGCTAACTGCTAATTGTAGAAGTTATTATTTAGCTTAGCCTAAGCTGGATGGATGTTAGGTTAGGTTAGCGTAGCGTAAGCTGGAAGGATGCTAGGTTAGCTTAGCGTAGCGTAAGCTAGCTGGATGCCATGTTAGTTTAGCTTAGCGTGAGCTGGAAGGATGCTAGGTTAGCTTAGTGTAGCGTAAGCTAGCTGGATGCTATGTTAGTTTAGCTTAGCGTGAGCTGGAAGGATGCTAGGTTAGCGTAGCCACCTAGGCTGGTTTGTTTACAAGGTGACATCACAAGTTAGCACTTCCTGTGACAAGTCGTTGTCATGGAAACTAGAGCATGTCAGACAATTCAAACAGTCCCAAAAGGCTGTCTGTACATTTTACATGAATTATGCATGTTTAAACGGGTTAACCGGGGTGCAACTTTATTTTAAGTCTTTCTAGGACTCGGTGTTACATGAAGTAAAATGCAGATGTGTTTTGGCATTAGCTAATTTTACTCATGGAACTCTTCTCTTTATTTTAAGCAACTTATTCTATTTGTTTACAGAGTAAGGAAATAGATTTGCTGGGAGTCAAAGCTTGTCTAAGCATATATAGTTACGTCCCTCTTGTGCACTACTGCTGACTTTTCAGCGATTACAGCAGTTTTGATCACTAGGTAGCTCTCTGTTTGCAGATGCAGCTAAAGTTTAGGTGAATTACATCAATCAAACAATAATTTGTAAGGCCTTTACATTTGTAGAAAGGGGAGCGTCGCCCAGGTCTACCTAGATATAACTTTGTCCTGAGCTTTCTTTGTTAAGACACAGGTTTAGTCATACTGCAATTTGGATTTCTTTTAAGCAAAGCAGAATAAACATCGGTACAGTTTACAGGCTGCTGAGATGAGGTTTCTTCATCAAACAGACTTACGCTTTACTGCTTAACATGCTAATTTTAGTTGGAAATCTAAGGCTATTTTACTTAAAGTAGAGATGTCAATTTCAGCAATCGTTTATCTGCATTTAGACAAGCCAGCGATCAAAAATGCGTGCTGCACATTGTGTTTTAGTTGGATCGTAACGATTAAATGCACGCCCATAGGTTAACTGTAGTTTAAAGCTCAGGTGGTTTCACTCAACTCTGACGTCGCAGTGACGTATGCCCTATTTGGAGCTAGCGTTTCCTGTAACCCTTCATTGTCATAGAAACTAATGTTTAGCAGTGTCATTTCAACCAGCATGTTGCAAATGCTTGGTTCGAAAGAGTCGTGCATAGTCTGTTGGCAGGTGAGGCTTACACGTCCATTCAAGATTTTCTTTAAGTCAGTAAAATTCTAATTTTACGAATGCAGAGTCTTGCAACTCTTTGAGCAGACATTTTCATCTACTTTTAAAAGTTCTATGTTCTATGCTGATCAGGGACCCTTTTAGCAGAGTCTTGCACTGTGTTCGTGCAGTGTCTTCTGGTTTTGCAGTTCAAAGTCAGTGGGGTTTTAGGAATTCTTTCTGAGGAGGCCTTCTGTGTTAGAGGCCTTCTGCATTAGGTCACGCATCGTTGAGTGGGCATTGCGTGGTCTTTGGCGAGCTGGAAGGTGCAGGGTAGCGAACTGGAACTTTGACTTGGTGCTGAGGCTGTGTACCCCTAGATGGCTGCTGGAGTTCTTGGGAACTCTGACCTTGGAGTCTGGCTCTGGTGACCAGTGTGACTGGAGGGCCCAGACGGTCAGGTGTTTGAAGTATAATGAAGCTTAGAGCGTTCTAGCAGGTCTTTGCCAATCAGAAAGGGGTGCGTGCTCATTTGTGAGATGTCCACTGGGTGGGTAGGCCTCAAAAGGACCAATTGTCAGGTAAGTGGGAGCTCTCTGTTCTAGCCGGTTGTACGTTCTGGTTGTACGACTGCACGTTCAGCTCACACATGTGGGGTATAAGAGTTCGATCTTCGCTCTTAGCTATAGCACTGAGTCTTTCAAAGAGTTGAGCTGACATTAAAGTGAGGTCTGAGCCGGTGACTTTCCCGTGTTTCAAGGCTCACCTCATTGTCTAGAGTGATGGGTAGGTAGAGTTTCCGGGCCCACCCCCTTTTGATCAGTTCTTTTGGGGTTTCGGTCCCAGCTGTGGGAAACTGTGCGGTCTCACTCAGGCTGTGCAGCTGTCAGCTGTGGTGGCTGTGTGCTGCTGTCACTTTGTGATGTGACCGTTTGCTCTGTGTCTGTGGCTGACGAGCAGTGTTCTGTGTACCTGTAGGTCTTACGCTCAGGTATAGGATGTAAAGCTTGTACCTCTTGAATTTTTGGAAAGTCTTTTGTGAAGAAGCTTTTCAGCGACTTCAGGGTCTCGGCTGTCTCAGACGTGGCGGCATTGTGTTTGTCTGATGCGTGCTCAGGCTTGGGCTTACCAGTGGCCTGGAACGGACTCGACTCTCTGTGAACAGGGCTATGGTGTTATGGGGCGCCCTCTGGAGGCATCTCTGAGTAGTGTTCAGAGACAGTAGATCGTGGGGTTTTTCAAAGTCTTTTCGGATTCTGGATCAGAGAATTCTTTAATGAAGGCCTGCCGCAGCGGCTGGTAGTCTATAAGAGTGTTTCAACTCTGTGGAACAATGTCAAGTTCGGCTTTGAGGTCGTGTCTCTGTTGAGTAAGTTCATGGATTTCAGCTCGGCCCGTGTGTAAGTGGTTTCAAGAGCCGTGGCTTTAGTGTCTCTTTCTTTGGGTTCAGTCTCTGCTGAACGAGCTTGTGGCTGGTAGCACGGGCCTCTTGCAAGTTTTTTCTTTTTCAGGCCGTGGCTTTCGAGTCTCTTTAAGTTCGGCCTCTGCTCTTTGCAAAGGGGCTTCACTTTTGTCGGAGTTTCTCGTTGGGTTCCTCTCTGGCTCTTTTCTCTGACTGTTCTCTGCGGTCTGTGTGTAGAAGATCAGACAGGGCGGGTTGAAGTCTTTTCACTTCCTTCTGTAGCTCGGGGTCGTTGTCATCCTCGGCTTGCATCCTTAGCGTTGCAACTTCATGGAGACGTGCTGGTGCGATGAGCTGGCAAGCGAGGTTTTGGACGTGTCTGGCCGGTCTTTGTCGTGGGAGCTTTGGCTTGGTTTGTGCGCCATCAGCTTGTCCACGTCGCTCTTGGCTTTGAAGCTCTGAGTCACTGGCGACCTTGGGCAGGAATGGAGGTGTCATGAATCTCAGCCATGTGTCCAGGTTGTCCCAGCGGTTGTGGGACTGTAGGACCGGAACATACTGGTTTCGACTGTGGGCGAGAGGAACACAACACACACAGAGAGACCAAGCAAGTTGTTCTACGTTTAACGAGCTATAATACGGGCTATGCCGCGTATGCAAATTGTGGTTAACTGATGCAGACAGTTAAATCATTCTGTGGGACAATTTGGTTAGGTCATCATGGGCCTGAATAAAATTTTAACAGGGCGGTAGCTTAGGGGGTCACCTGTTGATGCTAGCGGCTTGTTGTCTAATTATTATTCAGCGTTCCTTGTTGTCTCAGATAGGTTCTGTCTTCTAGGTGAACTGAAAGAACAGAGCACGACAGAAAAGAGCAGTGGCAAGATAGCAGAGTTTGAAGTAACATGCAACCATCCAAGATGGGAAGGTCTGTAATGAAATGGCGTTAAGAGTACACCGGAAGTGTTACAGGGGAAGAGGAGGCCTAAGCCTGCGGTTTGTGGCTCGGAGAGGAGGAGGGAGCCAAACACTTCAATAACCGGGGGAATCTCTAGATTCTGTAGCAAATATTAAGTGGATGGGTTTAATACCTTTGTTTAGTTTGCCTGGGGTGGAATGAGGTCATTTGGGTTGGAGTCAGCATCGTGGTTGGTCTTTCTGTCGTCCCCAAACGCTTGACAGCAGTGTCCCGGGCCTTTCGTGTATCTGTACCGACGTGCTCCCTCTCACGCAACCTGACTTTGAATCACAACCGGCAGTGCCAAATTGGTGATGTCGTTGTTGCGGGCCGCACTAACGGAGAGATACAGGAAAGTCCGGGACTCGCGCTCAGTCAGTGCTGGTGACGCAGGTCAGATGAACCAGCGTGCTGGACTCCAAGCAGGGATGACTGTCAAATCACCACAGCTCTTTAGTGGTTTCTACATGTAAATACAGAACAGTGTGAAGCTTAACAGTGAATGAAAGCTTTCTTGTTTAAACTGAATTGAGTAATTATGTATGTAGAAAATAGAAGCAAAGGTTTTCCTAAATAATGGTAAAAAGGAAATTATGAAAATGATGTTAATTATCAAAATAACTTAACCCAAAAAAAAAAAAAAAAATTCCTAAAAAAAAATTTTTTTTTTTTATTAAATTCCTGTTATTATTATTACTTTTACTATTAATAAAAATTAATAATTAAAAGTAATAAAGTAGGATGGACCCCGGGAGAAGACAGGCAGTAGTGGCGCGTTTGGGCCACAAAGGGGTTTGGGTCACTTACTCCTAGTGGTCAACCTGGCTGACCGAGAACTTGATTTGAATTGCATTCAAACTGGTTTAAATACACTTCAAATCGAGCGTATGCATAGATGTTAAGTAACTTCTAGAATTGTGGTCATAACATATCAAATCAAAATTATTAAAAATAATTTGAGACCGGAAATATAGAAGTAAAGCCATAAAGCTCTTCCCCACAGGGAAGGAGACTTAATTCACATTAATCTTGAAATTTTTTTGTTTCAAATCAAATTTGAATAAGTGTAGGAAATTTAAGGTTGGCATTATGTATGATGAGGATAATATCCAACATAAAATCAACTGAGAGAACGCCACTTCAAAGCAGAAAGAGTAGAAATAAGAGATGAGCTGACTTAGCAGGGGAGGGCCACAAGGGGGCCGCACTAAGTGTTCATCAGGGACTGTTAATACTTTTGAATATTTTTTTTTTTTTTTCAAATGTGGTTTGAACTAAATTCAAAATAAGTGTACACAGTCAGAAGTGAAAAATCATGTTAGTAACACTGGAACTTGCACATGCATTGAAAGTTAAACACAATTTCAGGAATTCACTGGAAAAATCTGAAATTGTGATGAGAGAAAATGTTTAGGAAAGGATGACCTTGTTACTAGTGTCCACATGATGGCGACATTTCGCTCATGCAGGATGAAGTCAGGGGGCGGTGCGTATTCGAGAAACTGTCAAGCACTTAGGCCTAAGGGTTGCCCTCTAGTGTTTGTCAGCGGAACAACAACCGGCCTGCTTCCATGTGTGATTCAAATTTGAGCGTGCAGACGCTTTGCTTTCTGTAGCGATCACACTTATCAAACTACATCTCAGCGGATTTTTTATGCTATGTTTTAACAAACACGACTTGCAGAATTTTTTTTCTGCGCTATGTAGGAGAAAACAGGAATTATACGTCTGTCGGTTGGATCCAAATACATTTATCAAATAGCATTTAATGATTAAAATGTTTTGGAGGTTTTGGTGCTATATTTCACTAAACAGCGTGGCAAGATTTTTTTACACACACACATAGGGTTCACAGGAATTAGGCATCTGTTTTTCGCTTCCCACAAATAATTAGCACTATGATTCATACGTGTTCGCTTATAAATTTCAAACCTCTGCGGGTTTTTCCTTTTTCGACACGTGTGCACGGAAGGATTTCTTCGCTTCCCTACATTAATATAGATAACAGGAATTATACGTCTGTCATTCGAATCCAAATAACATTTATCAAATAGCATTTAATGATTAAAATGTTTTAAGGTTTTGGATTTCTCTGTGCTATATTCTAACAAACACGTCTGGCAGGGGTTCTGCGCTGCGCATAAATAAAACAGGAATTATTCGTCTGTTTTTTCGACTCCCATAACATATTATCAAATAGCACTTATGATTAGATATGCTTTAGGTTTTACAATTGAGTAGCTACGTCAATTTTTAACCAGGAGTTTACCGTTAATCTAACGATTTAATATAAGGCCTTTTTAAGAATAGTGAAAGAGCATCGTTTCACTAAATCTTGTCTTCACCCTGACAGAAGAACATCGTTCGGACAGGGGAGTTTAATATTAAAAATGTCGTCGTTCAAAAGAGGTTTCTTCGTCTTTTATAGGACAAATTTAATACTATGAAACTATGAAAACTGCAGTTTACTTCTTAGTTTCGCTGGACTGAAATGGCTTTTTGCCTTTAATCAGTCACGGTGAGTTCGCAGTGCGTTCGCTCAACCGAGGTGCACGTACACTATTAAATCACAATATAGACAAGATTGAACTGATCTCTTTTGCTCAAAAACAAGTTTAAAGTGTGCCTAGCATATTCCTCCACCAATTTATGTAAAGATTCTAGGGGATCTAATCCATGGGGAATTTGCATATCATAATTAATAATTGGTAATTAATCATTATTCATACATGTTTGGATTAGATCAGTCTTACATGTTAATAAATCTCCCTCTAAAGGAGAATGTCATTTTACCTGGATGTATACATGCAATCCTTTCATTTTAACAAGTTGATTGCAGTCAATTACACAGATCACGTCTTACAAATCAGGCAAAATTAATTTAGCTCACTTGTCAGAAGAATATTGAGGGGTTTTCCCCAATATCATCTTACTTTATAGGATTGCAGGAAACGCAATTCTCTGGCCAGAAGAATTGGGCTTCCTGCCCCATAATAAGTACTCTTTAAATTATTAATTATTGAAATAATTAATTAATTCGTAAAGCTTGTAGCATAAAAGATCTTCTTGGCACTTAAGAGCCTCGAAATTGAGCAAAGAGAAAGTCCATCAGTCAAGTGAATATAATGATTTAATAAAGGCATGTCTACTTATATATATTTACTACGTTACAGGAATACATGTATTTACAAACATTAACACGAACGAAACACATTAAGACATTGATGAACGAGAAATGCGTAAAGTTTGGGCAATGGATGACTTACACGCGTTAGCGAGTAAGAGAGAGAGAGAGAGGGAGAGAGAGAGTGAGAGAGAGAGAACAATGGCATACTTCCTCCTAAGACATTCACCTTTCTGATTACAACACGAAACATCATCTTAATGCTCCTTAGAAGCGTTATAAAGAGATACTTGCACAAGTTATGGGTCTCGCTGTGTTGTCGCATTCCTGAAGGCCTGTCCTGGCCGCGTGCGTGAGCGGAGTCCTTTGTGTGTGTAAGCGTCACGTGTTGTCTCTGGGCGCTCGTGTTGCGCGGCAGTTTAAAGTCTTTGAGTAGCATTACCAATGAAAGTAGCTCGGCTACATTTGTTTCACTCCGTGGAAGTAAACAGATTCGACTATGGAAAACAAAACTTTGACTAACAAAGAAAAATCTCCGAAGGGAGATCCCAGAGAAGCGCGTGGGCATCTCTCAGTACGACGCGTCACGTGGTTACGTGCGCGTGCTTCTCCTTCAAGAGAGAGAAGAGCGTTTGTTACAGTGTCCCTTGTAGTTGGATTTGCTGAAGAGATATGTCACGCGGGGTTCTTTTCACTCGTCGATCGGAATTAAACCCGGGGACTTATCTTAAAAACACAAACTAAACTAGAACACATAAAAGAAAGGCGAAAAAGCTCGCCAGGAGGCGAGACGTTACATCATGACACGCGGACATGGACGTAAGAGAGTGGGCGGAGCTGCGCTCCTACATTTATCACATCGGCGAAGTCCAGCCTCTTCCCATTGACTCGGCCAATCAAGAGGCTGAAACTCACAGGCGGGATTTCTGGTTTTATTACCCTTTGTCTTGTCGAGATCGACTTTGCATGTTTTATGACGGTCCCGTAAAATGCGTTCAATTTTACTCCAGAGATGATAAAACATCGTAACACACATCCTATGGTTTGTACACATACAGATATGGTTTGGTCAGATTAAGAGGATTCTAAAGATATGAAGAACAACATAAGTTGGATAATACTGCAAAGTTATACATTAAAAGGCATACTTTCCAAGCATTTGTAGTTATTTTAGGACTACGGTACGGTCGCAGATAACCATGGAATCTGGGTAACAGACACACATATAAGCATATCAAAATATATCTCAATAAAGTCTTTATATGATGACGTTAGAGGTTTGTGTGTGTGTGTGTGTGGCTCCAGGAATCAAGTCCCTGCACATTCTTTTGAGTCATAAATCGGTAATAGGAAACCAAACTCAAGCAGTGTTAGCTGGCTTTGGGGGAAGCTTCATGGCTTGTGTGTGTGTGTGTGTGGAATGTGTTTGTGTGTGTGTGTTACATTCAGGCTTTCTGGGCCTGAAGGCTTTGGGACTTTAGCAAGGAGGTATTTAATTATCCAGATTCACCCAAATACGCTACATCACCATTACATGATTTATATGGAATCTAAGATTTATATGTAATCTAAGCATAGTACAAACATGAATTGTTGGAACAACAAGAATTATGATGTTTGATTATGAGTCCACTGAGCATTGTTCTGTGTGAGTTGTTCTCTGCAGAATGTGCAGAATTAATGTGGTTTGATATGTAAAGTGTAAAAGTCTTTCTGGTCTCTGAATGAAAGCGTGGTCTGTTAAATAACTCTGTCCTGTTTAGCAGTGGTGATGCTGAGGGAGGTCAAAGGTGGTCAGGCCTGTTTGACCATTTGTGAGGAGATTTGTCTTGGTTAAGAATGAACAGTGACAAGTTCTTCCTGCTTTGGCTTATCCCTTTATGGCCTGCAGAGCCCTAAAAGTCCTTTCTGAGGGGGTTTTGGAGGCCATAAAAATCTTCTCTGGAGGGGATGCCTAGACCAGCTGGCGCCGGGATCTTTTATGGCTGAATTAGTGATTGAGTTCTGTTTGAATGAATCAAATTGAAGATTCATTTGTGTTTGGTTCATCCTTATATTCTCTACACGTTTAAAATTTCTTCTATTTGTATGGGCTGATCTAAAGAAGTTTTCTGGGCAGAATTGAGGGTGGGTATGCTTATATTGTTTAAAAATTCAATAATTTCAGAGTTAGAGTCAGGGCATTCAGAAGTATACAAATTTGAGAAGTAGTTCTTAAAAGTGGTATTAATTTCATTTGGATTGACTATTAAACCATTATTACTGTTACAAATTTGAGGTATAAGTTGAGAGGCAGCTTTAGATTTTAACTGGTGGGCTAGAAGTCGTCCTGCTTTTTCTCCATGTTCATATATATAACCTTTAGAACGTGATAAGTACCATTCAGTTTTATTTGTTGATAACAGGTTGTACTGAACTTGAAGGTTCAACCTTTCTTTATAAAGTTCTGGTGAGGGAGACATGGAATTGAGGTGATCTACCCTTCTTATAGAATCAATTAAATCATCCAATTTTTGTTTACGTTTTTTATTGAGAGTTGAAGTATATGAAATTATTTCTCCTCTGATAACTACTTTAAGTGTCTCCCACAGTGTAGATGCTGTAGTAGATTCTGACCTGTTGTGTAATAGGAAATTGTCTATAGCTGTTGATACAAATGTACAAAATGCAGGATCTGATAACAAGGCCGTGTTTAGTCTCCACAAAGGCCGTTCGTTATACCTCAAATTGCAAATAAGGTCTAATTGCAAGGGAGCATGGTCTGATTCCACAATAGGTAAATACTCAGTTTGTCCAACAGAAGGCAGGAGCGATTTATCAATAAAGAAATAATCAATTCTTGAATAGGAGTGATGAACATGTGAAAAATAGGAATATTCTCTGCTTTGTGGATAAAGAAATCGCCAAGGATCAACCGCCCCCACTTGATCCATGAATGTAGATAAGGCTTGGGCCATCTTGGAACGGGATAAAGATTTGGGATTGGAACGGTCAAGGGACGGATCCATTACACAATTTAAATCACCACCAAAAATCATAAGATGGGAGTTTAGGTCTGGCAATAGAGAAATTAGCTTGTTAATAAAACTCACATCATCACAATTAGGTGCATAAACATTAACTAATACGACAGGAACATTATATAATACCCCGAGACTACAACATATCTTCCCTGAGGATCTGCAATAGAACCAGAGGCAGTAAATTGAATGCTTTTGTGTATCAAAATGGCAGTTCCCCTTGCCTTAGAGTTAAAGTTAGAGTGGAAAACTTGCCCCACCCATGGTTTCCTAATTCTGAGATGATCGACAATGCGCAAATGGGTTTCCTGTAAAAATATTATTTCAGATTTTATTTTTTTTAAATATGCAAAAATTTTGCCTCTTTTGATTGGGCTATTTAGGCCTTTGACATTCCAGCTAACAAATCTAACTTTCGACCCCGCAGGAGATTTAGTAAGATCAGCCATAACAGACATGGACAACTTATATATTTAGTCAAGTACTCACTGATCAAAAATGCCAACGGCAACATAAATGTTTCCTCACTATTCAATTTTTCTAAAATCATAACACAAAACAAAACAAAAATAAATTCAATACTTTTTGAATAAATGAAACTTAGAACCAAACTTCCCAACATTTTCCTAATGCTTGCTTCCCCAACTGAAACAAGCTGCAGAAACCTAAATAAATTGTATGGCTCCCGATTATCCAGTCTTTACCTCTCGATCTTTTTGAGAGACTCCAAACCACAATATTTACACGAAATACACCATAGCGTCATTATTCCACAGTCTATTGAATGAACTTTAAGGCAATAAACAGAAACAAACATGCCGTCTTTTGGAAGTTTTAGATAACTTTCTATAGATGAATAGAGAGAGAGTCACCTTATTACTTGAAGTAGGCTACGTTGTCTGTGCCATTTAACTACAGAGAGTAGTCAATGTATCTTAGTCTTGTACAAGGACGCGTTGTTTGTAAAAAGTTTCGGCAGCCGCAGGTGAATCAAAAGTGTGAGTTTCCTCTCCGAATTTCACACGGAGATGTGCAGGATACAGAAGTTGAAACTTTATGCCTTTCTGGTAGAGGGATTGTTTGACTTCTTTGAATCCGGCGCGTTTCTTCGCTAAAGCTGCGCTCGTATCCGGGTAAAGCCGCAGTGACGTTCCGTTGAATTTAGTATCATGCCGCCTGGCCCAGTGAAGTGCCTTTTCCTTTTCCTGAAATCGGTGGAAGCAGACAATGAATGGTCTTGGAGATTGCCCTGCTCCAGGTTTGGGGCGAAGCGCGCGATGCGCTCGTTCAAGTTCAGGAGGTTTGTCAAACACGCTCTCCATGGTATCTTTAAGCAGCTCAGATATAAATCCGATGGGGTCTTTTCCATCCTCAGCGCCTTCCGGAATGTTGATAATACGCAGGTTGGCCCTTCTGGATCTATTCTCAAGATCGTCAATTTGGTCAAGAAGAGAAGAATTCTGTGCCTTCAAGGATTTAATCGTCGCTTCCGCGGCGGTTAGCCTTTCAAAGTTTTCGCCGACCAGTACTTCAGTAGATGCTGAAACGAGCCGACTGTCTCGCGTAGCGTGTCAAGGGAGGCCTGTAACGGCTTGATTGAATCTTGAATTAAACTTGCCATGTCCTCTTTTAAACTGGCCCGCTGTTTTGCCAGTTCGGAGATTAGTTGACTCATTGACAAGTTATCCTTATTGTCTTTTTCAGGTACGTCCTTGTTGCTAACAGTGGTGTCATTAGCCGCCATTACTGCTAACTTACCCACTAGGGTAGCGCCCGATCGTGTTGCTGGCGCGGTACTTTGCTTCTGTTTAGAGTTGCTCATTTCGCTTTCACAACTAAGTGTAATTCTTATATGGTAGATTGTTAAGCAATTAGATTAGAAGAAGACGCATTTAAATGATTAAAAGAAGTGTGGTTGGGAGGTCCTCGCCTCTGCTGCCTTCTCTTACATCGCCAAACCGCCGTGGCCCCACTTTTGACAGCAAAAGTTGGTGTCTGCTGTCATCCAGCCGCAGCTCCTGCACCAGCCGGTGATATTCTCCAAGCTGCTGACGGGCTTGGAGAATATCATGCACCCACACCGATCTCCGACGTCTTCTCCACATGTAGAGCAACGCCACACCGAACGCAACAACTTGATTATCCATAATAATGTTGTGAGTTTGATGAGAAAAAGCCGCGCAACACTATTTATAGGCAAAATTTTCGCGCTAGAACGCTTGTTTTACAGCGGGACTGCAATTCATTTGCTTAAAACAACACTGATTTGACCAATTGCATTAAGGCTACAACCAGCACAGTTATTGTAATGTAGACTGCACACAAATCAATGTTAATGAAAGGCCAAGTCTAGTAAACGTCCTAAAAACTGCATGTTGGAATTAGACTCGTAGTTGAAAATGAACACAAAAGCCACACCACACAAATTGAATTTATTTATTTCGTTTGCAAAGTAAATATAATTGTTAATCTCTTTCCATCTGTAATTTTCTTACTTTCACATTTAAAATATATTATTAGGTTAACTTATTACCCTACGTGTGGCCAGTCTGCACAAATACTGATCAATATACTTATTTGCTTGCGGCCGCTTTAAATGAAGTTTTAAAAAAAGATCAAGCATTCCATCTACGTCAGAGCATCAGAGCGTCCACGAATCCTGCACGACGTCGTTAGTGTCACGTTTCAGTGTGTTTAGTTCTGTTTTGTAATCTTGTTTTCCCCTGTCTTGTGTGATTTTTGGTTTAGTCCTGTTAGTTTTCCCGCTCCTCGTTTGTGTTCAATTCTCTGCACCTGTTTTCAGTTTATTATCTCGTTTGGTTCAGTTCATTTAAACCCTGTGTTTTCCCTCAGTGTTTGTCGATCGTCGTCAATGTATGGTTGTGTGTTAACCCTGAAGTCCTGGAGTTCTGTTCTTTTGTTCCTGTTTAGTTTTTGAAGTTTTGTAAGTTTGTTTAATAAATCTATTATATTGAAGCCCTTGTCCTCGTCTTCAGCTACCTGCAGCAACCCTGACAGAACGATCAACCTTAAAAATCGAAAAAAAATGGGCCGAAGGAGGAAAAACAAAGAGGTGAGCCTCTTCGAAAACCCAATCCTCTTCCAAGGGGAGCGCTCACTTGAAGAATACGCTGGTCTTTACCTAGAACTCTATGATGATGTGACGCTGGAAGAAGAAGAGCTGACTAAGAGTTTCTGGGGTGGTCTGAAGGACCCGCTAGCCCAGATAATTCTGGTGAAGGACCTCAATATGTCCTTTTTGGAGTTTGTGGATCACACACTGTGGGCGTGTGGATCCACATACCTCGTGGAAGATCTCCCACTCCAGCCAGTGCCAAGCCCGCCAGCCCCTGAGCCCATCACCTGCACGCCAGCCCCTGAGCCCATCACCTGCACGCCAGCGCCTGAGCCCATCACCTGCATGCTAACGCCAGAGCCCATCGTCTGCCCGCCAGAGCCTGAGCCCATCGCATGCCCGCCAGAGCCTGAGCCCATCGCCTGCCCGCCAGAGCCTGCACACCGCATCAGCCCTGCCGCCAGATCGGTCCCTGGACTTCGCCGGCTGATATCCTGTATGACTGATCCCCCGCTGATATCAGTGCGATTAGCCAAAAAGATGGCTGCCGAGACTGGGGTTCACGTCAGCCACATCCAGCCAGAGACCGTCGCCTGCCCGCCAGAGCATGAGTCCAGCCCCAAGCTCCCTGATGTGCTTGCCCCGTCCAGTTCCGAGTTCCCTGATGTGCTGGCCCCGTCCAGTTCCGAGTCCCCTGATGTGCTGGCCCCGTCCAGTTCCGAGTCCCCTGATGTGCTGGCCCCGTCCAGTTCCGAGTCCCCTGATGTGCTGGCCCCGTCCAGTTTCGAGTCCCCTGATGTGCTGGCCCCGTCCAGTTTCGAGTCCCCTGATGTGCTGGCCCCGTCCAGTTCCGAGCCCCCTGATGTGCTGGCCCCGTCCAGTTCCGAATCCCATGATGTGCCAGAGCCCGTTGACCCAGCGCCAGCGCCAGAGCCCGTTGACCCAGCGCCAGAGCCCGTTGACCCAGCGCCAGAGCCCGTTGACCCAGCGCAAGCCGTTGACAGCGCAGAGCCCGTTGACCCAGCGCCAGAGCCCGTTGACCCAGCGCCAGAGCCCGTTGACCCAGCGCCAGAGCCCGATGACCCAGAGCCCGTTGACCCAGACCCCGTTGACCCAGCGCCCGTTGATGTCAAGTCTGTTTCCGTTCCTGAACCTGTCCTTCTCCCCAAGAAAATTTTGGGGGGGGGCTATACGCCTTCGCCGTGGCCGGCCAAAGATCCACGGAGGCCCGGAAAAATAACACCGCCGTGGCCACCTGATGGGTCTTCACCGCCGTGGCCACCCGAAGGGTCCTCACCACCGTGGCCACCCGAAGGGTCCTCACCACCGTGGCCACCCGAAGGGTCCTCACCACCGTGGCCACCCGAAGGGTCCTCAACACCATGTCCGCCCGAAGGGTCCTCACCGCCGTGGCCACCTGAAGGGTCTTCACCGCCGTGGCCACCTGAAGGGTCTTCACCGCCGTGGCCACCCGAAGGGTCTTCACCGCCGTGGCCACCTGAAGGGTCTTCACCGCCGTGGCCACCTGAAGGGTCTTCACCGCCGTGGCCACCTGAAGGGTCTTCACCGCCGTGGCCACCTGAAGAGCCTGCACCGCCTGGACGCCCGAGGGTCCCACAGCTCCGCCCTGGACGCCCGAGGGTCCCACAGCTCCGCCCTGGACGCCCAAGGGTCCCACAGCTCCGCCCTGGACGCCCGAGGGTCCCACAGCTCCGCCCTGGACGCCCGAGGTTCAGCCTGCACCGTCGTGGCCACGCCCACCAGCCTGCACCGTCGTGGCCACGCCCACAGCCTGCACCGTCGTGGCCACACCCACAGCCTGCACCGTCGTGGCCACGCCCACTGCCTGCTCTGCCTTGGCCACGCCCACAGCCTGCTCCGCCCTGGCCACGCCCACAGCCTGCTCTGCCCTGGCCACGCCCACAGCCTACTCCGCCGTGGCCACGCCCACAGCCTGCTCCGCCCTGGAGGTTTCCCGGACCTGCACCATGCCCTCGTCAGCCTCCAGGGCGCCCACCCTCCCACCCCTTTGGCTGTTATACGGCGCGAGGACGCGCCTTCAGGGAGGGGGGAGGTACTGTCACGTTTCAGTGTGTTTAGTTCTGTTTTGTAATCTTGTTTTCCCCTGTCTTGTGTGATTTTTGGTTTAGTCCTGTTAGTTTTCCCGCTCCTCGTTTGTGTTCAATTCTCTGCACCTGTTTTCAGTTTATTATCTCGTTTGGTTCAGTTCATTTAAACCCTGTGTTTTCCCTCAGTGTTTGTCGATCGTCGTCAATGTATGGTTGTGTGTTAACCCTGAAGTCCTGGAGTTCTGTTCTTTTGTTCCTGTTTAGTTTTTGAAGTTTTAAGTTTGTTTAATAAATCTATTATATTGAAGCCCTTGTCCTCGTCTTCAGCTACCTGCAGCAACCCTGACAGTTAGCAGGGCGGCGAGAGCGAATTTTGCCGCTCTCGCCGGCAGCGGTGTGAACGTACAGTTAGGAGACATTCTTGTTTACAGCTGCTCCGGTGTCGAAACAATGGCGGACTGTGTTTAGTTCACTCGGGGCGTATTTATACTAAAACTGCAGTGTCAGTCAACAGTCATGGGCGGGGCTTGTGCAAAAGTGCGTCACATTGCCCCTAATCTGAAAACGGCTTGTTCTGAGATAGTGCTTATGATTTATGGGGATTAAAAAATAAAAGCACTGGGTGGATTTTTATCATTATAGGGTGTTTGTGTACACATACTGCCAACACACATTTATGTTCAAACGACATGTAAAAGTGAATTTTGGATAATGTTGACATCATGTAAAGACAAAAACGAACATGTTAAACAAGCAAGCCAACTTTATTTTATATACACTTAAGACAGTGTTGGAGGTAGTTAGTGTCTGTTGTGAACTTTTTCTTCTAAAGTATAGAAAAGTCAGAAGCGCAGACCAGGAGACGTTGAGGTATCTTTTCAAGCAGAAGTTCTTTATTTCTTCGCTGTAGCATCTCAATGTTCCCTTGCAATTTATACATTTAGGGGCAGGGCTTAATATTGTGATGGAGAAAACTTGTATACAGGTTTAGGAAACCTGTATTAAACTGAGAGTGATAACTTATTCAAACACTGAGACTCAAGAACCGAAATGCTAGGACTCTCTCTTGCTGAGACAAAAGCTCACGAGAGTTCCCAAGAGTTTCAGTAATCTGTTTCGATAACACTTTATTTTAAGGTGCTATTAATAAGCAGTAATTAACAGTTAATAAGACACTTATAAGACCTTATAAGATGCATATAAGATGCATATAAGCATTAACTACTTCATATAAGGGTTAATTAAAGCACAAGACGAACCCGGAGAGGCAACTGAGCGGCCCCGGAGTGGTCATGACCCAGCTGGACCCCAGGGGATGGAGTCTACACTCACCCTGGCTGTAACTGTCGTGAGGCTCGTCGGCGGCACGATTGAGTAGAGCGGGAAAAGTGAAACAAAGCGTCCTCCGAAGTTATATGAAGTAGTTAATGCTTATATGCATCTTATATGCATCTTATAAGGTCTTATAAGTGCCTTATTAACTGTTAATTACTGCTTATTAATAGCACCTTAAAATAAAGTGTTACCATCTGTTTCATTTAACTTACAATAGAAAGAAACCGGTCTGACGGCTGTATAGAGAGAAACAGAACAGGACAGGAATCTCGTGCTCAACAGCTGAATGCTAAATTCAATCTACAGAACTTTTTCAGTTTATAAACTACAGTATTAGAAGCTAAATTAAACATTTTAATAAATTTTTAACACCACATGTCATAAATGGACATAAAAAGATCATAAACATTCAATTCCACCAAATGATGTTTTATTAACAAAGTTCGGGGAGGAGCACGTTCAGATAATTACCACGAGTGGAGAGCACTCTACAATCAATGATAAAAATGTGTATATATAGACTCAGCAGTCTCACCTCATTTCATTGACAGTTTAGCAGCGTACCTCCACCACCCCAAGTCCAAAGACATGGCAAAGCGTACAGCAAAAGGTAACAATTTTGTCTGGTCAGACCCAGAGGTGGAGTTATTGCTCCAAACGACTTTAAATTTCAAAGACTTCATATCCACACGAGAAAGACGATATCAGTAATAGTCAGATAACATCAAAGCTGAAAGCCATCCAGATCAAGTATAGGCAGGCTGTGGATACCCAACGGTGGAGTGGCCATGGGCGAGATATCACTCTATATTTTGATTTATGTAACGCAATATGGGGTGGGTCGCCAGCCACCACAACAATAGAGGCTGGTGTTGAAACATCAGAGGTGAACGACACCGTGGACACTAGTAGTGACTCAAACGCGGGCATCTTATCGCCTGATCTGCCGAACACAGAAGAATCAATTGTCAGCCCCCTTACCTCAGTCCAGAAGTGGAGAAATCTACTTCAGGTCCACACGTGCAGAGTCTAGTCCATAGGCCATTAAGGGTCAAGGTTTTTGGTGAGGGTTCTCCTCACTCTCTTTCCACTTCCCTCATTACAGTCGGTCAGATAGCTGTTGGTCTGGGTGGGAGGCTGCAGATCCCTGTCACGCTCTATGGCTTCCTGCTCAACATGTTGAGTGTCATTCATTCACACAGTGTCATTACAGGCCTCACAGTAGTTGTGGAGGACAAAGCAAGCATAAATAACACTTGGCAGGTCAAGGAGATGTATGTCCATGGGCTGCCTCAGGGCTGCAAACCTGGCCTTTAGCCGACCAAATGCACATTCGATCACCATACGGGCCTTACACAAACAAAGTCCAAAGTACTGTTCTGATGGGGTACAGTCTCCATTTGAGTACTCTTTCATAAGGTAAGGGAGAATGGGGTATGCAGGGTCCCCCAAGAGAAAGATACTGTAGGTATGGGTTCCTCTCCATCCACTATCTGCCTTTCCAGTGAAGGTATCTTACCAGTCTTGAAGTAGTTCACTTTGGAATTTGCAAAGACACGTGCATCGTGGACACTTCCAGGCCATTTTATGACCACATCCATGAATCTATAAGGCAAGCAAATAGCTCCTTCTAATCTAAGTTCTTTGCAATTGTATATAATGACAATACAGTGAAACATACATAGAAATAGCACAAAAGTGCTTAAACACCTTGATTAGGCCTACCTGTATTTGTGGTCGCACACAACTTGGACATTCAGGGAAAACTTACTCTTCCTGTTTGTGTAGTCCATGGCATTGACAGCTGGCTGTTTAATTTCAATGTGAGTCCCGTCTACCGCTCCCAAACATTGTGACACAGTGGACCGTGATAAGCCGAAGGCGTTCACGGTTTTTCTTAGCCGTCCCTCGTTGCTTAACCCTCAGGGGTCTGAGCTTTTTTGGGGCTCTTGAGGTGTTTTGGCATGCCCTGACATTTGTGCTTATTTCAGCTACTTAAAACATACCATTTGCCAACATATAAATTTGCTGTATTCAGCACAAACTCTGCTACAATAATATGGGAGCAAAATTGATGTACATGTTTGCATTTTATAGAAAAAAAATAATATGCGTGGTTAGTACGTTTTGGGAAAAAAAATGTCACCGCAATAAGGCCATTTAACACATACTGAATAGTTGTAAACAATACTTTTGAGTTACTATTCTTGTAGGCTAGAATTTTTACTTCAAAATGAAGTGAAAATCATTCTGACCACTCTTTCAGAAACATCAATATAACGATTTGAATTTCTTACATCAGTTTTTGGGTCAGCAGTGCTGTATGCGTGGGAGTGTTAATGTCACGACACACACGGGAAATAGACAGCAGATCCAAGTGCAGTAAAGATGTTTTAATGGGTAATCCGTAAAGCGTAAATCCAGTCCAGGCAAAGGTCGAATACCGTGTAAACAATCCAAATACAAAAATAACAAAACACAAGGAACAATCAGGAACAGACCAAGAAGTGTCAGACATAACAACGACTCCGTAACACATACTTACACAGACATGGAATATATACACACAGATCTAACAAGACTAACAATGAACAGCTGGGACAATGATTACGGGGAACAGCTGAGTGTAATGAACAGTGATAAGTGACAGACAGAATCCTGGGAATTGTAGTCAATGTGAAGGACACCGTGAAAAAGGAGGACATCTAGTGGACATCAGGGGAACACAAACCCAACACTGTGACATAACCCCCCCTCTACGGAGCGGCTACCAGACGCTCCACGACAAAAAAAAAAAAAACACAGAAAACACAACACAAGAGGTTCAGGAGGGAGGTGGAACGGTGGAGGATCAGGGGGAGGGAAGGTGGGCCAGGTCCATGCAGGGAGACAGAAACAAGGGGTGAGGGTTTAACTGGGGACCAGGGCAAAACAAAAAGTCTATTGAGCATCCAGAGGGAAACAGAAAGACCATCTGGCGGCCAGGGCGATACGCAAAGTCCATCGGGCGGCCAGGGCGAGGCGCAAAGTCCATCGGGCGGCCAGGGAGAGACGCAAAGTCCATCGGGCGGCCAGGGCGAGGCGCAAAGTCCCTCGGGCGGCCAGGGCGGTGAAGACCCCTCGGGCGGCCAGGGCGGTGAAGACCCCTCGGGCGGCCAGGGCGGTGAAGACCCCTCGGGCGTCCAGGGCGGAGCTGTGGGACCCTCGGGCGTCCAGGGCGGAGCTATGGGACCCTCGGGCGTCCAGGGCGGTGCTGTGGGACCCTCGGGTGGCCATGGCGGTGCAGGCTCTTCAGGTGGCCACGGCGGTGAGGACCCTTCGGGTGGCCGTGGTGGTGAAGACCCTTCGGGTGGCCATGGCGGTGAGGACCCTTCGGGTGGCCACGGCGGTGAAGACCCTTCGGGTGGCCACGGCGGTGAGGACCCTTCGGGCGGCCGTGGTGGTGAAGACCCTTCAGGTGGCCGTGGTGGTGAACTTTTTTCAGGCCTCCGTGGGTCTTTGGCCGGCCACGACGAAGGCGTATAGCGCCCCCCCAAAATTTTCTTGGGGAGGACAGGCTCAGGATCGGGAACTGACTTGACATCAATGGGCTCTGGCGCTGGGTCAACGGGCTCTGGCTCTGGGTCAACGGGCTCTGGGTCAACGGGCTCTGGGTCAACGGGCTCTGGGTCAACGGGCTCTGGGTCAACGGGCTCTGGGTCAACGGGCTCTGGGTCAACGGGCTCTGGGTCAACGGGCTCTGGGTCAACGGGCTCTGGGTCAACGGGCTCTGGCTCTGGCGCTGGGTCAACGGGCTCTGGCTCTGGGTCAACGGGCTCTGGAACAGGCGACACTGACTCCGGCTCTGGAACAGGCGACACTGGCTCCGGCTCTGGAACAGGCGACACTGGCTCCGGCTCTGGAACAGGCGACACTGGCTCCGGCTCCTTGACCATGGCAGGACAGATGACGGGTAGTTCTGGGATGGTCTCTGGGATAACAGCGGATTGCACTAGGACGGCCTCTGACACAACCGCATGCTGTACAGGGACGGCCTCCGAAATGACTGCGTGTTGCACAGGGACGGCCTCCAAAACGCCCGCGCACTGCACAGGGATGACCTCCGAAACGGCCGCATGTTGTACAGGGACGGCCTCTGAAATGACCGCATGCTGCACAAGGACGGCCTCCAAAACGATCGCACGCTGCACAGGAACGGCCTCTGAAATGACCGCATGCTGTGCAGAGACAACCACCGAGGCGTTGGGGAGATAAGAGGCCCTTCTCCTCCTCCTCCTTCCTTGATGGCGAGGTGCAGCCTCAGTACCAGACGGGACCAGCGGTGAGGACTCCAGACCGAATGAAACCAGCGACGAAGATCTTGTGCTGGGCGGAACCAGCTGCGAAGATCTTGTACAGGGCGGAATCAGCGGTGAGGATCTCGTGCTGGGCCAGTCCGGCGGCTCCGGACCAGAAAAATTGTTAGGAGGAGGACTGTGTCGTGGAACTTGTCGACCACCTCCTCCCCTGCAACCTCCCCGAGTTCCGGAAAACCTCACCAGCCGTGTCCCAGAAACGACTCACCATTTCTGCTGGAAGACTTCACTGAAGTTTTAGCTGCTGCTGCTTCCTCAGTTAGCTGGGCCCATAAGGCAAAACATTGGTGAATATTTAGTCGGGGCGCTTCCTCCCCAACCTGCAACCCTACATTCTGCGGCCCCCTTCCTTCCCCATATACGGGAGAAGGGTTACAGAAACCCGAACTGCTGGATCTGTTCATAAGGACGGAGTCGTTCTGTCACGACACACACGGGAAATAGACAGCAGATCCAAGTGCAGTAAAGATGTTTTAATGGGTAATCCGTAAAGCGTAAATCCAGTCCAGGCAAAGGTCGAATACCGTGTAAACAATCCAAATACAAAAATAACAAAACACAAGGAACAATCAGGAACAGACCAAGAAGTGTCAGACATAACAACGACTCCGTAACACATACTTACACAGACATGGAATATATACACACAGATCTAACAAGACTAACAATGAACAGCTGGGACAATGATTACGGGGAACAGCTGAGTGTAATGAACAGTGATAAGTGACAGACAGAATCCTGGGAATTGTAGTCAATGTGAAGGACACCGTGAAAAAGGAGGACATCTAGTGGACATCAGGGGAACACAAACCCAACACTGTGACAGTTAATGCCCATGCATATTAATGTGATTTACACCTGGGACGACTAAAGACACTCCCCCAATGGCTAATGGCCCATCAAGGTGCTGTGAGGCAACCTGAACAAAGAATGATTCACTGGTGAATAAAAAGTTAAAGGGTACCTATCATGGAATTTTGAAAATTACCTTTCATGTAGTGTGTAACATAGATCTAAGTGAACAAAAACATCCTGCAAAGTTTTAAATATGAAAGTTCACAGTATACAAAGTTATCATCTCTCAAAAGTCGACTCTGAGTCGCTGATATGAATCGATAGACGAACGATGCACTTTCGTACGCCACTTGTACAAGTTATTTGAATTCGACACGCCCACTCAGTGCGCGCGCCGAGCAGACAGAGAAACCTGACAACAACATGTCGACGAGACTCTGTTCTGAAGTGCGAATCACAAGCAAACTTTTTTTTTCACTGCCCAGGGACAAGCATGTGAAGACTCAGTGGCTAGAGTTTATATTTACAACTATACCACACAAGTATAGCCACCTTGAGCTGTGTTCGCGTTATTTTAATGACGATCGCTTCACAAACACAAATGCTTTCAAGTGTGAATTCGTGAGTCGCCTGCTACTGAAGGAACGTTCAATACCAAGTTTATTTGGATCAGCTTCCTCCTCCGAATCACAACCTGTAAGTACTATTAATAATTGTTGCTTGTGTGTGTGTGTGTGTGTGTGTGTGTGTTGTGTGTGTGTGTGTGTGTGTGTGTGTGTGTGTGTGTGTGTGTGTGTGTGTGTGTGTGTGTGTGTGTGTGTGTGTTGTGTGTGTGTGTGTGTGTGTGTGTGTGTGTGTGTCTGCGTGCGTGTGTGAGAGAGTGAGAGTTACGCTCAGCAGCGTCTAGGTCTCCAATGTCATTTTTTTTGTTTTTTGAAATATGTGAAATTATGTGAAGCGTATTGTTGTACTGCAGTGCTTTATCAATATGTTTAAGCTTTGGGCTAACGCAAAATATAACTGACTGCGTCATCTGACCAATCACCGCCGATTAGCGTCACGCAAAGGAGGGGTTTGGACAAATGAGTCGTCAAACGAATCATTAGGGAGTCGGTGAGCAAATCAGGTAAAAATAAATGCATATTATAAGACAACAAAAGTGTTTTTTGTCATTGCATGCATGTAAAACTGTTGTTGGGGACTCCCAGAACATTATTAGGAACATTTTAAATGCCATAATAGGTACCCTTTAAAAAGAACAGCATTTATTCAAAATAGAATTTACGTTCTTTCCTAAGAATGTAAAGACTTAAAGTCATTACTATCACTTAACACATCCTTTCAAAAAAACAAACATAAAAATACCAAACTTGTTTTTTTTTTTATAAAAAAAATATTTGTATTCAAATTATATAGTTTAAAAAACTGTTTAACAACTGTTTCCAACATTGATTTAAAAAAATAATAATATCAGAATGATTTCTGAAGGCTGATGCAGCAGAGCACACACAATCAAAGAAACTGTATTATTATCATTATCAAAAGCACATTTTTAGTCATGCCTTGCTCTAAGCAAATCAAATGGGAGTAAAATAAATAAATGATCAATCAGCTATAAACAAAGCAATTGTGAGCGATAAATAAACAAAAGTAAAGGCAGGTATCTCACAGTAAATGCAGTTGATCGCACTGAGAACTGAACGACACCTGGGTGTCCCTCTGCGAGGTGCTGGAGAAGGAGAACGTGATGCAGCAAATTTCCTAAAAAACAAAACAAAATAACTGTTAGCATACATTATGTATACAACTGAGTTATTGAATATTCTGTACTGAATATGCATCTGTTACTGAATATTCTAGCCTATATAGGTATTTTTTTTTTTTTTTGTATTATGTTTTGTTATTGAGTGTTAAAGCTGCCGTGACTATATAATTTCCTGCAAAGAATCAATAAAGTATCAACAACAACAACAACAACATCTGTTGATGGCCCATATAGAATGCATGCTGATAACACAATCAAAGAAACTGTATTATTATTACCATTATCAATCACTAATTACCATGGATTACAAAAAGACATTTGTAATTTGACACAAGAATATGAACTTTTACATTATGACGATTTAAACATAATAGTCTACATTTCATCTGTAAAATATTACGTCTCACTTACTCAGTATTATTCTCGATCGCACTGAGAACTGAACGACACCTGCGTGCTCCTCTGTGAGGTGCTGGAGAAGGAGAACGTGATGCAGCCGCACTTTCCTAAAAAACAAAACAAAAATAACTGTTAGCATACATTATGTATACAACTGAGTATCTGTTGATGGCCCATATAGAATGCACGCATTTATGATTCACTCAATGAACGGATTGTTCGCGAACGAACGACACACTAACTTACATTTCAAAAATTTACACATGTATTCACAAACAAGTAGGCCTATTTACGCATGATAAGGTGTCATAGGCTAACCAAAACTGAACATTTATATATAGGCTATATTGTATTTAGCCTATCACGTATTTTACCAGAGTCTGAAATATATAACCGAGCAGTTATTCGCAAAAAAATGCATTACACATAGGCTAAGGCAGTAGGCTATTTTAGCATGATAAGTAGTCATCGGCTAAATAAAACTGAACATTTATATGTAAAATATATATTGTATTTTTAGACAGTATCATATTTTAGCGGAGGCTGACATATTTCACTAAATCATAACCTAATAAGCAGTTCGAAAACAAAATGCATAAGCATAAGGCAGTAGGCTATTTAGCATGATAATCAGTGTCATAAACTTATCAAAACTGAGTGAAATATATGTAGGCTAATATAGCCTACAAGTAGCCTATGTTTAGAGAATATCACATTTAAAAAGTTTACACGAGCATACACGAATAGGGATATTGTGAGGCACTCTTTCCTGTGTCAAAAGCTAACCAAAACTAGGCAAAATACAGTCTGAAAATTCATTTGAGCTCTATATATGATCAGAAAAGGAATTACATAATAACAACTTACTCCGAACGTATCCTCGGCGGGGTTGGTCGTCCGTTGCAATCTTTCTCTGGGAAAAAGTTCTTCGCTGTCCAGTGTCCAGAATCATCTGAAGGGCCTCTTTGTCAGAGTAGCGTGCTCATCCTCAAAACGCGATGAACTATCAGTGAATCTGAAGAATCTTTGTGTTGTTTGGCATTGATCGCGGGGCGTGCCGCGTGTGCGATGCGATCACCATGTGAAAAGCGCTGGGGGTGTTGCGGTCTCAGCTGATTACAGTTAATGAGGGGAGAACGAAAAAACTGCATCTCTCCTTGGTTTCAAACGGATTACATAAACTGGAAATATTTATTCTTGTAGTAAATTACATCATTTAAAAGAAGAGAATTTCAGCTTCATAAAGAGACATCTCTTGTATCTCTGTGACAAGTATTGAGAGAGTTACAGTTATTTTTTCGGACGCGTTTCAGAATGGACTTCACAGACAGAGAGAAGGTAAAACGCGCATCATGTTTATTTTTCTTTATTTGACGAAAAGCACAACACTTTGTTTTTATTGTGAGTACCCACAAAAAAATATAAACTAAACAGGATCTAATGATGTACAACACTTAAATGTAAGATAAAAATCAAAAGAGTAATTTGAGTCTCTTTTGCACTGATAAGGAAAAAAGTGAGCTGGTATCGCCAGCGATACCGCCGACCCCAAAGGGTTTAATAATACAACGTGCAAGCTACTTTTTTGAAGACTCCAACAGGTGCTCTCATGTTCGTTATTTCACCCATGATGTAAGGAAGAACCTCTTCACTTAAGGCGATGAGACAATCTTTGGACATACGGAAGTTTTCACGCCATGCATGGTCATCAACTATTCCTTCCACAAAGTTGTCCCACCATTTACTGGTTCTCCCAGGTCTCGTCCAAATCCATCCGGTTTGCCTCCGCTGAATTGGTGCATCAACAATTTGATGGAGGTAATTAATGCGCCTTTTCTGATCAGTAATACTACATGAGAATATTTTGTACAACTGCAGAAAAGACTCTTGTATGTTTATTAGAGCTGCTAGGGCAACTTGAAGGTCTGACGTATGGAAATGGTTGTTATTTCCCTGTACTGGCGTTTTTGCCCTTTAGTCGGGAACGCGACGGTGGAGCGTTTTTAAGATTTCCACTCTGGAGAGTGGTTTCACCTTTTTGCGTTTTTAAGCCCCCAAAACTCCGTCGCCGTGTAAACGAAAGGCACATCCGATAAAATATTTTTAAGTTTTGACCTGGAATCGTTCTGGTGTAAACGGGGCCTAAGTGTATAACCAACAATGGATTTGGAAAAGAGAAAGACAAGTCTGTGTCCTGTTATATGAGGAGACATCACACATCTTCCACTTCAACTCAATAGAAGTTACCTTAAGAGTTAAGGGTCACTCTTTATATGCAGAATCCAGTTCAGCCTGCAATTAAAGAATGTTTGTTATGATTTACTACAAGTTTTGTAAACTTAATATCCAATATACTGCTACATCATGTCTGTGTATTAGTCTTAACCTAATCTTGGATGAAGTTCCTGTAAGTGGCTAGTTTTTGCATAGAAATAAAACACAGACTGCTTAAAATCACATTCCCCAGGGTTGTTTTTCCCAAAAAGCATCGTAAGTCTAAGTTGATCGTAGTAAAATTTGTCACTAATGCTCTCAACAATCGACTTGGGATGTTCTCAACAATCGACTAACGGTGCTTTTGGGAAACTCAGCCCTAAACAGTCTGCTTTTCAACAGCAACATTCAAATGTAGTACTGCGTTTACTGAAACAAAATACCATCTAACATTAACATTATTGCCCCGCTTTAAAGTTAAAATGACACTAAAGCAGTGACGGTAAAATGGCATTAAAAAGTACCGGAGAAATGCCGCTCTTTACAGCGCTGCGTAAAAACAGCGCTTCCCAACGTGATGCAATCAGCGAATCCAGAGGTAGGGGCTCTGATGACATCATAAATGGCTGTTTCATTATAGGATCGTAACTTGAGGTACGGGGTGTAGTTTGAAGGGGTGTGGTTGGTTTGTAGAACTGCGGGATGCAGTCGGACACACTTGACTTTTTGGGGGTGAGCAAAAACGTGCTGTTTTTGTGTGTGTCCCTTTAAATGCAAATGAGCTGCTGCTCCCGGCCCCCTTTCAAGAAGAGGGCGGAGCTTCAAGAGCTCGTGCTCTGATGGTGTCAGAACGCACTGATAATTTTAGAAACTCTCAGTAGCGGTCTTCAGTTTGAACCGGAGTCGCACAATAATGCCTACAGATATCGGATCTGGATACCATAACAAAAAGTTTAAATTAAAAGTGTAAAACCGATCTATATTTAGTCAAGGTTGGCTAAGCGTATACCTTACATAGTTTCCAATAAATTACATTATATTTGTCCCAAATCAATTTTAACAGCACAAATCAAATCTATGCTTTATAATGACAAATAATAATCACCATTTGCTTTTTTCCAAACACCAAACTTCGAATAAAGACACCACTGTATTCATTTTTGAAGGGAACTTTTGGCTGTATGGTGATAAGATTGACTGTTTAGGACATACTGCCTGGAACTTGAGCATGTGAGAACAGAATGACGCATCTGCGTTCAGCAGCCTCTATATTTTACTACACTTTACGGCCAGAGTATTTTACTCTCAGTGAGAAGTTTAAAATGCAATGGAACTGTTGACAGGAACAAAATCACAGAGAAAATATATTGACTGATAATAAGATTTATTTGGGGGCTAAAAAATATTTTAGGGGGCATAAAGCCTCTGTAAAATAGGTCTAGCGACATCCCTGGTATTAAATGGATTAGATTGATCATCCGTTCCACACACACAGAGGTATAAATATACTTCAATGATAAAGTTAAAAAAAGCACTGGTATCGGCCGTTATTCAGTATTTTGGTTATTGGAACTGGATCAGTTTTGAAAAAATTGTATCGGTGCATCCCTACTTTAGACTTTGTTGTTCTGGTTATCATTTCATTGTTTTACTGTTTGAAACACTGACGCCTCATTATTAGCTAAATGTGCAAATAAAACCTCATGCATCATGTGTAGATATAGCCTCATGCAACCAAACCGTTTGCAATTTTGACCAAGAACAATCTGGGCAACATGTAAAAACAGCTCATTTTGTTTTGAGAAGACTTTTAGCAACAGGCACAAGTATACAAACCAAAGTTCTGGCATAGACCAAAAGTAATTCTGATTAGTAAACAGACATAACATTAAGAAACAGATGTATTGCTTGTGCTTCAAATATATAGTTCAGTAGTTCTGAAATGCAAATGTCCTCTGTAGGTTGTCACTAACGCAATATAAGTATAAAAGTCGTCAGAATCATCAGTTCTAAAATGGGAGAAAGGCATTTTGAAAAATTTAAGCTTGGACTTTGAGGGAAGACTGTCACAGTTTGAATAGCAAACAGTTTGATGCAAGACACTGGAAAAGTACAAGCTGTGCAAATGCTAATATTGCCAAAAGCCTGAATATAACCTACATTATTGTCGCCTGTTTCAATCATGTGTTCACTATGAAATCATTGCCAAGCTACTGTGACACTTACAGCTGTTCCAGGGTAAGATGAGCAAAAATAAAAGCACACTTTTCCATATTTATTTATGTATACTGTGAATCAAATCAGATATTTATTATGCCTGTGTTAGACAAACATTTACAAGGTACTTCTTATAAAGGAATACCTCTTCATAATCTATCAAGCTGATTCTCCTTTTATATATTCCAATACTGTATGTTAAAATCAGTTAGTTGTTTTGCAGTAATTCCCAATGCTTGGAAAGTGAATTATTGTGAAAGGTACATTACCACCCATGAACGAATAAGAGAGATTTTTCATTATTGAGGTTTGAACCAACTCAGTATAGACTGTGCTACAAATCTGTTTCAGTTCATCATCTGACAAACTAAATGATAAGCCACTCATACAATCACATTAAAAAATGTAAAATACATTTCCATGGTAACCAGTTTTCCTATGTCCTGATTTCCCATTGCTTGTGTATGAGTGTGTGTGTGTGGGAGGGGGAGCACTGGGGCAGAGAGAGAGAGAGCGAGAAATGGGGGCGGGTGAGTGCGAGAGATGAGGCAATATGTGATGGTAAAAGACCACATTCACTGTTATAGATCACAGTACCAGTGTAACAGGTATTACAAACTATACTGCATACACTGTTCATCTGCGCATCGAGTCTTTGAATGGCATTGGAGAAAAAATGGGCTGGGTTTTGACAGAATTTCATGTTTAATAGCCTGAGAAGTATCAGTAGGGATTTAAAAGTGTCATTTTTGGGCATTTTTTAAAAAAGGATTTCATGATTTTTGACATGACAGAAATGGCAGTTTTTCTAACAGGCCACTCATAAGAAAAGGATACAATGCTTTGAAAAAGACTTCTGATAAACCGGACTGTATTTTTGGAAACATTTTTTTTTTTCACAAAAAAGTTTCTTTACGGAGTGCAACAGGCAGAACTGAGCAAACCTTGTGCCAAATTCTTCAAGCTGATTTGCCATTAGAAGAATGGAGTAAAGCTGGGATCTTCTATGAAAGCTAGGATTGATTATTCCAGATCTTGAGACATGGCTCAGTCTGAAGACATGCCTACGGAGATGAGCGCTGAGGCGAAGGCAGAGAGCGAGTCCGCAGGGGCGATAAAACGGGCTCGGACCATGGCTCTCTACAACCCCATCCCAGCCAAACACAACTGTCTCACCGTCAACAGGTCTCTCTTTATCTTCGCTGAGAATAATTGCATAAGAAAATATGCAAAGAGGATTATAGAGTGGCCATATCCTTTAACAGGCTTTTCTTCTTCTACCAATGATAGAATGACTAATTGCATGCAATTATCACAGATTTACTTACCTGTGGTTTTTTACTTCATGTTTTTGATAGAAGTTGGCTGTCCTTTTACTGTCAGTCGTTTAGTGAAATAATTTCAGACACATTTAGTAAAGCTAGAAAGAAAACAATTAATTAATAATAATCTGCTGGCAAAACCGAAAGTTCTGTATTAAAAGGCGCAATCAGTTTTCTGTAGACTAAGACTGTCATCTCATATTTCACTGGTTTGCATTGGTTTGCATCTCTACCATTAAGAAATGTAAGACTTTGTGACACTAGACACTCTTTCTAGGGCGTAACAGTGTAATACAAAACTGTTGCCATCGTTCATAGTCAGAGCTGCTTGAGATTTATGTATCTAAGTATAGTAAGAAATGTTAAAAAGAGTTGGTACGTAATTACTACATTAAAATCGGTTTTATTTGCCTTCCATTACACAAGATCAAGGTCAGTTTAGCCAATATGAGATTAATACAATGAGTTCAATTGAAAGCATGTGGAGGCTTTTCTCACATGTAATCTCACACGTGTCTCCTCTAGAGTCATATTTGCCAAGACACCAAAGCATGCAATCAAAAGGTAGACAAGTCAATATAACTGCACACATTTCAACACACGGAACTAATTCTTCCAAATCTAAATAACCCTCTAACTGTAAATGTGGAATTCGTATATCTCAAAACGTTCAAGAAATACAGATCGTATGTGGGTGTATGTAGGTCTTTGTCATGAATCGGATGTATTCATGTCCAATAACAAGACTATTCAACAAGACCTAAGGACTAACCAAGACTAGAAAACCAATGACAAAACACACCTGAATACAATTCAATGCCAAAGAACAGAACTTCAAAATAAAGACATGACAAATAGTACAACAAAAAGACAAGAGCATGAAAGCATCAACCAAACAGTTACAGAGATCTTCCCGAGGGGCGGATTCCATGTGGCCAAAAGATTGCATAACATCCTAAACTTTATACAACTATATCATTGCAATGAATAATCAATAATGGCTCAATGCTAGAGAATGATAACAGCTATAATCTGGGTTTGTTGCAACTGGGCTGTAACGATGATGCT
Organism: Chrosomus eos; assembly: GCA_036326025.1. Classification (NCBI taxonomy): domain Eukaryota; kingdom Metazoa; phylum Chordata; class Actinopteri; order Cypriniformes; family Leuciscidae; genus Chrosomus; species Chrosomus eos. The sequence goes on from CM070823.1 coordinate 42,033,262, forward strand.
AAAGTAGACCTGATCACACGTTTCTGACCTTCTGGCTGTGGTGGACCTGGGATGTTGGATTGTGGTTGACTTGTATATTGATCTTGTGGTCCCCACTGACTGGAGAAATTGACTCTGTATGGTCAGGAGAGATACGCTTGGGAACTAGGCTTGGTGTAGCTGATAGAGAAGTGGACATGGTAGGCGCATGAGAACAGGTGGATGTTACAGGCATTGGAGCCAAGGCTGCTCTTACTTCACTTGAGACAAGAGCCGTGACATGGATCCCAGGGACATAAACAGCCTCAGGGAACTCATAAGCAGAAGACAGGAATGCAGTGGAATCCGGACTGGCAGCCATAACATGACTCGGGACATGGGTGGTCTCTATGACAGGGAACTAAATAACTAAGTCCAGAGACTGCCATAAACTCTGGAGGGGTATACTGCAGAAATACAAAGCTCCTGGTTTGAGATGGTGGTGTGAGTTCCTGCTTACGGTTTGTGGGAGATGTGAGCACCTTGGGTGCTGGTAGTACACAGGTTTGGTCCTAGATGGACATGTCCTCATCTGTAGCAGATATGGGTGCTGATTCAGGTTCATGGTAGACATGAGTATGGACTCGTGGCTGTGAACGTGAGGTGAGAAAGCTGGCATATTTGGGTTAAACTAAGGGAAAAAGTGAACACCATCCACCACTTCCACAGTACATGATATGGAAGCTTGTTTCCGCCAGAGCATAACAAATATAAAAGGTAATTTTGACTTTTTTGTCATTGCGAGATATAAACTCGTAATTCGAGATATAAACTCACAATTGCGAGAAATAAACTTTATAACTCTCATTTGCGAATTTATATCACGCAATTTGCAATTCTGAGGAAAAGAAATTTTAAATTGCAATTTTAGCAAGTACATTGTTGTGTCAGGTGAACTAACAAGTTTATTATTTCAGAAAAGACATACTTGCGTAGATGGTTATGTGATGCAAACTGTATTTATTTACAAATCAGGCAATATTGTCATAACATAGTCTTATGCAAAATAGGGTTTGCTTGTTGGGTTCATAGTTGATGGTCGTGTATTCTTTAACTGAGCAGAATTACATACATTTGGAATCCATGTGGATAATAATAATAACTAAAAAAAAAACTAAAAAAACACAATGACAACTCCATTAGGTCCTCTAGAAAGAGCATGTTCTGACTGTGAAAAAAGACTTTTCTCCAGGCTATAGTCAGAATGACATAAAAATTGTAACAAAGCCTCTGAATATTGTATCATGTGGGTCTATATGTTTATTTTTTATGCTATCTATTTGTTTATTTTTTACAGTGAAGGATCAAGTGAATAAATAGGCTACAATTTTCATATAACAGCCAATTATCCAAGGAAGAAACAGACATGTTGGTATGAGAAATTATACGGTTAATTACACTTGCTGACTACTATTTTTCTACTGCTGATAATAGTAACTTGGCACCCTGATTTAGTTCCGGTTGCTTGTTCATGTATAAGCCCATCAGCCCCCACATTACTTGTACTTTTCAACACAATTAACCACTATGTCACACAATAAACAATATATTTAATGTTTCCTAAAAATCCTTTAACTTTGATTCAATTCACAAGTGTCACCTACCAATCCAATCAGCTAGAACTGGTCACTGCACATATTTATGAGGATTGCACTCGTTTTCCATATTTGAGCCTGAAAATGCATTACAAGCAGCATTTGAGATAATGTTTGAATGTTTCTCAGGTGAGCAGAACTCAGTCAACGCTCCCTGGAGGAGGTTAAGTGTTGAATGCTGGTTGCCATGGCAATCCTTGCTGCTAGAGAGATGCCAAAAATAAAAAAGCTGAAGATTCTAGGTTAGTGCCCCTGATTGAATTGACATTACTATGCGTATTATTTTATAATGCCATTGGTGTGTGTGTGTGTGTGTGTGTGTGTGTGTGTGTGTGTGTGTGTGTGTGTGTGTGTGTGTGTGTGTGTGTGTGTGTGTGTGTGTGTGTGTGTGTGTGTGTGTGTGTGTGGCTGTGTTATAGCTTCCAAGTATTTTACCACTCTTGCAACCATCTTTTTATCTGAAAAGAATGGTGAAATTTGTTGCTCTGGTTGCTCAGAAAGTATTAGCACAGATTTTCTCTACAAGCTGCATGATTTGAAGTATCATTCATTTCCGTAGCACAGTCAGTGCAGGCGACTACTGTAAGTTCTAAATTGTTCAAATGACTAAATATGATCAACAGGAAAAGTGCTGTTTGCCCCAGCACACACGCACACAACTAAAACCATTCTTTGTTCGCTTTTGAAGTGGGTTTATTTAGTGATGATGTCATTGGGCTCATATATATGGCCATTGAGGATTACGCTTTGATCACCCCCTCAGACAAGCTTTAGAGAACATGAATGAATTTGGATTTCCTTTAATTTGGATTTGCAGTGAAATGCTCATTAAGTGTAAAACAATAAAAATCAATGTATATTCTCACATGAGTTAGCTATTATTTTTTTCCTCCCACCATATCCATTAAAAAATCTCAGCAGGTTTTATTTTTTACAAAAAAACGGCCATGTGGCAATTTAAAATTTACAAGAATCAATCAATCCAAAAGTAACTTTGTAAATCCTTTTTGACCTCTGCCAAGCACATGCATTTTAAAAATCATCTTTTATTTCTGAAAAACTGGAAACAGTTTACAAGAACTATATTAGGTCATCACTTCACTCAGTTCGTAAGAATAAAAAGAAAAGGTTTTGAAACTTAAAAAGGCTCATTATTATGTCAGCATCAGTTTTGCAATAAAAAAAAAGAATTATATACATTTATATAAAATAGGATACTTAAATGTTGAACATGTGACTGACTGTCATGGCTGTTTGCAGCAGAGAAACAAAAAGAGCAGGATCTAAATGCAGCAATCTTTAGTTTATTAACAAACTCAAAAAAAAAATGTTTAAAAGGCGTCACAGAAATCTCAAAATCACTAACAGATCTACCACCACACAGACTAAACTGAAACAAAAACTAACAGAAAACATGATCAATATATACCAACAAAAAGCAAAGGGAGGAAACGAGAAACAGGTGGATAAATTAATTAAACAATGATTTACCCGGTCCCACTAAGTGTCCTTAACTACTATGTACTAACCATTAAATTAATAATTTGATACAATGCACTTATTGTGTACATACATGTTTTTACATTGTACTTACATTTTAAAATATCTGCATGTTAATACATCTATAATTACCCTGTTAACCTTCCCTTACAACTCATATAAGGGAAAATAACAGAAAAAGTGTTTTGCAATACAATATGAACACAATAAGTACATTGTTCTTTATTTTATGCAAGTAAATAGTCGTTTAAGGGATAGTTCCTTTAAAAAATGAAAATGACCCCATGATTTACTCACCCTCAAGCCATCCTAAGTCTATATGACTTTCTTATTTCAGACAAACACAATCTGATATATATTAAGGACCTTCTGAAGCAAATCGATGCGTTTGTGTAAAAAAATATATACTTATTTAAAACTTTAAAAATTAACTAGATCCGAGGAGATGAAGACCCAGGGCAACACAGATGGACTGGAGGGCCGAGGCGGAACCGCAGGCTCACAGGACCAAAATGGAGATGAGGGGCTCGGCAGACCGGGGAGGAGTAGATGATGAAGTCGGAGGGAAGGAAGAGCCCGGTGGAGTCAAAGGGTTGGAGGGACAGGTATTGCCGGAGGACCGGAAGTCCATGGCGCAACCAATGTGATGACTGACTAAGGCAGAGCCGGAGGAACGAGGGAGCATGGCGAAGTCTGAGGGATGGTGGACCATGGTGGAGCCGAAGGAGCATGGAGCCAAGGTGGAGCTGATGGGTCGACAGCCCGAAATGGAGTCCAGGGCTCGGACTGGATACCTGAAAGCCCAAGACGGATCCAAGCTGCAAGGAGAAGCCAGCGTAGGAGGAGCCAAAGGGCTGAAGCGAGCCAGCAGAGATGGGGCCAAAGAACTGGATGGCATAGGCAGAGGAGGTGGGAGTTGGGGGCTGGGTGGGATCATCAAAACCAGGCGTCCCAGAATTATCCAAACCATGAACAGAATAATCACACCAAACATAAAGACTAATAGAAAATCAGCTCAAATATACTATCAAAAACTAAGGGAGGAAACAGAGAAAAAGGTGGATCACATTTATTGAACAATGAATAACCATACTAACAAATGCAAACAAAGGAAACAGAACAGGAAACAATGATACAAGAAAAAAACCCATCTAAGAGTCAAACTCAAACACAGTCAAAAGGTGAAATAACGTGATACAGACCATGTGAAAGGCATTTCTCCGGGTCACTAGGATCACAAAACTCGCTCCCTAACCACAAAATTGTCCTCTCGAGTATTTTTGCCTATCTTAGATACTACTTGTGTTACAATTTCCCAGATGCACCTTTTTATATAAATGGTATCTACCGGAAAACATTTTTTTAATCAAATAAATAGGGAAAGCCAAATGGTGGAAACTGCTAAGACTGTCCATTTTAATATTTCTAATTTCTCTGTTTGTTCAAAAAATTGAATTCCTACCAACTGGAGGTTTTGGAGTTATCTTCTATGTTGGCTTGTGTTTTGGATTTGACGAGTTTGGATTATCTCAAGACTGCTATGTTTTCTGCCTGGTATGTTACTCATAATTCTGCAAATGGAATCTCAGCTGTTACAGACTCTTATTTGTCCAATCTGACAACTCCACTTGACATTTCAGTTGTATACTGTTTTTGTTCCAAAGAAACATTAATGTGAAATCCTTTGGAAGATCATTTTATGACCTGAGACTATAAGACAGACTGGTGCAAGCTAAACCAAAACGCAGGACCCTAAAACACATGTTTTTATCACTTAGAGATTTGCATTTAGGGTTATGTTTGGCCCAAGAAGTTCAGTGACCCAAAGCATATGGCAAAATAATTTTACTATGGCCTCAGGTTTTAAGACCTGAAAATTGTGTTTGACACTGTTGGACCAAAGTTCATTGAAGTATCAGTACCATCTTTCAAGATTTCAAGATTTGGTTGAACTGTTCTCATAATGATCACACTTGTTTCCTACACTACAATATAACTACAGGGCAGTTTCAGATGGTGCTTACAAAATTGTTTGTATTTATCCTACTACTGTAGTATTTTCTTCGGATTTGTTTGCTGTGTTTCATGGATGCACAATTATTTTCAGTGACAATCCAGTTAACAGGCCATCATTCTTTCTGCAATCCAACTGTAAAGTCAAAAGTAACATTTTCTCATTTCCTTACTTTAGATTGGGCAACCAAATAAGTACTACATTATTTCAGTTAAAACATTTACATTTACATTTACATTTATTCATTTAGCAGACGCTTTTATCCAAAGCGACTTACAAATGAGAACCATAGAAGCAGTTAAACTAACAGCAGGACAACAAAATGTAAGTGCTATAACCTTTCCAGTTTAATCCAACGTAGAATCCGTAAAATTTTTTTTTTTTTTTTTTTTTTTATATAACAGAAAGGAAGAGAAGAGAAAGTGTTAGTATTACTGGAACAAGTGCTGCCGAAAGAGATGCGTCTTCAACCGTTTCTTGAAAATGGCTACGGACTCAGCAGATCTGGTTGAGTTAGGTAGGTCATTCCACCAGCAGGGAACAGTCATGGTAAAGGTCTGAGAAAGAGATCTTGTGCCTCTTTGACGTGGCACCACAAGACGACGTTCACTTGTAGAGCGTAAATTTCTGGATGGGACATAAGTCTGAAGTAATGAGTTTAGGTAAAAGGGAGCAGAGCCAGTGGTTGTTCTGTAAGCAAGTGTCAGTGACTTGAATTTGATGCGAGCTGCAACTGGCAGCCAGTGCAATTTTGTGAGGAGAGGAGTGACGTGTGCTCTCTTCGGCTCGTTAAAGACCACTCTAGCTGCAGCATTTTGGATTAGCTGCAGAGGTTTGATCGTGCAAGCTGGAAGACCAGCCAGGAGAGCATTGCAATAGTCCAGTCTGGATAGAACAAGCGCTTGAACAAGGAGTTGTGTAGCATGCTCTGATAGGAAGGGCCTGATCTTCCTAATGTTGTACAAAGCAAATCTGCAGGACCGGGCAGTTTTAGTAATGTGGTCTGTGAAGTTCAATTGATCATCAATAACAAATCCAAGGTTCCTGGCTGACCGTGATGGAGTTATGGATGACTGGCCTAGTTGAATAGTGAAGTTGTGACAAAGTGTTGGTTTGGCCGGGATAACAAGTAGCTCAGTCTTCGCAAGGTTAAGTTGAAGATGGTGGTCTTTCATCCAGTCAGAGATGTCTGTCAGGCAAGCTGAGATGCGAGCAGCTACCGTCGGATCATCAGGCTGGAATGAGAGGTAGAGTTGTGTATCATCCGCGTAGCAGTGATAGGAAAAGCCATGTTTCTGAATCACAGTTCCTAGTGATGTCATGTAGATGGAGAAGAGAAGTGGTCCAAGCACTGAGCCCTGAGGCACCCCAGTAGGTAGATGTTGTGACTTCGACACCTCACTCCTCCACGATACCCTGAAGGACCTACCTGAGAGGTAAGACTTGAACCATTGGAGTGCAGTTCCCGAGATTCCCTTCATCTTTAGGATTGACAGGAGGATCTGGTGGTTAACTGTGTCAAAGGCAGCAGACAGATCTAGCAGGATGAGAACTGAGGATTTGGAAGCTGCTCTTGCCAGTTTCAGGGCTTCGATTACTGAGAGCAGCGCAGTCTCAGTTGAGTGTCCACTTTTGAAACCAGACTGATTGTTGTCCAGGAGGTTGTTCTGTGTGAGAAAGGAAGAGATCTGGTTGAAAACAACTCGTTCAAGTGTCTTCGCGACGAATGGAAGAAGGGATACCGGTCTGTAATTATCCAGATGTGCTGGATTAAGAGTAGGTTTCTTAAGCAGTGGGGTTACCCGAGCCTGCTTAAATGCTGTGGGAAAGGTACCAGTGTGAAGAGAGGTGTTTATGATGTGAGTGAGTGCGGGTATGACTGAGGAGGAAATGGCTTGAAGTAGGTTAGTAGGAATAGGATCAAGCGGACAGGTAGTAGGGCGATTGGAAAGGAGTAGTTTGGATACTTCTGCCTCTGAAAGCAGAGAGAATGAGGGTAGAATGTGTGTGTTAGTTGGTAAAATGTGTGTGTCAGTTTGTGGATTGTTAAATTGGCCGCTGATGGTAGATGTTTTATGAATGAAGAATGTGGCAAAGTCGTCAGCTGTTAGGGTTGATGAAGGAGGAGGAGGAGGAGGGTTGAGAAGAGAGGAGAAGGTTTTAAAAAGCATGCGAGAGTCAGAAGAATTGTTAATTTTGTTGTGGTAGTAAGTCATTTTAGCAGTAGAGACATTAGCAGAGAAGGAGGAGAGGAGGGATTGATAAAGACCAAGGTCAGTAGGATCTTTCGATTTGCGCCACTTCCTCTCTGCACCCCTGAGTTTAGAACGATGTTCACGGAGAACATCGGATAACCAGGGGGCAGAGGGTGTGGTGCGGGCTGGCCTGGAAGAAAGTGGGCAGAAGTTGTCCAAGCAGTGTGTTAGAGTGGAGAAAAGAGAGTCAGTTGCACTGTTAGTATCAAGTGTTGAGAACTTGTCAGGTGGAGGAAGTGTGGATGAGACCAAAGAGGATAGGCGAGAGGGTGAGAGAGAGCGTAGGTTTCGCCGAAAGGTGACCTGTGGAGGAGTGTGTGTTGTGTTCTGAGGTAGGTTGAGGCTGAGAGTGAGGAGGAAGTGGTCTGAGGTGTGCAGTGGAGTGACTAGTGTATGGTCAGTGGAGCAGAGGCGTGTGTAAATAAGGTCTAATTGGTTACCTGATTTGTGAGTAGCTGCAGTAGATACTCGTTTGAGGTCGAATGAGGCAAGCAGGGTGTGGAACTCAGCAGCCTGACGTTTTTCTATGTGGATGTTGAAGTCACCAAGAACTATGAGGGGAGTACCATCCTCAGGGAAGCATGAGAGTAGCACATCAAGCTCCTCCAAGAAACTGCCAAGCTGACCTGGGGGACGATAGATAACTACAAAATGGATTTTTATTGGACTAGTGATGGTGATTGAATGTGATTCAAATGAGTAGTGGTCACAACGAGGTGGTAAAGGATCAAATTTCCAATCATTTGAGATGAGCAGACCAGTACCTCCACCCCTTCCGGTCAGGCGAGGGGTGTGAGAGAAAGCGAAGTTAGTAGAGAGGGCAGCAGGTGTGACAGTGTCCTCAGGTCTGATCCAGGTCTCAGTCAGGGCCAATACGCATAGACCTGAATGACTAGAAATAGATGTGATAAAGTCAGCTTTGTTTACAGCAGACTGGCAATTCCAGAGACCAATAGGAAAAGAGAATAGAGTACCAGAAGAAGCCGGAAACCTACGCAGGTTGTTAGGATTGTACTGCCTCCTACGTGTGACTTTTGATTTGCGTATGTTAATAATAGTAGGAATTTGAAAACACATAGTGTAAGAGAGCTCACAAACAGAAAAATTAGTAGAGAAATTGTTTAGAAGAGAAAGGAAAAAAACAAATAATACTCAAGTGCCTTGTCGGTGTCCTTGCTCGGTGGAGTCGCGTAGGTAGAGTCGATGGTCTTTACACTCCTTGGTCTTCACACGATGAGGGCTTCACACACGGGGTGCCGCGACCGCTGCCGCGAAACACTAACCAATTTATACACGCCTAATACCTCGTTATTGAATACAGCAGGCCACGCCCTGCTACTTAGTGAAGCAAAACTCCAAACGCGCTTTACCACGGTAAACAGTGTAAACCAAACAAAGTTTCCTAGCAACGAATATCCACGCTAAAATATAATGAGAAAAGTAAACACTTACAGATTGATGTACTCTTCTGTTGCTCCACTGCTTCTTCTGACAAGAGCTAGTGAATATCTGTAATAAGTATTTAACTGGCTTTGGCCACGCCCTGCTACTTAGTGAAGCGAAACTCCAAACGCGCTTTACCACGGTAAACAGTGTAAACCAAACAAAGTTTCCTAGCAACGAATATCCACGCTAAAATATAATGAGAAAAGTAAACACTTACAGATTGATGTACTCTTCTGTTGCTCCACTGCTTCTTCTGACAAGAGCTAGTGAATATCTGTAATAAGTACTTTAACTGGCTTTGGCCACGCCCTGCTACTTAGTGAAGCGAAACTCCAAACGCGCTTTACCACGGTAAACAGTGTAAACCAAACAAAGTTTCCTAGCAACGAATATCCACGCTAAAATATAATGAGAAAAGTAAACACTTACAGATTGATGTACTCTTCTGTTGCTCCACTGCTTCTTCTGACAAGAGCTAGTGAATATCTGTAATAAGTACTTTAACTGGCTTTGGCCACGCCCTGCTACTTAGTGAAGCGAAACTCCAAACGCGCTTTACCACGGTAAACAGTGTAAACCAAACAAAGTTTCCTAGCAACGAATATCCACGCTAAAATATAATGAGAAAAGTAAACACTTACAGATTGATGTACTCTTCTGTTGCTCCACTGCTTCTTCTGGGGGGAAAACAAGGAATGATATCTGCAGCTGAAGTTAGGACAGTACTGAAATGGTTTATATATCACTCTCTACTATTAGAGCTTGCTTGAGAAATGAATACAAATTGACAAACTTGTCAATATCCAGCACTAAAAAAAATAATGTCAATAATTAAGACTTTTTTTTACTTGTTTAGGGTCATATTTTGCTTGCTTTAAAGGGTGGCCTATATTTTAAAAAACATTGTAGATTCTGATCTACTGCTCTACTAGGAAGACATCTTATGTTCATCTGGTCTTCCAGTGGTCGTGTCAGAATCAACTGAAAGCATGTGTTTTCCACATTGAAACAGGTTCCCAAGGCATTCTGGTGGATGCAGCCAGCAAAGCTAAAGAAAGAGATTCTAGACTCTCAGTGTTGCCAGAATATAATTGGGAGGTTTACTCACTTAAATTGCATCCCTGAGCCATGCACTCTAAAAAGAAATCCAGAGGATCTATTACCAAAATTTAAATACATTCATGGTTGCAAATTAAAAAAAAAGATGTATTGATTTGTTTAAACTTTTTAAGTTAAGTTTTGATTAATTTTCTTGACATAATAATATTGATCATCACATCAACTTAATATTGTCTGTAATTTTAACTCAAATTTGTTCAGTAATTGATTTTTTAGTTACAATTTAATTTAAGGTGACATAGTAATGCTAATTAACTACATGGACTATAGAGTTATGTTTAAGGTTGTTGTTTGGTTTAGGGTTAGTTACTTATAATTATGCATAATGTACTGTTATTACTATACTCGTGTAAATATGTCACCTAAAAATAAAGTGTTACCGATTTTCTTTTTTAAATTAAGTTGTAATACATTTGAAAATTGGCCAGTGGGTTTGTAGTTCCCAGCATCCTTTGCATAGACTAAGAGTATAAGGACATTAAATGTTGAAATCAAGTAGGTTTTTTATGTTTTAATGTGTTTAATGCTGTTATGTTTGACTTTTAGAAGAGTTTCGGTTGTTGAGGTTTTTGTGGTTAGTGGTTAGCATTGTGTTACCTATTCATTACATTTACATTGGGGACATTTAATTTTGAATTGAACAATACTATTACAACATTATTTTCCTGTTATCTCTGTAAAGCTGCTTTGAAACAATTTGTATTGTAAAAAGCACTATATAAATAAAGGTGACTTGACTTGACACGCTAAATAAGTTAAATTTAACATTTGGTTTTCTATATGTTTATTTTTATTGAAATACCTAAAAAGAATCGGTTCCAATGCCACCTCTCAAGTAGTTGGAACAACTTCGTTTCTGAATAATGTAGTATTATGCTACAATGCTACTTAAGGCGAGACATGGTGGGCAAAAACATCTTTTTTTTTCACTGGTCAATTTTATGATTTTGGGCTATTTGTCTTCAATAACATGTCTTCTTTCAGACTTGTGCTGAAAAAAAGTCCAAAATACACATTTCGGTCTTTATTTTACTACACTTGTCTGTTTGCGTGTGTAGATTTTGTCTAAATTCATCAAAAGTTGGCGTTCTAAATCATCAAGCTGATCCGCGATCGCGATCCGCACCATCATAGCTCTCGCTCTCCTTTGCAATGCTGTCGGATCCAAATATGGTCACTTCCTGTTTATCAGCAACCAATCATGAAAGTAAAATGGGTGATTTAACTGGAAATGCGCAATCTCATTGGCTGATGCCAATTTCTGACAACGTGATTCGTTCAGAATCGTCACGTGACGCGCTCTGACATTATATACATACATCACTATACTTTACACACTATATATACAAAACAATTACATTACACAACACATTTCAGTTTTTGTATAATATAATTACTATATTATACTAAACAAATCTGTATTTGTGGGATCCTAAAGTGGTTGCGAGTCCCTCAGGCAGATATTCACCTGTGTGATGGACTGGTGATGTGTTGTTTTGATGTTTTGATGTGTTATTTTGGATGTTATGATCAGTGATGGATGAAGCAATAATGAGTTTTGGATGTTAAACAGTGTGATACATGGATTTTACTTGGACCTAAAGCATTTGGTCTGTAATTCATGGCTTTCAATAGAAATTAGTTGAATTTTGCCATAAAAATCTTTAAAGGCCGTTTTCTCAAAATGAGTTTTTTCTCACACTCCGAGTGACGATTTCCCACTCCTGTAGCATACACCAAACTTTACAGTCGTATTCCTAACTATATCGCGAAGGTTTGTCCAGAGGGATTTGTTGATATATCATTCTTGGCCTGATTTATATGACATTTTATGCCTAAAAATAAGGTGGAAAATCATTTTTTAAGGCTATTTGCAGTATTTTCTGATTTACAGGGTAACAAAAGGAGATATTCATAAATCCCTCTGGTAATGTCTTTTCATTGAATATATCAACAAAATCCAAAAATAATTTTGAACCTTGTTTTTTTCAATGGTCAGATTCGTCACTTCAAAATATATGCAAATGAGCGCATATTTAATTAGATATAGCCTGATTAGCATATTTAAAAAAAAATCCTCCTATTCATGTGAGTAATCAACTGGTAAAGTTGCATGGTGATATCTGTAAGTTAAAATGTTTACCCTATTCACCTGTAGTGTCTCGTGGATGCTGGTTGAACATAATTTCATTAGAAGTTGCATATCACACAATATTAATGCAACTGTTGTATGATATTCATTCATTCATTATCAAAATATATTTTAGAGTGTGGCAGACTACATTTAATGGATGTGAATGTGCTATTAGGGGCTGCACCAACGATCAATTTCCTCCACTCCCACCACGCGCTGTGCGTAGGGCACCAAAAATAGCCTAATGAAACGATATGAATCATCATATCATAGTAATAATAATTATAATGCCGATATTATAAAGGATCATACAGGAATTATGCTTAAGGCACCAAAATGACTAGCAGCGGTACTGATTCTACCACTTGACATGTTGGGTTTGAGTTGACTAGTTGTGGATAAACCACTACACAGCTAATCAAGGCTGACAGAAGCTAAAGCAAGACAATGCAGCCACTGTGAATCTGTCAATGAGGATATGCATGCTTCTCACCTGCATCATCCACTCAAACACTCCATTACTGCAGCACTGAGCTGGACTTTACTGGATGACAAGTCAACTAATAAGAATGATAAGTTATGCATTTAATCAAACAAGTCCATATGCTACCAATACATAGGGTCATTCCATGTCAAATCAACCAAATATTTTTCTGACGAAAGACAGATAAATGAAAATGGGTCAAATTTAACAATTTGAACATGAAGCCGCATTGGGATCCACATTTCTATGTGATTAAACCATATGGGGCCTTTAAAATAAAGGAAAATGAAAAGTTGATTAAGAATTAGAATCTAAAAGGATATTAAGATATATTTAATACTTTTAAAGAGTTGCATGCACGCAAACTTTTGAAAAAGAGAATTTATGGCACTGGGACAGGTATATTCTATGCAATGGTGTTGATAGAAAAAATTAGATACATTTATAGGTTCAACCTTATTTGTTGTTCTTTTTTTTCTTTTTTTGTATTTGCAGAAATCCATACAGACATTTTACAGAATACACATATCGACAAAAGAAACAGATTAACAACAATATAAGAATAGACGATAACATTATTTGGTGTTCAGATATTCCTCTTTAAAAGAAAAAAATATCAACTGTATAACACATTTGGTTTGTGACCACTGAAAATGTGTTTAATTGACCAATTTACTTATGGAGCCGCATTAAGATCTCCATATCTCTGAGATTGAGCCATTTACTGTAGGGACTTTAAAATGAAGATACCAAAATAAATGTTTGTTAAGAACCAGAATCTAAAATAAAATTAAGATACCTTTAATAATTCTTGAGTTACAGGCATGCAAATTGGGGCAAAAAACACAAGAAGTTCCTCATTTTTGACTTTTACTGTTGACATAACAACAGAGATTGCAACAAAGATTGCTTAAGTCAACAGATTTAACTAATAGACCTACCAATCTCTGTGTAAGAAATAAAATAATGATGCCATTTTTCTAAAGTCATTTTACCCCCCTGTAATTTGGCTCCAAATCTCTCTACAGAATAGTAAATATGTATCCATGATATTTTATATTTTGGCTTTCTACTTCATTTAAGTATTTCTTTCACCGGACAAAAAATTATCAAAATCTAATTGCTTAGCCGGGGACCTCTGGTTAAGTTGACACGGAATGACTCATAACCATTAATGTGTATACAGTATATGTTCCTACTGAAGAGAAAAGGGAATTAATGCAGGTATGCAGGATTTTTGGATATGTTGAGTAGTAAGGATAGTCTTAAAGAGAAAAGTCTTCATTGTTTAGATGCGAGCTGAAATGTTTAAATGTAATAGTTCTCATTTTGTTAGAAATTAAGTGAAAATTTTCTCTGATATAATATTTGCCTTGACTTCTATGACATTACTCCGTTTGAGTATATGATCCTGGCCACCATTATAGCCAACTGTATTGTTTTATCCCTGGAGCAACATCTTCCTGGTGAGGACAAGACACCTATGTCCAAAAGGCTGGTAAGCATTAAAAACATATACCTGTCACAGTCATCATCTGCACTAGTCTGTCTTCGTCTTCACTACACTTCCCAGAATCCTCCTTGTTTCCACACCTGAACTCATTCCCTCAATTACCCACTGTCCTCATCATCCGTGTCACCTGTCCTCACCTCGTTATTGTTCATTTGTATCTTTATTTAGTTTCCTTCTGCCCAGTCGGTTCTTGTTTATGTTTTGTGATTTTGTGTGTGATACCTTCTGCCCGTCATCCCGGTACCTGTTTGGAGTTTTTGAGTAAATGTTTGAATTGGAGCCTTTTGACTCTGCCTCTCCTTCAACCTGCACCACACCCGTAACAATACCCATATTCTAGAGAAACATAACTGAACCTTCAAAACTTTTGCTACTACTTGTACTACTTATTTTTTAAATTATTTGACTCCAAAATAAGTGTTCAAAATTCAAGTTGAGTCCAAAATAAGCCTCATTCTTTTATTCAAAAGCGAATGTCAACCAACAGCAATTCCTAATGAACATGGCAACTAATTGAACTATGAAACAATACAAATCTTCAATTACACCACCACAGCACATACACTTTCTAGTTTTTCAATCTTCAGTAACACTATCAAACCCGGCCAATTTCCTAGACACAAATTAAGCAAATCTCAAGCAACACATTATAACTACTGAACACTCACAACGCATTATAACTACTGAACACTCTACTTACAGTTTCCCTGTGCTGGGTTAGGAGAGTATGTCCCTATAAAAGATACTTGCTTACAATACTAACTCTGAAATTTAAATCTGACCATTTGTTTAACCATTTTATCTGTTTCTTTATCATTGGGTACATTAGGAGAAGACAGAACCTTATTTCATTGGGATCTTCTGTTTTGAGGCTGGTATCAAGCTGGTGGCACTTGGTTTTGTTTTTCACAAGGGTTCCTATCTCAGAAATGGCTGGAACGTAATGGACTTCATTGTTGTGCTAAGTGGGTAAGTGATTTTCTTTTCAATACTTTACAGTTATGAATAGTTTGAGATAACAGGTGAGAGCTACTGTATACAACTATATAAAGTATGGCTTAAATTAAACTTTCATTAAAAAAAAAAAATCTGATATGACTGTAAAGAGGTAGTAGGTATCTGCCCTAAGAGTTCTGCCATGTGTAATATCGGATAGGTGTGCACAATCATCCGAAATAAACTCTCAGGTACAAAAGCAGGAGGACTCTCCCATGGTGGTGTGATGTCCTTTGTTGTCTTATACCACACTTTAAACATACAGTTGCTAACTTCCCTAAGCACTTCTTCATGGGGCATTTTGAAATCCCATTCCTCTTAATTGGGTGAGGGAAGTTTCAGCTGATCTTAACATCATCAATTCTGACTGAGGGAACTATTCATATACCTTCAGGCATATTCTCAGAGTCGAACTGAATCAAACTTTAGTTCTGAGTTCATGATGCAAGACGCACATCTGAAGTAGCACCAAATGAGCTAATGAGCATGTCCAGATGGGTAATTAAACCAAAGAACCATTTTGAAATGAACAACTTAAAAAGAACTTGCAAACAAAGATATTGGATGGTAAAGTTCTTTGGGGCAGACCCTGTCCGTAGTTCACATTCGGAGGGTAGCGGACTCTGCATATCCTGTCTGACGACGAAGGCAGGGGCGCAGTCGACCCCCGGGGAGGTATGGACAGGGACCATCCTGGTGGTGGTGGGGAGGATGGAGGTGAATGTTTGCGTCATCATCTGCGAACTCAAACATGTGTAAGTAACAATCTTTTATACTCCAAGTATTAGATAGTGATTGGATAGACCAGAAAGTAATGAGTGACGCAGAACTTCCTGGCAGAACTTTATGCTAAAGCTTTCATTTCTGTCGAAGTTGTTTATCCTTGGAAAACTTTGACTGTTAGAACTGGTTCTTTTTAGTCGGATATGACCAAAAAGCTGACTTTCAACTCTGCCTGCAGGTTTTATTCAATCATTCCAAACAGTTCTTTTGTTCAATAACCCATCTAACCCATGCTTATTTGCTGATTTGGTGCTGCGCGCTACTTCAGATGTGTGTGTTCCGTCATCAACCTGGAACTAAAGTCCGATTTAGTTAGAATCTGAACCAGCTCGATCTTTTAAAGGCTTAATCACTACTGCATATCCCAAAATGCAGCTATTTGTAGTTTACTATTAGTTACATTTTTGTGCATTTTTATAGGTTATTATAGGTCTATAGAGTGGTGCATAAAAAGATTCAAATAAAAAAAATAACTGTAATTAATAAATCAGGTCCATAGAGGGTTCCAAGTGTTCAAGGGCTTAAGGCATTCAATGTAAACCCATTGCACAGGCTCTGTCAATAGTGGGCACTCGTGCAACGTAAGCAATGTCCATGAGTTGGAAGGAAGTTAGAGAAAGGAGGAACACATTCCTAAATTAGAACACAGTCACTACCGGATTATCTGCCCTAGAGGGTAAATACATTTCTTAGCTGCTGGGCTGAGTTTATGAGTGGGTTGTGAACAGCAGGCCACCTCAATGAATTTCTGTTCACCTCTGTTCCATCTAGCCTTCGCAGTTGTGCATTGCGTCCACTACATAAGAGTACAAAAGACACAAGTTAGTAGATGCAAGGATGCCAAAAGACTCAATAGCTTAGACTGAATGTTTATCTGATGAGGATATGGTGAAATCAACTACTCGCATACATTACATGCATTAAATAATAAGGATGGAAACAGATTGTGTGACAAAAACTGTACAATCCAAACAAACAATAAGTACTGATTATGATTGTGAAGACCAAATGTATATGCATACAAATATAGAAACAGAATACATCTCATTTCTTTAACAACTGATTATATTGACACCATCACACCAGGACAAATAAACAAAATTAATTAATTCAACATAATATGTGCTAGAATAGATAATAACCTGTGTAATTTAGGCCAAATTAAAGATACGTTGTGTAGGAATCTGCATATGAGGTGCATGTAGAGTTTAACAGGTCACACAAACTTTTTAAATACAATGTGATGAAATAAATGAAATGTGATTTTATAAAACATTTTTGTTTTAAGGACGTTACCATAGACATTGGTTCCAAAACCACATTGCTACCTAAACAACATCGAGTTCTATTCCAATACAAGTATTTTCTGAAATAACTGCTAATTTCTAGGTTGTTGTTTTTTTGTGAAGAGTTTAAAGAGTATTAATTAGTTGATCTCCCCCTCCTTCTAACAACCTGCTTCATCACATAAGGTTATGATACAGTTTTCACTCAGTATGGGTCTGTCAGATTTGGGATGAAGGGATGAGGTGAGTACTCAAGACGCAGAGCATGGGCTTTTATTTGTAGTTAAAACTGGCCTCATGAGGAACACTGAACAAAGGATAGAAACAATCACATGACAACACAAAACCAACACACCAACATGGCCACAGAGGACAGACACACACCAACATGACAAGATGGCGAGAGGAGTCAATTTACAGAGACGAGAAGTGGAGGGAGGGAGGGAGGGAAGGAGGGGAGCAAAGCCAGTGTCTGCGGAACAGCCCAGGATGTCTTTGAAAGGTCTGGAGACCAGGCAGATGACCAGGGAGCGACTGGAGGGTTGCACCAGGGAGACTGCGACGGGAGGGATCGGCTGAGGGCCAGAGTAGAGCCAGAGGGTTGCACCAGGGGGCCCTGGTGGGTCTGGAGACACGTCTGAGGGCCAGAGCAGAGCCAGGGGGTTGCACCAGGAAGACTCCGACGGGTCTGGAGACCCGGCTGAGGGCCAGAGCAGAGCCAGTGGGATGGACCAGGGGGCTCTGGTGGGTCTGGAGACACGGCTGAGGGCCAGAGCAGAGCCAGGAGGATGGACCAGGAAAACTCAGACGGGTCTGGAGACACGGCTGAGGGCCAGAGCAGAGCCAGGGGGATGGACCAGGAGGGCTCTGTTGGGTCTGGAGTCCTGGCTTAGAGGGCCAGGATGGTGCAGGGAGCTTGGGTGGAGCCAGAGGAGCAGGGGGATTGGGCAGCTCTGGCACAAACACTGTGGCCATGACAGAGAGAGTGGCCAACTCGGGGGAGGCAGGAGTGAGGGGAGCCAGCAAGGAAGTGTGTGCAGCTCAGACACAAATAGCTGTGGAGGAATAAAGGTAGAGAACGCCCTCCTCGAACGGGCAGGGCTGGCTAGGATGGCCTC
This sequence comes from Chrosomus eos, assembly GCA_036326025.1. Lineage (NCBI taxonomy): Eukaryota > Metazoa > Chordata > Actinopteri > Cypriniformes > Leuciscidae > Chrosomus > Chrosomus eos. The sequence continues at coordinate 42,051,523 of CM070823.1, forward strand.
TGTGGCTCTGACAGGAAAAGGGGACTGCTCTGGGACGGCCTCCGTGGCATTGGCTCTGTCACCTCCAGGAAAAGCAGACGTGGGACCAACAGACTTGGGAGGACTGGGACCACTGGACTAAGTGAGATAGAGGAAGTCTTGTTCCTCTTCCTCTTAGGCAATGTGGGAGAGACACACCTAAGGCTCTATCTTGCACCCGGCGCAAATTACTTTGTACACTGACGCATGTATCATTCCTATTTTGCACCCGCGCAAAGCGGGCTTTTCCCTCCACAGACGCACGTCGGTAAACTAGGAAATTAACTTGCGCTCCCTGGGCGGGTCGGCGCAAAAAGGAGGCGTGTTTCGGCGCAAACGTTCCCTAGTGCTATTTTGCACTTCCAGAAAACAATTCCGTGGCGCGTTGTTCATAATGCTATTTAAGCGCGCATGCTTGGCCATAATGTAGCGGGTGCACAACGCGCATACACTTTGATTCTCTCATCAACACAGATGCAGCAGTTTTTATTTTTGCAAATCATACATTATAACAAGGAAATATATTACCACACGAGGGAAATCATTGTGGTGTCCATGAAGATGTGAAAAAATAGGCATAAATCTAGCTTACACATTTACCCAATTTTTTCAGGCAAATTGTAGTAATGACGGATCAGACCTGTTTGCCCAATAGTGGCAAGACATATGTATATAAGAACATCTGACAAATTGGTTTGTCCATCAAGAACCAGGAAAAAAAAATCGGAAGACTGTGAAATCACCTTTACCATAATGTAAGTACATTAAAAACCTTACTCTTAACTTACCAGTTAAGTTGAGCTTTCTCATATTTTTTTCTATTGATTTGGGTGGGTTTGTTCCATCCCCAATGTCAATTCTCTTTCTTTTACGGCCCTGACGAGAACATCGATCTCCTCGGCTGTGAACCGACTCTGAAGCGCGCCTAAATGCGCCATAATAATAACAATCTGCCATGCAACATGCGCACCTGCTCTTAAAGGGTATGTTGGATAACGCTCTGATTGGTTTATTTCATGTTACGCCCAAACCACACCTATGAATAATGAAGCTACTTCAGACCTACCCCTTTTAGATTTGCGCCAGGCGCAAGAGGCATTTATCCCGCTGGGAAAATAGCAACAGCGCCGGGATCCGCCCACAAAGTTACTTGCGCTTTGCGCTTTGACACTTGCTTTGACAAATAAAATAGGGCCCCTAGAGTCACAGGCACCTCAAGAGAAACTGCATTGAGTGAATAAAAGATTTGTTCTTTTTCATTTCCCTAAAAAAGATCTAACCAGTTTGAATTGCAACGCACTATTGTTGCACCAACCTCTTGCAGCAAAGAAAATATTATGTAATATAATATGTCAATTTCACTCTATTAAAGGTGCTCTAAGCGATGTCACACGTTTTTTAGGCCAAAACATTTTTTGTCACATACAGCAAACATCTCCTCACTATCCGCTAGCTGCTGTCCCCTGAACACACTGTAAAAAGACACGTTCTCTGCAGACACAACAGGCTCCACAAACAACATCAAAAACAAACTGTAGCGACCCGCTCCATGAAACATAACAAACGGTTCCAGCCAATAACCAACAAGAAGGATTTGGGGGTGGGTTTGGGGGCTTAGTGCACGGATGAGGAGGAGGAGGGTTTAGCTAGCCTCCTTTTTGTTTGACAATACTTTAAACGTCAACAAGAAGTGACGTCACCCGACATCGCTTAGAGAACCTTTAAGAGCCCTCCAAAAACTATCACTGGAGAAACATCCACTTTAATATAACATAAAGGATTAACATTTTATCCAAATACATAACTAAATTTAAATGGCTGTCAATGGTATAGTTACAGTCTGTGCTAGCCAGCCAAACATTGACCCCATGTTGTCAAGGTAATGTGGGTGTCTACCAGTGTTGGGGAGTAACGGAATACATGTACCGGCGTTACGTATTCAGAATACAAATTATGAGTATCTGTATTCCGTTACAGTTACAATTTAAAAAGTGGGTATTTAGAATACAGTTACATTGTTGAAATCAATGGATTACATTAGGATACTTCTCTGTTTCACGAGTTTATTCACTCTCTAGCTAAATAAATTAAGGCAACTCAGCATTTCCCAGAAGCCCCAATGTGAAAACGAAAAAAAAAATGCGCGGTTTGCGTGATCAGTCACAATGGAGTCGGAAGAGGAGCAGCGGGAGCTAGAGTAGAGATGGAGCCGGAACAGAGCCAGGGCAAGAATGCGTTTCTATCTGGGAAATTCAAACAGCATTTCACATTAAAGAAAGAGAAGGGAGAACGAAATATAGCCTAACTGTGCAGTGCAACCTCTGCTTGCCAGCAACCAGCTCCTTTCAGCGTCCAAAGACTTCACCTCCAACCGAAGCATCTTAAAGTAAGTTATCCTTCCCGTCCAGATCCAATGCTACCACATCTTGAAATTACTTTAAGAATTATTTGAAGTTAACATTATAAAATATGTAGACCTACACCACAAAATAAATGATTTAAAATTGAGCAATTCCAGCGTTATGGACGCGACATTTGCAGTCAAAACTGGAAATAGAAATTCTCTGAAAATGCATTTGATTTAATACGAATAGGCTATATTTAAAAACGTCTGTTTATATATCCATATACTCCCGTAATAAAGGAGTCCAGACATTAGAAAAATATCTGTCTACAGATGCGTTTTCTATTTAATATGAGGGAAATAAACATGCGTGACACAAAAACGTGACTTTAACTACTTCTGTGAATTACACTCTGCTCAAACCAAAAGTCATACTACCCACCGGATGAAGAAGGGTTGGCTCTCCACAGAACATAAAATATAGCCTACATTTTATAAATTTTTTCGCGTTCGCATTTATGAGGAAAAAACAATATTACGAACGTGACCACTCTGAAAGCTGCAAAGACTGCTTTAAAACTTTCACAGAGACCTCAAACAGAGAGCACAACGCCTTTCTTTAAAGGGAATTTCGTTTTGTATTAATTGTATCTTAGTTTTAATAAATGTTTCATCAACCAATTGATTTAATAAATAAGAAGTAGGCTAAATATTTCACGACATCGAGGCGCTGGCGTGTGAACTGGAGCTTGTCTTTTATGAACCGAAACTTGGCGTAAGATTATTCTTGCCTCACAGTCACAGACATGTCTAAATTTAAACAGAACAATTCAAAACGAAACAAAACAGACTGCGTTCTGCTTATGTAATCCGTATGAAATGCGCATTTCTCTCTGGCACGTTCACTTACTGCAAAGATCGCGAGTCAGCATCGTCAACTTCATCTTTGCAAGCGACAGTGACACAGACGGAAAACACTTGTTTATTAATAAACAATTAAAATATCTCCTTGCTATATTTTACATATTCATAATCAATACTTTTGCCGGTTCTTTGTGACAGCTTTTAGCTGCTTTATTGGCAGCGCCATCCCTACATATTACAACGCGTCACCACCGCATCACCATTCCCCATTCCTACACTTATAAAATGCAATTCAATACGGAAGTAATCCAAGTATTCAGAATACAGTACTCAGATTGAGTAACGTAACGGAATACGTTACAAATTACATTTTGGGGCATGTATTCTGTATTCTGTAACGAAATACGTTTTAAAAGTATCCTTCCCAACACTGGTGTCTACAACAAGAAAGGATTTTGCACAATAGATTTTATTCATTTAATAGATGGAATTATGAAAAATCATGCCAGGTCTTTTTCCCCCACATTTTAATAGATGTTCTTAAAAGGTGGAAAACAAGGTCTGACATTGATTTTAACATGCATCATATCAATGAAAGATGTAATTTTTTTCTAGTTGTATAGACATACTACAGTGCATCGACTGGGCCTAATTCATAAATCATGAGCAGAACCTATTTCTGTGTAAATTGTTCTTAAATCCAGTCTTACTAATTATTAAGTTAAATGGTTTTACAGAGAAATTTCTTTTTGATCGTTTTATGAATGAGGCCAATCTTGGTTTTGATATCTGAATATAATAGCAACTGTCCTTAGTTTTGACTGGAAATATCCACATAACTGTGTATTTGTATACACCCTTATAAGAATTTCAGATTTATTATTATAATTATTTAATAATTATTTTTATTTGAATAATTATTAACTATTTTATTTAACTATTATTATAATTTAGAATTTCCCTTTAAATGCCAGTTTTTCTCTTAATTCTGATCTTGAAATGATGGTTAAAATATGAAATCAAAACGATTATCCCTGCTACATATCTGACACACTTTTGGCTCCAACATACCTGACCTCTTTAAAAACAGTGAAAGTAAGTCAGACTTAAAAGAAAACTACATGTGTCATTTCACTCATCTGGGAACTGAAACAAGGCCAGTAGGCCATTGCTTGTGGCTTTCATTTCATCTGAAATTAATGATTAGCTGCAAGTGAATCTGCTGGGACAGAGCCAATTTGATATTTTTTTTCTTCACAGGTCTGCTGGGAACATATGGAGAAACTTTGCATTTGACATGATAAAACAAATATGAGTATCATAATGTTGGACTGACAGCTCACTGCTGTATCTTTCCTGCACCAGCTCACATATGTCCGCCGCTATTTTCCATACAAGTTTTGTCCATGGCAATGGGTTATTCTCTACTGTAAAGCGATGTGGCTGGCTGATGGTATTTAAACACAGCAAGCAGATATGACTAATTGATAATTAAATTTGTTGTTGATTATTTTCATTATCGACAACACTCCGAAAAGAACCTATAAGGTTAATTCTTGTTTGTAACATCAACCGAAATGCATTATTTACCTGTCATCACTGTAAAACTGCTTTGAAACAATCTGTATTATATAAAGCGCTATATAAATAAAGATGCTGTTTCAGCTTCAGCAAGAACCAATGAGGTTCATTCTCGTATTATGCAGCACGTTTGAGCTTAAGAAAGAACCAATGAGGTTCATTCTCGTGTTACGCAGCACGTTTGAGCGTAAACAAGAACCAATGAGGTTCATTCTCATGTTATGCAGCACGTTTGAGCTTAAGCAAGAACCAATGAGGTTCATTCTCGTGTTACGAAGCACGTTTGAGCTTAAGCAAGAACCAATAAGGTTCATTCTCGTGTTTACGCAGCACGTTGAGCTTAAAGGAGAACTCCGGTCAATTTTAACATTGAGCTCATTTTATTGTACATTTGTAGTGCTGTCAGTACAGACAAAAACGACAAAAATCGGTGTTGCCTACACCTTGTTATCCTCTTTTTAAAATTCACACCCTGTTGACTTCAATGGGGCAAGTTCTAATCCTGCTTTTAGCCTCTTAACATCCTTGATTTGTCATTACAAGTGCACAGCCATGTGAGTGGTGTTATTAAGAGTGACCACGGTCAATCTGACTGCAGTAGATGTGAAAGATATTAATAAAAATTATGATAATTCAGCCAGCTCACATACCTGTATTTACTTCCTGTTTTCGGTCGAAGTCCACAGTAGTCGGTTGTCGAGTTCGCGCGCGCGATCATTGGTAACTAGATAACTAAAGATTGTGTGCGCGAACTCGACAATTGACTACTGTGGACTTCGACCGAAAACAGGAAGAAAATACAGGTATGTGAGCTGGCTGAATAAACATAATTTTTATTCATATCTTTCATATCTACTGCAGTCAGATTGACCAAGTTCACTCTGAATACAATCACTCACATGGCTGTGCACTTGTATTGACACATCAAGGATGTTAAGAGGCTAAAAGCAGGTTTAGAACTTGCCCCGTTTAAGTCAACAGGGTGCACATTTTCAAAAGAGGATAACAAGGTGTAGGCAACACCGATTTTTGTCGTTGTTCTCTGTACTGACAGCACTAAAAATTTACAAAAAAATGAGCTCAATGTTAAAATTGACCGGAGTTCTCCTTTAAGCAAGAACCAATGAGGTTCATTCTCGTGTTACGAAGCACGTTTGAGCTTAAGCAAGAACCAATAAGGTTCATTCTCGTGTTACGAAGCTCGTTTGAGCGTAAACAAGAACCAATGAGGTTCATTCTCATGTTATGCAGCACGTTTGAGCTTCTGCAAGAACCAATGAGGTTCATTCTCGAGTTACGAAGCTAGTTTGAGCTTAAGCAAGAACCAATGAGGTTCATTCTCGTGTTACGCAGCACGTTTGAGCTTAAGCAAGAACCAATGAGGTTTGTTCTCATCAAGCAGGTTCCTGTTTATGATCGCTGATCAGTGTTTATATGTGAATAAAGCCTATATTCAATCTGTTTATATAAAGAGATCGTGTCTAAATATTTGGACTAAATCGAGCAGTTCATATGGATTAGTTTTACGACCTTTTCATTAACTTTTTGAAGTGTCAAAGTGTTAGTTGCGTGGACTGTCAATGGAGGGACAGAAATGTCTCTGATTTGATTAAAAATATCTTCATTTGTGTTTCGAAGATGAACGAAAGTCTTACAGGTTTGTAATGACAGGTTTGTAAACGATGACAAAATTCTCATTTTTGGGTGAACTAACCCTTTAAGGTTCCTCATCTTCCCCTGTATCTTGAGGATGTGGACAACAAAGTTTCATGAGCATATAGTGCGATCAGATGTTCAGAACACAGCATAGACTCGGCATGAAGCCTTTTCTTTCATAGTGTGTGAAAGATGAAGCATTTGCTGCAGATATGCTGATGATTCACCACTAAGTGTTGATAATGTTATTCCTCCATCTTCCTCCATCCCCTCCCCCTCCACTGCCTCTCAGAGCTCAGTTCAGTGTTGTGTGTAGGTGTTCATGTGTGGGTGAGCCCATATTCATTTCATGTTTGCATTTCAGCTTTTTCACTGGCAGGTACAAAGAAGCCAAATTTTGAAATAATTAATAGTGTTTGGTCATGTTACACTGATTGATAGAAATGTATGCCACGGCACAAAGGTACAAACATAATTGCTTATTATGACATGTGCAACACACATTGTTAAAAAAAAGCCTGTGTTAAATATGTGATCATACACTACAGTAAATTTGTGAAATGTTGTTAAATCTAAAGACAGATTATTTTTAAACATACTGTCCTATTTTTTTTAATTCCCAATATGCTTTAAACATAGTACAGAGCCTAAATTCTCCATTGATTGATCAGGAAGCATTACGTAAGTTCTTTTGAATCACAGATTAAAAGCTCTTGTAAGAAACCGCTGTTTATAAAAATGGATAATGAAACCGGCTCCTCTCTGTTCCTGTGGCAGATATGAAGGATTTGTTGATTCAAATCATAATGTATAATAGTACGGACGTGGTGCAGTTCTGGAGGCTACAGAAAGATTCACAACCTTGAATTTTCACACCATTTACACCCCCGAGCAATGCTTTCATCCACTCACCCACTCACTCGCTCCACGGCTCGCTCTCTTTCTGACGCTCGCTTTTTCCTCTTTCCTCTTCCATACTGTAATTATTATTCTTTTATTCAAATTTATCCTAGAGCTCATGACTTTAAGTTCCTCCTGAATATTAACAACGGTCTTAGTGCTCACAGATATTTTTGTCAAATGTATTTATCACTGTGACATTTCTGGGAAGTGCACATACTGCTAAAACAGCTCTCACTAATGTTCACACCGCATGCCATAGTTAGTGCCCACTTCCCATTTCTTTTGTCAGGTTGTTCACAGCTTTTAAATGCGACACACATCAGGATGAACGGGTGAAACTCCTGACCTGAACTGACTTGTGTGCGCGACATCCTACATGTTATCACAGCCTCAACTAATTTAATCATTTAATCTTAACACTTTTTTCTATTAGAAATTCATTAACATCAATTAATGCATTTGGTAATACATTTTTACAGCATTTACTAATTTAGTGTTAATTTATGTTGCAATACATGTTAATGAATGTCAATTATACCTAATGCATTAACCTTGATGAACCTTGTTGCGAAGTCTAAATCACATTTTGTTTTTATATATAAAGAAATAGGTAGCACTTTATTTTACAGTTCTGTTCCGCATGTACATACTATGTACTTATCATAGTAATTACAATAACTGGGTAATAACTAGGTAGTAACCCTGAACCCCTAAACCTAACCTTGACTAATGTAGTTACCTTATATTACTTTTTTGGAGGGTAATTACACGTAGTGTTACCCCATTTTTACATCTGAACTGCTATTATCACTGTGTAGAGAATCACAACATTTGATATTGTAAATAAAACAAATTCACCTTTTATGATTTCAATGGGATTCAAGGGTAAATCAAGCATGCAGTTTTGACAAATGTAATTTTAGATGTGAAAACTATTGCATAAATTATGTCATTTATTTCTGTGTCAATTTTTTTTATTTAGGCCACATTTAACAGCTGTTTTGATGAAGCCTTATTTCCCTTTTTCTTTGTGTGTGTGCTTTTTCCTCAGGATTCTGGCCACTGCTGGTTCTCATATGAATATTCCAGTGGATCTGAGAACCCTTAGGGCTGTGCGTGTGTTAAGACCCCTCAAACTAGTTTCGGGAATCCCCAGTAAGTTACTCATCCTATTCCCACTACATATGATAATAAAAATCAAGGCAGTTTAAACCTGCTCCTGAAGGGCCGCTGTCCTGCAGAGTTTAGCTCTAGCTGGCTTCAACGAAGTTTCTAGTATACCTTCAGTAGCAAGACGTTGATTTAACTGGTTCGGGTGTGTTTAGTTGGAGTTGGAGCTGATCTCTGCAGGACAGTGGCCCTCCAGGAGCAGGATCAAAATCAATGCCATCTTGTTAGTATAAACATATATGAAACACAATATTTGGTATTAAAAGTAAAACCCCTTATTGGCAAGAAGTACTTTGTACTAATCCATTTTAATTCCACCAGGTTTACAGATAGTTCTGAAGTCCATTATGAAAGCGATGGTTCCCCTGCTGCAAATCGGTCTTCTGCTCTTCTTTGCCATCCTGATGTTCGCTATCATCGGTCTGGAGTTTTACAGTGGCAAATTACACCACACTTGCCTGCCCTATCCAGATATACTCGGTATGGAGAAACTTTTTGGTATTTAACTCAAGTGAAACAGGAGTGCTGGACTGTTCAAATATGGCAAACACAATACATGCAGTATGCAATATGAAATCTTTGATCTAGTTGCTCAGTTCTGCAGAAAGGTTTTTAAATGGTGCGATCAAGTCCTCCTGGGAAGTTTGTTTTTACAAGTTTGTAATTGGTAATCATGATGTCAAGTGTGTTCAAGTCACTTTGGTCGCAGCAAGATGGCTATGTACCTTTCTTTCTTTTCTTAAAACTACTTCTAAAACATGAAGAAGGAATGCGCATGAGGTGTGTTTTTGCTTTTTTGTTTTTATTCAACTTTTGAAGGTGCTGTACATTGAATCTGTATATATAGTGTGTAAACACAATATATGTTTTATCTAATTAATTACATGATATGTCAACTAATTAATCTAATTCATCGTATTTAATCACACATTAATATTGGCTGAGAAATTAGCCCAAAAAAGATCAAAGTCATTATTATGGTAGATGAGCATTGGATAGACAATGTACAACATTTTTTTTATTATTTATTCATGGCCATGCCATACATACAATGTTGCCAGCCAGTGAGAGAAGTCTTTCATGTAGTACAGAGGTTGCAGGGGTGCCCAGATTAAATTTGCAGGCTAAGGAAGACAGTTTAACATGGGCCCCTGTGTAGAGGACTCTTAATTATCCATCTCAATACTGCGCTCAGCTCTGTCGTGATGTAGAGCATGGCTAAGCTCATTTTCCTGATTTGCAATCTTGATATGCCACACCTGTGAGGTGGATGGATTATCTCGGCAAAGGAGAAGTGCTCACTAACACAGATTTAGACAGATTTGTGAACAATATTTGAGAGATAGGCCTTTTGTGTACATAGAAAAAGTCTTAGATCTTTGAGTTCAGCTCGTGAAAAATGGGGGCAAAAACAAAAGTGTTGCGTTTATAATTTTGTTCAGTGAACCAGTATGAGTACAACATCTAATATTATTACCAATGTTATTGCGTGAGAATACACATTTCTGAAAGGCCGTCAATGAAGAGAGATGCCAGCAGAGACTAACAAGGCCATGCTTAACAGTAAACTGTTTGACTGTAATTGAGGTAAAAATCTAGGGTGTTTCTCAATTGGAAAGCTGCGTCCTAGTAAGGCTACAAAACTAGGCTTCCACGTCATCAAGCTCCTTCGGAGGCAGTCTCAACTTTAAGCATCCTAGGAAGGCAGCCTTTATTCAGTGTATTTTGAAGGATGCATCTAGTATATCCTTCATGTCCTCCAGTCACCCACAATCATCTGAACAAATTATAATCCACGGAAAGGAATTTACAGAAAATTAGTTGGCACTGAGCTCATCACATTTCATTATGAAATGCAAGACAAGATGAAGGTGCATGTTTTCTTTTGTTTAGTGGTAAATTAACTGCTGATGGATCCCAACGGGAGACCACAGCCTTGTTATTCACTGTATTGTATTCAGTGTTGGGGTGTTAAACATACTTTTAAAAGTAATGTGTTACAATATTGTGTTACTCATTAAAAAACAATTAATTGCGTTACTTAGTTACTATTTATAGAAAGTAATGTGTAATGTAATTTTTGCATGACCTTTTCTCACCAGGGCTTTTTTTAATAACAAATTTTTGGCAAATGTATAGGGCTTTGTATAGGAAATGCAAAATCACACCTGTACAGTAGAAGGCACCGCTCAGACAAACCTTTCAGCTGCACAGCCATTCTGAAATTGCAGAAGAATAGGAAGCAGCAGAAGAAAGTTTAACACTCTTACTTCAGCAATAAAAAAAAAAACATGTGCTGCGTCCCAATTCGCATACTATCCGTCCTAAATAGTATTCGAAAATAGAATTAGTACGTCCCTAATCATAGTATGTTGAAATGAGTGTTCCACAGATACCCGGATGGTCTATTATTTCCGGTCAGAATCCGAAGTGTAGATCGATGCACACTCTAACGGCTGATATTGCCCACAACCCATCGCGCGCTGGACGAGGATTCGGTTAGAACTACAAACACGAGTGAAAAGTGTTAAAAAAACTACAGACATGGAGGACGTGTGAGTCCTGCGGTTATGTAGAGAGGTTTAGATAAAGAGGTTTGAGTGATTAATTATCAGTATCTGACCGGATGAAAATGTATGGTAACACTTTATTTGAAGGGGTGTGCATAAGACTGACATGACACTGTCATAAACATGACATAACACCTGTCATGAACATGAAGTTGTCTTTATGAATGTTTATGACTGTTGTCATTAAGTGTCATTCGGTAAATTATGACACTTTTAATGCAAAGTTGACATTGTTTAAAATGTCTTTGTTATGACAACTTGACATTAACAAAGACAAAAATGTCTTTGTTATGACAACTTGACATTACCCAAGACAAAAATGTCTTGATTATGACAACTTGACATTAACAAAGACAGAAATGTCTTTGTTATGACAACTTGATATTAACCAAGAAATCATAACCTGTCAACCTGTCACAAATATGTCATAACAGGTCTAATTATCAAACTTCAAGCATTTTGCAGTGTAATAACCCTTAATGACATCTTTATAACTAGTACAATGTGTTCCACTTTACTTGAGGACAGGTAATATTCATGACACAGTTATAATGGTGTCATGACGGCCAAAGTTGTGACAGGTTGACAGGTTATGATTTCTCGGTTAATGTCAAGTTGTCATAACAGAGACATTTCTGTCTTGGGTAATGTCAAGTTGTCATAACAAAGACATTTTTGTCTTTGTTAATGTCAAGTTGTCATAACAAAGACATTTTAAACAATGTCAACTTTGCATTGAAAGTGTCATAATTTACCGAATGACACTTAATGACAACAGTCATAAACATTCATAAAGACTCCTTCATGTTTATGACAGGTGTTATGTCATGTTTATGACAGTGTCATGTCAGTCTTATGCACACCCCTTCAAATAAAGTGTTACCAAATGTATTTATTCAATGTTGTCCACATTGTATTGCATCTGCAGCAGCATTGTGAACTTCTGTAAAGATACGTTTAGCCATTAACTTTTATATGCATCATTATATTCAAATTACAAACCACGACTGGCAGATGAACGTGCTCTCGGAAACAATAGGAAATCAAATTAGATTGAATTGAGGATTTTAACTCAATTGATTGTGAGAATCAATGACAAGATGATTGACAGGGCAGTTTACGGTGATAGGATGCACGCGACAGATCTGTCCGTTAAAGATGACGTGATAGTATGTCCCAAAGCTTGCCTACTCTTTAGCTACACACTCAAAAGTATGTACATTTTCTTCACAAAAAGAGTACTTACTTTTAGGGCGTAGTATAAGTAAGCGAATTGGGACGCAGCAATGATGTTTAGTAATTTTTGCTTACTAGTGTGATTGAACTGGATCATTGAAGGTCTGCAGCAAAGACATTGAGTGAATAAAGTTAGATTCCATAAGGTGTATTTGTGTAAGGATCCCTTAACTGGACTGCTATTTTCCTCCTGGTCGGCAGGTGGCGCATCTCACCTGACTCCTGCTGAACACTACTTAAGATAAGATAAGATAAGATAGTACTTTATTGTCCGTGTACACGGAAATTTGTCTTGCAATACAAGCTCCAACAATTATAGCACACACAAACTAAAAACAAAAACATACAGTCATCAATAAAAAGTATACAAAAGTACTTCCATAATATTATCATAATACTATGGGTACTCCGCCCTGCAGGAGTGTTCTTCAATAGCCATAAATATATACATATATTAAAATGCAAGTGGGGGGAAAACTATCACTTCTTTCCCCTCATGTGTTGATTCAGCATCGATATAGACAGAGGAACAAATGAGTGTTTATATTTGTTCTTTCTGCACTCTGGGACCCTATAGCGTCTCCCAGAGGGCAGGAGTTGATACTCTTGATTCAACACATGGGAATAATCTTGGGTGATTTTATGAGCCAATCGTACAGTATGTACTTCATGACTTTCAATAAACGCCTTCTCAACCGACTGTCCCACCAATTTGGAACAAATTCCCAGGAGCCGGAAAATCCTGGCCTTCAAATGAGCTGAGAGGCCCCCAAACCACACTGCGCCTCCATACTGCAGAATGCTTTGAATGGTTGACACAAAGAAAAGAGACAGGATTTCGCTACTCGCTCCGAATGACCTAAGTCTCCTTAAAAAATTTCTCATTATGCCTGATTTATCACACCTGTGTCTTGCCCTATTTAAGTGTGTTTGTGCCATGCTTTATTGTTCAGTCTTGAGCCTATGTTACCAGTTGCAAGCCAGCCTGTTAATGTTTACGTTTATATCGTTGGACCCTTGTGTCTGTTTTTCTTTGTACTGTTTCATGGAAGCCCGGCTTCCTTTGTTTTGTTGTACTTTTTATCAGTAAAGTTTGTCTTTCGTTGAAGATCTACGACTCCTTGCTTTTTGACCACCTCTGCTCTTGGATTCATCCATTGGGGAGTTAGCTCAATTTGTTTATTCAGTGACTTAGAACACAAGAGACCCGGGTTCTATCCCCACCTTGAACAGCCTCGTTACAGCAAGACTGAACCATATTATGAATCCAGCAGAAGAGACTTCACCACCCTCTAATGTGGATCGCATTCTGTCTGCCATTTCAGGGCAAGCTGCAGCCATTCAGCAACATGAGCAGATCCTTACTGATATTCTTCAACGTTTAAATCTTCAGACTCCAGGCCCTTCAGCTCAAGAATCTCAGCCGACACAGGGTAATCCTTCTCAAGCAGTGGTCGTTTCTCTGTCAGAACCCAAATTATCAGCACCAGAACGATTTGATGGCAGTCCTGAGAAGTGTCGTGGGTTTGTCACCCAATGCACCCTAGTATTTCAACTACAACCTGGCAGCTTCCCCACAGAGAGCAGCAAGGTTGCTTACATAATTACCCTTCTTACTGGCAAGGCTTTAGACTGGGCCTCGGCTTTGTGGGACCAACATGCACCACTCACTGCAAACAGTAACAGCTTCATTGCTGAAATGAAGAGAGTCTTCCAACATCCAGCCAGCACAGGTGATGTGGACTACCGTTTGCTTCGACTCTCTCAAGGCACTCGAAGTGTGGCGGAGTTTGCCATTGAGTTTCGTACCCTAGCTTCAGAGAGTGGATGGGACCAGCGAGCCTTGAGGGCCACATTCCACCAGGCCTTGTCTCCAGAACTCAAGGATGAGTTAGCATTTAGAGACCCTTCTCCGGATTTGGAATCCCTGATCGAGGTGGCTATCCGAGTAGATCATCGTATCCGAGAAAGACAACAGGAACAACGTCGGGAGACCAGTGTGTATCGTCCTCAGGTATCTTCCAATACTGTTGAACCACTCTGGAAACCCAGTGATCTGGAGGAACCCATGCAGCTGGGCAGAACTAGATTAACCCAGACAGAAAGGGATCGACGGATGAGGGAGCGACGCTGTCTGTACTGTGGGAAGTCTGGTCATTTCCGGTCCAACTGTCCTGAACTGTCGGGAAAAGCCAGTTCTCGTCCAGGAAAGGGGGAACTGGAACGAGAGTAGATATCTTCCCTCATCCTGCAACCTCTGGAGTTACGATCCAAGCCACCATCTCCCACGACAACCAGAATCACCAGCTTAGTGCTTTCATCGACTCTGGGGCTGCTGGGAACTTTTTGGATCTAGATGTAGCCAGACGTTTGGGCATCCCATCCGTGCTCCTCCAGAAACCTCTAACAATCACGGCTCTTGATGGAAGACCTCTGGGGTCAGGACAGGTTAGTCACTGCACTTCGCTTATTCAGTTTGAAATTGGGAGTCACAAGGAACTAATACAGTTTTTTCTAATCAAGTCACCAGAACTCCCTTTAGTTCTTGGATTTCCATGGCTAACTTGTCACAACCCAAATATTGACTGGTCAAGAGGTGTAGTTAAAGGTTGGGGAACTAATTGTTGTGTTTCTGCTCTTTCTTTTTGCCGTTCTTCTGAGATACTGGAGGTAAACTCAGGGCCAGTGTCAACACTCTCTAGGTGGCCTGCCAATCTCAATCCAGACGTGTCTAACCTTCAAGGGCTACCTTTTTCTCAGGTCAAATCTGACACCACAAAGTGCCCAACTTTTCATCCCGAAACGTATCAAGTTCCCCAGCCCACAGATACACTTCAGCTTCCCATTTCAAAGACCCAGAGTATTATGCCTCCTATGTTTCTCCCTGAACTATCACGAGTTCCTCCAGAGTATGCTGATCTCAAAGAAGTCTTCAGCAAGTCCCGAGCCACCTCCCTTCCTCCACACAGACCATATGACTGTGCCATTGACTTGGTTCCTGGAGCATGCCCACCGCGGGGTAGGCTTTACTCTCTCTCTGCCCCTGAGAGGGCTGCTATGGAGAAGTACCTCAAGGAAGCCTTGGATAATGGTTTTATTCGTTCTTCGACCTCACCTGCTGGAGCTGGGTTTTTCTTTGTTGAGAAGAAGGATGGTGACCTCAGGCCTTGCATCGACTACAGGGGTCTTAACCACATCACCATTAAGAATCGTTACCCCCTGCCCCTGATGACATCTGCTTTTGAGATCCTGCAAGGTGCCACCATATTCACTAAGTTAGATCTCCGAAATGCCTACCATCTGGTCAGGATTCGAGAAGGTGACGAGTGGAAGACGGCTTTCAACACCCCGACAGGCCACTATGAGTACAGGGTAATGCCCTTTGGCCTGGTCAATGCCCCATCCGTCTTCCAGGCATTGATCAATGATGTCTTGCGGGAGATGCTGAACAAGTTCGTCTTTGTCTACCTTGATGACATCCTTATTTTCTCATGCAACTACCAAGAACACATTCAACATGTTCGGCAGGTCCTGTCCCAGTTACTTAAACACAGCCTCTTCGTCAAGCTGGAAAAGAGTGAATTTCATGTGTCTTCAACCCCATTTCTTGGCTTCATTGTTTCCAAGGGCAACCTTCAGATGGATCCTGGCAAGGTGCGTGCAGTGCAGGAATGGCCTCAACCTAACTCTGTGAAGCAGGTACAACGTTTTCTTGGGTTCGCCAATTTTTATAGGAGGTTTATAAGAAGCTTCAGCTCTGTTGCAGAACCTCTCTCCGCACTCACCAAGCAGTCTGCCCGACCATTCATGTGGACTGAGAAGGCCAATCAAGCTTTTAACAAGCTCAAGAGACTCTTTACGTCTGCCCCTATCTTAACCCTTCCAGACCCAGAGTTGCCCTTTGTGGTGGAGGTTGACGCTTCTGATGTGGGGGTAGGGGCAGTCTTGTCCCAAAGAGCCAGGGTGGACAACAGGCTTCACCCATGTGCTTTTCTGTCTCGTCGATTAACCGCAGCAGAGAGGAATTACGATATTGGAAACCGAGAGCTGTTGGCAGTAAAGGTGGCATTGGAGGAGTGGAGGCATTGGTTGGAAGGGGCCAAGCATCCATTCATCATCTGGACAGACCACAGAAATCTGACCTACATTCGGGAGGCCAAGAGACTGAATTCCCGCCAAGCACGCTGGGCTCTGTTTTTTAATCGGTTTGACTTTGTTCTTTCTTACCGCCCAGGTTCCAAGAATTCAAAGCCAGATGCACTTTCGAGGCAGTTTGACTCCCCAGAGGAGGAGGCCAGACCGGAACCCATCCTACCCACCTCCAGAATAGTAGCAACTATCCAGTGGGGGATTGAGGCTGCCATTAAGAAGGCCCAACGGCAGCAGGCGGATCCAGGTAATGGTCCATCTGGACGTCTTTTTGTACCTAACCGACTACGTTCTGATGTGTTGCAGTGGGCACATGCCTCCCTTCCCTCTGGGCATCCTGGGGCCACTAGAACTTGCAAGCTCATCCGGAGGAGGTTTTGGTGGCCAAAGTTGCAAAGAGACGTCCGGGATTTTGTCGCCGCTTGCACAGTCTGTGCCCAGAACAAGGAGCCCAGAACCCATCCTCAAGGACTACTGCATCCTCTACCTATCCCTAAGCATCCTTGGTCACACATATCTCTGGACTATGTCACAGGTCTACCTGAATCCCAAGGTAATACAGTCATTCTTGTGGTGGTGGATAGATTTTCCAAAGCCTGTCACCTCCTACCATTACCCAAACTTCCCACAGCTAGTCAAACTGCAGAGCTCCTAATGCAGCACGTGTTCAGGATTCACGGCTTTCCCCAGGATATCGTCTCTGATAGAGGTTCTCAGTTCACCTCCCGGTTCTGGAAGGCATTTGGCCGCCTCATTGGGTCTGACATCAGTCTGTCATCTGGTTTTCACCCCCAGTCTAATGGGCATACAGAGAGGGTGAATCAGGAGATAGAGAAAACTTTGAGATGTTTGGCAGCAGACAATCAGACCACTTGGAGCTCTCGATTAGTCTGGGCAGAGTTTGCACATAATACTCTCTACCATTCTTCCCTAGGCATGTCCCCTTTTGAGTGCCAGTACGGCTTCCCTCCTATTTTGTTCCCTGGACAGGAGCCAGAGGTATGTGTTCCTGCTGCTGCTCAACTTGTTCGCCGTTGTCAACGGGCTTGGAAGAAGGCCCGGGCAGCTTTACTGAAAGCCACTCAACAACAGCGAAGGCAAGCGAACAAGCGTCGGAGGTTGGGACCTATGCTTCGTCCGGGTCAGAGGGTGTGGCTCGCAACCAAAGATCTGCCTCTGCGGGTTGAATCTCGCAAACTGGCTCCACGTTACATTGGCCCTTTTAAGATCCTCAGGAAGATAAACCCTGTAGCTTACCGTCTACTTCTGCCTAGGTCCATGAGAATTCACCCAACGTTTCACGTCTCTCGGTTAAAGCCTGTTGTTTGTTCTTCTCTGTCCCCAGCAAACAGACCCACCCCAGCAGTCCGTATCGTCGATGGACAACCGGCTTACACTGTGCGTAGACTGGTGGATTCTCGTCGGGTCCGTGGAAAAATGCAGTATTTGGTCGTCTGGGAGGGTTACGGCCCAGAGGAGCGCTCATGGGTGCCTGCTCGAGACATTCTGGACCCTACACTCATTACGGATTTGCACCGAACCCAAAGACTCCACCAAGTGAACGTCAGGAGCCGTTCTTAGAGGAGGGACTCCTGTAAGGATCCCTTAACTGGACTGCTATTTTCCTCCTGGTCGGCAGGTGGCGCATCTCACCTGACTCCTGCTGAACACTACTTCTCATTATGCCTGATTTATCACACCTGTGTCTTGCCCTATTTAAGTGTGTTTGTGCCATGCTTTATTGTTCAGTCTTGAGCCTATGTTACCAGTTGCAAGCCAGCCTGTTAATGTTTACGTTTATATCGTTGGACCCTTGTGTCTGTTTTTCTTTGTACTGTTTCATGGAAGCCCGGCTTCCTTTGTTTTGTTGTACTTTTTATCAGTAAAATTTGTTTTTCAATTTGTTTATTCAGTGACTTAGAACACAAGAGACCCGGGTTCTATCCCCACCTTGAACAGCCTCGTTACAATTTGTTTTATTTAATGTTTAATTTATTGTTTTATTTGGTTTGCGTAATATTCTGCCTTTTTCACTGTTTTTATTCATTTTGAGGAATACTAAATATGTTTTGTGCAATAACCGTTATGTTAACACACAGCGTACACAACGCCTCTGCACTTACTCCTGATTTCTCTCAACATGAGGACAGGAGAGCTGTCAGACAATACATGGGAAAACAAAGTAACTTGCGCAGTAGGTATGGCGTAGCATACGCACAGACGCGTACCATACGCCGTACCCTTCGCTGTAACCTGACGCCTGCACCGCCCGCCATTTTTAATTCTAAGTACAGCGAAACTGTTAAAAAACTAAAAATTAACTGCTTTTCCACCTCGATAAGCTCCAACTCCAACGTGATCCGCTCTCTTTCAGTCGCCATTGCTTGTAGTAACCTAAACTCAAAACAGTCGTGAGGAATCTAAAAATGGAACATTAAAACCCTTCGCCGCCAACTAGCGTTTCGGCACTGTACTGCAGAGCAACGCAGACCTAAACGCAGAAGTATAAATGCTCACGGCGTCGTCGCCTACATGTGTAGCCTACGCCGTACACTCGACGCAGAAGTATAAATTGGCCTTTACTTGTAATGCGTTACCCGCAACGTAGAACCTGATTTTACCAAGTCCAACACGTTCCTGGATCAAAATCCTTGTTGATCCTGGAACAATATTCCAATCAACCAGATTTAATGGACAAGTTTAGAGTTTATGCCAAGTTTAGGCTTACAAACAGGTTTAGGTGCTTTCTACACCAGTGTTATTCACCTATCCTTTGCCTCTGATTCTAGGGATAAGTTATGAGTAGGTGTTACGAACCTCCAGTGGAAAGTCCAGGGAAGGAGGAGGTCGGTGACAATAATAAAACCATTTCGGGTTGAAGGAACAAAGAATACCTGATTTATCAACAAGTATAGCGTTTATTTACAACATTAAATAACCAAAAAAAAAACAACAGATACAAAAAGGTAAGTATCAACAAAGTACAACAGAAAACAACTACAAACACTAGTATTTACCACCCTCTCTCCACCGAGAGAGTAAACCCCAGCACAAGGGTCAGACCTGATACACACTACTGCACGGACCCCACTAACGCCACTGCAGTATCACCCAGCTCTGGCAAGCTGTCTGTATAGAGACGTCTGTTCTCCACACACTCCTTCCTCAGTTTGCCTGTTCTCTTCCTCTTTGTACCAGCTCCCGCTCTCCTGCTGATTGCCAACAGGTGTGCACACTAGCTGATTGCCAATTGGAGACAGGTGTGCCCACAGGACCTGCAAAAGACAGACAAACAGCAGTACCCCTGGGCAGACACACATACACACACATACACACACGTAACACTCCCCCCCATAAAATCAAACTAGGGGTTTGACTAAGGATAAGGTCACAATTCACTACCACTTGAGACAGAACAAAACAAAACAAAAAAAAACTCCCACCTAATCTCAGACATCTCCCATTCCCCCAGCGGATGAATAAGGAAACTTCTCACCCGCGAGACAATGCGTCGGCTATCACGTTGTCAGCTCCCTTCTTATGACGGATCTCCAAGTTGTATCCCTGCACCAACAGAGCCCACCTCATCAGACGTTGGTTGTGGTTATACATTTGAGACAGGAAAACCAAAGGGTTATGATCTGTAAATACTACAACTGGAGAGGGGTTATAACCAACATAGACTTCAAAATGCTGCAAAGCAAGCAGCATTGCAAGGGTTTCTTTCTCTATAGTGGAGTAATTGAGCTGGTGTTTCTTAAACTTGACAGAGAAGTAGCTAACCGGATGACAGACATCTCCCTCTCCATCCTGCAACAGCACAGCACCAGCGCCGGTGGCACTCGCGTCCACCTCGAGCTTAAAGGGAAGAGAGAAGTTTGGCGCAGCCAGGACAGGGGCACAACAGAGAACAGATTTCACTGCTTCAAAAGCATGTTGACATTCGTCCGTCCACAAAAACGGGACAGTGGGACTACACAAACTAGTCAGGGGGGCGACAACTACTGAGAAGTTTTTGCAAAAACACCTGTAATACCCAGCCATACCAAGGAAACGACGGAGCTCACGTCTGGTTGTGGGGGCTGGGTAGGCTAGTACAGCAGTAACCTTGGCGTCAACAGGGCAGACCTGGCCATGGCCCACCTGCTTACCCAAGTACGTCACGGTGGCCTTTCCAAACTCGCACTTCGCTAAGTTCAGTGTCAGTGACGCTGCCGCTAACCTCTGGAACACCTCGGCCAAAATTGACATGTGACTAGTCCAGTCGTCTGTGTACACTACCACGTCATCTAGGTAGACATTACAGTTTGGGACAGTCCCTAATACTATATGCATCATGCGCTGAAATGTTGCAGGCGCATTTCTCAGTCCAAAAGCCATAACCGTATACTGCATGAAGTGGTCAGGGGTAACAAATGCAGCGATATCAGATGCCCGAGGGGTTAATGGCACCTGCCAGTACCCCTTCAGCAGGTCTAACTTAGTGATGTATTCCGCGGGACCAATACTATCAATGCAGTCCTCCATCCTGGGCAAAGGGAACGAGTCTGGGACTGTTACTGCGTTTACCTTACGAAAGTCTGTACAGAAACGTAGCGTACCGTCAGACTTAGGGGTAAGTAAACATGGGGAACTCCATGGGCTACAGCTGGGCCTGGCTAACCCATTGCGTATTAAGTAATCAACTTCATCTTTCATAATATCTCTCTTAGCCAGCGGACAACGATAGGCATGTTGCTTTATTGGGGCAGCTGTCCCAATGTTGATATCATGATGCAGTACAGTGGTCTGGGACGGCACATCGCTAAACAGAGAGAGATGAGAAGTTATTAACAACATAACATCATCACGTTGAGCTGGGGAGAGGTAGGATAAATGTGCCTCTAGGTCGGACAAGAGCTCCGAATTGGGCAACCTACCACCCTGGTGACCTTCACCAAGCCCTGCTAAACTATCGTCAGGTTCCGCCCCGTCACAAACCAAGGAAGCAATGGTGTTGCCTGGAACAGCAGTCTCCGGAGTTACTTCCTGCTTCACCTGAGCCGCTTCTCTGGAATGATAGGGCTTCAACATATTAACGTGACACAGGCGTATCTTTCTTTTACGGTCAGGTGTATGAATGATGTAATCCGTTTCCGACACTTTGTTTTCCACCACATAGGGTCCTGAAAAACGAGCAGTAAGGGCAGCGCCGAGCACAGGCAGTAAAACCAACACTTGTTCACCTGGTTTAAATTGCCGTTCAACTGTTTTTCTGTCGAACCGCTGCTTCATGCCTTCTTGTGACCGAGCTAGAGCCCTCTTTGCCAGGGAGGTGGCACGGTGCAACCGCTCCCTGTTTTGGGATACAAAATCCAATACATTAACCTTCGGCAAGGAGCTAGACACCAACTGCTCCTTAAACACCTTAAGTGGTCCCCGTACGCTATGTCCGAACACAAGTTCAGTCGGACTGAACCCCAAAGACTCTTGCTTAGCATTGCGAACAGCAAAAAGCACGTACGGCACACCTTCATCCCAGTTTCTTTCTGTATCATAGCAAAATTTCTTTAACGTGGACTTAAGCGTCTGGTGCCAACGCTCAAGCGCACCCTGTGATTCAGGGTGATAAGCGCTAGACACGGAATGTGAAATTCCCAGCACTTGCAACGTCTGACGGAAGGTCTTGGACAGGAAATTGGTACCTTGATCAGTTTGTACAACTTTTGGCAACCCAAAAGTAGTAAAGAATTTAGTTAGAGCTTTCGTGATAGTGGGAGCGGTGATGTTCCTTAATGGCACAGCCTCAGGAAAACGGGTGGACACGCACATCACAGTCAGTAAAAAACTGATTCCCTGACTTTGTCCTAGGCAAGGGACCAACACAATCTACAATAACATGCTCGAATGGTTCACCAAGAGCGGGAATTGGATGCAGCGGGGCAGGAGGCACGACCTGATTTGGTTTACCAACTATTTGGCAGGTTCTGCAAGTTTTGCAATAGCGCGTTACATCTGCCTTAATGCCTGGCCAGAAGAAATGCTCGAGCACACGGTTGTAAGTTTTAGTGACGCCTAGATGACCCGACCACAAGTGCTCATGCGCTAACCCTAGCACATGCTGGCGCCATCCCACCGGAACTACAACCTGATAAACAGTGTCACAGCCCCC
This sequence comes from Chrosomus eos, assembly GCA_036326025.1. NCBI lineage: Eukaryota > Metazoa > Chordata > Actinopteri > Cypriniformes > Leuciscidae > Chrosomus > Chrosomus eos. The sequence goes on from CM070823.1 coordinate 42,074,165, forward strand.
AGTCAGATCATCTGCCGTCCCATCCCGAGGGACCCATTTACGCATCAACACCCCATCCTCAATAAAAAAACGCTGCAGACTTGAGCACCCACTAGCATCACACTCAGCTGCAGCAAAACATCTAGCCAGGGTGAGATCACTCTTTTGAGCATCGATAAGGGCTTCACGGGTTAACGGCAATGTTTTTTTAGGAACAGTGATAGAGGAGGCAACACTTACAGGACCCTTCCCGAGACCGTTCTCTGCCTCACCACTAGAGGACAACTGGTCCCCCCTAAATACAGAGGAGAATAGTGAGTCCGAGAGATCCACCCCTTGGGCCTGCTTACGAGCCTGCGCCCTAGTCAATACACTGACCGAAAAAACTTCAGGGTGCTTCTGAACCAACTCGTCAGGTTCAGCTTCAGAGATAGGAGTATCCACCACCTCGGGGTCCGGATACACTTTTCCGCCAGCAATGTCATTTCCCATGATAAAATCTACACCATCAACAGGAAAACGAGACCGAACAGCCACGGGAAAAAAACCAGATGCTAGTTTGGACTGTACATGAATGGAATGTAAAGGAGCAGGCACAAAGCTCATCCCGATACCTCGAACTACCGTGCTCACATCACAGGCAGATTGAGGGGTCAATGGTAGTACGCTAGCCAGGATGAATGAGCGTGAGCCACCTGTGTCTCTCAGCACTGTGACCGGACGCTGATCTTCAGGTTTACCTGTGAGGGATACCAGTCCCTGGGAAATAAATGGCCTGAAGCATTCATCAGGTTCTTTCAAAACCAGCTGACTACCACAGGGAGATACAGTCTTAATCAACCCGACTCCTTTTGGTGGTTTAGCCACTAGAGGCTGAGGCTTTCGTTTGTACAGAGCACAATCTGCGATAAGATGGTCAGGTTTGTGACAGTAAAAACAACGCTTGTCCCCTTGTGCCCCTGAGCTAACACGAATGTTCTGAGTGTTACTAGGCTTCTTTACAGGATCATCATAAAAGGATGTGTAATGTCTGACAGACGTGTTCTTGTGTGTCAAAGCGAACTCATCAGCTAGCGTTGCAGCCTGCTGCAGCGTGGTTACTTTCTGTTCGTTGAGATAAACAACAATCTTTTCGGACACACAGTTCTTAAACGCTTCCAACAGCATCAGCTCGCGTACTGAGGAGAAATCATCGGCTTTACATGCAGCACACCACCTATCAAACAAAACCCCTTGTTCTCTGGCAAAATTAATGTAAGTCTGGCCTACCCCTTTTCTGAGAGCCCTAAAACGTTGCCTATATGCCTCTGGCACTAATTCATACACCTGCAGAATGGCACTCTTAACTTTTTCATAAGAGAGGCTGTCTTGCACAGACAACGATGAGCAAGCCTCCTGAGCTTTCCCTGATAGTTTACACTGTAACAGAATGACCCACACATCTTTTGGCCAACTCAGGGCAATAGCAATGCGCTCAAACGCAGTGAAATAGCTCTCAATATCGGTTTCACGGAAAACAGGGACCAGAGAAATATGTTTACTTACATCAAAGTTACTAGTAGCGTTAGATCCTGATGACACTGTGCCGGCAACAGCGGCTGGGAACTGCGCTGACTGCAACTCCAACTCACGCATTCTTATGGATGTTTCCGCCTCCAACTTCTTTAGCTCCAACAACCTGGTCGATTCAACTTCTAACTTTTTAAGCTCCAACTCCCTCCTGAACTGGTGCTCACGTTCCCGCTCCTCCTTCTCCAACTGGAGTCGAGCTAAACGAACCTTCAGCCGCGCGTCTCCTCCAGAAATAGGAGAGGATTCCACGGACAACGGATCATACCTCGGCATCGTACACTGCTTATCCACGCTCTGCTTCACACCGGCGGGTGTAACTGCTGCCGCGGCGGGCAAATCTACTGAACTCAAAACACCGCTCTGCACTAACCCATCAGTCACAGCTGCCCGTAACTCTGCTTTAACCAGGGAACTAGACACAGGAAGAACATAATGTTTAGCGATAGCAAACAGGTCAGTTTTCTTACATCCATCAAGCTGCTCTAGCGTAGGGTTTGCTACAAACTCTTCTAAACTAAACACAGCCATCCTCACCACAATAGCTACCTGGTTAACACAAACCAACAATACAACAAACAACTGTACGCAGGCACGCAACAACAAAAACGCGTAGGTTACACAATAGAACAGTCACATACCAGCTCCCTCCAAAAAATAACCACTTCCCCAGGACCTGCCTACCCAAAACTTAGCCTAAACTGTCTTCTGGGGCTTGCCGGGCTCGAGGCGACTTTAAAGGCGCGAACTTCGGCGGCCGAGGCCCCGAAAGCCTACCCCCGACAGGGATCTCGTCCCCACCCAGGATTCGCCCCGAAAATAATAAAGGAAAAATAACAAACAAGTGCCCGATGGAAAGACTGCAGAACAGCCTAGCTAGACACTTCTAACTAGCTGGGGAAAGGTCTACTCTGGAAAGACTGGACAGTGAAAACCCACACGAAACAGTTTCAACACCAATAGAAACGATAACTGCTTACCACTTTCTCCCATACAACCCGAAATGTTTGGGAAAACAGATCTCGGACGAGCCCCCAAATTGTTACGAACCTCCAGTGGAAAGTCCAGGGAAGGAGGAGGTCGGTGACAATAATAAAACCATTTCGGGTTGAAGGAACAAAGAATACCTGATTTATCAACAAGTATAGCGTTTATTTACAACATTAAATAACCAAAAAAAAAACAACAGATACAAAAAGGTAAGTATCAACAAAGTACAACAGAAAACAACTACAAACACTAGTATTTACCACCCTCTCTCCACCGAGAGAGTAAACCCCAGCACAAGGGTCAGACCTGATACACACTACTGCACGGACCCCACTAACGCCACTGCAGTATCACCCAGCTCTGGCAAGCTGTCTGTATAGAGACGTCTGTTCTCCACACACTCCTTCCTCAGTTTGCCTGTTCTCTTCCTCTTTGTACCAGCTCCCGCTCTCCTGCTGATTGCCAACAGGTGTGCACACTAGCTGATTGCCAATTGGAGACAGGTGTGCCCACAGGACCTGCAAAAGACAGACAAACAGCAGTACCCCTGGGCAGACACACATACACACACATACACACACGTAACAGTAGGGTTAGGTTTAGGGTAGTGGTTCTCCAACTTTTTCGGTCATTCCCCACTTTGGACAAGGGGGGATTTTCAAGCCCCACCTGCCCCCATCTCCCCAACACAATGCTAATGAAATACACAACAAGCTTAAAATGTTCCAAATGTTACTGAACCACACTTTGAGAACTGCTGGTTTAGGGGTAGGCATATGATTAGGACTACATTTTTGGACAGGAATGTTGTTCCAGGATCAACAAAATATGCTGACCCAGGAATGCATCTAACTCGGCAAAATCAGGATGTGCACTGATTGCATTGCACTGTAATAGAAAGTCAGTTAATCCAAAGATTTGTAAGATTAAATATTTTATTTAAATATTAAAAATATTAATATTTTAGTACTGTGATCGTGGGGACGGAAACCTTTGTTGTTTTGCCATGCCATTGGACTGTCTCATTCTACCATTTAATGCTGAGGAGGACTCTTGTGTAGAAGCCTCTGAAGAACTGGGCCGTTTCTCAATATGCGTTCTTGTCTGTACTTGTGTTCTTGTGGACTTGTGAAACGTCATCAGTCGCTGCCCAAGTACTGTTCCAATTCAAAGTTCACATCTAGCCAAGAACAGTTCAAATCCCCGTATGTGTTCTTGATCCGCCCCGTTTACCGAGGATGCATCGTGAGGTGACTTGTGCGGACTCGAGACAGACAGGTATCCCAGAATGCATCTCGCACCAACCAGCAAGCGTCAATAGCAGAGGAGAAAACCCGCGTAATATCAAAATACTACTGTTATTGTGTCACGAAATGCAATTTTAAGAGTGTTTCAGTCGAGAATGTAGTTGTTTAAAGCTCAAATCTGTGGTTTATTTATAAAGAGAGCGCTTATTTGAAAAATCTATCTGACGTTTTCGGAGTTGTGAGATCCAGGCAATCAGCGGGCGTTCGGCGCTGATCAACCCGACTGGAACAGCTTTTCCTCGGCTTGTGCTTTGATGTTTGCCGCTGGCTCTGATGTCTCTAGTCTAATGGTTAAACAATTAATCTATATAGATTAATATAACGTTTGTAATCTAGTTTGTTCCATGGCAATTTGTTATGGCTGAGGGCAAAGTGAAGTTTCATAACTTTATATATTTAGGCTATTTAAATTTAACTTTGTAGCACTATTAGAGAGCTGACTTATGTTTGACTGAATCGTTTGCTTTATTTCTCGTTATATCGCTTCTTATACCTTTTAGGCTACTTTTATACTGGATTGATCATTAAAACTGACATTTAATAAAAAGAAACAGCTAGGGTTGTGTAATTTTATTTAATATATTTTAAAATAATTCGAATATTTGTAATATTTATTTTACATTGTCTTCACTGTATGAACATGTATAATAAAATAAAATGAAACAACCCTGTCTGTTTTTTAAATGTCCGTTTTAATGATTCATTTTTTTTAAAATAAAAAACAAAAAAGAAGGGTTGCGATTTATATTTCGTGTTATAAATGCAGTGAAGATAATCAATGTATGTGTAGCCTGAACCAGATTTGTGTGGCCATTAATATGTTTAATATTTTTGAGTGGTGTTTTATAACATATTTCGTGTTCCATTTGCAGAATAACCGGACTCGCGTCCTCCCGTCCTCGGGAGTTCGTTCTCCCGAGTCGAACTTGCAAGTCCGAACTACAAAGGACGCAAGTCCGAAGTTTGCGTACTTGGTATTGAGAAACGGCCCTGGTCTATCAAAGGCGCTGCTTCACTAGGATGCAGCATTTGAGAAACACTCCTAAATGTAGTCTGTCATAGCAGACACTGCCCCCTTCTGACTAGGAGGATGGATGCCTTCACAATTCTAAAGCTCTAACTTTAAAGTCTGCATTGGTGATTTTAATGTACAGTAAACTTATTTATTTTGAACTGTAAAGCAAACAAAGTGAGCATTACTAATATAATGGTTTCACCAACATATTGTGTTCAGCAACTTAATGTTTGATAAAAAAAAAAAAAGAATTTATATAAAGAGATATATTTGTGTTGTCACTGAATGCATCATATAATGTTCTTTCAGATAATGAGACCATGGACTCTTCTGAGGTTGAGTTTGCGTGTGGAGTGAGGAAGTGTCCTGATAAATACACCTGCATTGGCTCATGGATTGGGCCCAATGATGGCATCACTCAGTTTGATAACATCTTGTTTGCAGTACTAACAGTATTCCAGTGCATTACCATGGAGGGATGGACAGCAGTCCTCTACAATGTGAGTTCATGCAGTTTTATAGTTGACGGATTGGATTTATGTTTACATTGATAAAATACTCAATGTTTATCTTTATGCATCTTCATTAACCTATACCAACATAACACATGGAGCTGCAGTGCTTGCAGTGATTTCTATATAAAAACATGACAGCATCTCGTCTTCAACTGAATATCTTTGCTTAAGGGATAATTCCAGTATTTAACACTTTGAGTCTATTTTCTAGTTTGTTTTGGATGAACTAGAGTGGTGGCACAGGAATTTTGACGATGGGTCCTGTCTCGACTTTTTGACTCTTTTAGAATCGCCTCTGAGCGCTTCAGAGTGAATGTCTATGGGCATGCACAAACATGTCCTTAAAACAACCCTTAATGTTCGTTTTCAAAACAGTGCAACTCACCGAGTGGTTAGTGGTGTGCGTTGATGATTAAAAACAAATATATCGGTGCAATGTATGATTTCAATCCGTGTTATTTGCTATAGTGGAACTATTTTTTCAGATACCTCACAACCGCGTATAAACTTCCGCTCGGTATTTGAGTCTGAATCGTTAGCACACTCCGGTAGCGCAGAAAATATCAACGAGCAATGAGTCCTCCAACAGACATCAATGCGATTTTACAAAATGGCAAATAAAACACGACATAAACTGCATTTTGCTACGCTACTTGTTTTGGATCATCAACGAACACCACTAACCACTCGGTGAGTTGCACAGTTTTGAAAACGAACATTAAGGGTTGTTTTAAGGACATGTTTGTGCATGCCCATAGACAGTCACTCTGAAGCGCTCAGAGGCGATTCTAAAAGAGTCAAAAAGTCGAGACAGGACCCATCGTCAACATTTCTAAGTCCACCACTCTAGTTCATCCAAAACACACTAGAAAATAGACTCAAAGTGCGAGATAACGGAATTATCCTTTAATGTGACTCATTTATGCAGGATCTTGCACCTTTATGGAGAAAACAAAGTAAATAGTGTTGAAATCATGCTGTAAATGTCTAAATTGCATTTATTCAAACATAATGTTTACTTTGCAGACAGCAATGATTTATTGGACTGTAAATAAAAAAATAAAAATAAAAAAACATACACCTAACAATAATCTTCAGGTGATTATTTTCCACTCAGGTTTTACATTATTCATTGATTTTTTTTCTTTTTTTTCTTCTTCACAGACTAATGATGCTTTAGGACCCACATGGAATTGGGTGTATTTCATTCCTCTCATCATTATCGGATCATTTTTTGTGCTCAACCTTGTTTTGGGTGTCCTTTCTGGGTAAGAAATTCATAAATACATCCCAAAAATTGGAATTCTGTCATTATCTATTCATGCTCATGTTGTTTCAACCCTGATTTAATTTTTGCCATGAAACACAAGAGAATTTTAATAATGCACCGTGTTTTTGCTGTTGTTGTTGTTGTTGTTTGTACTTAAAAAAAAACAATTACATTGAATGAGGACTGTAACTTTCAAGTTAATGTATAAATATATATTAATAAATAAATGTATTAATATAAATTATAAATTATTATCTTCTGGAATCCTACAGTATGTGTGTGCGTAACAGACCAAAATTGTACTTAAGATAGCTCAAGAACCGGATCAGTCTGATTTGTGATTGATGTTGTGAACTGGATCAAATTTGTTCATTAAAAACCTGTTAACCTTCGCCAGAGCGAGGGCGCTCTGAGCGTTTTTTTTTTTTTTAAATCGTTCAAAGTTATCAGATTCAATGTTATTACCTTGACAAACTATACATCATTAAAAAGATATAAGACTGAAGGTTTAGTATTTGACCACTATTGTATTCTGAGAATCTTATAGTGACAGTTATGTCTTAATTTGTGTCTGGAGTTATGTAATCAAAAAATGAGTCGATACCTTTGATATGAATTATGAGCGTCAGCCGCTTCCATTCAGAAAAAAACTCCAGTGAGATCGTCACGACTGAGCTTGACAAAACAACGTCCATCAGGGCTTTTAGCTCAAAAGTGTACAGATTTGGAGAAATATTGATAGATTCTCATAGGTTTACATCAGATTTATATAGACAGGAATCATATTTATTTAATATCTACCCAAATGCGTCGATTTAATCATTATGAGCGCTGGAGACTCTGATGTACTGTGTTTTCAATACATACTGGCAGCCTGAGGGCGCCCTGTACACATATGGACTCCATATATGGAACACGAAGAAGAATCATATCATGTGACATTTCAGGAAGTCCATCACGACGTAAACACTAACAGAGATCGCTGTAACATGCAGATAAAGATGTTTTGAAGACAATAAACATGATTGCAATGATATGTGGTTTACCTGTGTTCTTCGAACCATGTCAGGTATTTTCATAATAATAGATTATATTTATAATGTAATGCTAATCGATATAGACTTTATCATGGTGAAGAATACTATAAAATACTATATTTTCTGTCCGATTTTTTTTATCTGAAGCCAAATCAGAGCACAGAAGGTTATTTAAAACACTCGACTTGTGCTATAAAGTAAGTTTTAGAGCACAAACATGGTTTTAATCTCATAAATTGTCGTGTATTGATGGTGTGCTAAGCTAACATGCTAGCTAGCCCTTGTTGCACCTGCTACCTAGCTGTTATATTTATGAATATTTCTAAATAGGACTGCTTGCTGAAATGTTTCTTTTTTCAAGAAGGTCATTTTATATAGTTTCAAATGTAAGGTGAGAACTTTGAGAACTTTCCCTAAAAGAGATTAGGGGTTGAAACAGTGTGAATAGCCAGTCGTTAGTAATTATAATGCAGACAAAAGAAAGCATATTTAGAGCAATAACCAGAGGCTGGAGAGGTGTGAATGTGTGCAGGGGAGACTGACACTGAATGGAGATCGTTTAGACCACAACACAATAGAGAAAATAGACTGAATAGATGCTTAGAAAATGACAATAAACATCAGTTTGCTTTTTAGAGTCTAATCAAAATAAAGTCGTTTGACATGATCTTGAAAAACATTTAACTAAATAAAGAGTTTTAGACATATCATCTTCAGATTTTAAATATAACATGGTCAGACATGTGGCTTTAGCTGCAATGCATTTCTAGATTGCTACAGGGCCAACTTCAATTTTATTGTCATGAAAATATTTCATAAAAATACATTTCTAATAACTTGACAAAACTTTGAAGCTATTTATAACATTTATTTTTCATTATGACAATAATTAATTCTACATTTGCAATAAACTGCCAGGTGTCAGCTTTCAAATGAGATCATACTTGTGCTTTTAGAACAAATGGTTCATGAACTGTATCTGTTTAAGTTTGGGTATGCCATTTCTGGGGATTTTTCAAAATTGGGGGTGAAGCTTAACAGGTTAATCAACATCACTATTTATTTTATGAACAATCAAATATGTACCAAGGAGAGCTATAGTGGATGTCAGGATTATTTGTGAATAAAGTCTAACTTATATAGCTTCTGAATGTTTGTATAAAATGCACAAGTCATGTTAACTATTTTTATTATACTTTTTAGATACTTGTTTGGTGCTTGAGTCTTGAAAGCTCCAGTCCCATTTCATTGTAATTGAATGGAAAATGTATTTGTGTACTACAGAAAGAAATCCAAGTAGGCCTAAATGTTGATCGATTTTTCATTACTTTGTCAACTAATCTTTAATCTTATTTATTCTTATCCAATAATTTCAGGGTTTGATATGCAAAAACTAATGATTATTAGTTTGTAGTTTTCACTGAATGAGAGAATTATTGCCTTCTGGTGAGCCTGCAATCGTGGGTGGGCTGAAAACCACACACTCTGGATGATTGGTTCACTAGGGATTGATTACTGTACTCTTTGCCTCGTTCAGCCTCCACAGTGTTTCTTAGCTGTTCATGCCCTTTATAGATTGTAAAAGGTCAGAACTTATAAAGCACTTAATTGATGTCCAATCTATTGATCATTTACTGAATTACTGTGTGAATGTGAGTAATGACACTTAATTCCCTAATTTTTTTCTGTAGGGAATTTGCTAAAGAGAGAGAGAGGGTGGAGAACAGACGTGCCTTCATGAAGCTTAGACGACAGCAACAGGTGGAGCGAGAACTCAACGGCTACCGGGCCTGGATAGACAGAGCAGGTACAAGTCAGAAGCATGCATTCATTTGGTTTTGCTATTCTACAAATGTTCAGACTTGGATTTTTTACAATGCTGTCAAAAAGTGGATTTGAGGACTTGGTTTCTCTGCTGGCAAGATACTGGTACTTTTTAATTGTACATCTTTTCTTGTTGTAATGTTAAGCAATAGAACAGTACAATGTTTAAAGTGGAACAACTGTTGTCAGATAAGTGAGTCACGATGGATACTGGTGTCGGTTTTGTATGCTTTAAATATTTGCATTGGTTGGTCGGTTAGTCTCGTTTCATTCATGTTGATCATCACTGATTCATGTTGGCAATTTTTGTTATCTATTTCAGCATACAGTTTGTATGTTTAAAGGATTAGTTCCCTTTTAAAAAAACTTTTGCTTATAATTTACTCACCCCCATGTCATCCAAGATGTCCATGTCTTTCTTTCTTCAGTCGAAAAGAAATTAAGGTTTTTGTTGAAAACATTCCAGGATTTTTCTCCAAATAATGGACTTCACCAGGACCCAAACGGTTCAAGGTCCAAATGACAGCAGTGCAGCTTCAAAGGGCTTTAAACGATAACAGACGATGAATAAGGGGTCTTATCTAGCAAAACTATATAAAAATAAATAAAAAAGTTAAAGTTTTATAAGCAAAAATGCTCGCATTGCTCTGTTCTGTGATGCGCGTTTGTGATGTCACGTGATACGCAATTACGTTGAAAAGGTAACGAACGAACGTCACAAACGCGCATCACAGAACAGAGCAAGGTGAGCATTTGTGCTTATAAAACTATTGTTTAAAGCCCTTTGAAGCTGCACTTGAACCGTTTGGGTCCCATTGAAGTCCATTATATGGGGAAAAATCCTGGAATGTTTTCATCAAAAACCTTAATTTCTTTTCAACTGAAGAAAGAAAGACATGGACATCTTGGATGACATGGGGGTGAGTAAATTATCAGCAAAAGTTTTTTTAAAAGTGAACTAATCCTTTAATGTTTTTTGTCATATATTGTGTGTAAGGGGTGGGAAACAAGCCTGCAATACCTGGCATTGGATCCGTCAAAGCATTGATTTATTTTAATCATTTTATTTGTGGCAACATGTTCTCACTTCACATATGGATGCTCAGCCAGGACCCCATTGGCATCACTTTTTAACGCACAGGGTAACCCTTTAGGAGTCATTTTTTTCAAGGGATCCTGACCAAGCATCCATATGAGACGATTTGGGAGTGGGAACATGTTGCTAAGAGTAACAGAGCTTAAAATAGACAAAAGGCTTGTCAACAATGAATTAATGACAAAAAAAAGTTATCAGAGAAGTGTGGGTGAAATTTTATGGAGGAGTTGTGGGGAGCCTGCTGAAAATGTGGTTGTATTTCCTATGAGACCAGTGGAAACAAGACATCAAGTGATTATTAGATGCCGCTGATGCAGTAATATCTGCGAGCGAGACACCGTAGATATGACAGTAGCTTCATTCATGATGCTTCACTGGCTAATTATTTACTAGCAAAGCTAAATGTTCAAACTTGGATGGGTAATATGCTACTCAAAAATTTCCAGTACACTCTTAAAATTGCTAAGACTACTGTGGTATTTGCTTGTTTTGAATGCAATTTTATTGGTATTTTTTTGCTTTTTAAAACCATTTCAGCCAGGCTAGTAAAGTTTCATGTCTTTACCCAGGTTCAGTGACAGACTGTGCTCTGATTGTGTACTACACCTACACCACTCTTTTCACATTTCACCCTGCCACCCACCACCTGAACACAACATTCAGGTGAACATGAGTGTGTGAAGCTGCTCATTCTCCCACGCAGTGAAGGGTCAACCAAAAGGTGACACTGACTCACTGACTGGAGTGTTTGTGTATGTGCCTGTCTGTGCTCAGAATAGTTGATGCTTCTACAGTACAGCAGATCACTTTTAAGAGGCCTACAAATTGTCATTTTTTTCCACAAAGCAAACTTAATTGACCCATAATCGATTTCATTATGTAAAGTTATATTGATTCTCTCTCTCTCTCTCTCTCTCTCTCTCTCTCTCTCTCTCTCTCTCTCTCTCTCTCTCTCTCTCTCTCTCTCTCTCTCTCTCTCTCTCTCTCTCTCTTTCTCTCTTAAAGAGGAAGTAATGCTCGCAGAAGAAAACAAGAATTCTGGGAGGTCTGCGTTAGATGGTATGAATTTCATTTTAACACAAAAGCTGCACAAAAATGAATGTGTTGTCTTGTGTATGGACAATTTGGTTTTTAAACCAGTTTTAAACCTAAAATGCAAGACTTTTACATGAAAGTCCGAAAAATCTACTTTGAAAGCTCAGATTTAAAGACTGTTATTGATTAAATGTGATATTAATAATCATACATTTATATCCTGTGGAAGAGTTTAGCCTAAAATAATCTTTCTTGTAGCTTCTCTACAGATCCTCAATAAAAATAAATAATACCTATTTTAAGACAGTAATAATTTGGAATGGAGATGTGTTCACAGGTTAAAAATGTATTTTTTCAACTGGAAGGCTAATGGCAGCCACATTAAATGCTTCCAGACACTAACAACATATTTATATTTACTCGGATCGCTATACCTTCATGATAAGAAACATAAGGCCAACAAGTGGTGCTATTTAACCCTTTTAATTTTAGTTTTGAAACGGGCCACTAGCAAGAAAAATGCGAGGCGTCGAGGACCAGGGGAGGAGAAAATATTCTGAAATCTCTACAGTTGGTAAGTAAAATGTTAATGTCATCTCTTTATTTCATCCACATTAAGACTTGTTTTGCCTTTTGTAATCAGCTTTTATGTTTGAGGTACCATTCGGAATTTATAAGTCTGAAGGGAAGGAAACATCTATAATTAATACACATTCCATAAATTCATCTAAATTTTTCAGTCTTTTGAGATACCACCATTGATATTCTGATAGAAAACAAACAGCAAATTGCAAATGACATTGATTCTGATGGACTATGGATTTCTTTTTTCAGCTGGCTCCCGACCAAGGGTTGGTATACGAACAGCAAGGCGAGGTCCTGCTGCTTACATGCGGCGCAAGGAACGCATGTTGCGAATCTCTATTCGTCGCATGGTTAAAACCGACAGCTTCTATTGGATAGTCCTCAGTCTGGTGGGTCTCAACACCATCTGTGTTTCCATCGTTCATCACAATCAACCGGAATGGCTCACTGTTATTCAATGTAAGTGTCTATTTCCCCCTAATACCGTAACTTATACTGCTTCTACTGAAAGTAATAATAATAATCCTGATAAAGTTTCTGAGACTGTGTAGGTAATTTTACTAACTGTATTACTCAGATTATAATATTTAAAAGCTCTTAAGTATAAATAAATCAATGGAGTATTACTGAACAAATATCTTAAGTCTAATAATCTTAATTATTCTCATATTTGCACCAGATTAGCATGAGAGGACATAAATAATAATACATAAAAATGTTTTTTTTTTTAGTTATGACCTCCCAAATAGTAATGGGGTATTTTTATTCATGTTCATACAGCTTTACAGCAAAGTTCGTAAATTGACTTTATGGACTGGATTATCCCAAAACGTGAAACACTAGATGATTAGCTACACAGCAATGGGCTCACAAATTCTGCTATGTTTAAATATCCATTGAAATGTGTTTGATTGACATGACAACATCCCCGACTTCTGACAGGAATGCCTTCTTCCCCTTTGGACCAAAACAAATTGTATAGTAAAAAAGAGGGGCGTCTGTGTGTGTATGCGTCCAACAAAGTTCAATCTACAAACTGCAACCCCTTTGAATCTTTGCAACCCATCTAAATCAGCAGAATATTTATCAGTTAGGTGTCAAACTACTGCTGAGAAAGTTAACAGTGGCTGTCATCATTGCTTGCTACATCCCATCGAATGCAAAAGCACAGGGCAGTATTTCCCAGTCCTGGAGCACCCTTAAAACCGCACATTTAGAATGCTTCTCTTATCACTGCACGTGACAACTTGCTCAATCAAGAGTAGAGTGCCCATGAAATAGGTGTGTAACATAAGGTGTGTAGTGTTGACAGCACCTAGGCTGTGTGTGTGTGTGCGTGCTAGCCTTTAAAAGTATACTCCATTGACCGTGAGCTTGTATGGGTACATTTTCTAGGGATGTACCCATACAGCATCCATACTCCTCCTGACCTGGAGAGGACAGTGGGGGTTTTGCTCTGGAAATTTTGGTTTCTGCTCGAAAGGAATAAGCATCACAAAAGTAGAGAAGTTCATGCTGACCCTAATGAAAAAGAAGTTTATTCAAGTGTTCTATTTGTATACTTCTTTTTAAACTTTAAGTTTAAAACTTTAACTTTGTTTACATTATATATAGTTCTCAGAAATATACTTTATGTACTTCTCAGAAATATACTTAAAATTACACTTAAGTGTACTTGAATTATACTGAGAGAAAAGTCCAAGTATATTTGGCCTGTACTTGTACTCAATCTTTTGATCGAGATATAATTAAGTATTCAAAGTATACTTGGCTTCTAGTTGAGTTAACTCTTTAGCCTATTAAATATACTGTTTTTAACATAGGTTTTCATATACAGTCTTATGAAACTTACATTGTTTGAAAATATTGATTAGAATATTGATATAAAACAGATTTTTATATCAGAATACCTGCCACCTGCCTTCACAAGAATTTTGCATGAGACATAGCAGCAAACAGAAAACCAGAGCATTTGCTTGGATTAAAAGTTCAGTAAACCATCAGCCTGCTATTTAACAGACACTAAGAGTAAATTGTTATAATAGCAGGTAAATTCAATCACAACAGTTTCACAAAAGGTTCTCCATACTTCCATCAGCATGTCTCTATCCCTTCTCCAGGCATCTTATATCACGTCTACACCAACATATGAGACCAAAGTTCAGCATTTCCCCGCCCCCACCTCATGAACTTAGACCTCTCTTCTGCACTGCACCATTTCAGACACAAAAACAGTCACGGCATCAATCAAAATGTGAAATAGCCTCAACAGTTTGCTCCTCAGTATTTGTAGATTATTATTTCACATGTTTCTATGGTATACTGGAATACAATGATATGCATTTAATATGTTTTAAAGGTTTTTATAAGCAAAAACATTCAATATGGCCAAATAGTCAATGTTTACAATGTTCACCCTTCTTCTTCATAACCTCTGCAGTTTGCTCTGGGCCAAATTCTGACTGATGACTATCCATTTTTGCCTCATTAGTGCTTATAGTTGATCACAATTTGTGGGCTTCTGCTTGTCCACTCGCCTTTATAGGATTGGCCACAGGTTCTCAATGCCACTGATCCAACATTTCAATGTAATGATCTCCTAGCCACTCTTGCTTGTGACATGGGGCTCCATCATGCTGAGAAATGCATGGATCATCACCAAAATGCCCTGAGTCATTGGAAGAAGTTGCACTTGCAGGACGTCTTGATGCTATTCTTTATTCATGGCAGTGTTTTTGAACAGAATGGTGAGAAAGCCACTCCCCTGGATGAAAAGCAATCCCACACATGGATGAACTCGGGATAATTCACTGTTTGCACGACACAGGACTGGTGGTAGCATTCACCTTTACTTCTCCGGACAATGAATTTTTCAGATGTCCCAAACAGTCAGAAGGTGTCTACATCAGAGAAAGTAACTTTTCTGCTGTCCAATCCTTGTACTTCCAGCAGATTTTCAATGATGTTTTTCTCGAAGAGAAGTGGCTTCTTTGCTGCCCTTCTTGACCACCAGACTGTTGTCCAAAAGGCTCACTGTGCATGTGTCAAAGATAATTGTTTGGTCTGAGATCGTGATGTTGGGGTGTAAAGAGTTAACATAGTGGTTAACATTACAGAGGGCCTCACCCAGAACACCTCCTTCTTAGTAAAGAAGGTCTAACAGTAGCCGCGTTTCCATTACTCTTCAAATTGCGTAAATTGAAATTATATATCCAATGGAAACACGTCAATTTCGCAAAAACTCCCATTTATGGCAAAAAAGTTTTTATGCTCGCATGAGGTGGTTTTTAAGGCATTTCGAAAAAGTAATATTTCGCAAAACTGCAATGGAAAAAGTTTTTGCGGATTTACAGCTCATCTGACGTAGATGTTTGGTATGTTTGGACAGAAAATGAGACAAAGTTCTTTATTAAATTTATAAAAGACAAAAGAATTAAATGAATACTGGATTCTAAACCTAAACAAAAATGCCACAATCAAGACCTCAAAGCAGATATGAGGGAGAAACACCCAGAAACACATCCTATGTGCCACTCCAAGTATAAGAGTCTTTTCTTACCATTAATGGGTCTCATTCATGAAACACGAGCAGAATGAATTTTTGTGTAAATCATGTATAAAGTGCTTCTGGCGTAAATTTTCGGATTCATTAAAATGTTCGTATTTTCCAAATGTTAGTTGGTACACAAGAAATCTACACCGCCTCCCAGCCACGCGTAAGTAGTGCGCTTAACATCCGAACGTTTTGCTCATTAATAAGGCTGCATTTTAATTCACCTTAATCGGGTACATATTTACACAGCATTTTTAAAACATATATAGTAATTACATACGTTTTTTCTTTTTACTTTTATTATGAGAGCAGTAGTAGCATCAACGCTGGTGGTCCACCTCCGGTTTGAATACGATTTTTCCGAAGTGAACTAATTCGTTTTTTGCTGTCAAGCTTCATGTCGAACCATTTTCTTCTCACTTCTGGGACTGTTTGATTAACTATGGAAGCCCGTTTCCGCCACATTTGAGTAAAAAAAAAAAGATTATCTAAGTCATAATAATGAGAAACTTTCTCATTATAATGAGATACTAAGTCATTATTATGAGAAACTTTCTCAATATAATGAGATACTAAGTCATAATTATGAGAAACTTTCTCATTATTATGACTAGATAATTTATTTTTTAAATAAAATGTGGCGGAAACGGGCTTCCATAATTAACAGATGAAACTCCATTAACTGCATCTGTAATATGCTGCCAAGCTTCCTTTTTTAGGATCTGATACGCCACTATACGCTTGAAAATAAAATGTGGCGTTTTGAATGAACTTCTGATAATAAAACTTCAATTTCTGCATCTGAGAAATGTTTCTTTTTCATTCGCATTCATGTCATAATATGATGCCCATAGCTGTCAGTCGGATTTAATGGGCGGGATGTATGGTAATTGAGAATGAACGTGCACGCGCGTCCCATTTACGACTGGTTTGAATTCATTAACACACACACACGTTTCACTATCACATCTGACGTTTACGAAGTATTTGTGAATCAGGAGAAGAGTTTTCGGGAAGATCTCTTTACGCGCAAATCACTCACATATTTACTCGTATATTTACGAATGTTTCATGAATGAGACCCAATGCTTGGATATCACACATACGTCTCATTCGATTAATAATAATGGCCAGTGCAGTGGTACATAAACCTACCAACATCCGTCACCATGATTTTTGGAATGACTTATCTCGAGAGGAAAAAATTACGTTTTAGTCGCATAACATCGGTTAATGGAAACGCTGTCATTTCACAATAGTTAATGGACTAATAGTTCATCTGTAATGGAAACACGCCTACTGAATACACCTCCTCAAGAGACTCAGAAAGCCTGATATGAGCACACTCATCCTCAAATACCTCTACAGATGTCTTATGGGAAGAATCATGACCAATACAATCACTTGTCTGGTTCGACAACTATTCCACTACTAATAGAAATACATTACAGTCAATGTTAAGGACTCAGCATAAACAGATCCAGCTTTCTTAAGTCTAAGACATTCACTCTGTCCCCAAAAATCAAATGATCTCCAAAACACTGTTGTGCCCATATACATAATACTTTGGGAAACACTCTGGACCAGTGGTCAGTCCATCACAAAACTAATACACACTCACACATTCATGCTCTCAATCACTCCTACAGGCAATTTTAATATCTCCAATTAACAAGAGCTACATATCTTTGGACTGTGGGGGTAAACTGGAATGCCCGGAGAAAACCTAAGCCAACTTGTGGAAAACATTCCCGACCATTCTTGTTACCGTCTTGGTGTTATTTAGGATTTAATTTTATCAGATACATTAGACTAATGTAATTCAATTACTTATTACTGTCATTGTTTGAAATTAGGCTTTATGGAAAGTTCAGAAGATAATAAGTAGAAAGCCTTAGGGCTCATCTAATGCAAGTCAAACAGCCCATGGCACATGTAAATAGAGCGCAATCTGTTACCCAGAAAGAAAGAATTAGCACTGTTTAGCGCAAACTGTAGGCCAAGACTGGTTGTCCACTGAAGCTATGCTTGGTTGAGTCTAGTTAGTACCTGGATGGGAGACCTCCTGGGAAAACTAGGTTGCTGCTGGAAGAGGTGTTAGTGAGGCCAGCAGGGGGCGCTCACCCTGTGGTCTGTGCGGGTCCTAACGCCCCAGTGACACCATACTGTCAAACATAGACATAATAAATACATAGACACCCTATTGGCTGCTGGAGCCAAACGGCGCCGCCATATCAAGGAGCGCAACTTTCCCATACCTCTCATTATGGGAATTGAGAAAAATGTCTGTTTCGTGTGCTGCGTGGGGCTGTACAAGTCGCCACACAATTGAAAACAGGTCTCGGGGAATTACCTTTCACAAACGACTGAATTTTTTTTTCTGGTTGTATTTGGTCATTATATAATTAGTAATAGTAACGTACACCACGTACAAACCACTGAAATCGGCTGATAAATGTAAACGTTATTATTGTTTTTATCCAGGAAAATCGCAGCTCACCCGTTTACGTGCATTTGTTCACAGCGCAGTCTTGCCCTCAGCAAAATGGCGGACACATTGACGTATCGCAGCAACGTTCCAAAGCGGCCAAAAGTCGTCTATGTATTTATTATGTCTATGCTGTCAAAGAGCACCGTCCTTCGGATGAGACGTTAAACCGAGGTCCTAACTCTTTGTGGTCATTAAAAATCCCAGGATTTTCTTGGGTAGCCTCTGGCCATCCTCATGGCCTCCTAATCATCCCCATATACTGATTGGCTTCATCCCTCTTTCTCCTCTCTATCAGTAAGCTGGTGTGTGGTGAGCGTTCTGGCGCATTATGGCTGCCATCGCAACATCCTGATGGATGCGGCACATTGTTGGTGGTTGCGGAGATTCCCCCCTTCTATGTAAAGCGCTTTGAGTGCTGAGAAAAGCGGTATATAGGTGTAACAAATTATTATTATTATTCTAGTGATTCTGAAGACTTTGGCAAGCTGGTTCAGGTGTGTTTAATTAGGCCTGGAGCTAAACTGCTGGAAGGTGGCCCTCCTGGACACCCCTGATCTATGGCAGCGCTTCTCATCCCTGTCCTGGGAACCCCCCACCACTGAACATTCATCGGTCACATCAAATTCAAGTTTTGCGGTCTCTACTAATTAACTGATGAGTTGAATCAAGCGTGTTAGATGAGGGAGACATACAAAATGTGCAATGTCCGGGGGGTCCTTGGGACAGGTTTGAGAAGCACTGGTCTGTGGTGCTCAAGTCAGCTAACATGCTATCTGATAACAAACTCCTTGAAGCACCTTCTCCAAGGTCAATGTCTGAATGCTGCTTCCAATAAGAAAAAAAAAACCTCTTAATTACTTTACAGCTTTGAAAACACATTTTATCAGGAGACACACTTTGACCAACAGAACCGCTTCATAGCAGCATTATGTTTTCCACTGAAACTGCTGCTAATAAAATGACTGCACAAAATAGACCTGTCAGACAGAAAACTTCCCCACTGCCTGCTCAACATGTCAGAACCGTTCTGTAAATCGATGACGGACATTCACTTAACGGTCCCTAGTGTTCTAGTTGCTGAAATTACTCCACACTGCACAACAGGGCATCCAGCACTCTGTAGCTCAAGGCAGGTTGTGTTTTCATGACGGCTCTGTGAAGCTGTCAGTGTTCCTACAATTTTATTTCAAAAGAACAAGCGGACACTTTTTGTCAGAGTAGACGGCATATTTAATTTTATGAATAACAAGAAGTACCGGAGGCTGAATAATGACAACAAATGTCTATTTTCATTACAAATGTGCTTTAAAATGATGCTTAGTGCACTGGTGTAACTAAATGTTTTACCGCTGGAGTATACTTTTTAGGAGCATAAAAGAGAGAAACCATAATAGGAACACCTACTTGTGACTGACCAGTACAGTGACTGTGACATACAGAAACAGCAGATTTTCACATAGACGGTGATTTGTAGAGGAAAAACGAACCAGACATCATCAATAATTTTCAGTAAGAATTTACAACTCCATTTGACACTTTTGGCGATGCACAAAAATCAGAAACATTATGCAGTGGCTACCTATGGAATAGTACAATCGAGTAGAAACAATTAATAGCACCCCACCGAACAGAAAGTGCTTTAATCACTGTCATTGTGAATGGATCTAGACAGCTTCAATGACTTTAATGGGAGCAATTACGTTTTTATGCTAACTTACAGAGTAGGCTAATACATGGTCCTACAGTAGGTGCTTACCACTGAAAAGATTGTTTTACAATTTGCAGACTACGCAGAATTCGTGTTTCTTGGACTTTTTCTTGCTGAGATGTTTCTGAAAATGTATGGCCTTGGTTTCCGTCTGTACTTCCATTCATCCTTTAACTGCTTTGATTGTGGGGTAAGTGCTTCTTTTACATGTTTCAGTTATGTTTAAGTTGGCACGTTTCGAAGCATAATGTTATGCGTTTTGTGCAGGTTATTGTAGGAAGTATTTTTGAAGTGGTTTGGGGATTCTTCAGGCCGGGAGTATCTTTTGGCATCAGTGTCCTCAGAGCATTACGTCTGCTACGAATCTTTAAGATAACAAAGTAAGTTTTTAACATTTATCCAAGGTATCAATTCAAGGAATGTTTAGTATGATGGCCACCAGCAAATGCAAATTATGTTGTTGACATAAAACTACATAAAGGCATTAGTGGGCATATAAAACAGATGTGCTGCATATTCTCTTGACTACAACACCAACATAAAAGTGTAAATGTAAATTAATGACAATGTAAAGAACATGTATTATGTTTGATCAGGTACTGGACATCATTGCGGAACTTGGTGGTGTCCCTCATGAGCTCCATGAAGTCAATCATCAGTTTGCTCTTCCTCCTCTTTCTGTTCATCGTAGTCTTCGCTTTACTTGGCATGCAGCTGTTTGGTGGCAGGTGAGAAATTGATCATGGTATTAAAGCACCGACCTCTTTCCCTCTTTCAGTCATTCTTACAAACAAACATAAAACCATTCAACTACAGATTCACTGTATTTATATATGACAACAAAACATTACGTTAGTTTATTAAAACATTCTCTACAAAAGAATCTAAATGGGAAAAAAAAACATTTAAATTGAGCCTCAAGACTGACCTACCTTCTCGAACTCCTCAGTCTTCACATACATGCACACATACACGGGTTGCACCAACTAGTCAACTACTCAACTAGTCCTGACACTACGACGACGCAGAGTGGTGTGTGTGTGTGTGTGTGTGTGTGTGTGTGTGTGTGTGTGTGTGTGTGTGTGTGTGTGTGTGTGTGTGTGTGTGTGTGTGTGTGTGTGTGTGTGTGTGTGTGTGTGTGTGTGTGTGCGTGTTAGCTAGTCGATCAGATACCTTAATTTAAGCTTGTCCAATGCATGGTGGCAAGAGAAAGATCATTCCTCTTTACACACTTGTTTCAGAGTATCTGTGTGACATTAGGTTTAAATAATATACTGTAATTGACATATATTTGAAATTACAGGTAAACAGAAATAAAGCAAACCCAGAGTACTTTCACTAAGTATGTTATAAGCGAAGCACACCATATGCACTGAAGACAGTGACTTGTGACAATGCGAGCAGCGTGGTTTCTCTTATGCTGCTTGACATATAGTGAGTGATTTATATAAGGTCAATTCTGACCCACTGAATAGTTGACTAGTAATAATGCGTAGTTGTGGGGTTACATTTGCTGTCAAATGGTTCAATTATATGGATGCTTACAAGGATAAAAAAAAAATTACAAACACAAATGTAATTTTAAAGAAATCAGTTGAAATAGTTCTTTCTCGTCCACAGGTTCATTTTTGAAGATTACACTCCTACTAATTTTGACACGTTTCCAGCTGCCATCATGACTGTCTTCCAGGTATGACTCTTCAGATTACTATATTTTGTGTTGTTCTTCAATTGACATGAACATTTTAAATGCTTTTGATTTTAAAAAGCTTATACGTATCTCATATTCAACCTAATTAGCAGCAAAGCTTTTAAACACTTGGTATTGATATCTATATTATAGATTTATTAAAGTCACTTTATTTTTTTTGCTCATCCCCTCATTGTGGCTGCCATTTTTAAATCATATGACCATCAGTTTGCAATTTGATTGAGGTTTACTCCTGTAACATGCCAGAGAAAGCAAGCGAAGGCGAGGATCTAAAAGCAGGGTTTTTTAAAGTAACACTAAGTAGTTTTTCAACCTTCATAATATATTTCCAAGACCCTTGTGATGGTACATCGACTTAAAATAAGTTAAATGACTCGTCTGCCATAGCCTGACGGGGTCTGTATCGCTTTTACTGGCACTATGTAACTTCGGGGTTCGGGTAGGAACCCATGCACAAAAAAGAACTACAAAATTCGACTGCTTTACGTCAAGCGCTACAATAGTCATTATTTCGTTTTTCTTCGTTTCTGATGTCGCAATACATCATCCTTTCATGAAATCATGTAACATACTCTACCTTGTCTGTGGACATCGTTCATTCTAAAGCCAGTGCTGGATAAACAGCGAGCGTGTGTGCGACGGTAGGCTAAATTATTTACGACAGCGGCAATGGACAATTTCATTTCCAACCAGTAGGGCGACCGAAGAGGAAAATTTACTTGTTGTTACTTTAATAAAGTAGCACAAGGTAAATAAAGTAAAACAGATTACACAGAACTCAAGGAACAAAACAGGCTGAGATCCTGACAACTCCAACATTTAATTGCTCTTTTTGAATTTCTTAATTCAACATAGATTCTTACTGGAGAAGACTGGAATGAGGTGATGTACAATGGGATACGCTCTCAAGGAGGAGTGCAGTATGGGATGTGGTCCTCCATCTACTTTATTGTTTTAACCTTGTTTGGGAACTGTATCCTTTTTAGTCATGACTATAGAAAATAGATAAAAGATGAAGGAAAACCCTCTGACTTTGTTGTTGCACATGAAAACCGTGTTGCAAGTTTGAAACATCTGTTCAAATAGAACCTAAATTCTTGACGATGCTTTGAACAGACACATTGCTCAATGTATTCTTGGCCATTGCTGTGGATAATTTAGCCAATGCACAGGAACTAACTAAGGTAAGACAATTAAACTTTACACTTTGTATAACACTTTGTATACCTTTTTCTTTGTCTTTAAAAAATTACAATAATACATTAGAAGTAAAAAATGACAAGAAAACAAACAAAGGAGAAAAAGGGGAAAAATGCATGCATGCAAGTTTACACATTTAAAAATACAGAAATTAATATCTAAAATATAAAGTCATGAAAATATATATTTGAAGGAAATATAATAGCATAACAGCTTTCTACTAAACATGTAAATAATATGACATGATTTTGCGTAGAAAAGTAAGTAATACTAATGTTTTTTTTTATGTTCATAGTGTATTGTGTTATATTGAAGATGTATATTTTGTGTTAGGAAGAAGAGGAGGAGGAAGAAGAGTTCTTCAACCAGCGTTATAAAAGCAGAGAATTCGGCCTCTCAGAGTACGTTTTTGTGTCTTCTTTTTTTTCTCTGACATAAGCTATTTTTTAAATTAAGGATACAGTTTCGTATCATGTATTAAGAAGCTGGTAAGAGAAACTTCAAATTATCTAGCAAGAATTTGATGTTGACTGATGCAAATCTTCTTGTGCTTCAGACATGCTTTTAAACCACTATGACACTATGCTACTATGTAATTTTTCAGACCCATCAAACACATGAACAGAAGTGTCATATATGAATGTACCATTTGTCTGTCATGTTTTTTGATCAGTAATTGTTCTGGTCAAATTTGATAGGGATGAACACTCAAATTGGTCAATTGGAATGACAATCATGTTCTCTTTTGTCTTTAAATCTTGATTATTGAGGGTGTAAGAATTTCATTTTTTTTATCTTGAGTTGCTAGGAAACCCACATCCCTACACTACAGGGGGAATATTGTTTATTTTAAAGAGAAAATAAAACAACATGTTATTAGAGCTTGAGTGATTAGAAACTTTAATTTAGTACAGTAGACAGTGGAGTTTAGATTCAAAAGTACATAACCCAAAATCACAGAAGTAAGTAAACAAAGAGAGGTCAAACCAAGACCCCAAAAACCCTTTGGATTCTTTCTATGGCTTTGCATCTATGTTCACAATGTCTTTTGGCATGATAGTATCATGCTCTGTTTCTTTTTCCTACGATACATCATAACCAAGACTTGGACCGTGTCAAGTATTTTAAATCAGTCTATGCTCTTTTGCTCTCATAGTTGGCATGTCATTTGCAGCATTCGTTTCTGTCCTCCTACTGGATCCTCTGTAGACTGGCATCATATAAGTAGACACATTTTAGGACTGCTACCCAAAATTACTGACTGCCAGAAGTCGGAGGCTGAAATGAGCATGTCATAATACATGAGCATGGCACACTAGGCAGTCTAAGAATGTTAGATAAGATTTGCTTATTATAAATATTTGTGATTGCCAGATGTTTGAAATTTGACAGAAATGTTGTATAGAGTACACAAGTTTGAAAAGTAGCAGTGAGGTAAACTCTAGTTTTGATTAAAACAAAGTTCCTAGTGACACATCTTTTAGCCAGTGTCACCACTCCACTAGAGCAGCCTTCATTTTAGTTTTTTTTCTGTTTGGGGAAAGACTATGAGAAATAAGGCATGTGGTATAACCTGTCAGTATAGCACCTGTAAGTACAATCACAAATATAGCATTAATTTCAATCACAAATGGGTGCAATTGATTTGGCTGCATTGTACTTAACTCTCTGATGACCATGCATTAAAGATTTGCAAAGGCTAAGATTTTCTGAAGGTCCTTCTCTATTTTAGGTTTTGCCTTTTGGACCTTTGAGGCATTTATTTTTAACCATGATTGTTACCTAGGAAGAACTGGGAGTAGGTTTTATTTTTCAAAGGAAATTCTCCTGGAGTACCATGATGTTTAATCTTTGAGCAGATATGTAGTTAAGAATTTTAATATCAGAAAATACCTCAAAATGTTGTCTAGCACTCTTTAGCCAGTGTCACTACTACTCCAGGGCAGCACTCTTTGAAAGAAGTTCCTTGTTCCCTTTCAAAAGCTACTCTTAATGCTGTGCTTGATTCAGCGCTATGGGAACACTTTTTGTGTGACCAGCTGTGAAATATCTGTGTAACTCGTCAATGGAATTGACTATGAACTTTAATAGCCTCGGACAGTGATGTAATCGGAATGAGTGCTCGTCAGAGGCTAAAATTTGATATCCCACAGGTGCATTGACAGGTCTTTTTGTCTTCAGACCTTACTGTGTGTGACTAAAGCTATTGTGTGACTCTGTCTCTCTGCTAGAAGTTAGTTTCACTAGGCAGTGTGCTAAAAATTCTCTCTTTATCCTCTCCCTCTTTTCAACAAGTGAAAAAGGAAAAGAAAAGAAAATATGAGCGATGTGCAAAGTAAACATTGTGTGCCTCCGTGTTCACTGCCAATGCCTGAATGCGACACATCAGTTTTGCTTTGTGTGTTTGAGGGAAGAGCATGCTGCCCTTGCTTTTGAGCATGGTGAGTGCGAGCGCTGCAAAACGTTCACTGTTAAAGTGCTTCACGTTCGCTTTGCTTATTTTAAAGGGTTAGCACCCACAATGTGATAGTGGGGCTCGCATATCAATCTGGCTGAGAAGCGAGAGACGGTCTCTCCCTATCGTTTTCTCTCTCCAGATTACAATTTTGTCTGACTTCCGCTCGGGCAAAGGACACTGAAACTTGTGAGTTTGCCGCCTCAGACCATCTCTCCCGTGATGATAAAGCGCAGGGGGAACTACTCAAGGCAGTCACTCGTGCTGTGGCCAGATTACACTGGCCCTAGAAACAAGAGACCCCTAAACGCTTAAGCGAGTTAACTCGTTTAGAAAAAATATATATCGTGTCTCTTTGTGCCCTCAACGTCGACCCATTCGACTATCGCGGGTGCGAAGGCATGTGGTTATACGATGCTGCCTCAGATCAGAGAGACACTCTGGGGTTATCTCTCCCCTGGGAGTGCATCATCAGAGAGCAGCCATGTTTTGAAGCCAACACTTCACATGGGAATGAAGTGACGTAATTACGCGACGTGAACATCATTGAAAAGCTTTAAACCAGGAAGTACACATTTAATTTTTTTATATTTTATTAATTTTTACAGAAGTTGTAGCGTATTCCTTTTGTAAACCTACAGAACTTGTTTGACTCATAAATGTTTTGTAAGTTTGATGTGTTTATTAAGGTCTGAAATAAAACAAGATGAGAACTTAAATTCCCCAGCACTTTCTGAGATGTAGTATGCTTGCTGATCATAGGAAGTAATAAGAACTTACTCTTTACATTAAGAGTAGGGTTTGAGCTAAACTCTGCATGACGGTGGACCTTGAGGGATAGATTTGTCCATCACTGCTCTACACTGTTTGTTTGTTTTTTTCATTGAAAGGTTGGTAGAGCTTACCTTTTCAACCCAGTCTATTTGTCATCTGTATGCCAACACAAGTCTAAGACACTGCATATTTGGTCCGGGTTGAGTTTACTTTTGTTATGCATGTGTTGGCCTGTTCTTTTTGAGTAGGAATGCAGTTGTAATCAGAATGTCTTCTCTTATTAGAAGGAATGAATAGTGATGTCTAACAGTGATGAACATGGCGAATAGTGATGAACATCATGATTTGCTGGACCTTCTCTTAAAACAATCTGCAAGTGACGTTCTAAATGTTGCAAATAAATGATGACAGTAGTGTGGCCAGGTGTCTTGCAATATTATATGTGCATCATGAGTTTATGCTGCTGACAATCAGTCAGAGGGTGTGTGTTTCTGGGAGGCCAGATAAACACAGAATAGATTCCTCCGTGTAGCGGAGGTGACAGTAGTACTTTCGTCTGACTTTGCAACACGAGCCTCTGGCTGTGCATGCACCTCCTCAAACAGACCATGCGTGTAAACTTGATGTGCTCGCCATTGTACTTTTCTTTGAAATGACAGGGGGAGACTAGGAGTAAAACCAACAGAAAGTAGCGGTGAGCAAATTTAGGTTTGCTTGATTATTCATACATCATTTAAAAAAAACTGTTAAAATGAGAGTATCAAATATGATACATCAGACATTTGGGGAATGTTTCATTCAATCATCTCTCAATCACAATTGTATTGATTTGCATTATACTGTAGATATTATGGTACAGACGTACCTGCTCACCCAGAGTCATATGGAGGCAGTTTGGCCGTGCGGAACTGGATCTGTTTGTGTGTCTAAAAACGGCACACTGTTCACTCAGGTTTTCTCTCGGGCTGGATGCCATGGTACAGACATGGCCGAGGCTGCGTCTGTGCGCCTTCTCCCCTGATCGCTCTGCTCCCGGGAGTTCTGAAGAGAGTTCTCCTCGATGGCTCTTCTTCTGAGATTTCGGTCAGGAGGGACCTTTTATCACAGGCAGGGGGCACAATCTATCACCCCCGGCAGGACTTGTGGAGACTGTGGGTTATTTGGTCCCAGAGGGGGCCAAACTCCTAGATTCTGGTCTCTCAACTGAGGTTGTGGATACTATTCTCTAATCCAGAGCTCCCTCCACGAGGAGTCTTTACACCCTGAACTGGAGAGTCTTCGCTTCTTGGTGCAGGAATCTCAGTTATCTCGCTCCACTTTAAAAATGTATGTGGTGGCCATAGCTGCTTACCACGCACCTTTGGGTGGTCAATCATTGATGAAAAAACCCATTGGTGTCTCGTTTCCTCCATGGTACCTTGAGGCTGAGGCCTTAAACACACACAAGGGTACCGGACGCAGCATCTCAGTTGTGACGCTGCATTTCGTTCCCTTCTCAGGGAACAACAGTTACAGTCATAGCCTGAGATGTTAATATTAGATATTAGTTTAGTAATATCAGATTATTTTAGTAGTCAGATGTGTTAAGGACAACTGTGCATCTTTTGTCAATAGAGAAGAAATTGATGTTCTGGTCTCTGCTGAATGACATCAGGACTAAAATGTAAAATCTTTTGAGCAACAGAGAAACGCATACAGTTGACAACTAATTATCATTTTCATTTTCATTTCAAGTGCAGTTAAATTGATTGACTAGTTTCTCTCTTCTCTAACATTGATTACAGTTTGTGCATTTCACACAAATGTGTAATGTGGCATTAATGGTTCTGAAATGCCAAATAACCCTTTAACGTTTAACTCAACTCTGGCCCTCCAGTTTAGCTCAAACCTTAATCAAACTATCCTGTCTAATACATTCTAGTAATCCTAAAAACCTTAATTAGCTTGTTCAGTTGAGTTTGATTCAGGTTGGAGTTAAGCTGTAGGACAGGGGACCTGCGGGGGTCAGAGTTTTTCTATCCATCTTTGTGAATTATGAGTTGACTTGTGTGCAGTCTGGCAATATGCATTGTTTGTCTTATCTACAAATACACTAATGGCATATTTTCAATTAATCATTTATTTGATTTCATGGACAACAAAAGAATACACATAATTGTAAGTACAACTGTCTATGTATCTTTTTATCTGTTGTGTCTGCCATTATCATTGCATTGTCCATCTCATTAACTCTCTAAATTACTTGCTGACATGTCGATCCTTGCACTCTGTTTCTCTTATTGTTTCTTCTCTATTTATTTTTTTTATGCAAGAATTTTCCCCTGGTTGTCTCTTGAATTCTGTTTTATTTAGCCTGAATCGATAGCCATTGTTTTTATTCTAATTTCCAGATTTTTATCACACACCCTTGTGAATTGTGATTGTGCATGCTGCAAATGATATAACTCTTGTGACTGAGATATATCATGTCCACGCAGAAGGAGACGGAGACCATACTTGTACAGGAAGCGGGCCATCCACCGAGGACGACCATCTCCAGCAGAGGCAGAGGAGGAACCTGCTTGCAAACAAGCGGAAGAGCAGCCTGTGAATGCTTTTGCTGGCCGCCGTGAGAGACGCAAAAAGATTAACATGTCCGTCTGGGAGCAAAGGACAAACCAGCTGCGGAAACGTCGCAAGATGGCCAGTCGTGAGGTACTGTTTGGCAGTACTACAGAGGATCAGTTGGACACTCCAGTGAGTGATCATCACCAACAGAGCTGCATGTCCCCTGAGACAAGCCCTTTACACTTGCCAGAATCACCAATGTCTGTGGGGATGCCCCTGCCAGAGCCACCCATGTCTATCACTATTCCTCTCCCTGAACCTCCAGAGTCTGAGCCTTTGCCCCTGATGGGCTCGGGGCTGGACGAGAGGCCGAGCGTTAATAACCACCATTCAAATACAGAAAGGAAGCATCGTGTGGCAAGAAAGTTTCGGGCTGCTGCCATTGCAGGTGTAGCAGAGGGTGGGCGACACAAACGGCACAGACATCGAGAGCCCAGAACAGAGAGCCGAAATGCAGAGAATCACCAGCAATTTGGGTGCAGTGAGAAACAGGCTGAAGAGGGTGAGGGTAAAATGGAGGAAACACAGTCTAAAAACATGATGCACATGCATGAAACTGAAATGTCTGGCAAGCAAATTGAGAACCAGGAGGAATGCACAAGGTTAGAATACCATCGCAACTAATTTTATTTAGCAAGTTCACATGCTAGTTTACCTTATGTCACTGTTGACATTCTGTTACTGTTGTGCTTTGGTAAATAACTAATAATGAAGGAATTTAGAAATGTTACAATGGTAACTGCCAGTTTGGTTTTCTATTTGTAGAAGTTTTTCTGCAAGGCACAGAACAGAGCAAAGTTATGTGAAATTATTTTTCAAGGTCAAACATTCACACCTGTACATTTGTATTTAAGGGAGTTTGTGGGAGATGTGACAGGACTTTCCCAAGCATCTGGCCTTCATGAGCTTCAGTCTGTCTGTACTGGAATGGAGGATCAAGCAGAAAACCAGGAAACTCCATTTCTGAGGCACAAAGACGACTTTACATCAGAATCTAAATACATCACAGGGGAAGTCTCAGACATTGAGAACAACGGCAGCTATCTTAACCAGGAGGCGTGTATAACAGAAACCTGCATTAAAAGAGAGACGTCAGCCCAGCCTTTGTTGGAAATGGCACCAATGAGTGGTATTTGAGCTTCCCTCCATCCATCCATTCTGCTTATGTTTTTTTTTGATTGCATCTTTACTGTGCAATTCATACATACTGAGTATGATTCCTCTAGATTGGTCTTCTTGTACAGGTTTTTCTGTTATATCATACCAGTTTCTAGAGTGTCAGATGCTTTGGAAATGAAGCACCAAACCGAAACAGTTTGATAGTAAACAAAAATACAATATCTTTAAAATGTGAAATCAATCTAATTCTAATATTATAATATAAAGCCCCTAATACGTCTAGCTTCTTAAATGAGAAGTATGCAGCAAATACTATGAAGTTTGGTTAGCATAGTCTTTAATGTTAATGTTTTCTCCTCCCTTTTACAAGTTTATCTAAGGAAATGTAACTGGTCACAATTTCACGATTTGACATGTCTATTTTAAATCCTGTCATGTGGTTACAAATGCATTTTCAAAATTACAAATTTGCCATAATATCTCTTAAAGATCATAAAAGCTGGGTGCATAACGATTATAAAAGACGTATCAGAATGATGTTGGGAGTCAGTACAGCATGTCAGGCAATCTACAAAAACAATTACTACCTATTTGCATTTAGCAATGTTTGTACTCTGTAACTTTATCAGAACATATGTGTGAGAACCATTACTATAATACAATGTGCAATGATTGAAGTATGAGTTTGAAAT
Organism: Chrosomus eos; assembly: GCA_036326025.1. Lineage (NCBI taxonomy): Eukaryota > Metazoa > Chordata > Actinopteri > Cypriniformes > Leuciscidae > Chrosomus > Chrosomus eos. Next base: position 42,104,697 of record CM070823.1, read on the forward strand.
AAGCAGTTTTCAGCAATGAAGTGGCCATTGTGTTTGGTGTTTTTTCAGTAGGAAATTCTTAATGATCAAAGTGTAACAGTGAAGTAGTTCAGTGGCTGAGTCTTGAAGGAGGGGTGGACTGCAGCCATTGATTCTGTTTTCAAAGCGGATCATTTGCTAAAGTAAGGACAGATTTATTTAAAGAGACACAGAAGTGGGTCATCAATGCCTGTGGCAATCTCAGAAAATAAAGAGCAGTTTGTCTTTAGAGTATTCCGTTCCATTGCTGTAGTAATCTTGGTGCTGGGTGTTGCGTGAAAGCTAGGTTAGTGTTCACTCAGGCAAATCTACAGTAAATCTCATTCAGGTTATTTACATCTAATATATTTGTACTTAAATATCACTTAAAATAGTTATGAAACATGTCACACAATGGGCTGTGCATATGCCATAAGTGGAATGGAAAGCAAATTACCCAACTGCATCTCAGATAAGCAAAATCACAAGAAATTGTGGTCAAGATCAAAACCTAGGAGATACAGAGCCTAGCAACAGAGAGTCCAATGAGTTGCACCAAGAAAAGTATAGGCACAACAATTCAGAAATAACGTTTTATACAGTTAAATGCATGTTTAATGAAAGCCCAAACATATGTACTTTGAGACCAGCAACACAGCTTGCCAGCTATTTGCAATTATATATTTGCCCTGATATATTTACCCTGGCAATCACACTCCATTCACAGAGCCAAAGTCACTCAGAAATCTTATTGCAGCATATGAAATCGCTACATTTGATGAAGAACTTTTGCAAACATTAACAAAGTATGTTCTATATAAAGTATGAACGTATGTAGTATGAATGCAATGCCATGCAGGCATCAGTGGTGTCGCTTCCCCAACATTTACGACTCTTTTCCTGTGACCCCATGGGATAGTGTCCATCAGATACACGCTTCAGAATCTTAGAGAAAGCATTAGGTCATCCTGGTATTTCTTGTGTAATGTATTTATTTTTTTTTTAATACTTCAAATTCTGACATACTGTGCACTGCATACTATGTAATAGGGAAGTAAACGTATTTGGACGTAGGGGTGATAGGGGTTAAATCCTCAACTTTCTGGCGATTAGAAGTTTGCACAGGCTTTAAAGTTGATGCCCAAACTTGCCCTGTATCTGAGATGACTTGTTCTGATCTGACCTGCGACCGGTACTTTCAAATTTTAAAGGGGTCATGAAATGCCTTTTTAGTCTTATTATATTGTTGTCTGAGGTAGACTTATGAAGTTCGCTTGGTTTTTGCATTCAAAAACATCAAAATGAATAAGTAATAGGCTATTTTCTAACCTAGTTTTGAGCCTAGCTGAAAAACGCTCGGTTTTTATGGGCGTCTCGCATTGAAGACTTGGAAGTAAACGCCCACTGCTGTGAGTGGATAACCGTTTTGCATTAAAATGAGTTTCTACTCACCCGTCGATGCACTTGGGGGAAATTGTTTTGAAAACGTCCAATGTTGTAAAATGGCAACCGGAATGATTCGCCCATACATGTTCGACCCAGAGTCCGTGTGTTGCAATTCCTGTCAGATCCAATATAGACGGCACAGCACCGTTCTTTACTCTTAATCGGTCTGCAAATCCAGTCTTGTTTACAAAACAATCCTCAGTGAAATGAAGCGAAGAGACGGACAATGTTTTACCTCATCAGCTGGAGTGGAACGTCATGAAAAATAAAGTTTATCCATGCACTCCTATTGGAATCCAGAGGAAGCTTATGCAGCGACTGTCTTCTTCCACAACCAGGCACTCGGTAGCTCGATCCGGTTTGTCATCACGAGGTAGGCATCTATGTTATTTAGCTATGCGTGTAAAATGCGCGAATCGGTGGGCGGGGCTAAACCGGCCGTGTTGAAGTAGGCGTTGATCTTCTTCTGCGGGGGTGGTGTTTTATCCTCTTTGACGTCATAGTTCCCCACTTTGAAAAACGAGGCGTTTGCTGAGGCTGGTGTCATTAAAAGCATTTATTGGACTAACAAGGACGTTTTCAGTTCTGAAACTTACAGGATATTCTTATAATATGATGACCTCTCAGATGTCAAAAGCTCAAGGAAATTTTGATTTCGCAGTTCATCACCCCTTTAAAATGGAAACCAAACTGAACATCAAAATTGCACACTCAAATAACCTGTAAACATTTAACCTTGACAAAATTACAAAAACATTTTTGACAGAAAAAAAAACACTTCCCAAATAAACATTGTGAAAACACTCTTTCCACAACAGCACAATAATTAGTGTCTAAAATGCAGAGAGTTAATAACTAAATCATAAAGAATACACAGCAATAAATTGCATAAGTGTATTTAATGTAATATTATTTAAGGAACTTTTCACAAGGACATTTTTCACATGTTGCTTTTGTTCAATGTTCATGCATATTTAAATTCATTTTTCAAAATGTTAATTATTTAGTATAATTTGATTTCTTTGTCAAGTGAAATATAATTTTTGAAATATCAAAATAGAAATTCCGTTTTAGCCAAAGTAATTAATGATACAGCTAGCTAAGATCTGAAGTTAACTATTGCATATAAGTGTATTTTTGTAAAAAACTATTACAAAACCAAATCCAAATTTATGCATGAAAAACCGAAACCGAAAAGTCTTTTTAGATATTCTTGTGCTTGGGTCGGGTAGCAGATCTTTACTTACAAATAATAAAAAGCCACTATGATATATGGTGCATTACTTGAAAATAGGTTCAAGAATTGTCCTTTTTATATTTAGATGTAAATGAAGTGCTGAAATATTTGTTTTGTTCTCTTGATTTAACCCATCACAGTCAGTTTCAAAGATGTTGAAGCTAGTCAATCAGATAAAGCTGACGATGATGACGATGAAGATGATGATGATGAGAATGGAGGTGAACAGTCGACTGTCCCCAAACCTGACATACCAGACAGCATGTTCATATTCAAAAGCACAAATCCGTAAGTGTTTACACAATCTCACACCTATAGTTGTTTGTACAATATACCATGCATGACAAAATGAGACAAATATAACATCTAAACTATTTTTTTTTTCTGTAACTAAAGCATAAGAAGGATCTGCCACTATGTGGTGACCCTGCGGTACTTTGAGATGACCATCCTCCTGGTGATTGTGGCCAGCAGTATTGCACTTGCTGCTGAGGACCCAGTCAGCGCCGGTTCAGAGAGGAATAAAGTAAACTTTTGTATTTTAACATATTGAATTATTAAGGACACATATAATAAATTATGTAATGAGTATTTTGATTTTAAAGTGCCCCTATTTTGCTGTTTTAAATGTTCCTAATTTTGTTTTGTAGTCTCCTACAATAGGCTTACATGCATCCACGGAAAAAAAAAAAAAAAAAAAAAAATTGGAATAATATATATTGTACACCAGCTAATTTCTCACAAGGGTCTGAAAACAATTTGTTTAAAGATTCAGTTTCAGATTCAGATTCAGTTTCTGATTGGTCAGATGGCCCAGTCTGTTGTCATTTAGTCTACTCTGCTCTGATTGGTCAGATGGTTTAGCCTGTTGTGATTGGTCTACTCTGCTCTGATTGGTCAGATGGTTCAGCCTTCTGTGATTGGTCTACTCTGCTCTGATTGGTCAGATGGTTCAGCCTGTTGTGATTGGTCTACTCTGCTCTGATTGGTCAGATGGTTCAGCCTGTTCTGATTGGTCTACTCTGCTCTGATTGGTCAGATGGTTCAGCCTGTTGTGATTGGTCTACTCTGCTCTGATTGGTCAGATGGCTCAGTCTGTTGTGATTGGTCTACTCTGCTCTGATTGGTCAGATGGCCCAGTCTGTTGTGATTGGTCTACTCTGCTCTGATTGGTCAGATGGCTCAGTCTGTTGTGATTGGTCTACTCTGCTCTGATTGGTCAGATGGCTCAGTCTGTTGTGATTGGTCTACTCTGCTCTGATTGGTCAGATGGTTCAGCCTGTTGTTATTGGTCTACTCTGCTCTGATTGGTTGGTCAGATGGTTCAGCCTGTTCTGATTGGTCAACTCTGCTCTGATTGGTCAAATGGCTCAGTCTGTTGTTATTTGTTCTATTCTGCTCTGATTGGTCAGATGGCCGGCCCAGTCTGTTGTGATTGGTCTACTCTGCTCTGATTGGTCAGATGGCTCAGTCTGTTGTGATTGGTCTACTCTACTCTGCTTGGTCAGATGGTTCAGTCTGTTGTTATTGGTCTACTCTGCTCTGATTGGTCAGATGGTTCAGCCTGTTGTGATTGGTCTACTCTGCTCTGATTGGTCAGATGGCCCAGTCCGTTGTGATTTGGTCTACTCTACTCTGATTGGTCAGATGGCCCAGTCTGTTGTGATTGGTCTACTCTGCTCTGATTGGTCAGATAGCCCAGTCTGTTGTGATTGGTCTACTCTGCTCTGATTGGTCAGATGGCTCAGTCTGTTGTGATTGGTCTACTCTGCTCTGATTGGTCAGATGGCTCAGTCTGTTGTGATTGGTCTACTCTACTCTGATTGGTCAGATGGTTCAGCCTGTTGTGATTGGCCTACTCTGCTCTGATTGGTCAGATGGCTCAGTCTGTTGTGATTGGTCTACTCTGCTCTGATTGGTCAGATGGCCCAGTCCGTTGTGATTTGGTCTACTCTGCTCTGATTGGTCAGATGGCCCAGTCTGTTGTGATTGGTCTACTCTGCTCTGATTGGTCAGATAGCCCAGTCTGTTGTGATTGGTCTACTCTCCTCTGATTGGTCAGATGGCCGAATCTGTTGTGATAGGTCTATTCTGCTCTAATGGGTCAGGTGGCCCAATCAGTTGTGATGGTCTACTCTGCTCTGATTGGTCAGATAGTTCAGTCTGTTGTGATTGGTCTACTCTTCTCTGATTGGTCAGATGACCCAGTCTGTTGTCTACTCTGCTCTGATTGGTCAGATTGCTCAGTCTGTTGTGATTGGTCTACTCTGCTCTGATTGGTCAGATGGGTCAGTCTGTTGTGATTGATATACTCTGCTCTGATTGGTCTACTCTACTCTGATTGGTCAGATGGTTCAGCCTGTTGTGATTGGCCTACTCTGCTCTGATTGGTCAGATGGCTCAGTCTGTTGTGATTGGTCTACTCTGCTCTGATTGGTCAGATTGTTCAGCCTGTTGTTATTGGTCTACTCTGCTCTGATTGGTTGGTCAGATGGTTCAGCCTGTTCTGATTGGTCTACTCTGCTCTGATTGGTCAAATGGCTCAGTCTGTTGTTATTTGTTCTACTCTGCTCTGATTGGTCAGATGGCCCAGTCTGTTGTGATTGGTCTACTCTGCTTTGATTGGTCAGATGGCTCAGTCTGTTGTGATTGGTCTACTTTGCTCTGATTGGTCAGATGGCTCAGTCTGGTGTGATTGGTCTACTCTACTCTGATTGGTCAGATGGTTCAGTCTGTTGTGATTTATATACTCTGCTCTGATTGGTCTACTCTACTCTGATTGGTCAGATGGCCCAGTCTGTTGTGATTGGTCGTAAAGGTAACGTCTATTACCATATCTGAATTTCAGCTCGGGAGGCTTCCTCAGCGCTTGATACACCTCGATACGAACATTAACGATGGAAGTGATACTGGAATTGCTGACGACTTGTTTCGGCAGTGCAAATGCAAATCTTTCTTTTAGGAGACAATAACTTTATTGGTTGTGCACTAATCTTTCAAACTTTTTCAGACCTCTACATTTACAAACTGTTATATTACACACTGCATGAAAGGTAATATCCGAAAAAGCATAAAAGGGGCACATTAAATCAGCATGCCGATTCTTGTCCGATTCTTTGTGTTTTGACATGCCGCATGCATGCCGATTCTTTGTGTTTTGACACAAAAATGCAAATAAAAGTGACAGGGTTGTTTACTGTGTTTGCAGGTTCTCCGTTACTTTGATTATGTTTTCACTGGCGTTTTCACATTTGAGATGATTATAAAGGTATCTGCTTTCTTACTTCAAACATGATTTGAATAACTGTTAAATTAAAGGTTTTGTACGGAATTTTGATAACTTCATGACATGCCCTCTTCTAAAACCCTGCCTTTCAAAGACATTTCACCTAACCCGATATCAGGAAACTCCAAATCATTGACTGGCAGTTAGCCTTTATGATTAGCTAAAAAGGTGTGGGCTTCTCCCCTAATACTTTTACAATTCTAGGGACAACATAGAGACAGATGTGATATGTAATTCACTTATTATTTTTTTTGTATATATAGATATATAGGTAAACATATATAGAATTTTACTTATAATATACCAAAAATTATATATTCTCTATTCTCTATAATATTGTAATATGCCATTTTATACAGATGATTGACCAGGGCCTCATTCTTCATGATGGATCATATTTCCGGGACTTGTGGAACATTCTAGACTTTATTGTGGTGGTTGGAGCTCTAATTGCCTTTGCATTGACGTAAGTATTTCAAGTGATATCCATTGTTTGCATAAAGTCAGATTTCTGATGATAATATTAACCTGTAATCATTTTGCTTTAGAGACATCTGGGGATAACTCCAGATTCCAGACCGGATAACATTGAATAACTTTAAACAAATATGTTCCCCTACCTAGATTTTTGCAAAACTCCAAAAATGTACCTATACATACAATTGACTGCAGTTTCCAGCTTAAATTCACCCAAAGATGAAAAAAAAAATCTTCACTCACCCTCATGTCTTTCCAAACCCGTAAGATTTCGTTTGTCTTCAAAACACAAATGAAGATATTTTAAATTAAATCTAAGAGATTTCTGTGCCTCCATTGACAGTCCACGCAACCACCACTTTGTCGCTTCAATAAGTTCATAAAGAGATTGAAAAACTATATGAATTGGGGCTGGACGATACAGCAAATTATCACAAATTTACATAGTCTGATATGCATATCACAACGGCTTGCGATAACTGCATGATTTTAAAAATTCAAAAAAATTATAAAAAGTTTTAGGTTGACGCAGACAGCAGAGAGTAGACTGAACTCATGATTGTTACATAAGAGTGAAATGCTTAATGTTGTTAAATGCAATAAGCGAAGTACTCACGCACACAGAACAGCGAGTAATCCTTAATTCAGTTCTCTTCCTCAGATTATATGGCCAAATACACACAAGTTATTAATTAATAACGAAACTGTATTCTAAAGTCTTACTGATATAGGCAAGTAGGTGAACTTCTATAATTGGATATTAATTGTGAGTGAGTGTGGTTGATTAGTCGTTTTATTTTCAGGTCTCAGTGGATAACCAGACCATTATTTTCCTGGCTAGAAGTCAATCATAGGGACAGAGGTAGTTTTTTTTATGTTAGGAAACTTTGAAGTTGCCAAAAAGCAGGATTTAAGTGTAGTTCTGCCCAGATTAGGCCACTCTAGTCATTAATGACCATCAGCATCAAAGTCTTTATTTTTACTGGAACCTGTCCATTCTTACAGTGCAGTCACATTAGCAAAAGGTTCATTTTCTATGGTTAATAGTGTAGCGATGTATTAAAACAAACAGCTTTATGTTGGTCTACTACATGACCGGTGAATTTCCCATTTGCGTGGATTTTGAAATTGCTGAATTTTCCCCCTGAAAATTCGAAACAAAGTTAAATGTGACCACACATTTAGGCTCCTGTTGACAACAGTACTAGACCGAGAATAGTAGACCTGTGGGTTTATGTGTTATTTGATAGATTGGGAAGGTTGGAGTCCAGAGGATCACTCTCAGTATAAAGCTGGTGGCAACTGCACTAGTGGAGGTGGTGTGTTAAGAGATTTGGCTATATGAGATATCAACATCCAAATGCAGTCTATAAATTTCATATGCTTTCTTAATAGCAGGCCAAATCCTGTTCTATTTTTAAAGCATCTTGCGGGCTGATTCAGAGCAGGCTATGGGCCCGTGGGCTGTACTTTGGACACCCTTCATTTAAGTTATATAAGTCCACAGTGGTTGGTTACTGCTCTTGTATGCTTGATGTTTGCTAATATATTCTATAATGGTACACATACAAATTTCACACACACATATAGTTACTTTCTGATTTATGCTAGCCATTTTGAAGAATATATGTGAAATATGATCTTAAATATATATTATCTTCAGTTGAATATAAGAGTCTATATGGGAAACAATTGAGAGAAGTCGTAAATTCCACATCAGAGAGAATTCCACAGGTAATATCTTATTAATATTATCTGAAAACCGCCAAGCATTAGACATCTGTACAAAAAGAAAATATTTATTAGCAGATAATAAGATTGCTCACAATTTATAAAAAATGTTAAGGGTAATTTTACCTTTAAAAAAAAGCATATTTGTTTGTGTCGTTATTTAAGGAAATATTTCTGTAAAAGGATATTCTAGACTTTCAAAAATATGCTCTGGTTGAGCTCAGGCACTAGCTTGATTATTTAATGGCTTTACACACACTTGAGATGTTCATGTGTTCTTTCTCTTTTAATGCTTCTCTGTTATTGTTTTGGATTGTGTCTCTGTGGCCGCCAGGAATTTAATGGGGTAACAGCAAATGCTTCTCATTTGTCTCATTGTCTGTCCATTTTAATATCAATTCGGATGCCACCGATCATTTATTTGTGTGTGTGTGGGTGTTTGTTTGTGTGTGTGTGTGTTAATATAGTGATGTCTGATCCATGTTTGCAATTACTAACGAACAAATTTTCATTCATTCTCTCAGTATATCAGCCATACATAGATATTTTTAGGTTATGCATTATATATTACGGCTGTCAATTTAACTTGTTAAGTTAGTGTGATTCATTATTTAAAAACAATGTATGCAATTAATCATGACCTCTTGCCCATTAATACATTTTCATAAGAAGAAATATCATTATCATTAAAGCAGTCCAAGCTTGAAGAGCCACCTTCATGTATTTGAATGAATTAGTCTCAAGACACATTTTTCAAACACTGATTTTAAAATGGCACCATCTTATCAGTGTACTTAGGTTTTTGTTTGATATATTGACGATATGTCAGTCGGCTTATACTGACACCTAACGGCATGGATGCAGAATAATGCAAATCTTTCAGTTACCAATTCAACTTTCAATATGCAATTCACAGCGAGCAAAGATGACTTTTTATGAGTAAGAGCATCCATTAACATAGGGCTAGCATAACCCTTATTAACATAAGACAAAGTGAGTAGTATTCAGCTGGCCATGTGAGCTCAACATATTGGCCCTCATGTGACCCGCTCCATGCAAAATAAAAACACTTTTTTTGCGTTACTGATATGAATTTACATACTTTTTAAATACATTTTTTAAAAGAGCTGTTACTTTTATATGACATTTTTAATTTTGATTTGGGGGGCTAATATATATGATTAATTGCAAGACATTTTATATAAATGTTTTATTTATTGACAGCCGTAATACTTGTGTGGGCATTTTTTATTTTCTTTTTAAAAATGTTTTCAATAATAAATATTAAAATATTTTAATATGTTTTGTTAATCACAGAAACAACAAAGGCAGAGACATAAAGACCATTAAGTCCTTGAGGGTTCTCAGAGTTCTCCGCCCTCTCAAGACCATCAAAAGACTTCCAAAGCTCAAGGTATCTGCTCTTTCACATTTTATATATATGTTTAGATCAGCATGCTTTTCATCCCTCCAATTCTGCCTTTATTCAGTTTGCCTACCACACTAAAAATATTCCGGTCCCCATTTGTAGATGTCCAGGCTGCAGATATATATCTCTAATAAATATCTAGTTCAGTCATGAAACTCTAGATGGCGCAGACTGATAGATCCTTTACATGAATTCTGCGACCAATCACATCATTATCGCATGGCACAAGCTGATAGTATTTAAATAGTCTGGTCCATTGTTTGCTGTAGGCTAGTCCTGCTGTGGGGCTATCAGAGTCTCTCCACCTCCCCCAGCTCCACCTGCCTAAATTTAAGCATGTCTATTTATGCAGAAGCATATCTTACAAGCTTACAGCAGCATGTCTGTGTATCTAAAGGCAGTAGCAATAACTTAAAATCAGCAGAGTAGCAGATCTACTCCGCCAAGACCAAATGCAGTAACATTGCCATATTCAATAACATGCTAAAACTATTTCTATTCATGAGTTGTCATGATTAAAATTACAATCAGTACCTGTACTGTACCACCTTGATCTATAACTATCTTTAATAAAAAATGCTATGCTGTAGTTATTTCTTTTAAGTAATAAAAGAAACAAATTTTTAGTATATACTCTATATGTGTTATGTATTTCAAACACTTATACACTCTAGTCAAGAAATATTCCAAGAATATTCCTTTGAAACAGTCTTACAAAAACACTCCATTTAATGAGTTAACTCATTAGGACGCTCAGATGTCCACATATGAGTAATCCCTCTGTGAATAATTAAAAGTAGGCTAAATATAACATGCAGCACTTGACATTTTTCATTTTAAATCAATATGCAGTAATATTCAGAGCCAGAATTTTCAGAATTATCATCAGACCATTTAGCTAAACCATAATTGAATTAGTGATGGGAGATCTTTGGGGATAGGGATGACAAAGACATATGAAGTTACTGGTCATGTGCACTTAATTCCCAATTAAGTGTACATTTATTATATATATATTATATATATATATATATATATATATATATATATATATATATATATATATATATATATATATATATATAATTGCGGATTGATTGTTTAGTTATACTGTATGTAACTCATCATTTGTTATACCGTACATGCCAAAAAGTGGCATATGAAACTCGCCTGTTTGAAGATATGTAATATGATAATTATTTCTTCTGTTTGAATGTTTTGTGTCATGCAGGCTGTGTTCGATTGTGTGGTCACATCCTTGAAGAACGTCCTCAACATTCTCATCGTGTACAAGCTCTTCATGTTCATCTTTGCTGTCATTGCAGTGCAGCTCTTTAAGGGAAAGTTCTTTTACTGTACTGATGGCTCAATGGGCACCCAGAAAGAATGCCAGTAAGTGCAGAAATATGCCATATATTTTAAAGGGTACCTATTATGGCATTTAAAATGTTCCTAATGTTGTTCTGGGAGTCCCCAACAACAGTTTTACATGCATGCAATGACAAAAAACACTTTTGTTGTCTTATAATATGCATTTATTTTTACCTGATTTGCTCAGCGATTCCCAAATGATTCGTTTGACGACTCATTTTTCAAACCCCGCCTTTGCGTGACGCTAATCGGCGGTGATTGGTCAGATGACGCAGTCAGTTATTTTTCGCGTTAACCCAAAGCTTAAATTGATAAAGCACTGCAGTACTACAATACGCTCTATTCTTTATGACAACTCCAATAACAACGACAAACATTTTACATATTTTAAAAAACACACACACACAGCTTGGAGACCTAAGCGCTGAGCGTAACTGATACACACACACACACACACACACACACACACACACACACACACACACACACACACACACACACACACACACACACACACACACACACACACACACACACACACACACACACACACACACACACACAGCTTGGAGACCTAAGCTGCGTTGAGCGTAACTGACAGACACACACACACACACACACACACACTTATTGAGCATGCTACAAACCCCATTAAAAGCAACAATTATTAATAGTAGTTACAGGTTGTGATTCGGAGGATGAAGCCGATCCAAATAAACTTGGTACTGAACGTTCCTTCAGTATCAGGCGACTCGCGAATGCATAATCCACACATGAAAGCATTTGTGTTTGTAAAGGAATCGTCATTAAAATAACGCAAACACAGCTCAAGGTGGCTATACTTGTGTGGTATAGTTTTAAATATAAACTCTAGCCACTGATTCTTCTCATGCTTGTCCCTGGGCAGTGAAAAAAAAGTTCGCTTTTGATTCGCACTTCAGAACAGCGTCTCGTCGACATGTTGTTTTCACTGTTTTCTGGCGCGCGCAATGAGTGGGCGTGTCTTATTCAAATAACTTGTACAAGTGACGTACGAAAGTTAGAGAAAATGCATCGTTCGTCTATCGATTCATATCAGCGATTCAGAGTCGACACTTACTTTTGAGAGACAATAACTTTGTATACGGTGAACTTTCATATTTTAAACTTTGCAGGATGTTTTTGTTCACTTAGATCTATGTTACACACTACATGAAAGGTAATTTTCAAAATTCCATGATAGGTACCCTTTAAGAGAGAAGGTGGAGAATGTTCACAACAAGCTAATTTATGACTTTTAGTGCAAGATATCCTTACTAACATTGTAGATAGACTGTAGGAAAACTAAAACTAAACTTGGCTTACAGTGATAACTATTTACGATCTACTATTTAATATAACTATTTACCATATATTCCCTAAATAGTGTGGGATTCAAATTATACAACACTTAATTTGGAGATGATGCTAATATACAGTTGTAATCGAAATTATTCAACCCCCATTCAGGTTTATTGGCAAAATGTTCAGGCTGTTTGCAATTAACAAATCAAACAAAAGTAATTGAAATAGCTCTACAAATGTTTTGAGTGGTTTCCCCAAATTCAACTAAAATGTCTTCTGCAGTCTCAAAATTATTCAACCCCTTCATGGCAAGCATCTATAGTACTTAGTAGTAGTAGTAATTTCTCAAGTACTACTTGACCTGCTGCAAACGAGATGTATAACCAGACAGCAGCTTCTGGTAGCGTTTCTGAGGAATCTGAGCCAGTTCCTCATCAGCAATGGCCTTCAGTTCAGTAATATTCTTGGGTTTGCGTGCTGCAACCATCTTCTTCAAATCCTACCAGAGATTATCTATGGGGTTCAGGTCAGGTGACTGTGATGCCACTGTAGACTCTTCCAGGACTTCTTCTGAAGCCAAGCCTTGGTGGAATTTGAGGTATGCTTGGGATCATTGTCCTGTCGGAAAGTCCAGTGACACCCAAGCTTCAGCTTCCTCACTGACGGCATGACGTTTTCTCATAGAATTTCCTTATATTTCAATTAATTCACCTTGCCTTGCACATGCTGCAGGCTTTCAAGCCATTTCAAGTTTGATTTTTACATGTTATAAAGTGCTGATATCTAAGTGGCTGAGTTGTTTCTTACTTTTTAATTAGCCTTCCCATTCCCTAACGCGGAACACGCATTAAAACAAGTGGCGGGATTTATCACGTGAATCATATCCAATCACAGCACGATGGAGGCATTGCCTTTCTCACATGACTTCCCCCCATTCATTCTCAATTACCCCCCACTAAACCCACCACACGCTTAAAGTAACACTAAGTATTTTTTCAACCTTCATAATATATTTCCAAGACCCTTGTGATGGTACATCGACTTAAAATAAGTTAAATGACTCGTCTGCCATAGCCTGACGGGGTCTGTATCGCTTTTACTGGCACTATGTAACTTCGGGTTTCGGGTAGGAACCCGTGCACAAAAAAGAACTACAAAACTCGACTGCTTTACGTCAAGCGCTACAATAGTCATTATTTCGTTTTTCTTCGATTTCTGATGTCGCAACACATCATCCTTTCATGAAATCATGTAACATACTCTACCTTGTCTGTGGAGATCGTTCATTCTGAAGCCGGTGCTGGGTAAACAGCGAGCGTGCGTGCGACGGTAGGATAAATTATTTACGACAGCGGCAATGGACAATTTAGTTTCCAACCAGCAGGGCGACCGAAGAGGAAAATTTACTTAGTGTTACTTTAAGTGGATCTGTTAAAAGTCAATGGTCTCAGGGGAGGCAAGAGAGACGTGGCGTCCCACTGTATCTTCACCTGCTGGTGACAGAGTTTCTTTAGAAAAAACAGTGATCTATACACTTTTTGTAATATTTATGTTGTTTTATTTTTGAAAATATGGATCATTTTATCATCCAATTTTTTTGAGGAGGAACTGCCCCCATATATATATATATATATATATATATATATATATATATATATATATATATATATATAATATATATATTATATATATATATATATATATACCATCCTTGTGTACCATCACAAGGGTCTTGGAAATATATTATGAAGGTTGAAAAAATACTTAGTGTTACTTTAAGCGTGTGGTGGGTTTAGTATTTTATATATATATATAGTAATGATATGTTACCATTATTGTAGTTTTAAAACCATTTCCAAACCAATAATTTGCAAACCATGTAGACATTTTTGCAGAGTAATAAATAACTTTAAATAAATAGTCTTTCTGGGTTGGGACGTTTTTATTTGCAATATTTCTACAGAGTAAATCAAACTATTGTATTTCAAAAGTACAGAAAATACAGGACAATTCTGGTAAAGCTGTACAATGGTCAGTAACTTTTCAGTTATATTTTCTCGGTGTGCACCTGTTTTTAATTGTTTTGTGTTATGTAGGGGCTACTACATTGACTATGCGAGGGACAGGAAGGAGGTGAAGAAGAGGGAGTGGAGGAGACACGAGTTCCACTATGATAATGTCCTCTGGGCTCTTCTTACACTCTTCACTGTGTCCACGGGAGAGGGCTGGCCACAGTAAGTCCATTTATTTATATATCGCACAGGACTTTGTATATTGTTGATTGTTTTTTTTGTTTTTGTTTTACATAAAATCTTCACCCTCTGAATCATTTAATTCTAATTTAAAATCAGTAGCTTTGTTTGCCTTGCTATTAGGCTGAAACTGCTTGATGGTTTCGAGACGCTCCATAAGCATGTTAATATATCAGGTCACACTAAATGGCTTGGTGAAGTAGGGCTGTTGGAAGCTCTGGATGTTTCTTACTGTATGTTATGGAGCATCAAGACTGAGCATTTGGAACAGGCTTGTGCACAATTCAGAATTGAATTGAGAATGACTCCTTAATTCCAATTCAATTCTTGAATTTGAATTGAATTTGAATTGATGTCAAAAACAGGATCTAGAATTACAATTCGAATTTGAATTAAAGGAAGCAGAATTGCAATTCAAAAGAAATTCTAAGAAATTCATATAGATATTTTAAGTGAAGTGTTTAACAATGAAGCTTTACAGTATATGTCAGATATGATTGCATTACATATTCTATAAATTATATTAGTTTGAACTACTAGTACAGATTACATTTACATGAAATATTTCCCCCAGCAATGAATGTTAAAAGCTCTATTCACAGAACAAATAATTAAGTTTGATTTATTGTAATTGTAATTTTGTGGAACATGATAGAACATGACTCCATTTCCCAGAATTACTTTAGTATATATATATACACTGTGAAAGATATTTTAGCAATTTGGTTATTTCAACTTATTTTTTTAACTAGATTGTCCAGACAACAAGAAATTTTAAGTTTTCTTGTCCTCAACTTATCGAAATAAGTTAGTTAAACTAAAAAAAACCCATGCAAAAAGATAACTCAAAATAATGAGTTAACTTTTTTTACAGTGTATATTTACTTACTTATATTTAAATATATATTATACTTTAGTATATATTTATTTATTTATTTTTTAGAACAAAATGTATGCAGGGTTCCCACTGAACAAAATGATGTCCAAAAGATGTCTTTTCAACGTCTTTGTCACAAAAATTGAACGTTGAAAATTACATTGAAATAAACATGAGTTTTAATTTAATGCATCCTGAGAGGGTTTAACCTGGTCCAGAAACAGTATAAATTAAATATAAATGAGACCATAAATGATGTTGAAAATATGTCCACAATGGCCACATTTGAACAGTTTTCAACCTTGTACGAAGAGGGTCCATGAACGTCTATATCGGACGTGCAGAACACGTCAAAAAAAGACGTCATAAAAACTTTCATTCTGGCTCCTCAGTGGACGTTTTTTCAACGTTCAACTTTTGTGACAAAGACGTTGAAAAGACATCTTTTGGACATAATTTTGCTCAGTGGGTTGAGGAGTGAGTTAACTGTAATAAAATTATGTTATTGAATTACAAAATTAATGTAATTGTATTTAATTGTATTACTGAGGTAAAATTTGTAATTTAATTAGTTACCAATCAAATTAAAAGGAAATTGCTTTACATTTACATTAATCCTAATAAAAGTAATCCAAACCACATTTATAATGGGTAACTTATAACAGTAAGCAATTACATTTCCAAAGTAACCTTCCTAACACTGAATGTATGAGATTCAACACATTCTTTCTGTTGTGTGACTGTGTGGAATTTCTTAGAATTGCCATGAATTTAATTCCACTTCCTGTCATTCCAATTCAAATTCAAATTCAACCTCTTGTGGGGCGGAGTCAATTCAATTCAAATTCCAATTCATGAATTGAATGGAGGCCAATTCTGAAATTCAGAATTTTGCACAAGCCTGATTTGGAAACATGTGATGCATTTTTGGTCAGCTCCCAAGATTGTTCTGCACATGGAGAGGTCTGAGAAGGATGGGGACTGGAAGGAAGAGTCCTGTCAGTGCTGGGCTATTTTGTTGGTTTCTCGAGTACTAGTAACACATCTGCCGAGGAAACGTGTGTCAGTATAGATTTAGCTCTCTATGTTTTGGTGTCAGACAGGTTGCCCTAAAAAATATGGGGATGTACGTATGAATATAGGTGAATACGTAAGGGATGCAATAATTTTTTTTCAAGTTGTTTAGTTCTAGTTATACACATATAGGCAATGCCCTTCTTTATGCATGACTGCTTGCTTAAAGACAAGATGGTGAAAGAAATTACCATATTCTAATTACTGAAACAGTTCAAATTCATTTTGAATGAATTAATATGTTAACAAGGTTTTACTGCTCATTAAACTATCCAAAATCAGAGGACTGAAAGCCATAACAACGAAGCTCTGGGCTTTGATTCCGTTGGGCTCAATATGCCAGAGAACCTTCTGTGTAAGAGCAAATCGAATCCAAAAATGCCAGAAACGTCAGCAAATGTCAAACATGAAAGAGCTGGGCTTCTCTTCAAACATAATAGATGTCACATTGTGAAAGCTTTGGCAGTGTTGAATGAACAAAATCAATTAACAGTTACCAGAACTTGTCTGTATAGTATAGTAAATGTAAAAGTACAGTAAATGTGCTGTGCAAAAGTCTAAGGTGCTTCACAAAAACATTTATTTTAAGACAGTTATTGATGTTTTACTTTAGTGCACTATTAGGAAATATCAATTGTAAATTTCCAAACATTGCAATTGCAAATATTATAAGTGAAATGTTTGAGTGAACAAAAACTAGTCATAAAAACAGATGGTATGGCCCTGAAAACATCAGTTTAGAACCAGAATATGGGGCATGACACCTCTGTTTGTTATGATTTGTATGTTACAGGGTTATAGCCGAAACAAATGTACATTTAGGAACCATGTGGAGAGATGTTTATTTAATAGCCGATGTAAAGAATCAGAGTTTGAAAAGGCAGGGAAAACAAAGTGGACTGTTATTGATTAATTCAATTTGGGTTGAGTAGCATGTCTGTAAGGAAGATGTAGGCTGAGTGGAATCCATAAGCGGGTCTTTATTGTCAATAATAGTCAATAGTCACATCTCGTAGTCAGGTCACAGGCATTGGTCAAAGCACAGGTAAAACAATCCAAAGGCAGACAAATCCAAAAAAAAAAAGAGCAATCGAGCAAAACAATAGTCATAACAGTAATCATCAAAAGAGAATGGTAGAACGCTTAGTAAGGCAGAGAACTGGTAATACTTTGCAATAAGGTATATATAGCACATGGCTTAAATACAGAGTGACAGGAAATGACATGACAGGAAATGATGTGGTAGGAACAGGAAGTAACAGAGTTCTCTGGTGGACTGGTGCCTGATCAAACGTTACAATGTCTATGAAGAAGCAGGAAGAGATTTAATGCTGCATATTTTAGTCTTTTACAGACTGTGATTTAAACGTTTTGACAGCTATTAACTTTTTATATTTTCATTTTTAAAGAAATTGTATGTACATTTATAAAACTATATTTTGTGTAATATTACATTGGCATTACATTTCAGAAAACTAGTTAAAAGAATAGTTCACCCAAAATTGAAAATGATCCCATAATTTGCTCACCCTCAAGCCATCTTAGGTGTATGACTTTCTTATTTCAACCAAACACAATCGGAGTTATATTGAAAAATATACGTTATTATATAAGAAAATAAGTTCATCCATCCATCATAAAAGTAATCCATACGGCTCCAGGGGATTAATAAAGGCCTTCTGAAGTGAAGCGATGCGTTTTTTGTAAGAAAAATATCCATATTTATAACTTTATAAACTATTATCACTGGCTTCCAGTAATGGCTGTACGCAGGTTGAGTTCCGGTGGAAGAGTGACCTCTGACCTGACGCATGACATGTAGGAGTAGCGTTAGCTTAGGTGAGAGTAGACGCGTCCGTTGAAGTCAGTTCAGGGTGGATTAGTTTGGTTCAAGAACTGTGTACATTTTCTCAATTATGGAATTGAGTTGAGTTCAATTCAGCTGATATCATCATACAGCTCAGTTCTCATCCGATAGGGTCAGTTCAGTCAAATCAATAATATTGCTGTAATTATGAATGGTTAAAAGATGACTTTCATTATTGGCTGAATTAATTGGATGCATTCATTATTTGTTCATGTCCCTGCTTTCTACAGAGTTCTTCAACACTCCGTGGATGTCACTGAAGAAGACCACGGCCCAAGCAGAGGAAACCGAATGGAGATGTCCATTTTCTATATAGTCTACTTTGTGGTTTTTCCTTTCTTTTTTGTCAACATCTTTGTTGCTCTCATCATAATCACATTCCAGGAGCAGGGTGACAAAATGATGGAGGAGTGCAACTTAGAGAAAAACGAGGTGAATATACATTCATATACAATGAATGTATGCAATATGCAGTGAGTAAAAAGCCAAATATATTACCTCAATATCCAGTAGATTGGATTACCCATCAAGCTTTTTTTTATATATATATATATATATATATTCCATGTTGCTAGGTTTTATTAACAACCATTTAGCATCATTAAATGATAGTAACACACAATACACTATAAATAAAGCTATTCTGCTAAGTTTTCAATCTGCAGCACTAACCAGCATGTTCCTTCACTGCTTTCTTATCTCACTCTTTCAGCGGGCATGCATTGACTTTACTATCAGTGCAAAACCCCTAACAAGATACATGCCTCAGAACAGGCAGACCCTCCAGTACCGATTGTGGCACTTTGTGGTGTCGCCCTCATTCGAGTACACAGTTCTAGTCATGATTGCACTCAACACAGTAGTGCTCATGATGAAGGTATAACTTTCAAAATGCAATAACTTGAAAACAATTATGTTAATTGAAAAAAAATGAGGCTATATAATTGTAATGTTTTATTTGAATTTATTTTATATTAAATGAAAAAAACTTGAGTGCCCATTAAATGGTCTTGAACTTGCTGAAATATAATCTTTTGAGGTGTATACATAATTTCTGATTTGATAACCTTAACACTTTTCAGTACCACTCTGCGCCAGCTGCCTACGACATTGTCCTGAAGCACCTCAACACAGCGTTCACTGTGCTGTTCTCTCTGGAATGCATCTTAAAGATCATGGCCTTTGGATTCATAGTGAGTTTAATGACATAACATTGATGTTAATGAGTGTCCTTCAAAGGAGAATACATCTATAATGTATTTGAATTGATTTACTTGTTTATTGTTTACATTCACAGAACTATTTCCGTGATACATGGAACATCTTTGATTTTATCACAGTGCTGGGCAGTATAACTGAAATTGTGGTAGATTTACAGGTAGGAATATTTCACATCTATGGGTCTGAATATGAATCAAAGAGTGTGTAACACTGCTGTCACTAGGGTTTCTGGGCCCCTTCTAGGGTTTGTTAGCTCTGGCCCTCCTCTTTTTAACTTGTTTCATAAAAATATTTAAAAATAATTTAAACAAGATAAATTGTCTATCAAGTAACCTTTGTCACAAGTACACAATTGCTTTTCTCTCTCTTTCGATTTAGTCTGTGAACACCATCAATATGAGTTTTCTAAAGCTTTTCCGGGCAGCTAGACTCATTAAACTGTTGAGACAAGGCTACACAATACGGATTCTGCTGTGGACGTTTGTTCAGTCCTTCAAGGTAAAATTACTTTTGCACTAAATGCATAGCTGTCCTTCATGGTCATGAAAAACCTGAAGGGAAAAAAACCCCAAGTAATTTTACAAATGTTATTTCCAGGTCTGGAAAATGTATAGAAATTACTAACATTTTAGTCATAGTAGTCATGGAAAAGTCATGGAAAATATATATTTTTAGTTTTGTTCAGTTCAGCATCAACAACTAAAAAAAAAAAAAAAAAAAAATGTTGCAAACCTTTTTTTTTTTTTTTGATAGAGCTTGTTTTCAGTTCTGTCTGTACAGAATCTGCATCTTTATGTGATTTAACATTTTTAATCTCTTCTTGTTTCAGGCTCTTCCATATGTTTGCCTCCTCATTGCCATGCTTTTCTTCATTTACGCCATTATTGGCATGCAGGTAGGTCTTTCATACCAATACATATGGCAGTTGTCAAAAATTATGTAAACTTTACAAATGTCATGTCTTGCCTGTGTTTTTGGTGTCCTAAGACTCTTATTTTGAAGTTTATTTAATTTCATTTTTCCTGTTTTCTTTGTTTCTAATCAGTCTGTATACTCAGTACAACACCGTAATCCCATCGACCAAAACGCACCAATAGAGGGGTGTTTTTCACACGAGAGCGTGATGTCCCATAATCATTGTGTACATTGTTTTCCTCCTTCTGAGAACAGCTGTTACATGAACTCAGTCCTTTGTCTGTTTTCATCTATTGACAAGAAATAATCAGTTCATCATCATTAGTGGTGGAGATGGAATTCCACTTGTGCTTGAGGTGTCGGGTCATCGCTGCTATTGCAGTTCCTCGTGTAAATAGATCGTAGCATTTTCATGATTCAACAATTGTTAGTAGACAGGTCTCGCTTGATCAGTCCCATAGATCGAAGCCCCTTCCTATAGGGCCATACATCAGACTTGATATGATCACCGGGTTGTCTTTAACCGGGGTGGTGGTTCCAGTTATTAACTTAATTGCAGCGACATTGTCTGGAGACCAGTATTTTCCAATCTTCAACTTATAACTTATAACATCCCGCTACTATGGATACATCAAGGATGGTAATCTTATGGCCATCATCTACCATTATGTCAGGTTTTATGAAGCTCGTCTTCTTAGGTATCATTGGATCTACCCACGTCTGGACTGCACTTTTTCTCAGCATTTTCTCCGTCTGATTTACTACCCGATTATTTAAAGGGGTGATGAACTGAGAAATCAAATTTTACTTGAACTTTTGACATCTAAGAGGTCATCATATTATAAGAATATCCTGTAAGTTTCAGAACTGAAAACGTCCTTGTTAGTCCACTAAAAGCTTTTATTGAGACCAGGCTCAGCAAACGAATCGTTTTTCAAACTGGGGAACTATGACGTCAAAGAGGATAAAACACCACCCCCGCAGAAGATGATCAACGCCTACTTCAACACGGCCGGTTTAGCCCCGCTCACCGATACGCGCATTACACGCATAGCTAAATAACATAGGCCTACCTCGTGATGACAAACCGGATCGGGCTACCGAGCAATAAACATGCCGTTTACAAAATATTGTGCAGTGCCTGGTTGTGGAAGAAGACAGTCGCTGCATAAGCTTCCTCTGGATTACAATAGGAATGCTTAAACTTTATTTTTAATGACGTTTCAGCTGATGTGGGTCCGTTTGTTCGCTTCATTTCACTGAGGATTGTTTTGCAAACAAGACACAGGTCGAGACTGGATTTGCAGACCTATTAAGATTAAAAAACGGTGCTGTGACTTTTATATTGGATAAGACAGGAATGGTGCAAAACACTTATGTGAGTAGAATTTTTATTTAAAAAGTAATAATAATCTGATAAGGTAATATTGCATTGTCACAGATCTTTTGATATCTAATAATTATGTGTATGTGTATCAGTCTAATCGTTACTGACCAGTTGAAACTCATTATTATGCAAAACTGTTATCCACTCACAGCAGTGGGCGTTTACTTCCAAGTCTTCAATGCGAGACGCCCATAAAAACCGAGCGTTTTTGAGCTAGGCTCAAAACTAGGGTAGAAAATAGCCTATTACTTATTCATTTTGATGTTTTTGAATGTAAAAACCAAGCGAACGTTATAAGTTGACCTCAGACAACAATATAAACAATTTTAAAAAGCCAGTTCATGAACCCTTTAAGCACATCTCGCATCGTGGGTTACTTCACAGACATGGAAAATGTGATTTAATGTCTCCTTTGTGCAACAGGGCCTTTTGCATCTTGTATCTTCAAACGTCTTATTCCTCCCTCTGGCGGTCCTTGCTTTTATGTTCAAGACACCGCCGCAAAGTTGAATGCCCAGTAATTGTCAGTTTTTTTGAGCCAGTGATAACTTTCTCCATCCACATCTTCATTCACCAAGTATTTTCCGTCCACAGAGACTTGCAGCTGTTTTGTCCAATATGTCTTTGCTTCCTCTGCAGTAAATACAGTTTCTTTACCAATTCTGCAGGGCAAATTGATCTTGTACAAAATTGTCTTGAAAAATGTTTGTTCAGTCAGGGCTCTTTCGATGGAATTATTACTCGTGAGGAGTTTGCCAAATCGAGACCGCTCACGTCACGCCTGCCGATCCAGAGACCATTCTCGCCATGCCTGCTGATCCAGAGACCGTTCACCTCACGCCTGCCGATCCAGAGACGGTTCACATCACGCCTGCCGATCCAGAGACCGTTCACGTCACGTCTGCCGATCCAGAGACTGTTCACGTCACATCTGCCGATCCAGAGACCGTTCACATCACGCCTGCCGATCCAGAGGCCGTTCACATCACGCCTGCCGATCCAGAGACCGTTCACGTCTCGTCTGCCGATCCAGAGACCGTTCACATCACGCCTGTCGATCCAGAGACCGTTCACATCACGCCTGTCGATCCAGAGACCGTTCACGTCACGCCTGTCGATCCAGAGACCGTTCACGTCACGCCTGCCGATCCAGAGACCGTTCACGTCTCGTCTGCCGATCCAGAGACCGTTCACGTCACGCCTGCCGATCCAGAGACCGTTCACATCACGCCTGTCGATCCAGAGACCGTTCACGTCACGCCTGCCGATCCAGAGACCGTTCACATCACGCCTGTCGATCCAGAGACCGTTCACGTCACGCCTGCCGATCCAGAGACCGTTCACGTCTCGTCTGCCGATCCAGAGACCGTTCACGTCACGCCTGCCGATCCAGAGACCGTTCACATCACGCCTGTCGATCCAGAGACCATTCACGTCACGCCTGCCGATACAGAGACCGTTCACGTCATGTCTGCCGATCCAGAGACCGTTTACGTCACGTCTGCCGATCCAGAGACCGTTCAAGTCACGTCTGCCGATCCAGAGACCGCTCACTTCACGCCTGCCGATCCGGAGACCATTCACATAACGTCTGCCCAGCCAGAGACTGTTCACGTCACGTCTGCCGTGCCAGGTCCGCCCACGCCATGTCACACTATGCCACGTCCCATGTCCTGTCCCCCTGCACGGGCCTGGCCCACCATCCCTCCCCTAGACCTCCTCTAATCCACCACCATCCTGAAGTTCTGTTTTGTGTTGGTTTTGCCGGGCGTCGGGAGTCACACTTAGAGGGGTGGATCTGTCACGATTTTGATCTTGGCTGCGTTCCAGTCCAAAATTATCATGCCCTTCACTCGCTAACTTCCCTCCGTCTCTTTCACTCGGATGTACGTCATTGCTTACGTCGCATGAGTGCCCACTACTGGCGGAAACTGCAATGGGCTGAACTGGAATGTCCTAAGGCCTTGATCACTTGGAATCAGCTATGGAGTTGATTTATCTTTTTTTTTTTTCCACTTCAAGAATTTGTTTAATGCAGCATCCAAATGTATATAGATGTGTTTGGGTTGTTTTAAATAAAAAAAAATCATAATTAATATATCATAAAGTTTTTTGTGGTGGTGCTGATTAAACAAGATCTGCGGTGACGTCACAATCGTGTTGCATTGTGGTATATGAAGCTGCCTGAAGTGTACATATGAAGTAGACTCGCTCCCTCGGTCAAAATCGAGGGAACGAGGGTCTGTCCATATAAACTTCCCTCGTCCACTTCACGAAGTAGAACGCACTTCAAAATGGCGGCAGGGATTCCCCGAGGGGAAGTGCTAAGGGAAGTTCGCAAGTGCGTGTCTAAAAGTGGACTGGAACGTCTCTGTCACGTTTTGGTTTGTTCATGGCATGTTTCCATGTCTGTGATTCCCTGTTTGTCATGTGATCCTGCCATGTGTCTTGTCATTGGATAATCGTCTGTTCATTGTTCACAGGTGTTCCTTGTCTTGTCATTAGTCTTGTGTATTTAAGCCCTCATGTTTGCCATGTGTTTTTGTCAAGTATTGTTTCCTGTAACCTCTGTTGTGTAAGTTCATTTATTCTTTTAGAGTTTTTCATGCCACGCCATGTTTTTGTTTCATGTTATGTTTTGATCTTGTTATGTTATTTTTTAATAAACTACACTTGCCTCCAGTGGATACCTTTACAAATGGTTTGCTTCGGAGTGATCTTTCCTTTCCAACTAAACTCCGTTCACAGATATTTTTGTTTGTCCAGTACCCTCATAGCTATTATTATTCCTTCTCTGGTGGTATAGGAGTGGGGCAGTATGATTGCAATTTCATCTAGCCAAAGATGGCTGACGGAAGCATCTGGGTGAGCCATCTTTGGCTAGATTAAATTGCACTCAGCCTGAAGTCACCTGGACTCATCAGGCACTTCACCTTCGGAAGAAAAGTCATTCTCGCACTGGACAAGGTTGTAGGAAGCACTTATGTTGCCAGAATGATGTTGAACAGTCCCGCCACTGAAGGTTGGTGCCCTTTCAACACCTTATTTGCTATTATTCTGTCCATCTCTGCTGCTGAGTTGCCCATGGCAGGGAGTGCCTCTGTGACCTCTTCCATTTTGGTTCCCCAACAGTAGTTATTGTACATTCCTTGCCGATGATGGATGTCGCTTAGACCTTCGCCCATTACTCCTCCATCCCATCAATTCATCAGTCTAATTCTCAATATGTCTTCCTTATCCGAACTTGCGAGATTGTATTTGGTGCGTCTTTCCTCCACAGCTTGCAAAGTTCCAAACTTTCCATCGCCTTTTCCAACATTTTCTGGGTTGTAGTCTGTAATCCTTCACTCTTCCCTCAGTTGTAGACTCAACCACTGGAGAGCCGTTCATTTGATCTTGCAGCCAACATGGCGACTATAAAAAACTGTTGCCTCGGAGGTGATTGGAGGGGTCCACCCGAGCTTCTGGAGCAGTTTCCTAATCGACTCAATTGTTCTTCCTGTTACTACCTTGCTCGGTGCTTTGAAAGATCTTTTTTCAGCATTCCTGTTATCCATATCTTTCAAGTCTGCTCTAGCAGATGTACTTCTTCCTTCGACCAGATTTGAATTCTCACGCTCTGAAGTTCATTCATCCTCACTAGGGCTTTGACTCCGAACTTCGTTATTCGAATAGAATTTGAGTACTTAAAAAAATAATGATATTCGAACGAATTTTATGCAGCCTTTAATATTCGAACCTGTTATGGGCATTATTTTTTGTGAATGTGTTTGCTTGTAAACGTTGTTTTCAATTCAGATTCCGGGGCTTTTTCACGCCTGGTGAAGTTGTGCTCATTAGCAAGGCAATTATTGGTCATCTGGGCTCCTGTAGGTGACGTTAGTGTCCTGGTTAGCGCAGCGCCTATTTTGTATATCAAAACAATGGCCGCGCCAACGCCAACAACAACTCCTGACGAGGAGTTCGAAATCTACACTCCTGACAATTTGAAAAGCAACGTGTGGTGCTACTTACATTTTACCAGGTATGCGTTCACTGTTAACATCCTTCTGTGAATGGTAAGCCCTGGCTTCTTTAATAATTTTGACATTGATGAGCTACCGTTAGACCGCAGTCATCATGAAAACATACAGAGCGGTGCGTAATGGAGTGCATTAGAGCAGCATCAAGAATATCAAATACATTGCCGAGAATCTCTTATTTGCATCTTAAGTTTATTGCCAATAATAATGACAGGTTTGCGAAAAGTGTAGAACTCGGTTTATATTGTTATACTGGCACACATTTAAATTATTATTTAGATTATAAGATTATTTTTGACAATGTACGCCAGAGATTTTGAAGAATCAAAGACCTGTCCGAAAGGTCTGACTTTTTGAGTAGCGATATGAAATTTGAAATGCATGGTGTACATCTGATTCTGATCATCTATCTGTCACGCAAGGTTGAAGGGAAGAAGAACAAGACGATGATGATCAAGTTTCAAAAGTCCTTAATAATCAACTTCAAAGACATTCCAAACAGGCTGTCAAACACAACCACAAATATAGACGGTGACCAGACAAAGAGGGACTGTAAGGGTACAACTATTAAAGCAAACACAAACGAGATGATAACGAGATGATGAGAACTCATAATGCTGGTAACCAAGGAGACAAACGAGTGGCGGGAAACCAAGACAAAGAAGAACATGTGATTGAGTCCATGAAAATGAAACTTACTGAACAGAACTGTGACACTATAACATCTTCTTCATTCTTTAGGTGTTTGGGAATATTAAATTGACTGATGAAAGCCACATAAATCAACACAACAATTTCAAGACATTCTTTGGTGCCTTGATGCTGCTCTTTAGGTAAGATCACAAAACACGGAAAGAAAATTTATTTTATTATTTTGGTAAAATGTAGTTTAGGGTCCAGTTCTCACTATTAACTAGTTGCTTTATTCTTATTATTCTGCTTGACCATATTCTACATCCCTTAACCCTACTATATATTTTTACTAACTATGTTACTAACCATTAATAAGCAGTTTATTAAGGCAAAAGTCATAGTTAATAGTTAGTTAATATTGAGAATTGGACCCTAAAGTGTGATCAATAAAAAGAAAATTTATGGTGTAGAAATTTCAATTGTAGATTTATTTAGACTGAAGATGGCATAATATAACAATAAATGAAGCCATTGGAGGCAAAATATAATATCGTATTCTTTCTTTATTAAAATTTAGCATTAAAAATACTATGGTGCCCAAATATATGATAGAAGCTGTAAGGTTAACTTTCATTTTAGTTCACCCTAAAATTAAAATTCTGTCATCATTTTACAATACTTTTCACTGAAACTTACTAAAAAGTATCATTAAAGAATTGTGGAAGGGAATAATTTTTTTCCTCGCACAAAGAACAAGACCACTTTTATGGATTTTTTTGTACTTTTACGGTATATTTTGTCCTTTTTATGACAACCGTGGTCACTATGAACAGTTTTTGAACAGAATAAAAAATGCATGAAGACTCAAATTCTCCTTGTATGTTCCGCTGAAAAAAAACTTTGGAACATCAGGAGGGTGAGTAAATAAAGGCAGAATTGTCATTTTTGGGTGAACTACTCCTTTAATTGAGAGGTGTTTCAGTCTAATGTTTGGTTGACTCATTCCTGGGTAAATATATTACTTTGCTTCTTGCAGAAGTGCCACTGGAGAGTCTTGGCAAGAAATCATGCTCTCATGTCTAGAAGGGAAGGAGTGTGAACCGGACCCTTCAATAGTACCACCGTTCACTTCTCCAGATCATGAAGGGGGCTGTGGCACTGACTTTGCCTATTTCTATTTTGTCTCCTTCATCTTTTTCAGCTCATTTTTGGTAAGAATTTGTCAACATGTTATCCAGCAGTGGCCAGTTGCATAAACTGATTAGACTAGTCTTAAAAGTTGGTAATCTAAATTTTTTCTTCAAGACTGGTTACATAAAAAGGTAGATTGGTATCCTTTAAATTGGAAAAGTAAAACAGATTACACATTGGTTAACTGCTAGTTGCTCAAACTAAGTTGTTAAGACACAGTGGCTGTTTATGCAAAGAAAAGGCTAAAATGTAAAGGGGAAAGTGGGGTAGACTGTGCCATTTTTACTCAAAGTTCTCAGAGTTCTCAAAAATAAGGGTAAAACTAATATACCTAATGATATTTTGGAATGTCTATTATCATCTGAAATTAGAAGAAAGCAATTAGTCATAAAAGCCAACAATATGTGTAGTAAACAACGGCAAGTTTCAAGTATAAGCTAGATCAGTGCACAAGCTAAACAGGACACGTTTTTTTAAAAAGAGGTTATAGTAAATTGACGTTTTATGGGTGTGAATTAGTTAAGTGTTTGTGAAAAAAGTGTGTCATGTAGAACATTCAAAATGCTTCATAATTTTCTCAATGGCATCTCTGTCACGTGAGTTCTTTCTAAATATATGTTTACACAACAAAAACAAAGCACATGTGGCTAGATTAAGGGGCGACACAGCTTACCCACTGAAACATCCTAACAAACTCATGCTTATACTTATTTACTTTTATGCTGTAAATTTAAATTAAAGCCACACAAATAATAATGGGCCCATTTCACAGACTGTGATGCATTTCCACAGATATATTTTCACTTTTTTTTAATGTAATGTACATCTATAATTCTGTACTTTGTGTTATATTACATTGGCATTACATTTCAGAAAGCTAGCTAATGTTGCTGCTACAATTCTGCGGCTGATGGAGCGATGGCAAATAAGACATCTTACTCTCTTCTGACCACCTTAATAAAACTATATTATTATCCCTTTTTTTTTTGGAAAGTTATTGAAACGCTTTCTTTGATTTTATCTTTTGCTATTGGATCAAATGGTAACGCAAAAATCATATTTGCTGTAGACCTCCGCTTCTGAGAACCCCGGAAATGTGAAAAGGGTCCATAGATGTTTTAATAATAAATTACTGACATTTTTTCACTTGGCCTACACACAAAATTTTGCAACTTTATTTTTCCTTAGATGCTGAATCTATTTGGGCTGTGATTATGGACAACTTTGAGTATTTGACACGAGACTCGTCCATTCTTGGACCTCACCACCTGGACGAGTTTGTGCGCATCTGGGGGGAATATGACCGAGCAGCGTGGTAAGCACAAACAGATCACCTACTGTAACTACTGGAATACTAGTTATAATAAAAATAGTAATGATTGTCACTGTTCTTACTGCCATACGCATAGAGGTACACCACTAGGAACCACTGCTCATTAACATCCACAATCATGTTCCCATTTAATTTCACCTTGGTTTATTCATTCAGATGTGACTCAATTCAGTAGTTCAACTCAAGTTTGAATGTTAGCACATTTAACAGTAGTTAGGAATATGCTAAGATCCTAGTTCTTCACTCTCCAATTGCAATTGAAAACTTACATTAAAAAGGATAAAACTTGCATGAAATGGACATATAGGATGAACCCTCAAGCAGAACCCATGGAGGAGTGGATCTGTCGTGATATTTTGGTAGATGTTCAGCTTCAATGGTTGTTTGCGACTGTAGTGACGGCTTAATTTTTTTGTGCTTGAATCAAATTAAGTTGAATAGTATGCAAAGGACATTTGGCTACATTGCTCACTGCTTTGGACACGGGCAGATGTTTTCAGTTTTGTGGTGGTGAAATTTGTTGAAATTCTCAGATGGGGCCTTGGATTCCTACGCTTCCGGAACACAAACTAAGCTGTATTGCTTTGTGCAATCAGGACTTGCTTGAGCTGTTTATTAAGTGAAAATAATTAGACATCAGAATGTCGATGCTTAGAAAGTCTAAAATTAGTTTAGACTAATGAAAGAAGATCTTGCGGTTATAGTTGCATTCTCCAAAGACTGGAATTTAGATGGAATTTCTCAAAATTAGCGAAGCCAGTGGATGACTTTGAGCAAATAGGTGTCCCCTGTAAGTAAAGCTGAAGGCCACATCCTTCTGTTTACAGGCTTTCAAGGGAAGGATGATGTCATGTCAGATGAAAAGGCGCATTAAGGAAGACAGGGCCTCGATTGTTCAAAGAAAGGTGGGTTTGTACGTGCCTACCCTAACATCCTTCTTTGTGGTGTTAGCATGTATCAAACAACGTTTATTAATGTTAGGGCTGCAACTAAGGGTTTTCTATTTTCTGATAATCAATTATCCTGTTGATTACTTGTTTGTTTGATTATTGGACAAAAGAAATTGGAAATTTTTATCTATATTTATTTTAAATACTTTATTCGGCATCCTGTCTTCTGTTTTCTACCAACTGCAAACTGACGGCTATTAAAACTATAAATCTATGAATGTAGGCTATGCTATACAGTACATTATGTGGAAAAGGGAAGATAAGATAACATCTCTGGTAAGAACTAGAATGTTATGCAGGAACGAGTCTAAACTAAACGCAATCTGAATTTACCTAGTGTGCTGCATTTCTGGCTGATGGAATTTGTTTTCAGAACTTAAGCTCCATTTACACCAAGGACGATGACTATAGCGATAAAAATATCATTTTAAAAATCGTTCTAAAAATAAAAGAAAAGAAGAGTCCACACCACAACTGTAATAATAGTGACATAGATAAACAATATCATTGAAATCACTTTCAGAACCTTTTTTTTTCAGCTGATGAACAAGACAAAAGCATTAAAAGTGGTTTGGACACCAATACAGTGCCTTGCAAAAGTATTTGTACCCCTTAATTTGTTTCACATCAATCTACACTCCATACACCATAATGGCAAAGCAAAAAACTGATTTGTGATAACTTTGCAAATTTATCAAAAATAAGAAACTGAAATAATTACATTGCATAAGTATTCATACCCTTGTCTGGGACTCTTGAAATTCAGCTCAGGGACATTCTAATTTCACTGGATCATCTTTGAAATGTTTCTACACTTTGACTTGAGTTACCCTGTGGCAAATTCAATTGAATGGACATGATTTGGAAAGGCACAAAGCTATCAATATACAGCTAATGACCCTTTTCCACTGCATGGTATGGTTCGGTACAGTTCTCTTTTGGGGGGGTTTCTACTGTGTACAGTACTTAGTACTTTTTTTAGTACCACCTCAGTCTAGGTTCCAAGCGAGCCATACCGATACTAAAAATGTGACGTGTAAAGACTGCAGATCACTGATTGGTCAGAGAGAATAATCACAACCAGAATCATTGGATTTGACGCAAATATAACGATCAGTCTATAATCCCACCCACTTTGAAGCGGAACTATACTTTGACTCGGTACGCTTTTCCGCTGCCGTTAAGCGAACCGAGCCGTGACATGCAGTGGAAAAGTGCCATAAAATGGATATAAGAGCAAAAAACAAAGGAACGGCTTGCAGAGTTCAAGCACAGGATTGTGTCAATACACAAATCTGGAGATGACTACAACAGAAATTCTGCTGCATTGAAGGTTCACAGAAGTAGGTAGCCTCCATAATCCTTTATGGAAAAAGTTCTGAACAAACAGGACTCTTCCTACATCACTGCAACACTTGGAATTTGCAAAAAACACCTAAAGGACTGTGATTTGAATGCAATGCAAAGCTTGTCGCATCATACCCAAAAAGACTTGAGGCTGTCAAGGTGCTTCAACTAAGTACTGAAGTTATGGGTATGAATATGACAATGTAATTATTTCATTTTCTTTTCAAATAAATGTTTTTGGTGTTATTTCCATCAAGAGATGCATCAATGTTTGGTCAAGATCTGGTATTGACAATGTAAGAGTCCAGCCCTCTGTAAAGTCTCCTCCAGCACATCCAAGTTGTTTTCTACAGAGCTGTTTTATATCTGAATTGAATTAATTTCAGCTTCACACAGTTATTGAATGAAACTGAATCAACACTGAACTGACCTCAGCTGAACAATGACACTATTTTCTTTTTAGAGCTGCTTTACAGCACAATTGAACTTTGTTGGCATCATTTAATCATTATTTTTCTCAGTTACGTTCCGTCTGGCTGACTCTAAACAAGCACTTGACCTTGAAAATCATCTTTTACATATAAAAAATATATATGATTTGTTTGAGGACGCTTTGGTAATTTTTCAAACTTTTTTCATAGAGACGTGTTTTCAATGCAAAGCACATCAAGTATGTTTCTATCCACTTATGAGCATTTTGCAAAATTGCACATAAATTCTAAGAATGCACATAAAAAAACGTATGCACTCAATTGAGGCAGATCAAATTATTTATCTGATAAGAAGACATGGGCTTTAACTACGATAGAAACACATTTACCAAATGAATCCCTCGATTCCCGGCCTTAACAGAAGATGTTATGGGATAACTGGACTAACCAGCATACCAATTTCATCAGTTTTCATCACAATTTTGTGCATAAGTTAAATTCTCAACATGAATGGAAGCCTAGATACTGACAAAGGTTCAGCAAGCACATCAATAAGACTTGACAAATGAATAATAAAATCATTGTTGACTTTTCATTATCGAGTAGTCGTTGCAGCCCTAATTAATTTGAAGTTGTCACCTTGAGAAAAAAAATTAATTGATTAATCAAGTCTTGAAGACACCTACATACTAGTTACCTCTAAGTTTGTGTTTACAGTCAGAGACTTGAACTTTGTTGCAGCTTGCTTATAGCTAGTCACTGACTACGTTTACATGCAGCCAATAACCTGTTCAAAACCGGGATATTAGCAATAACCCGGTCGCGCACGGCCATGTAAACACCGGCAAAAACCCGAATATGCTCATATCCCGGATTTTAAAAACCCAGATATGATACCTGGGGTACCCCTTTTCTAACCCGAATTTTTGGTCATGTAAACGCGCATATTGATGGGTAGCGACAGATAGCCAGCCTTTTGTTGTTGTCTTGTTCTGATGGTTTCAGTTTAATGTGAATTTCTCTACACCATACACCAAGGGCAATTGAAGGTAATAAATGTAATAACCTTTTGTCACAGTGTCTGGTTGTGTTTCCCTTGTTTGTCACTAGTGGTCCTCGTTCTCACGGTGTCCTTCACTTTTGACTTCATTTCCCAGCATTCTTTCTGTCACCGTCACTCATCAGTTCATTGCACTCAGCTGTTCCCCGTATCATTGTTCCCAGGTGTTCATTGTTAGATCTGTGTATATGTTCCCTGTCTGTGTTAGTATGTGTACAGAGTCGTTACTTTATGTCCTCACACTTCTGTGTCCTTCCTTTGCCTGAGTCTTGTTTGCGTTTTATGTTTTGGACTGCCTTTGTGGATATTGAACCTTACCTGGACTGGATGACTAGTCCATGGACTAGTAAATGGAGCTGGACTGGGTCTTCTGTCCCCCGTGTGCGGTCGTGACACCTTTCATGTAAAAAAAAAAGGCATAGCTGAGTTTACTGATTTTGAAGAGGTTTACTTACTGAGTTTAAGTTCACTTTCTTATAATAGTACAGTATGAAGGAATTCACTCATTTTACAGTACTGTAAGACTGTAGTTACTGTAGTTTTAAACTCTAATTTAGTATTTTTTTTCATTTGTCATTTCAGTTTATTTTGTATTCATTACTTGTATATTTATTTATTTTTATTTTATTTTAGTATACTTATAGGCTGCCAAAATCTGTATTGAAATTGTATTTGTTTAATGATAGGCGATAAACATATTAAGAACACCCGTATTAGTGGCAATAGAAGAGTATAAAACTGGGTATATGGTAGGGATGTGCCCAAAGCCAAATACTTTATTCGGAAAGGAAATGACTCATTCTATGGCGCTCCTAAAAAATACATGGGGATGAAAAAAAGACATTTTAATGATTTTGCAATTCGCAATGATCGCACTTATATACGTAGGCAGGCACATCCCTAGTTATAGGGAAAAGTTTGTTCCTCTTGATATTCTGCAAAGATACAGGTGTACAATTAATAAAAAAAAGAAAGTGCTCTGAATAAGCATTAATGTTAAGAGTGTCTTTGGTTTCTATGGATATTTGTGGAAGGCTATGAAACAGTGATAGGGTAGAAAAGTTATTTTGCTGCAGATTTTGTTGTGCATTTTAGATATGATGTGTTTTGATGAAACAAAATCAGACCAGTATAACATTGTTTTTATTTTGTATACAAATATTAATGTTCTATTGCTGTAAACATACCCCTCATATTCCACTTTCATAATGATCACATTAGTGTCCATGAACTCATTTAACTTCATATGTAGCATTGGCTGAAATGAGCTCATTCCTGAAGTTTTACAGTATAAGAGGAAAAATGTATGATCTGGTAATAGTAATGCTGAGCTCTGTGGCCTGAAAACAAAGTGCTGTGTTTCGCACCAAATGAATAGAGTCCAAAACACAGCTTCACCATCCTCAGTCATATGTGGTGGTTTCTTGGTTTCTTTTCAGCAAGAGAAACTGAAGGGCTTTTTGACACCAGGTTCAAGATTACTTTAAAATCATAAAATGTATAGTGATAAAATTATTGGTGCATTAGAGATTAGAACGGATCTCTCCAGGAGCAGGGTTGGTGACACACAGCAGAGTGTTTTGTTCTGGAATTAATCAGTGTTTCTAAATGAATCAGTTGAATGTATGATTCAGTGATTTACTGTTAAAGACAGTTAATTTCATTATGGAGAGATTAATGACAAACCTGTTTTTAATCATGAAACGTGTTTAATGAATATAGCTGTGTTTACATTTAGAATTTTAGAGGAAACAATGTACAATGTTTCTTCATTCTGTAAATTAAATGCAAACTTTTTTTTTTTTTTTTCATTTGCTTCCAAGATTAGTTTTCTGTGGTTCTCACATGAATTAACTCTGCTTTATTACCCTCCAGTGGCCGTATTCACTACACTGCCATGTATGAGATGCTAACCCACATGTCTCCACCTCTTGGATTGGGAAAGAAGTGTCCTGCCAAAGTTGCCTACAAGGTAGAAAAGTTTTATCTTGACAAATACATTGCATTGTTTAATAGTTGTAGTTGCTGAGTGCTACTGAAATACAGAGAAAACCCAATTATATTTAAGGATGCATACTTTAAAAAAATTGTAAGTACCAATAATTCTTAAATATCTGAGCATTTTTGATCATTTTTGATAAACATTTGCAACCATGCTGTGTTGCTATTGGCAGAGACTGGTGCTGATGAATATGCCAGTTGATGAGGACATGACGGTTCACTTCACATCCACACTGATGTCTCTGATCCGCACTGCACTGGAGATAAAAATTGCTAGAGGTCAGAACTGTGAATTTATGCTTAAAAAGTATAGTATTCCCAAAAATACCCTTTACTCACACTCATAGTATTCCACATCTGTATGAGTGCGTCTCAATCCGTTCCCTATAGGTGTGCACAAATTCTGGCACTGGTAAGGACCCTGTCTCACTATACATTGGTACACTGATGACTATTTCCGGCAACATGACAACACATTTGCGCTAAAAATGGCACCATTGTTGTAAAAGTTTTAATCAAATTTTTTAATTGTAATTGTTTAAAAATATATATACATAATTCCATATTAAATGTACAAATACATTTAAGATTTAAGGTCAGTAAACAAATTAATACAAAGAAAAAAAAAAGTAGATCAAAAATCATTTAGGAATCGGATTGTGACTTCCAGAATTGGATTTGTATTGGATCGTGAGGTGCCTAAAGATTCCCACCCTTGTGCTAACATTGCAATGCACACTGGAAGGACTTTGCAATTGAGACTCCCTGACCACTAAACAAGGGCGCTGAATGAGATGCATCATATGACATCCTCTGTCAAACACAAGAATATTTGAATATTTGAAGAATATCCTGGCCACTCTTTACATAAAATGAAAGTGAAATAGCTCCTAAATGAAAAAATAGCACCACAGAAATATCAAGAAGTAATGGTAACACTTTATTTTACGACCCGCAAACAACTGCGTAAGTACACCGAAATTACGGTGTACGTTTCTGTAATTATAGCGTACTTCCGTGTAGGTATAAGGGAACAATATGTTAAGTTTGGGGTAATAAAGGGGTAACAAGCAGATATGAAGTTATTTACAGGTTGTATATCTGCTTGTTACCCCTTTATTACCCCAAACTTAACATATTGTTCCCTTATACCTACACGGAAGTACGCAATAATTACAGAAACGTACACCGTAATTTCAATTTACTTATGAAGTTATTTACAGGTTGTATAAGTAAATTGAAATTACGGTGTACGTTTCTGTAACTATAGTGTACCTCCGTGTAGGTATAAGGGTTAAGTTGTGGGTAGGCTAAAGGGGTAACAAGCAGATATACAAGCAAATTATTTATAATGTAATTATTTTAAAACTAACAGGTACCTATTATGTTAATACATTCCAGGCAAAAATTGTACGTCTGTCGTATATAAAAGTTATCATCACATTTCTGGCAAAACATGTTCTTGTGCAATTTTACATTTAATTTTGACATCTGTGGGTTGAAAATGAAACGTGTATGGCTGTATGTAAGCACAGTATGATAAAAAATGAATTTATTGGCTTTTCACACTAGATTAATTAATGTTAAATAAACCCACAGACGCCAAAATTAAATGTAAAATTGCACAAGAACATATTTTGCCAGAAATGTGATGATAACTTTTATATACAACAGACGTACAATTTTTGCCTGGAATATATTAACATAATAGGTACCTGTTAAAATAATTACATTATAAATAATTTGCTTGCATAGCTTGTTACCCCTTTATTACCTTATACCTACACTGAGGTACACTATATTTACAGAAACCTACACCGTAATTTCAGTTTACTTAAGAAGTTATTTGCAGGTTGTATACTATCTGCTTGTTACCCCTTTATTACCCCAAACTTAACATATTGTTCCCCTATACCTACACAGAAGTATGCTATAATTACAGAAACGTACACCGCAATTTCGGTTTACTTACGCAGTTGTTTGCGGGTCGTAAAATAAAGCGTTACCGAAGTAATTTATATCAGTGGCAAACCAGCAGGCTAGTCCGTGGAGAATGAGAGAGATGGATAAACCGTCCAGGGTTGGAGCCAGGAGAACAGGCTGGATTCAGTGGATAAAGTGAACAGACAAGGAAAACAAATAAAAGCTGACATGAGAAAAGGCTGAGTTTCTTGCAGACAACAATTTAGCATAACACAGCTAATCAGATTAGGAATAGGGAAGAAATCCCAGCACTACATAAGTGACCGAAAGATTTAACTGACCTGTATATTTAATGAGGATACAGTCCATGCAGGTTCTCAAAAGTTTTTCAATAATCTATTATGAATCTCTTATTTGAGACCACATGTTTCCTATCAGGGGGCGAGGACCGGCTACAGTTGGACATGGAGTTGCAGAAGGAGATAAGTTTCACCTGGCCACACCTGTCCCAAAAGACTCTGGATCTGCTGGTACCCATCAACAAAGGTGAGACTCAGATGCAAAGTGAAATAGTAATAGAAGTTGTACTCAGGTTGCGAATTATACGATGCCTTCAGGATGGTCAGAGAGTGGGGGGTGGTGACACACACACCTGTTATTGTAATTAACACAACTATCATGTGAGCACGGTTTTATATTGTCTTTTATTCCACTGCTCAGGTAATGTTTATGGTATGAACTATTTTATGGGTGGCCAAAATTACAGTTTAAAATCAGTCAGAGCTAGAAATGTACCTTTGTAGAGAACCCAGGTGCATAATACAAATGGGGTTTCTTTTAAATAGAAACTGCAGACCATCAATACCCTTCACAGAAACTAGCATCAGTAGCTGCACAGTCTTTAAGGAGAATGTGCAAGCTAACCGACTTCAGATGGTCAAAAGGAGAGGATGCAAGGCTATAGCCACAACATAAACCTAGAGCATGGATGGAGTCAGACATGCATCCAAACGTCACAAAAACAACTTGGACCAAGTGACAAACAAACACAGAGTATAAATGAGGATCTGACGTGTTCACAGTTGTGTAATTGGTCTTTAGCTGGTATTCTCCAGATTGGGTCTCAACCATCTTGGACTACCTTCTAACTTTTGCTAACTAGGTTTGTCTCCAGTAATGGATTCCTTTGTTTAAAAAAAACTCAGTTGTGCAACACGACAGAGCACTGCATACACGGTTATTGCTCTGCCCCCACTAAAAATTATCATCTCCAGCTTTTGAAACCTTGGAGTCAGAGTTTTAAGACTTCCTTTATTTGCCAGCTGCCATGATTTATGTGCCTTCTGATGTGCCAGCATTCTGTTTAGTTATTAAAATGTCTGAATAATTAATGTCTTTCTGCATTCGTGCCCAGAACCCCCTTGTTCACAACCTGTTACCAAACTAGATATACTTCCATATAGAAGAATTGCATGACACCTTTCCATTTTAAAACAGTGTAATGAGAATGAAACTGGCGTATCTGTTAAAAGAATGGTTTGGTTGATGTAAATTAATCTGTTGTACTGTCATAATGACAATCTAGAGGTGTGTGTGTGTGTATCTTCAGACACAGACATGACCGTTGGAAAGATCTATGCTTCTATGATGATAATGGATTACTTTAAGCAGAGCAAAGCTAAGAAGCTGAGGCTACAGATAGAGGCCCAGGTATGGTGACATTACTGATTTTTTTTTTTTTGCAGGGTTTGCATTTTGACAAATTTGTATTACTCATCATATCATGCTCTCTTATTTTGGCAAGTTTTTAATAAGGAGATGACAAAGGTCAAGAGGATAAATTTTAGTGATTGTTAGAATACATTATTGTTCTCTAAACATATTTTGATGTTTTGTATAGTTTTGTGTGTACATAAAGGCTTTGCATTTTTTCATAATTTCACAATAATATGTTATGCTTTTCTACAGAGAAGTTCCACCCTGCCCCTGATAGCTCACAGCGCTGGATCAGCCCTGTAAGTTTTGTTGGATTCAAAGAAGTGTCATGTTTAAAATTACATAAAATTGAACCATATCAGTAGCTGCGTTTCCACTGTCGGGCCAGGGCTAACAGTGAGCCGAGCCAGTGGCCTCAGGCCTCAAGCACCGGGCTTGCGTTTCCACTGCCGGGCCAGTAGCCCCGCAGCGCTGCCCTAAACCCTGCCTCTAACACGCCTTTCTGGATCAAACGTCATACAACCCAACCCATTGCAGCGGGTATTATGAATTTATTTATTTTTTTAAGTTAGGAAGATAGCATGTATATTAACTCAACGGCCATGGCTGCAATAGTGTCCCAACTTATCTCACGAGTCGCCACTAACAGAGGGACGGTGACCCAGCACACCGTCCATCAACTCGAACCATGGAAAGTCCATTCTCTGAGCTCCGCTTTGTCCATTGTGCGTTTTAATCGCCTTGTACAATACAGCGCCCGCAACTTTTTTATTTTTTTCTGAACTTGAAGCGTTGCTCGTTGAATGCTTAGGTTAGAAAGATCAGCATCAATGTATTTTATAACGTCCTCGTTTCTTCACACGCTGTCAAATTGACGTTGTACCCTTTCTTCTGCCCAAATGCTCAGAAGAGCTTTGGTATCTTCGACAGACCAGTACAGGCGATTCTCCATTTCGAGCAGCGATTATTTTTCGCGATATAAAACAGTGAAATGTGCATCTTGCTTCAGATCATAACGTTCCCTAACACGATAAACTCCGCCTTTTACCTTGAGCACGACTCTAAGCCCGAGCTGGCCCGCTGTGGCCCAAGGTATTCGACGGGCCAGAAATCCTGGCCGTTGGCCCCGAGTAAGCCCTGATCAAGCCCCGGAAGTGACAGTGGAAACACGACTGGCCCTGGCACGGACTAGCACGGCTCAGCCCTGGCCCGGCAGTGGAACCGCGGCTAATGTATACCAGTGGCGAGGCCAGAAATGTGAGTAGACGATTTTACAATGCATGGGATAAAATTATTTGACAAATATGATTAGTTAAAGGTGCCATATGTCAAAATTGAGGTAAAAATATCCAAAAAATTAGCTGCACGCATCAAAAGAATGAGAAGAAATAAGTGCAATGATGTCATTAAAAAATTGACAAGTTATAGTGCTGCCGAGATATAAACCTAAATTAGCATTAGCATTACTAGCGCCGGCCCGACAGGTGTCGTAATACCAGTTTCGGCCATGGGAGGCGGTATGCGGGCAACATACATAACCACCAGCCAAACTGCAACACACGAATAACTCGCACTGCTTGTATCTCTTTAATCTCTAAAAATCTCCAAATGCTCCACGTGAAACTGCGGTCTTACTATTGTGTCAATTGATTTGATTAATATGCGCGAGGAAGAGAGAGCAGGACCGCGCTCGTGTTGTTTGAAGACGTGAGAGTGCGCGCGCACGGCCGGGGCTCTCTCTCTCTCTCTCTCTCTCTCTCTCTCTCTCTCTCTCTCTCTCCTCTCTCTCTCTCTCTCTCTCTCTCTCTCTCTCTCTCTCTCTCTCTCTCTCCTCTCTCTCTCTCTCTGCTCGTAACGCGCCCTGTCAAGCGCAGCGGCAGCAGTCATTCTATTCTACATCCCTCACCGATCAAAATAGGCTTTGGCGGGACAAAGCAGACTATTTGACGGTTTTAGAAGATTAACAACCTGAAACTAAAAAACAGACTAGAGTAGGCCAACTTTCTGGAGGTATACTGCCCCCATCTGGTATGGAATATGTGGAGTATGAATTGATTTTTTGACATATGGCACCTTTAAATGTGATTTATTGTCAGCCAACAGTTTCATGATAACACCAAAATCCATTTATAAATCAAATAACCAATGAACAGAATAAGAATAATCTAAACAAATAATAATAATAATAGGCAGAGTAACTACTCACTCATTCCACTGCCTGCTAGCTGAAAAAGCAGGAACGAGATGCTGCGCTGATTCAAGTGCTATGGTAAAACATCTTTGTTTGAACGGTTGTGAACACAAATTTTGGCAAACACGCCAAGAACGTCCTGAACACGCCCCCAGTACGGCAATGCAAGCGCAGCATCTCGAACCCGCTTTTTCAAAGAACAGGGTTACAGTCAATAAACTAGAGACGTTCCCTTTCAAAAGCTACTCTCAATGCTGCACTGATTTAAGTGCTATGGGAACGAGGATACCAACGTCACCTCGCTGGAAGTGTCTGGACCCCTCATGGTTGTGTAGTGTGTGTTCACAAACACGAGAAAGGCATCAGACATGAGTTTGGGATGTCGACTCAAGGACATGTGAGCCTGTAGTAACATGAACATCAAAACTATAGAATGTAATACATGTGTGTGGAGAGGACCTGCCTGCTGCATCACATACTTGAAAACTTAAAGTTTTTTCATATTAAACTATGTTATTCCCTTAACTAAGACGATTTGATACATACCTCTCTCCTCTCAGTGCGTGCGCTCAATCGCTCTGGCACGCGACGACACTTTGATACCCCAGTTCATTCATTAGGATCCAAACAGAGATGAAGTTAGAAGCTACCAAACACTCCACGTTTTCCCTATTTAAATACAGTTGCACGAGTAGTTACACAACCAAGTATAGTGACACAAAATAAAACGTGGCGCTTTTTTAAGCGGTTAAAATGGATAACTATAATGTATGGCGGAATAGCACTTGAGAGCACTTGGACTTGACACAGTAATATCATCACTCCAGGATCATTCAGGAATAACAATGAAAAAACGGTGGAGTGTTCCTTTAAAGACCCATAATCTGTGTGGTTCTGTGTTGTAGGACCAGTGGAGGGTTTGTGGCTTTAAGCCCAATTTCACCACAGGAGCTGTTATTGCACCCCATGACCCAGCGCACAGACAGCAGCGAAGACTACGATGCCTCTCAGGTACCAAAAAAATGGTCTTATTCCTAGAAATAGTTGACAGGGATAGATTCTATGTTATATAGTATTACAACTTGTAAAAAGTAAAATACTGAACAATGAGTGAAGGATTTATAAACTGACGAGATATTGACTAATGTTATGCTGATTCACAGGTTGATGAATCAGGGTTGAATGGCGTGTGGGGGGAAGATCGCCCACCTGAACATGCATTCAGAACCAGACACAAGAGCTACAAAGCTGCAGGTTGGTTACCGCATTTCCCTTGTAGAGTGAGAAGACGCCGCATAACTCCAGAATACACCAGCCAACGCTTGACCAATGAGTCACCATGCAAGAGCTTTTAAAATGCATGTGTGTACATCAAGCACTGTTGATGACGAGGAGGAAGTTCTGAGAGTGCATTCGAAAATATTATACCTCATGATATGAGCCATTTAACTTATCTTTCGCACATACTGTATAATAGCACATTAATAAGAATACATTCAATGTCAGATATCAAACCCAATGAATAACCAGAATTAAAAAAATGAGTGTTGTAGTTAACCTGTGTGGACTATGTTATGTATAACATCTATTTTACAATTTACAGTGTCCCACTCAGACCAGACACAGTACATGGAAAAGGTGCGGGGACGACCAAAAGAACAACGGTTCTTACTGTCCCCAGATAACTCCAACTCAAAATCCCGTTCCCGCTCGCCCAGTGAGGAGCGCATACATGGGGTCACCAGACAGGTAAACACACAGCTCAAAACTTCTATTTGTAAAGGTTCTTTCGTGTGACTCGTATCACCGGTTCACCTTATCTTTGATGTTTACTTGAAGGACCTTGTTATATACCTTTACGACGATTTAAAGGCAGAAACATGGAAACAAGAATACAAGGAAAACCTGTGATTTCTGAGAATGTTGTAATCAACACTATGCTACAA
Source organism: Chrosomus eos (assembly GCA_036326025.1). NCBI lineage: Eukaryota > Metazoa > Chordata > Actinopteri > Cypriniformes > Leuciscidae > Chrosomus > Chrosomus eos. The sequence goes on from CM070823.1 coordinate 42,147,331, forward strand.
ATGCTGTCCCCTGCTGGCCAGATCAAATTAAGATAAAGCTGGTAGATGTGTTTGAAATGTGGCAATTGGTTTCTATCAGAGTTAGAGTCAAGATCAAATATTCCAAAACACAGATCCAGACCAAAACTAGTTCATTTTTAATAACTGAAATGGAGTTAAAACTGCAAAAGTTAATTTCATATAGACTGATATATATCTGCAACATCTTTCCCCTCCAGCATGACAGTATCAATGTGCACAAAGCAAGGTCCATACAGATACTGTATGATTTTCTTAAGGAGCTTTCAAACAGGCAGTTTATTCTGAAACAGAGCACGGTACCCATGAAAAATTAGATGAATGTAATGCCAAAGCTAGTCTCAGCCTCAGACATCACGTCCACGCACCGTTGGCTGAACGTCTGATGCATTTGGCACACAAAATGGGAAACACAAGTTGTCATCCAATTAGTTGAATTAGTATGTCTTTATTTGAAATTTGCAGCTTCATTGTTGCAGTAAACTCGCACAACATTCTTGAAAAGATCATTTATTAGATGTACGCCGGTCTGTTATTGTAGGCACATCGACTAAATGCCATGCCCTCTAAACAAGCAGCAGAATAAAATGAAATGTAATTGGTTGCTTTACATGTCGGTCAGAAGAGGAATAGGGAAATGTAGGGTAACACTTTATAATAACTGCACGCTATTAATCATTAGTTAAGCATGAGTAAACAGTTAATTCATAATTTATAAAACATTTATATACATTAATAAGCAGTTTATAAATACAGCTATAAATGCTTTTTTCTTGATTTATAAGCGTGTTTAATAATTGTATTTTCATACTTTGTTAATGATTAATTAATAATTTCTAAATGAAGTATAGCATTATTTACAAACCAGTTATTTAAGAGTTGTCAGTGGTTCATAAGATCACTTAGAAAGTGTAAGTAATTGGAGTAAATTCAGGTAGTTATAAAGCATTTATTAGTGGTCAGTTAACTATTTTTGTGAGCTCATCTAAAGTGAGGACTATTCATGCCTTGTAAAGCATTTATAAAGGAGATTTAAAGACTCAGTTATCTTCTAAACAGAGAAATGAAACAAACACAACACAGTGATAGAGAACATATAAATATTTAACAGCCTTTAAATCTCCTTTATAAATGCTTGACGAGGCATGAATAGTCCACTGTAGATGAGCTCACAAAATAGTTAACTGACCACTGCTAAATGCTTTATAACTACCTGAATTTACTCCATTTACTTACACTTTCCAAGTGATCTTATGAACCACTGACAACTCTTAAATAACTGGTTTGTAAATAATGCTTACAAAAATCAAAAAAATAGTTAACTGACCACTACTAAATGCTTTACAACTACCTGAATTAACCCTGAATTACAGTATAAATACATGTTAATAAAGCATTTATTAACACACTAAGTAACTATTACTACATGTCTGAATAATATGTATGAATGTACGTTTAAATAGTTTATTAATCATTAACTTACACTTTCTAAGTGATCTTATGAACCACTGGCAACTCTAAATAACTAGTTTGTAAATAATGAAATACAAATGCTTAACTAATGATTAATAGCGTGCAGTTATTATAAAGTGTTACCAAATGTAGCCTTACAAGGTAACAAAATAATAATATAATTATAATTATAAAATATAATTTCATTATTTTATCTTTGTTATCAAAAATAAAAACAAATATGCACAATACAAATACACAACATAATATACAAATTAAATAAACAGTGCTTAATTGTTTTCAGCCACAGTAGGTGTAGGCCTATTGATTAAACAAATGTAAAAAATAAATTACCACATAGATTTCACTGTATAAATTATACATTGATTCTTATTTAAGCTACTTATGTTTTTCGGTGAAGAGCGGTGAGTTATTTTCTCCTTTGTTGTTTTATTAACAATAAGGACTAGCAGCCTGTTTATAATATTAGATTGCTGTCACTTTAAGAGCTCATGCAGCACAGATACAGACATGCATCCAGTCTTTTCTCCCAACTGTCGTGTTTTTGACAGTTTTAGCCCAATAAAGTCTTTCAGATATAAGTTTTGATGTCTATATTGGTTATTCCCACTCTGTATCATCACCCCTGTTTTGTGGTGATCCACAGGGTTCAGTGTTGGGCCCAATATTGTTTCTTTATATTGTTGCCTCTGGGTCAGATCATTCGTGATTTTAACATTTCTTATCACTTCTACGCAGATGACATTCAGCTTCATTTTACTTTCCGGCAAAATGAGTCATCCAAACTTACAAGGCTCTTAGATTGTTTAGATGCCATAAACAGCTGGATGGCTGAAAGTTTTTTGCAGCTGAACCCAGATAAGACGGAGGTTTTAATTGTAGCGCCAGACAGCGCTATCCCTCTGATTATGCAGAACATTGGACCTTTGTCATCTGCGGTCCGGACTAGTTTAAGGAACCTTGGGGTGACATTTGATAAATCCCTATCCTTTGAAATCCACATCAAATCGCTGACCAAATCCTGTTTTTTCCACTTGTGTGGTCTCTCACTCAGAACTGGAGATGCTCATTCATGCCTTCATTTTCTCCCGTATTGATTATTGTAACTCACTTTTCTCTTCACTTAACAAATCTGTTCTTCATCGACTGCGATCTATTCAAAATTCAGCTGCTAGGTTACTTACTAGATCAAATAGGCGCACCCATATCACCCCGATACTCTGCTCCCTTCACTGACTTTCTGTAACTTACAGGATCCAATTAAAAATACTAACCATAACCTATAGGGCTTTACATGGCCAGGCCCCTGCTTATCTTGCTAACATAATTCATTTTCATACCCCTCTCCAGTCTCTCAGGTCTAATAATCAAAATCTGCTATCTACGCCACGCACTCGTTTAAAGACGTGGGGATAGAGCCTTTGCCGCTATGGCACCCAGATTATGGAATGCTTTGCCAACCAGTATTAGGTTTGCTGAGAATGTGGAAGTTTTAGGGGACAAGTGAAGACTCATTTGTTCAGGTTAGCTTTTGGGTAATCTCTCTACTTTATATATTGATAATTTTATCTGTTTTATTTTATTTTTTATCTATTTTTGTCTATTGTAAAGCGCTTTGTGACTTTTTGTGGCTTTGTGAAAGGCGCTGTATAAATAAATTTTACTTACAATAAGACGTAAAAGATAATTGCAGAATAACTGCAGTGTCATGTGTGCTAAACTCTAGCACTGCGTTAAAATGTGATGTGAATGTATGTCGAGCTGTACAGTCCGGAGCCGACAGCACTGCAAAATATAGAATGCACTGTAGCACGATAGTTTGTGATATTTATTCAAAAGCAGTACACATGTCAAAATGAAACGCAAAGCGGACTAGGACCTCCTCGCTTTCACATATCACAAACGAACAGTACTCAGACCACCGGAGGGACCTTGGCCCAGTAGTGTACGGTGGCCCAGTAGTGCACAACACAAGAATCAGAATCAGAATCAACTTTATTGCCAAGTAGTGCTTTCACACACAAGGAATGTGCTTCGGTAGCAAGATGCTACCATGGCTGCTATAATCAGCGCCAGTCTTGAGAAAAATACAGCATGACATGAGGACAGGTGAGGTGAAAAAAAAGGCGACCCCCAGACTATGCTCCTGTAAGGAGTACAGTCTGGGAACAGGAAAAAACACCTCAGCAACATTAGCACATAAACAGTACAACAACATGAACAAGACATTGCAACACGTGTGGGGAGTGGGGGATGGAATTAGTCCAGCCCAGGCAAGCAGCATCCGGTCCTGCAGCCATTCTCGGCGCTGGTCACAGACCCGCCTGCCAGGCTGTGGGTACGAAGCGGCGAAGGCGTGGGATGGGGTGTGGGGGGATGCATGTGTATATGTGTATATGTAAGTTCATGTGTGTGTAGGCCTGGAGAGAGTTGCTAAGCCAACCCTAATCTAGGTGCCTCAGTCCGCAGGATTGTCATAGCGATACACAGCAAGTTGCCATGGAGACAACCTTGATCAGGTCCATGCAAAGTCAACAATCCCAGGTGTCTGGGGAGTCGGGGAAGGAACACAAGAGCGGCTCACTGCAGTGCTCATCCGGGAGATTTGTTGTTCCAACAGCGGCCTTGGCCAAGGCCAGTGCTGGATGAGGGGAGCCGAAACAGATAAGATTGGGATTGTTTGGTCTTCGGGGAGTAGCCGCATTCAATTTGCACAGGCTATTCTCCTGGTCCATTTTGGTCTCTGAAACGATCCATTTGCCTTTGCAAAGCTGCGAGCTTCTCCAAGATGTTATCCATATTCTGGTTCATAGTCCCAGTCTGAGTGCCGACAGCTCTGCCCACCGCTTCAATCATGACGGGCAGCCTTGTGGGGCTTTGGACAGCTGTCACCGTCTTCTTAATTCCTCGATAAACCAGGGCAATGCCTGATCCAATCAGCAGAAAACCTGTTATCATGGTTCCGAATAGGTAGATATCTTCCACGTCCTCCACGGAAAGAGCGGCCAGACACACGACCCGCCACCTCTCCCACGCGTCCATCGTGTAGCCAGCTGCGAACGTCCCGGCAGGGCAGTCAGGTTCCCCCGAACCCAAGCTTCTCGTCGAGAAGATGGTGTCAATTGCGTTAAGAGACCAGTTGATCAAATCCATAATTTCTTAGTTTGGAGAGCAGTGCTGCGAGAGTCTCTCAAAGTACAAGACAGTAGACATGATTTTTTTTTTTTTTTTTTTTTTTTTTTTTTTTTTTTTTTTTTTTTTTTTTCCTTTTTTTTTCTTTTTTCTTTTTTTTTTTCTTTTTCTTTTTTTTCTTTTTCAACGAAATTAAGCCACAATTACAAAATGAATCCACAACACAACGGAAAATGTACAACACAACAAAATAAAGCTCCCGAACACTAGAGGGCGGTAAAGCTAGTTTCCATGCTACTCTTCTATAGTCAGCAGTCTAAAAAATATATCAACACCACGATTAGTTTTAACAGTATGTAGCTAACCATTGTATATCAACATTTATTAATTCAAAATCACCTACGTGCATTATAGCTGCATTTATAGCTGCATTTATACTGCTTTTATACTGCTTTTATAGAATGCTTTGACACGCTACCACAGCACATGATCCCTGAAGGGGAACGTCTGCAATTTCCTCCAAGTTGTTAAAACGTATAATTTGTATTCATTAAAATTACTTTTAACATTCAAAAACAGAAATGTTCAAAATCCAAAGCTTGAATGTATTGGTAGTATACTAACTTACTACAGGTGACATTACCTCCCTTCATGTATTTACAGTAAACAATTATTTTTTAGGAAATTTCTGTAAAAGTTTTTTTTTCTTTTATCATGTTTCAAAGTTTGTAGTTCCTATTAACCAGACCGGGTCAAAGCTTCACATACACACGCTGAACCGTGTTTGGAGGGCTCAAACGAACTACTGTAGGTGTTAAAACCCCCTAAATGTGCATCCAGTGCCGGCCCTCCCTCTAAAAGTTTGTGTAGGTCCTCCGAACCACCAGGGGGCCCCCTTGCTCTCAAAGGTGATTTAAGTAGCGCATCACTATATAATGTAAACATGACAGAAATATGTGGATTCAACTTTAGAGGAAAATTATTTTACCATACTGACGTGTGTCTTGACATATATGGTTATGGCTATCAGTCCAGCAGAAAAATATAAGAAAAAAACACCAAGAACTTGAAGCATAAGAAGAAAAATATATGTATTGAAATATAATTGAAATATTTTAAATTGTTAGTCTTATTTAGTCTTGACAAACCATGCAATTAATTCATTTAAAAAATCTATATTCGTCCACAGTTTAGTTAATTCCCTTTGATGCAACGTAACTTTCAGTTTATGTAAGTACACATCCATAATCAAAATGTTCTTATACGTATTTTAATGTATAAGAAATAAACATTCTTGCTCAGTCATGCAAGCTGTTGTGAGATTCCTGTCAGTGCTTTAAATATAATGCTCATTAAGCTAAAGATCTATTGACTTATCTTTAGCTTTTTTCGTTAGTCATCATTTCAGCCGTGTGTTATAGTTTTTCTGACAGCGGGATGAAACGAAACACCAGAACGAAACAATCAAAAGGCATTTATACAGCTGTCAACCAAGATTTGGATATCATTTTACTTAATTGTTCTCATTACGAGTTTTGTCACGATCAACAACTGGAGTGCCCATGATAGTCACTGGAGGGTACTCCACCTCAGACTATTGCCACATTCACGGACTCCATTACACATAATTCATTGCACAGTTTTTCAAATCTTTCATGATTGTTTGCAGCTGTATCTCATTAGCCTCATTAGCTCACCCTATAACAGCCAGGTTCACCAGCCTGATCTCATGAAAGTGCGTAGGCTATCTATACAATGAATGGTATTTCTCGTGCCATTTATACGGCAAAAATTGTTTTTGCATACATATGATACACACTTTATGGCGTGTAATACACGCGTATAAATGGCACGAGAAATAACATTTGTGGTATAGATACACACTTTCATGAGATTGTGTTGGGTTCACTCACTCATTCTGCATTCAAGTAGCACCAAGTAACTTTTCCTCTTCGGTCGCCCTACTGGTTGGAAACGAAATTGTCCATTGCCGCTGTCGTAAAGAATTTATCCTACCGTCGCACAGACGCTCGCTGTAGAGTTCTCAACGGGCCGGGTCGGCCCGACGGGACCCGCGGGTTCGGGTCGAAAATATAAGCAAATGACTCGGGTCGGGTTGGACCTCGGGCTTAATCTTTTCCGCTCAGTGAAAAAAAAAAACATTTATTAATCATCGCTTTGGCTGCAGCTGCGTGCGGGTGGCTGGCTGTAAGAGAGGAGAACACGCATCAGTCCATCCACTGTGGACGCACTACTGTTCCTCCACGATGCCTTATAAGCATACGATTATGTTTGCTATGCCTATTTTGTTTCAAAACTCGTAGCCCGCCCGCTGGCTGGCTGTTTGAGTTCTTTTTATTTATTATTGTGTTAAGATTTTTATTAAAACAGGCATGGCATTAGCTACTTTCCTTTGAAAATAGTTGGCAACACTGCACTTTCAGACGTGATAGACGATGGAAAAAGCAAAGACTAGTAAGTAAATCTTTCTAAGTTTGTGTGCATTTTATTATGTGATTTCACCGGAATAAATAGAGAGTCACCGCGACGGCGATAGCTTGAAAAGCGCGTCCGAGTCGGGCCGCGGGCCGGGTTCGGGCAGATAATTCATGTTGATGTGTCGGGTTACATCGGGTCCGGGCTTTAAAAGCCACGGGTCGGGTTATAATTTTCAGGCCCGTTGAGAACTCTAGCTCGCTGTTTATCCAGCACCGGCTTCAGAATGAACGATGTCCACAGACAAGGTAAAGTATGTTACATGATTTAATGAAAGGATGATGTATTGCGACATCAGAAACGAAGAAAAACGAAATAATGACTATTGTAGCGCTTGACGTAAAGCAGTCGAATTTTGTAGTTCTTTTTGTGGTCGGGTTACTACCCGAACGCCGAAGTTACATAGTGCCAGTAAAAGCGATACAGACCCCGTCAGGCTATGGCAGAAGTGCCTTTCACCCTGTTACAACTTGATGAACCACTGATAAGATTTTGGAAACATTATTTTAAGGTAAACAATGTTACATAGTGTTGCTTTAAGTCATGTTTAGTGTTTCTACTGCAATTCTAAACATTCTGTCTGTTGTTCCTGTGTTCATGGACTTTCCTATTCGCCTGAGATTTTTTGGATTGCTTACTGTGTGTTTATGATCTCTTGCCTGTTTAATGGATTATGGGTAATGGAGTCTGTGAATGTGGCGATAGTCTGGGGTGGAGTCCCCTCTAGTGGCTATCATGGGCACTCCAGCTGTTGATCGTGACAAGTTCAATGTGTTCTCTTTCAGTCATTTAGGCTTTCAAGAAACCAAAATAATAGGCCTTTGTGTAATTATTAGGTTCTTCAGTTTGAGTGGATGAGACTCGTAATAACCTACATGTCTGTTTCGCTCACACAAAAATCTGATTCTGTCACTTAATAATTAGGGTAGAGAAGGGAATATAAAGTAAGCAATACTCCAAGCAACTTTTAGTTTCAATGTGCTCAATATTCAATTCTCATTTCGAAAAGGAGTTTTGAGTTCTGAAGGTAACGGTAAGTTTTTGTACAAAAACCAGTTTGATCTCAAATATTTTTTTTTAATTAAACTGCATGTAGCTATTTCTGTTTTGGTTTTGTTTAGAGACCATAAGCCAAGATCCAGATCCACATCTGAGCAATAGCTATGTTTCCATCCAAAGTTGTGAATTTAACTTATGTGCAAAACTGGAATATTGCATAAAACAGAATAAAGTGTGTGTTCAAGAGAACAAACTCGACACTTCCTGGGAAATTCGCAGGAAATATCTGTTATAAATATGTTTAAATAAAATGAGAGCACACGTTTAAAAAAAAAATTGTTTATGCCATTCAGCATTTTTTTTTTATTCGATATCCCAAAATTTGCATAAAAATAGGTTGAACATGGTCGCAAATCAATCAGAAGAACTTTAGAATCTACCATCTTAAGTTTGATTGTTCATCTTACAATCTCTTAACTTGTAGTGGTCTGGCAACATCTTCAAATGTGACATCAATTGGATCATATTCCTAAACACTTGACATGTGATTTCTCCTCAGGGAAACAGCTCAGAAAGCCCCGTTCCCTCCACCTCAGAGTCCAGCACGCCGAGTGGCAAGCGTCGCCTGTCCCAGACCTCCACCTGCTCACGCCCTCACATCTCCTACTCACCCTTAGTGTTACACACGCAACCTTCATCACAAGCTGATGATGACGACGATGACCCAACCGTCCAGCAGATGTTAGGGTGCTGTAGCACTGCTTTATGGGATGACGGCGCTGAAGACCAGGAGGGTAGAGTGAGACAACAGGAAAGCCCCCGTTTTGAAGTGGGTGAATATCTGAGTTCATCCGCCCGCCGCTATCCTTCTGAATCCTTCCTTAACCTACAAGACGAAGAACACAGCCCGGATTCTGCTTCCCATATGGAAACTCTCACCTTTGAGGCAGCGGTGGCCACCAGCCTAGGGCGCGCGAACACGGTCAGCGCCTCGATGCGCACGAGGTCACGGGTAGGCTGGCAGGTGCCCAACGGACACTTCCGGAAGAGATTGGCACAGAGCGTATCTCTCGCTGGCGGCGAAGCTCTCAGCGATGCAGAAGACGACAAATACTAGATCAGTTAGTAGAACAGAGACACAACGGGACAAATGTAGATTTCGAGGAGAGCACTAAGATGGATGCTGATCTTCACAATATTCATGCAGTGTTTTATAGATATACAAATTAAATGTGTTCAATGAAATGAGGAACAGAATTTATAAAACAACCCCATGCATTTACATTTAAGTCCCAATTCAGGTATTAAGCGCTTTATTTACAGTTGGGGATAGTGAGATGGTTTAAAGCGCTTAAACGTTTGGTACATTTGAATGTCTTTTTTTCTACAAAAAAATACATTGTTTCTAATTCATCTCTGTGCCACATTATTGAAATTCCTTAATAATGCAAATACTTTGTTTGAAGTTTAAATTCAATTTCTAAATTGAATAGGCCAGTGCAACGAAATGCAACATGACTTCCAAAGTTCAGTTCATTATATGAAGTACTCCATTTAACGAAACAATGTCAAAAATAAATGGAAAAAAAATCATGTTTCTTAATTTTCTCAATATTGTCAAAAAGAAAATGCAAAATGATTTTACAGCCGAGGCTTTAATTATTAAATGTTGAAATTTAGTTTAGCTGAATGTCTTATAAAGGGGTTCTGAGAAAGGGGAAAGGTTAAATCTGATGTCACAGTCAATTCAGGAATTGTTTTTAAAAGACAAAAGATTTCTTCTCTGAAAAATATGTAAAATTGAATCTTTCTTTCAGGCTACTTGGAATTTGGATTTTTGTTACTGAATTTAAATGGATAAGCATCCTGATAACTGTATGTTTAAACGAATAAAATATTGTCTTTTTACCCTGTTTTAGTTATCTGCTGTTTTTGATTTTTGTTAGCATTTCTCTTATTTGAGTTTTCTCCAAAGTAATAACCCCCCCCCCCCCCCCTATTTTTAGTAATCCCGCTCACCATTACTCAGATATTTTACCATTACAAGCTAGCAGATTTTTCAAGTTGTCACTGACCTGTTTTAACAACTTTATTTGTGAAGTGCATTATGGGTATTCTCTAGCTGTTGTGTGTACATCAGTTGTACATTCGTTATTGTGGTGCTTTATGAGAATAAATGAGTGCACTTGATAGCATCCACTGGTTTCAGACACCACACCAGGCTGTTCCCTCAAATAGGGGGCTTTAGACACAGCCACCATCTTGTGAGCCAATCTGGGCAGTACAGCTGTTGCCATTCACATGGAGAATTTGGGCCAAACCAGTTACAATGCTGGCATTGCTGATAGAGGGAAAAGGGTTTTCAAAACAGGTTTGTTGCATTTGGTTATTTCCTGATTGATGTGCTTGCAGGAGAAAGCAAAATTAATCAGACTGTTCAGATGGCAGACCTCATCCTACCAAGTTTGACCAGTCATGACTACATGAAAATCAACACTCTCCAAGACAGTATTCTGGACATTTTCATCACAAAGTGTCTGAGAAAAAACTCCTGGTGCTCACTGACTTGAGAGGGGAAGAGACCATCTGAGACATACATGTTTAACCTGTGTGAAACACCTTCATGCTAAAGTGGATATTCTGCTTGGAGTTAAAAGAGGTCACAATGCAAAAGCTGTGATGTCAGCATGTGCAATAATTAACCACGATAAGTAACCCTATGACAGACCTGACAGCAACATAGTGTCAGCACAGATCCGGCCCACATTTAGTGCATGTGAATTCCACGAAAACAAGGAGCTGAAGGTCCTCACTGGATGGTTCAGAGAGAATCTGGACGTAAAGTTGAAGAAATCCCTGGGGAATAGAGATGCTTGAAAAGGCGAGTGTCTAGGGATCTTCATGGACCTGTACCAGACACTGCTGCTGAAGCTACCCTACAGAGATGAGATGCAAAACATTCTTGTTCAGATTCTTCTTGTTCTGCCAATCAGCTCTGCCACCTGTGAAAGAGCCTTACAGTGCCCAAAAGAGAATAAACTCAGATGTCTCTCATCCTTACAGACATGATCCTCGTTTCAACAGAAGGCTTGCTCATAGCTTCAGCAGTATGACGCAGAGATGTGGAGAGGTGTCTGAAGTCAAGTGAAAAGAAAAAAGCCTTTACTAAGAAATGGTAATTTAATAGATTTGCAACCATTGATGCCCTGACATTTGTGCTTTTTTCAGTTGCTTCTAAACATATTAATGGCAAAGGTGTAATTACACTATTTAGCACAAACAGGGCTACCATAATATGTGAGCAACATGTATGTACATGTTTGTATTTTTGAGAGAATAATGTTTATGCATGGTTATTGAATTTTTTTTTTTTAAGTTTCTGAAATAAGGCTACAAAACACATACTAAATATGTGTCCACAATACTTTTGACTAAGGGATGTTGTCGCCTAGAGTTTTTGCTTCAAAATAACCTGAAAAACATCCTGCCTAATCATTCACAAAAAACAATAGATTGATTAAAATATTTGTTTGGAAAGGCAATATGCGTGGGGGGCGTGAAAGGTCCAACCCGATCATGAATAATTATGTGGTTCACACCTGAGAAGCCAATGACCCGCATACTGAGTCAAAAGCACATTTGTAGTACATAGTCATACCTAGAAAAAAATCCTGTTCAAATGCCTATATGGGCAATTCTGCAGAATTGGTTCAAAGTTCGACTTGGAAACATCTTGAAAAGAAAATTGTCTTTTTCCATACATTTCTTATAAAGTATTATTTTTTCAAGTAGGCCAATACATTTTATCATACATATTTCAAAGTGTTGATATAGCTTACATTGGAACAAACACTATAATAACATCTAGTTGAGTTATTTTTTGACAAAACATACTATATATTTAACATTTGAGCAGAAACTGGCAAACAAAAGCTTATTTGATATCTATTTGAGTAAAAACTTTATAATCTATCCAAAACTAGCCAACGAAATGTTGTCTTTTATATTTCGTCTGTAACATAGTAAACAAAAGTACGCATCTTCATTCATCACACACAGACACGCAATTCATATTTAAACAGTCTTTTTGCAGTAAACAACAGCGTCCATCTGTGGCATTAATTTCTTCACACACAGAAACGTGATTCAAATTTAAACAGTCTTTTTGCATTTACAGACACTATTCCATATTGCGATTAGAACAAAGCACAAGAATAAAAAACGTACACAATTCTCAGCTAGATCCGTTGCTCCTCGAAATGAAAAGAAACCAGCACTTGTTCTGAGGTAAATTTCCCAGCATTATTCCTCACAGCCTCGCAAGACGACATAGTACATTAATCTAATTAAACTTGGTGTGTTTTACCGAGTTTATGTGGGCGTTTACACGTTTGCATGTGTTGCCTCAGATCATTTGCGTTTGAATAGTGCGCGCTCTCCGTGGGCGTCACATTAGCAAAATAATGAGCTGCGAGAACGATAATGAGAACGACTGACATCTCTCTCTTTTTATATAGATTACATAAAAAGAGAATATTAATTTTAGTTTTAAATAAGATAAGTTAAAAGTACACACTTAGATGATTATAAAGATATGTAACTCATGCCTGGGTGAATAGTATTCGCTGAGTTTTGCTTAAGTTTAGAGACGTGCTCCAAAAAAAAAGTTCACAGAGACGGAGAGGCAGAAAGCACACCCTGTTTATTTTCTTTATTTTGCAAAAGCACAATGTTTTATTTTCGATTGTAAGTGGACACATAAACAAGTATACATTTAGCAGTTTATTTTTTACATATTTCTTAAAGCAGAACTTGGTAACTTTTTTAACTTAATAAAGCTGTCTAGAAATCATTTGGATGGTTAAACAACCTGTTCTGGTGATATTGGTGACTTTCCCAGCTCCCCCCAGCGTTCCCAGGCCAACATGACATCATGACTTTTGCGTAAACATACACGCCACTTTCAAGTCAAGTGGCGTGTTATAAATACGCATTTTGAGCTATCCGCGTGTACGCGTGTATATCTACGCCGTTATGTCTGAGTGATTCCGCGTGTATGTACACGCCGTTAAAAATCCGAGTGAAATAAAGCCAAAATTTTGATATACATCTGGGGAGCGATAGTTTTCTTACTAGAATGGCAGGGAAAGACTTATAAATGGTATTAACCAGTGACGGGTAGGTTTAGGGACGGGGTAGGAGTAGGTCATATATTTGTATATACAGTAATGTAACGTTAAGTCAACGGCGTTCATAAACACGCTGAAAAGCGATTTTGCGTGTTGATAGCACGCCAAAAATGGAAATAGGAATTGGCGTGTCATACATACGCAGTTTCATGAGATCAGTCTGCCCAGGCGGAAAACCAACCTTGCAACATTGGGACTACCGTCCCGGCAAAATGAAAATAGGAAGTCTCGTGAGAAGCGAGACGAGAACGAGAACGAGCGAGAAACACGAACTGCTTTACGGGTTGATAACAGAATACAAAATGTACATGTCAATGTTCTATGATAATGTGTATGATGTATTACCCACCTCGGTAGACAGCTCCGCAAGTAAAGTTGGCCAGCTCTGATAATAACAAATGCACGTGAGCAGCGGTAGAACGGGGGAGAAGAGTGCCGCAAGTGAGTTTTTTTTTACGATAGTGTTGTGAAATATACGGCCCACAGCTGTAGGGGGAGCTCGTGGGGAAAACATGCGACAAAAAAAGGGAAAATCATGCGAAGAAGACTAGATGTTGCCGAATTCTGCTTTAAGTCTGTATGACCAAAAATGAGAGTATTTTAAGTCTATTTTGCTGCTATTTGAAAAAAATTGAGCAAAACGCACCGGCAGGTTTGCCGACCCCAGGGGGTTAAGAATAATTCAGACTGATAAAGTATGTATTGTTTATTTTATTTTTCAGTTGCATTGTTCTTGCATTATTGTTTTTGCACTACAAATCTACTGTCCCAGCCCCACTATTTAGTTACACAACTAACTACAAAAAGAAATATAAAATTCCATAAGTGTAACCCATATGCTTCATGCTCTCTCTTCCCCTTCAAATTACAAAGCATCCTCAACGATTGTTTTTATTCAAGTCCATTCAGTGCCATGTAAGTAGAAAGGGAAGCATAAACTTCATTAGCTTGTGTCCACCATCTTGGAACATTCATCTAAAACCTGCTACAGACTGTGCGATTTCGGCAATCCTATAAGATCCTTACAAATCACATTGTGTGACATGGTTCTAATAAACTCTGGTACGACATGCATGTAGACTGTATGATGACAACACCTATTGAATCATAGGCTATGACGCAAGTTAGTATAGAGGAATAAAACGTCATCAGCATGCGCCTGTATTAAACAAATAGAGCAAGATTAATCGCACTTTGGCAATTGTGTTTTTTATGTGCGCTGAAAAAAGAGGAGGAAGCGATAGAGGAGAATATGGATGCGGTCATGGCTAGGGAAAAGAGACCAACTTGGCATGCCAATTTTGCAAATGGAGCTTGAGGTAATTATGTTTACGTTTTAGCACCATGTCGTGTTGATCAATGCACCTTCTTATGTTGCTTTTTTTCTATTTTTTTTTAAGGCTATCTTTGGTTGCAAGACTGTGACAACGTTTACCGGGCATTAGACCATGCTTATAATCACTCACGAACCTGGGCCGTGGAGTGTGGGCGGACGTGGAGCATGGGCGTGGCGGCGGCCATCTTGGCAGAGGGCTCTGGCATATTGACGGCCATCTTGGCAGGAGACTCTGGAAATGGCGGCCATCTTGACAGGAGACTTGACAGGAAACAGTGGCAATCTTGGGTATTGTCAGAGGGGTATTGTCAGGCATGAATTAAGTCCATTTCGAAAAATGTCCTTTAAGGCAATATCGTTGAAGTCCACCTGGGAGCACAGTCCACAAAATTCCTCCACATATTCCTCAATATTGAAGTCACCCTGACGAAGGCGCAAGAGTCAAACTGCTGGGTTCACTGTAATCAGTCAAGTATTCTGTAATCATTCCACTGAAGGTGAGCTTGACGATCCCAAGTGCAGTTTATTCAACATAAACTAAATACAAAAACAAAGGCATGGCACTCACCCGACAGTGGTTACACAAACAATACTTGACAAGGACACATGGCATGAGGGCTTAAATACACACAAGACTAATGACTGAACAAGACACACCTATGCACAATAAAACAATGAACCAGTGACAAAATCACAACACAGAATACATGGCAGGATCACATGAGGGCCAGGGAATCACATGACTGACATTAAACATGAACCAAAAACCAAAACAACCTGTGACAGCTTCTGTTCAGCGGTGTTTGCTAATATTTTCTGATGAATCTATTTCTGCAGCACGCAGGTTTTAAAATAACAGATGATAGATTAATGTCCCATCCCTAAATCACCAATCCCTACATCAGTTTTAGTTGTAAAGTTTTCTGAGCTGGCGCTTGTCGAGAACATGTACTGTTAATCTGACAATGCTCAACACAATTGGATCAGAGCCCTGTCAATGCTTGGTAATGCAAAGCCTTTTATCCATGCCAGAAAATCGACCTACTTGAATGATTTTCAAACAAAATCTCTATTACTGGCATGTAAACACTCAGTTATATATTCTGAAATATAGCCCTGGTTGCACTAAGTCAATGTTTTTATTACTTTTGTGTGACTGATCAAGCTATTATATGTAGCTATGAGTAACAAAATGCCAGAGAAATCCCTGAGCCTAGGGCCCTGTGTAGACCTTAATCCAAACCGCCCCTACATTACAATTATTCAAATTCTCAGCGTTATGGGGTGATATGTTATCATATTACACTGAACTAGGCTGCACTTAAATTAACATTCATTTAAAGTAAAAGTTCTTCTTTGGCAAAATTGCATTTCCTAAATAGCCTAAACAAAGATGTACCTCCCTTCAAACTTAAATAGGATTGTCACTGTTTCCGTCACTGGAACTTCTCAAAAACACACACACACACACACACACACACACACACACACACACACACACACACACACACACACACACACACACACACACACACACACACACACACACACACACACACACACACACACACACACACACACACACACACACACACACACACACAAATTAAACATGTTCAGCCCAAGCTGTATAGGCTTTTACATACATAGTTGTTGAAAACGTAAAAGTAAAAGAGTGACGCATTGTGTTAATGTCACAGCTATGCTCACTTTCATGTCTGCTATGCTCCCTTTTGCCTGTGTTCTCATTATTCTCCTAGGTTACTCATTTCAATCTTGTTTGTTACTATGGTTACTCATCAGTTCTCTTTCCCCTCTCCTGTGTTTATCAAATCCTCATTGTTTGCACTTAGTACAGTTGTGGTCAGAATTATTGGCTCCCATAGAATTTTTTATGAGTAAAATATCTTTAAAGTATATTCCCATTAATATTTAACTGTTTTTAGCACATCAGGGTGACTAGAAACATGACATTGTCTAGCTATGACTTCACAGGAGGTTGAATATGAGGAAACACAAAGGCAACATTCCCTTACTCATCCATCACAATGAGTAAAACCAAGATATAAAACAAAGATTTAGCAGATAGAACAACGAATCATGTACAAATTTAAAATTCATGGAATAGGAATAAAAGTAAATCACAAGTGTGTGAACTTGGAATCCTGAATTCGTTTAATGTTGTTTTATGGTGTTCTCACTCCTCATCCTCCACAACTTCGCTTACAGGCAGTGAACACCAGAAAGCCCTCCTGTTTGGGGGCATAAAAGGACATAGTTTTATGATTATGTCGTTCGTTTTAGCCTCTTCTACCCCCCGATCATGTGGTCTCAGGAGAGATGGAACCTTCAGTTCGAACTTAGCCCGGAGGAAGTCCAAATCGGTAAAATTCTTCGTGTTCCTAATAAAACCATCTACATGGTTTAGTTTGAAGAACAGGCTCCTAGAGCCATGTTGCAGCAGCTGGATCACTGTCATTTTGCCCAACTTTGATGCCTTCTTGGTCTTTACACAGGAGTGCCTATCCTTCTAATTCAGCACATCTTCATTCTTCATTTAAACCACTTCCACCTTCCTGGAGTTTGAGCTTGTCACAACACTCACAAAATCCTCAAAGTCATACAGCACACCTCCAGGTCGTTTTTTCATCTCCAGCTCGACACCATGATGAAAACTGTCAGCACTCATGAACGTGTGTCCCTTTTCATAGTATTTCAGAGTTATATCCTCCATGGAGGTGGTATCACCATTTACAAGGCAGACCAGGGAGGATAGCAAGCACCAATTCTTATTTTGGGCAGAACAGTTGTCCACCCAGAAGATGAAGTGGCATATGTCCCTTTATGTCCCTCTTCGCTCTGCCATGCCCTCATGCCAGACCACAGAGATGTTTTTTTTTTTTTTTTTTTCTTGCCTACAAAGGCAAAGGTCTCATGGAATGCAATGATGCATTTTGTGAAGATTGATGTTTTCAAACCAGGCATACGAGGCAACATGATGACTTTTTGAAGGTCCACACTCTTCACCAAGGTGTCCTCTGGCCAGTCCTTCTCTGCATCAGCCTGGTATATTACTCTGCTCTGCACGGCAGACTCTTTATGTCCACGCCACCTCTGGCACTGAAAGCAGTCCATGTCATGGCCATCCCCATCATGGACATTTTTCATGTGCTGATCCTGCAGTACGCACTCCTCACATTCCTCCTCTCCAAGCTTTGCAAAGCTGATGTTCTTATATTTTACAGCTTTGCGGTAGCTTTCATAGGAGCAGTTGTTGCTTTTTCCCAAATAATCAGCAGACATGAGCTTGATGTTAACGTCACTAGGGAGATCGCGACGATGTGGGGCATTTTCTCTATGGTAGTGGCTCACTGATGGGTGGAATGGTTCGATGTGGTCATAAAAAGGCTGCATGTCCAGCTTGTTGAATGGTGTATGTCTTCCTCTTTGGTCGCTTGTGATCACCTCATTCCGATTCCCTAGAGAGGACCAGCCTGTCATTCGTTGGGTGGTACCCCAAAGTGGCCAAGAAAAAAGTTTTACAGAACTGCTGTGGGTCCTGATCTGCATTATTTAACCTGTAAACAAAGGACCTGCCCCATCGACTTGTTTTTCCATCCACACAAACTGTTGCTGTTGGTAGCTGGCTGACACTGTGGAAAATAAATGCACGTCTGTCTGTGTAGTTGATGTTCCAGTACCTCTTCCAGATCTCCTTACGCCTCTCCTCACTAAATTTGTCTGAGCATTTTCTTCTGCATTTACACAGATCTCCCATTGGTGGGACTTTGGCTGGAGTGAAGTTGGGCTCTGGCTGTAGAGCTGTGGCTGGAGCGAGGGTGGGTTCTGGTGCTGGCAGAAGTTACATTTTTATTCAGTTATCGTGTAGCACTCTATACATAAAAAGAGTGTGCTTTTAAAGTTACTGATTAAAATGTATACAAATAAAATAGAAATGACCTTAAATTACAGACATTTACTGAGTAGCCTTTTCAGGACAAATACTGCATGCAACATGACACTGCACTCTTCAAGTAATAACAAAATATGGTTATGAGCTTTAAACTGTCCAGTAAAATAAATTATATTAGTTTATATAAGTTTAAATAAAAGTCACACTCTGTCTCTCTCTCGCCCATTGTCGCTCGCGGAGTTCGCTTCGCTTTTGTCCAGTCCGGCGCCTCATAGACAGACGCGGTGTGTGTGCGTGTATGTGAGAGAGACGCGTGAGTGATTAAGAGACGGAGGGAGAGCGGGGAAAGGAAATACAACGGAAAGAATACGCTGCGTGTTTTAAATAGCATAAAAAAAATGAACGAAACGCAATATGTGGCGGCCGGAGTTGATTTTGTGGCCGCGAATTAGTCTATGTGTGGGAAACACTGCATAAAAGTCACGTGTGAACTGCTCGGCTGGGTACTGAGGGCTTATAGCGTCGAGTTTCTTAACTTTTTCGCCGACGAAAGCAGAGCCGTGGAGAGCCGCTTCGCCATGCTTTCATTGTTTTGATGCCGTCATTGGAGCTGAAAGGACGGGAGGGGTTGTGTCGCCCAGATTTGCTTCCCCCGGTCTGCATTTAAAATGAAGCCACACTATCGATCGTTTACGTCTCGTAGCCATCGCGCTTTTGGGGGATTTAAAAATCCAGTCGCATACTGTAACGTCATGCCGCGGAACGGATGGATGGAACGGAACATACGGAATCGTTAGTGGAATCGTTAACGTGTGGACGTGTACGATTCCGATGGATCGGAACGTTTGGAACCGGTTCCAAACCGGAACCTGGAACCGATTCCCAAGCCTAGGCCTGAACGACGCTTGTGTGCGTTGGGGCGGAAAAAAATACAAATCGCCGCTTCACTCTTACTAAAGCCAACAATAATGGAAAATACTACTCACGATTGTCATGATCACAGTCCCACGGAAAAAGGAGCAATGCAGAGAGCGTCAGGAAAATACCGTGCTGCCCCGGGCAAAAAGACCATCACTCGCCGCGCGGTCCCGATCAGGGAATCCAACGAGGCCAGGGGAACTTCCAGGCAATCCAGGGTACCTGAAGCGCTACCTGGTATTGAAATCCAGCGTGGCCAGAGGAGCTCAGTCTCCGGTTAACTCAAATCACTAGTGAATGACAAGTGCGTCACATTCGCGTCTCGTGAGAATACAGTAGGAGATCAACATTTTAAATTCTGTACGAAATTACATAGACTCACTACTATTAGTAAAAGCAACTGAATACTCAAATCGTAACTGCGTCAAACTCAATCTCATTCTCGTTCTGTTTTCCTTCTTCCCGCTCTTCTTCGTCACCTCTCCTCTCACTCACTCCTTTACCCCCCCCCCCCCCCCCGCTTATCACATCACTCTCCAAACCAAACTGACATGTGAAATACCCAATCAGAGCCTAGATAAACTTTATGATGGAGTGTGTGATGAGTGAGGAGAGCAAGTTGGTCGCTCTCAGAACTGATGGAGCTGCTGTTATGACTGGAGCCAAGAGTGGTGTGGTCAGCCGGCTGAAGGGGGACAGGGCCTAAGTCATCGGCATCCACTGTATGGCACATCGCCTTGAACTAGCCTTTTCTGATGCCATCCGTTTCAACGTGATGTTTCAGAAAATAGAAGACCTCCTCAGTGGGCTCTACATATTCTACCACACCAGTTCACTGAACAGGGCAAACCTCGTAAACAGCTTCCAGGCTCTTGGGCACACACCACTGGTGCTCACCAGAATTGGCGGGACCCGATGGGTAGGTCACCTATTGCGTGCACTGGATCACTTCCTGCGAGGTTACCAGGGGCTTGTCCAGCACCTGGAACAGGTATTGGTCTAGATTAGGGGTGTAACAATATATCGTGCCACAATATATCGCAATACAAAAATGCAACAATACGTATTGTGGATAGTGACAATATGTATCGTTGATAGTGATCTTGGTGGACCTTGGTGGACCACTTCAAGCCTGTCCTTAAGGCCTCTGGCATTCATGTTGAAAGAATCCCTGACCAGTGGACAGTCCTGAAGGTGCTAATATACCAAGAGCCCCAGTCCCTGGAGAAGATATCCTGGTTCCATGTCAACAGGATCCATCAGCATTCCTGCCCTGATTTGTTGGCATTGGTTGACCTAGTCCTGTCCTTCTCTGCCTCCACAGCTGAATGTGAAAGAGGTTTAGTACCATGAAACAGGTGAAAACCGATTGGCGCTCCAACCTAAAGTCTGATACACTGTCAGATCTCCTTATGGTCCAGCTGTCCTCTCCAGAGATCAGTGAGTATGATCCAAGCAAAGCTGTGATACTGTGGCACCAAAACTCTGTTAGGAGTAGGAGGCCAGAATTCATGGACCACGCAAAATGGGTAATTGTGGTAGAGAGTGAGGAGTCGGATGACTATGAGGTTTAAGTACTGATAGTTTTACAAAACCTTCAAATGTACTGTTATGAGCACTAGTTCCATGCTCACATCTTCCATGTCTTACTATTTGTTGCTCTGTTTTGACTTATATGTACTCTTATTCATTAAAAATACCATATCTCAATTAAATGTACTGAAATGAATGTATATGTGACACAAAAAGGCTGTTTATTATTTTGGCAGGTAAAAATATGCTTGGCTGGTGGATTTTTTCATCTACCAGTCCCCGTGGCAGGTGAGCCAAAAAGTTAATTTCGGACCCTGGTGCAACTAAGAATTCTCTTAAAAAATCATAAAACCCACAAACATGGGGTGAGAAGCAGATGGCAGGGCATGACTGGTTATCATACTTCATGAGGCAGAACCCCAGTCTCTCAATGAGGAGCAACCAGTCTTACACGGGCCACAAGTTTTAACCCCATAAATGTGCAACTTTTCTTCAACAGCCTTGGACAGGTCATTAAGAGCCAGGTCATTTAGATTTTTTTGTTTCTTTTGACTTATGGAGCAATTGCACACAATAAATCTTTGAAAATTTAACATGTTTTTGACCGTTTATTCAATAGAATTAAGGAAATGTAAAATAATTATATAAAGCAAGTAACAACAATTTATTTGAAATGAGTAAAGTTTATTTAATACTCAATCTTAAATCACAGTTCATCAGTTGACACCATTATTTAATTCATTCACGTCAACTAAACTTGATGGTGAAGCTTAAATACAATTTTAACTTTTACGTTGGATTTATGTGGTTAAATTGGATGGAAAATTAACATGTAATTAAAATATATAAGTTTTAACTTTTGGAGTTAAATTTTTTTTTGAGAGTATGTTGCTCTTTTCAGGTAAGCCCCTCAAAATCCTAATATTGAAGAGATGCAATTCAGTCGCACATGGCTAACGTGAACAGAGACACAAACAAATTATTCATTATATTTGACGAATAATCCAGCAAACTCACTCTCGTAACAAAGGTCTGTGAACCATCCCCTGAAAACTGCAACTATCATCCAAAATAAAGCTAACACACAGGCAGAACCAGGTAAGAATCTTGAAGGTTCTTCTCTTAAACATTCAAATTACATATTCAAATGCCTTGAACAGGTTCCACCAGTGCAAAACACAAACTATCATAAAATTTCCCTCCAAAGGGAACCACTTCTTATTGGTTCACTCAAATACAGAGGGTGTGTCTTCACACTTTAAAAATAACTGATCACAAGATCACAACCTGTTTCCGTTTTCTGAGAAATCTTGATGTAAAGATGATGCTGAACTAGAAGTTCTATAAGGCCCCCTAAGCTTGTGCCAGGCTGCGGCCTCGTCTTCCCACTCACCAAAGATCCTCTGACTCCAAATGGTTCTTTCTCATCAAGACAATATTAGCAAAGATCAACAGGAGCCTCAACAAATTGCATCAGGACAGTTTTATTCAAATGGGCAAGACAAGTATCAAACTTAGTCATTATTCGATACATTCTGTATCCCTTCCCCTTTTAAAGAAGGGCGTGTTTGAACTAAAAACTAATCGTTTGCTCAAGGCTGTTGATCTGCTGAATTTCAAACAATGCTATAAAAGTTATCGCTGAAGGAGTAAAATCTGCTATAATGGCGAGTTCGGGGGACTATTATAGGCTAAGGCTACGCCCCCTTGGCGGACTCTGACGCCCGCGCCATTGGATGTGCAGTTGCCGCAGCACAGCCAATGAGCGAGCCAGACGCTCAATGTGCTAGCTGTGCAGCTGCAAATGCATTTTACATATAGGCTTCAGTAAATCGAGGAAAAGGAGTTTCCCCACTGCGTATAGCTATGCAATACGAAGTGACCGTTCGAAAGGGAACTGAGCTACTACAGAGGTTTGAAGTCAATATAGTCAGCAAAGTAAATTGAGAAAAATCTAGTAAAAGTTTTCCCAAAACTAAATCACAGAGCAGCTGTTGGAAATCTCAGAAGCAAAGACCAGGAGACTCGGATGTATCTTCAACAGGACTCTTTATTGAGAACGTTCTGTTTCAAGCTGCAGTCATCAAGTCTGACTAAGGGAGCTGTGTTGGCGGACCACTCTTAGCTGGGACGTATTGCTTAACTTCTTTGACAAGCTATCAAACGCAGAGAAACTTGAATTGTACCTTTTTTGCGGTGGATGAGATGGAATTCCAGCAGGTAGATAAATAGGTTGGTAAGCAGAGCAAGGCAGGCAGCGGGCAGGTAAGTATGTTGGTAGTAGCAGACAAAGCATGGACTCCAGTAATCAAACAAACGATTGATAGGTGATTGAAGAATGGTGGTTAAAAGGCACAACCTAATGTCAAAACTAATGTCCAAGTAGTGTTCAATAGTGATTCAAGAGCGTTTCAATAGCGTTTTGATAGCAAAGTAAAGAACTGTATGCTTATACGTTCCAACAGCTTCCTTGTTATTTTTCTTGTGTTTGAAAAGGTGAGAGCTTTATATTCAAACATTCTCACCAACTGTCAAAATAAAATTCCCTACAAAATAAAGGATCCTAAATCCAACAAAACATACCAGTGCTCCAATAGCACAAAAATTTAGATTAAACTAAACTCAAAATAGCTCCTACATAGCCGGCCCCTTACAGCTATTGCAGAAGGCAAGCTATAACTAACTAAATGTAATTTTCCAAGGAGCTATATATTATTTCCTTAAACTCATATAATGAGTGCAAAGATTCAGTGTATGCATCTGTATGATAGTGTGTGCACGTGCGCAAGTTCGTTCAAGTCTCACTCAGCTTTAGAGTGTTGGCCTTCTACTAGCAAGCAGATCTTACTGATAGGTCTTTCAAGCTGGCTTGTTTTAGTTTGAAGCCGTACGCTGCGGACCAAGCCTTGGGAGTCAGGGAAGGCTTCAGTGATTTTAGCCAGCATCCATGATCCTCTTGGCGCTGTACTATCGGCTACTAGCACGACGTCTCCTGGACAGAAGTTGCGTCTGACACGAGACCATTTTTGCCGTTTGCAGGAGAGGGAGGTACTCTCGGACCCAGCTTTTCCAAAATAAGTCCGCAATGTACTGGACTGGTCTCCAACGATGCCTGGTGTAAAGATCATCTTTTTACGAACAAACCTGGAGGTAGAACAGGCTGCACCTTAAGTTGCAGAATATGATTAGGCATTAATGGCTCCAAGTCATTTGGGTTATCAGAAACAGTCGTGAGTGGACGGCTATTGAGAATGGCCTCAACCTCACACATTACTGTCTAAAGGCCTTCATCATCCAGATACTGCTGGCTGGTGACTGACCGTAACGTCGTTTTGACCATGCGAATCAACCTCTCCCATATCCCTCCATAATGGGCACCATGGGGAGGGTTAAATGTCCATTTTACCCCCTTTTGGAGCAGACTTTTTTCAATTTGTTGCATGTTCCAAGATTTCAAGGACTCTTTTAGTTCTTTTTCAGTTGCAACAAAGTTTGTTCCATTATCTGACCGTAACTCAGACACTGGTCCTCTTCTGGCAATGAAACGTCTGAATGCATGAATGCAAGAGTCAGTATAAGGTGAATGTGCCTCCAAGTGTATAGCACGGCTGGTAAAACATGTGAAGATCACGCCGTACCATTTTACAATGCTACGGCCTCGTTTTACCTCTAATGGCCCAAAATAATCAACCCTTACATGCGTGAAGGGCGAAGGTCAGGGGTCAACCTGTCAATTGGCAAGTCTGCCATTTTCTGTTCACCTGCACTTAACTTGACTCTTCTGCACCTGGTGCATTCATAAACTACCTTTCTGGCAAGGGTGTTGGCGCAAGGAATCCAATATCTTTGTCTGAGTCTGGAGAGCATGAAATTTCTTCCACTGTATCCAACTTCTTGATGGATGTGCTGAAGTAAGAGTTTGGAAACGTGATGGTCCTTAGGGAGAAGAGCAGGGTGTTTCTGCTCAGTGGGCATTGCCATTTTACTCAGACGCCCACCAACCCTTAAGATGCCATTGGCCAGAAGAGGATCTAACCTGTAGATGGAGCTGTTTCTGTTTACATTTTGCATGCCTTTCTGCAAACAGGCTATTTCTTGTGGGAATCCCTGTCTTTGGCAAAACTGTAAGATTGCGACTTCAGCATCCTCTAGATCACTTATTGATAGAACATATGGACCTGTCTTTTCATGTTTTCCTTTTCTTGTGGTCATGATATGTGTGTTCAGATCTTTCTTGCCATTCTTAAGTAATTTCAACAGAGCAGACTTGATCCTCAGGAACCATGCCACAGCTTTCTTGAGCTTCATCCAAGTTGAGAAATAATTCATGAGGTAAGTAGTGGCGTCGGGTCTGCTGTACCGCGCTACATTGGATATGGCACTGTTTTACTCTAGATGCCTCCAGGAATTACCCAAAATGAGCACATCTCATTTCTGATCTGATGTCCATCGCATATGCAGGTTGACATCTAAAACTCCTGCCACCAAAATGGACAAGGGATTTAAGCTATACGCCTCCTCATACATATTTGACTATGAAGGTTTGTATCTGCTAGCGATAGCTCATGGTTTGTTAGCATTCCCGAACAGGAAGAATGCATTATGTCACTATGGTAGCTAAACTAACGATAACATTAACCTACTAATCTGAGACCTACATAATCACGTTTGCACTTTATTTTTCACCAGTATCAAGCAAAGACAGGCTGACTGGTGCTGTCAGCATCAGGGCAGCTAGTCACAGATCTATGAGGAAAAACGAGAAGCCACACAGCCTGGGAGTAACGTTAGGGATGGGTTGGGTGTTCTGTTCGGGTTCTCAATATGTTCCAGTTCAGGGACAGTATTTATCAAGCCTCTCAGGGTAGGAGTAAGTAAGAGTGGATTAATCAGTGATCATGAGCGTGTCCCCTTGATTGTCTAATCACCATGGACACACTTGCAGGAGCTGCTTTAGTCTTGAGACGCTTGGTAAATGCATGCACAGTTGTTCCAAGTTCAATGTTGTTTTTTGTCTACTTGTTAAAATATGTGTATGGTTACTTTTGGAATTATTTTTGGGACAATAATAATGAACGTAACTTTTCAAGAAACTGATGAAAATATCAATTGAAACTGAAAAAAATATCTTTGAAACTGAAAAAGAATAAATCGCGGGCACATTTTTTGACTTCGTTTTTAATACAGTTCCTGTTTTGCTAACTATTTCTCATATTTCTTTTGCTGATCTGAACTTACAAATGCGCTTCCAGAGTTTTCATTTACGCTTCTGAAGTTTTCGTTTACGCTCCCTGAGTTTTCGTTCGCAGTTCTGACACATAGCTCTCGTGGGGGCGGGGCTAGTAGCATTGTGTTCTCATTGGCTGCTGAGTTTTTGATTGACAGCTTCTTGACCTGGAAGTGAAGATGTCAGTGTTGTGTTTACATGTGTGGATGTGAGCGTCTGAAAGCGCAGCTTTCTATTTCATTTTACTGATATTAAGTTATGTTTTTATTTTATTTTATCTGTATTTACCTGCTGCTACTACTTAACCGACAGAAGCTTTTATGAGCGTAAGAGATCTATTCAGGTGTAATTGTACATTAAAGTTATGTATATAATACTGGAAATATTGTATAGTGTCCAATGTTTTCGGAGAATATTTGTTAATTCCTGATGATTCTTTTGCATGTTAGGCTCTGATTAGGTTGAGCTGTTACAATTTAAAGAGAATAGTAGCATACAGTACGTGTGATATATTCAGCCATCAAGAAAGTTTCACTTCAACCAGGTAATCAAGGTTGGCAACCATGGCCATCACATTACTCATTGTTAGCATATGCATTTACACCATCAAAATTAATGATCACTTAAATAAGAGGAATTTAAACAATATGTTTAATAAATATTAATATTTTTTATTTCGTTATTTAATTTAGTTAATATTATCTTCTAACATTTTAAAATTGTAAATTTAACATTTTAACAATCATCAACAGTTTCAATTGTGACTTATACAACCAGTTAAATTAATGTAATTAAAAATAGGAATTCAAATAAATGTACATTCTTTATTGTCAATATGGCATATACACAAGTATCAAAGTGAAAGTCTTGGACACAATAATGTTGTGACAGGAAAGACCAGAATCCACAAAACATTACCTGCATACTATACATGTAATGCACAGTATTATCATGATATAAATTACTATACAAAATGCACAATTACAAATACAGAATACATATTTAAAATTCATATACATTTTAAATGATGCTATGATCCTTTGAACAGTTCCTGTTACAGTAAGAGTAACGCAGCAGTGACTGGGTACAAGGATAGTTCTTTCATCATTTACTCACTTCATGCCATCCCAGATGTGTATGACTTTCTTTCTTCACATAAACATAAACAAAGATTTTTAAGTAAATAATCCGTCTCTGTGAGTCCATATAATACAAGTGGATTGTAATTCATGTACTTGTGACAGTTGGTCAGAAGTGATTTTTAATAGTTAAAACAGTTTACATTATTAGTATTTTTCTTATCTAGCCTATTGTTTCACTCCAGAAGGCATTGATTCGTCCACTGAGGTCGCATGCACATCACGGTCACTGTGTGTAGTTTTTAAAGCATCTTTAGGACTCGCAGAGATGGATTACATTCCTTAAAATCTTAATTCGTGTTTTTCTGTAGAAAGAAAGTAAACTGCATCTGGGACAGCATGAGGGTGAGTAAAATAAGTGAGAATTGTATTTTTGGGTGAACTATCCCCTTAACATTCATATGCGGTTAGAATGCTAATCCATGATCAGCATAGAATAATATGAATAAAGTGCAACCTCTTGTGTACTTGCGAACTGTGTTTGTTTTGATCTAGAGGAAATAAAAATATTTGCTAGATAAAAATAAAATAAATTAGGTGTCTGAAGATCAAGATCCCAGTCATTCAAATGTGATGTGTCTGAACAAAGTAAGATTCTTGTCTGATGTGGACAGTGGATCTCTGTACTATCACTCCATCCTCTGTGTCAGCAGCAGAATTATGTTTATGGAAAAGTTGCTCCACTCCCTGGAAAATGAGAAAAGGAAACATATTATAATCTAACAATACAAACTGATTTGAACTCCCACATACAGTAACAAGTTGAAGACTTAAAATATTTATTTCAAACAAATTATATAAATATATTAAGGGATTTTACAGTACTAAATATTTACATCTGAGTCATGCACCATTTATCTGTAATACTGTTGTGTAACCTAACCAGTAGATGGCTGTATAGCCCTATATATAAACATATCCATGGCTGTGTATTCCCTAGTTGCTGGATGTTTTCAGTCATAATTACTTGCATGTATTAGGTTTTGAATTTGGACATATATTTATTATTAAAGAGTATTAAAGATTTTTTTAAATTATCAGAAATGTTAATTTGAAGTGCAACACACAGTAGCCTACATATACTGTACAGCAGGGGTTTTCAAATTGGGTGAATGTGAGCCTCCCCTTAAAGTAGGTAAGGACAGCCGAGCCCCCCTTCCCCAAAATCCCGTCCGCCGGCCCTAACCCAAACACGCCTCTGCAGTAAATGCCATCTTTTGTGTGTTCCAGGCAGTTTCAATAAAAACTGATACAAATTTAAATATTTTTTAATATTGTATTTGAAGACATTTTATTTCCACAACTTTTTAAAAAGTAATAACTACATAAACGATTCTTTGCAACAGCAAATAATTTCCAACTTCACGCAGACCTAATTGAGGCTACTTTTAAAATTGAACATTGAATCAACCACAAGTTAACAAAACATGCTTACATGTGTAATCGGCGCCAAAGCTGACGACACCCGATGACTGGAACTGCACAGACGGACTTATCTTCAATGGAACCATTTATTTTCAAGTATTATGGCTGTATAATGCCATAAAAAGCGCTATATAAATGTAACGAATTATTAAATTAAGTATGTTAATGCCAACTGATGTCTCCATGAAAATGCATTTTCCCCAAATTTTAAACATTTATTAGGCTTCAAAAAATATTTGTCAATTTTTATCAAATATTTAATAATTTTTTTTTATTTTATTTAAGTTAACTTAAAACAATCCTCACTTAAACCCATAATAAATGTCATATTTACTGTACCTTTCCTGTCTAACTGGTATGAAATATACGTAAATTGAAGGTTATAAAACAGATCCACACTACATAAATTATAAATGAAATATAGATTAATCCTTATTAAAGCTACAAGCGTTCTTTAGTCAAGAGTAGTTAGTTTACTTTGGTTAACTTTACTGATAGACAGAATTAGTGGCTACTGTCACTTTAAGATCTGCTGACAGGATCTCACGCGTCTCATTCTCTCACTACTCTTTACTTCCATTTAAGATTTTATTTAACTAATTTAAGACTGCTCTTGTGAGGATACTCGACAAAGAGGACATTTTGGCATAAATGTGTGTGTTATTGTTCGTTCATGTGCGAAAGTGAACTCGATACTGGCACGCCACTTTATGTGCGTCGTGTGTGTGTGTCAGGAGGACATTCACTGACAGCGCGTTCTTTTTTGTCTTGTTGTCGCGCATGAATGCGTGAATAAGAGCGCTATTATATAACCCAAGCTAAAGGATGACAGAAACAACGAATGCTGCGTTAAATACTTTAACACGTTAAAACTGGGCAAAAATGTATCGCATGCGTTAACGTTGACAGCACTACTTGCCATACATTACTGACAGAAAAATGCTGCGGTTTAAAGTGGATTCATTTTCATGGTAGGCCTACACAGAATGTTTTTTTAGAAAGCTACACAGAATGTTATACATTAAATATTTAGCTAAAGTTAACAGTCTGAAGTTACCAACCAGCAGTGTTCATTTTTCTTCACGTGTCGCGCCTCCCCTGTGGCTCTTTGGCGCCCCCCATGGGAGGCGCACCTCACCTATTGAAAACTGCTGCTGTACAGTACTCTAGCCCAATGTTGTTTGGGGTGGCTGGGGGGAAATATGATCTAATCGAAGCAAATATGATCTAATCAAAGACTGTAATATGTAGATAAACAAGTCATGTAACGTTAATGATTGGGCTAACAGTTAAATCAAGACAACACTGTATAATGTTATGGGCTCACTGAGCTCTAAAATGCCTCACCACCTGAAAAAGCAAGTACTGTATTATGAATAGTATTATTAGTAACTTATTGTATAAAACAAGTAAAAAAAAAAAAAGACTTACCACGAGTATCCAGTATCCTGATATAACGTTAGCGACGATGACCAATGATAATGATATCATTCGTCTGTACTATTCCTTCTATAATAAATACCGGTAATCTCAACAATATAGTGTAACGTTACCAGCAAATAAATACAGATACAAACTTAAAGGCACAATATGGAACTTTTCGGCTTTCAAAATAGCAAAAATAACTGTATCTATGTTATATATTTCTTTTAGTTGTGTACTAACATTATCCCAAAAGTTCCCACCAACTTTCAAATCCGGAGAAATTTATATTTTAATTTGAAGACACGGGCCGTGTCTTTATTTCCGTTTCGTCGCCCGTCTATGACGTCATATAACCTTTGACTCTAGTTTCTCTAACTTCGTGCGGATCCCGGCGAAAAACCGCCAAACGCAAATGTAAACACCGGACGCACGTCACTAAAATAAAAGAAGAAGATAAAGAATCAATAGTTGGATATCAATAATGGACCATGATTATGCTTTGCCTGCACGTTCTGCTGCTGGAGGCAGATCCGTGAAGCGGAAACGCACGGGTGACAGAAATGACTCGAGAAGGGTTTGGGACAGGAGAAGAGACATGACTCGCGTTAACATTGGAGTTGCATTTCCACGAGCTTCGTGACAACTGGAACTACAGAGAGATGCCGATCTCGCTTGCATTCTAATAAACAAGTAAGCACCCATTCAGCTAAATATCTATCCGTAACTTATATGTTGTGAAACGATGATGGCATGTGTAAAACGCAGACGGACTAGCTCTCATGTACAGTATAATGTAAATTCACATTTGTTGTAGATATAGCTGCAGAAAGTAGCTTCATATGCAGTTCACCATCTTTTTCAATATCATAGTATAAACGTAATTATAATTATTAAGGAAAGGTGACCGTGTTTTTTTAACATCTATTAATACTAGCTAGATGGAATATTGATTCAATAGCCCTGATAATTCATATATCTCTCCGTTCGAAGAGACGTGATTTTAAAAACACTAAGTTAGAATGAGTGAGGAATGTGGGGAGCGACAGAGCGCGCGTGTTCATTACAATGGCATTACATAAAGTTAATAGCCGTAACTAAACGTAACAAGAATAGAGATATAATATAAATAACAACACATTACCTCGTCAGTGAACATGTTATCTGCCGGAGATGCTAGATGGCTGGGGAATGACAGATCGCGCGTGTCCCAATGAACATCGTATAGCTGGTTCGCGCGCGCACTCCCTCTCTCTCTCTCTCGACAACGACAACAACTCCCATGAGCACACGCTCTTTCACGACGTCATCAGAATACGTCTTTTGCTATTATTTTGATTGAGTGACCCCTGGTGGCCAAAAGTTACATACTGTACGTTTAATATCAGTAAAATGAAATAGAAAGCTGCGCTTTCAGATGCTCACATCCACACATGTAAACACAACACTGACATCTTCACTTCCAGGTCAAGAAGCTGTCAATCAAAAACTCAGCAGCCAATGAGAACACACTGCTACTAGCCCCGCCCCCACGAGAGCTATGTGTCAGAACTGCGAACGAAAACTCAGGGAGCGTAAACGAAAACTTCAGAAGCGTAAATGAAAACTCTGGAAGCGCATTTGTAAGTTCAGATCAGCGAAAGAAATATGAGAAATAGTTAGCAAAACATGCACTGTATTAAAAACGAAGTCAAAAAATGTGCCCGCGATTTATTCTTTTTCAGTTTCAAAGATATTTTTTTCAGTTTCAATTCATATTTTCATCAGTTTCTTGAAAAGTTACGTTCATTATTATTGTCCCAAAAATAATTCCATAGTTACTGGGGTAACTCTGATTAGACATCCTTGATTCTTGAGTGCCATCTTTCCATATTATTCATAATATGTCCTATGAAAATCCCTCTATTACAGCATGAACAAATTCTGTTATTGTGTTTGTTGTATTAATGTCATTCCCAAACTTGCCCCAGCAACCTAACTAGACTGTTACTCAAATCAGTGGCATCTGTTTGAATCACTGCTCAAATATGATACATTAAAGCAGCACCGGGTAACTTTTCAACCTTCATAATATATTTCCATGTCTCTTGTGATGGTACATCGACTTACAATAGGTTGAATGACACGTCTGCCATAGCCTGACGGGGTCTGTAGCGTTTTTAATCGTACTTTTAAACGTCGGGTTTCGGGTAGTAACCGGCGAACAAAGAGAACTACAAAATTTGACTGCTTTATGGCATATACGTCACTTCCACCACCACCCCCACTTCCTTAAAATCGGACGTGCGAGCCAAATGTTATAGTCATGGCCGAAGCAGCACAGAAAAACAAGAAAGCAAAGGTTTTATCGGAGCAAAGCAAAAAGAGAAAGTGATCGCGTTAAAGGCAGAACAAGGATCAACACTGTGCCAGCGTTTTCTCGCTGGCGTGAGCTGGAGGAGGAGGAGGGGTGCCCGACCGATGCGGACTTGGCTGTAATGCTTTTGTACTAGTAAGTATATTGCTTGCATACTAGCTAGGGTGACCTGGCCAGACATCCCGTTTTTCCCGGGACAGTCCCGTATTTCAACTCTAATTTTAGTGTCCCGACTTATTAAATTGAATACGCGCAGGGCAGAGAGGGAGAGAGAGAGCGAGAGACCTTGCGTGTGTGTGCTAGAGTACGCATTAATTACACGCGCGCTCGACAGAGAGAAGGAGAGCGCGAGAGACCTTGCGTGTGTGTGCTAGAGTGGCCCACGCATTAATACGCACGCGCGCGCATTATTGATATAATAATATAGCTTGATATTATAATATTGACGATATATATGGTTATTATCTACCACTCAAACATTGCATTGAAGTATAGATTCAGTAAAACGGTAACCAATAGGCTAGACTAGGCTACTATAATGACGCTGGCTTGTAAACGTGAGCATCGCGATCATTTGTCGTTAGAAAAAAAAAAATAAAACCCATGAAATTATATTCATATGACATGCTGAAATATATGCCACTGTACCTGGGATGAAGACATTTCACACGCGACGCAAGCTAGCAGAACACCTGCATGTGACCTCCTCCTACAGTGTTCACGGCTATCATGGTTGTCAACAATTCCATGTGCTAAATTCATGACGGTTTACGACAGTAAGTAGAGGACAATACTGTTTCCCAACTGTAGGGGGGGAACCCGAGAGCAAAAGTTAAATTTTACCTGGTGTTACTTTAAAGCAGGTAGTAAGTTAGGTAGAACTAAGGTAGTGAGATGCTATTGCAATTACTGAATCATACAGTCTACATATATACACACACACACTTATGTACACGCACACACACACACACACACATAAATAAAAAGAAAAAGAAACATTCCATAGTTGTCAGTTAGTGTTGTCACGGTACCAAAATTTCAGTATTCGGTACCAATACCAGTAAAAATCCACGGTTCTCGGTACCAATTTCGGTACCAAAGCTTAATTTAGATTAAATTTACATATATTAAAGTGTATATCACGGTTACAAAGATTGAAACTGTAGTATTAACAACACTTTACAATAAGATTCTATTTGTTAGATAACATTAGATAAAATGACCTAACAATAAACCATAGTTATATAATGTAGCAATTATTCTCATTGGGGTTAATTTAAAAATGTACTAATACATTTTTAAAATCAAAAGTTTTATCTGTTAACATGATTTAATGCACAATGAATGAAGTGAACAAACATGAACAATCAAGTGTTTGTATTAAATAACATTCACAAACATGAATTAATGTTGTAAAAATATATTGTTCACTCAGTGTTGATGTTAGACAACGCATTAAGTAATGTTAATGAATGGTATATTTTTGTAGTGTTACCAAACTATACAGGAGATAAAACATGTTTTATTTGACTTAACTGTACTTTTATTTAATCCAAAACTGCCAAAAATGTCACTCTTGCCTGATGTCTTCAAAGCTTGAGAACCCTGTAGCTGATTTCTAATGCAAGGGTTAGAAATCAATTAATTCTTTGCTGACACTTCCTCGTCATCACGGAGAGCGCAGTTTGCACCGCTTTCTCCTTCTTTCCACAAGCGCTTGTTCTCCCGTGTCTCCGCTATGCAACCATGAACAGCGGCGCGTCTGGAAAAACAAGCTTGCACGTCGCTTCTATTACAAGCGCGCTTCCCGTGCGCCTACATTTGAAATTTGCACACGCAAAAATACCTGCTATGTGAACGGCCCTTTATGGCAACGTGACATTAGCCTAATTCAAAATATTTCCATATGTGGCTCTTCTTTCCTCCTTTCTTGTCAACAAGTGGATTCAGAGCCACCGCATTAGCAGCACCGGTCGCCATGTCTCAGTGTTTTTATGAAGAGGACGCAACTGTGCACCTTTCAGACAGCGCGTCAAGGACCGGATGAACCCGGTACTCAGAAAAGCTGGTACCGTAACCGTTAATTTTTTTTAGTACCGACTTGGTACCGAAGTACCGAGTTTTTTGACAACACTAGTGTCAGTAACCTGCAAATATTACTAACACTAATTACACTACTAACACTAATACATTCTTTCACAGGAGTACACTCTACAAGGGCTTGGTTGGGGACCCACTAGACATCTCTTTGCTACTGATGGAAGACATGTACAAAGAGCTAGGCCATGTCAATAGCTGTCGCCAACTCGCCGTCAGTACCAAACAGAAGCAAACCGGAAGTCAGGAAACCCGTTTTCCGGTTTGGTCACGTGACGCTCGGCATAAAGCCTATTTATTTATTTCTATTTATTCGCTCTGGAGAAATCAGTGATGTCACCGGCCAGCTCAGTTCAATTCTCAAATAACAGTGTCAATGCAGGCAGAACAATAATATTTTTGAATATTAAGTAACAAAAAAGGGGAAACTACAGCTACAGGTTTTAGAAAAACAGAAAGAAAAAAAAAATCTTTGTATGATAGCCTGGCTAAAAAATATGTCTGTACAATTTGGCATGTTTCATTGTGTTACGTCCCAGGACGTAGGCATTTGTGTTTCACAATGTGTAAGTGTTATTTATTTGATGTATTGTTTGTGTGTGCTGCCATTGGACCTAACAGCCCCTTGGGAGTTGTAGTTTGTTGTATGTTCTGTCCAATTTCCTGTGCTCCTCCCTGTCCTAATCTAGGTGGTGGGACTTACCAGCTGCTCCTCATCAGTGGCAAGAGGATCCAGTATTTAAGCAGAGCCGGAGAGCGAGATGATGAGAGATTTCTTCTCCCAAGAGCCTGAGACTGATGTTGTTGGTCCCAGTCCCAGTCCCAGTCCCAGTCCCAGTCCCAGTCCCAGTCTCAGTCTGTTGCTCTTGTTGGTGTGTTTTAAGCTTATGTGTGTTGTTATGGCTGCAGTGGCAGCTTGATGTGTAAAGCTTAAAAGATTATTCTGGTATTTAACACTTTGAGTCTATTTTATTTTGACGATGGGTCCTGTCTCGACTTTTTGACTATTTTAGGATCGCATCTGAGTGCTTCAGAGTGGCTGCCTACGAGCATACTGAAACATGTCCTTAAAACAACACTTAACGTTCTCAAAACTGTGCAATTCACCGAGTGATTAGTGGTGTTGGTTGATGATTAAAAACAAATATATCGGCGCAATGTATGCTTTCAATCCGTTTTATTTACTATAGTAGAACTATATTTTCAGGTACCTCACAACCGCTTATAAACTTCCGCTCGATATTTGAGTCTGAAGCGTTAGCACACTCCCGACCACTTGATGGCGACAACCACTTTGCCGCAGTTGCTCTGCTCACGCTAGCCTTGTGAGAGACGGAGAACCGAGCGAAAAGACTACAACCAAATGTAAACTGACCCCTTTCGGTATCCGCTAGCGCAGTAATATCAACGAGCACTGAGGCTCCAACAGACATAAATGGAACTTTAAAAAATGGCAAATAAAACATGACAGAAACTGTATTTCGCTACGCTACTTGTTTTGGATCATCAACGAACACCACTAATCACTCAGTGAGTTGCACAGTTTTGAGAGCTAATGTTAAGTGTTGTTTTAAGGACATGTTTCTTTTTCTGGAGTTGTTTGTTTAGGATTCTTTTTCCACTATATTAATGTTATCACTAATTTATTGTAAATAAATTTAGAATTCATCTTACTTTGTGTATTGTGTACTGGGACTCAGATAAGTTAACTTTTTGTTGCTGTTAACTTGTGCTTAAAAAATGTTACTTCCCTTTTGCCCCTAGAAAACTAATTGGGAACATTACACATTGTGTTATCACAAATAAACAATTCACTCCAAGCACAACTACACAATACACTTACAAAATATTTAACACGTTTTTAATACTATTTGAATAAAGGGTGAATGTGTCAATTTTTCTTTGCCTCACTTTTGGCCACTAATCTTGGACAGTTCATTGACTTTCCAACTGATCTTCAAATCTTGCAGGAAAATCAAGCCACAAGCTTTTATTAGGATTGCAAGCTTCGTTGGATCCATTGAACTCACGTTTGCATCATCACTCCAACTGTAAATGAGAAAACATCTATCAAAAGGATTCCACAGCATCAATACAAATTTGTGGTAATTTTGCACAATGCAAAGCATTTTTTAAAAAAATACATTTTAATTCAGTGTCTAAATTTAAATGATTTTATTATAATTACATTAAATGATTGATGTCATGCCTGAGTGACCTCACCCTTGCAGGCTTGGCTTATTCAGTGGTTGAGGGCAGCCATTTTGGGTTGACATTATTGAACACTTAAGAATCAGTCTTAGACTTTACTGAAAGTTGCTTTTAGCGTCTTTATAAACGTGTCCTACTCTTAGAGAAGTCCTACTTTTACTAAGAATCTTTTGACACCCAAGTCAAAGCTTAATACTATTCTTAAGAGCATTTCTTAGAAGTTTTATACATACAAAACATGTAAAACATTTTAAGGCTAAAAGTAGCTCATAAGTTACTTTGCAATTTAGGAGAAACTTAAAAACTTTTAGGACTCTTAAATTTAGTCTCTAAGAGTATTTCACAACGCATTTTAGTACTAAAACCAGCTACGTGAAACATTAGGAGTAGTCAAATAGTAGACTATACTGTCCTCCCTTTTGACAGCAAGTTAAAGCTGCAGTCTGCAGTTTTTCCTCTTTGTCACCATCTCTGTTCGAAATCTGTAATTGCAGTTATTCGTGGAATTATTAACTTTATGTGAGATGTACATCGGCATGAAACAGCGCGGATGAACACAATGTTTTGAGGAGACTGTCAGTCACCGCGCCAGTGTGGATACTGGCATTCAGAATCACACATTCTACTTTTTGGAAGTACAGTATGTCCATGACAACATAAGAATTTTCATCGGACAATGTCATCTGAACAAGTAAGTAACATCCACTTTTTTCTGATCAACTAAGGGGAAAATAGCATTGCAGTAAATCGCGCTGATTAAATTTAATGGTCGCTGATCATATCATGTCAAACCTTTCAAATTATACTTTGCTAGTTCAGTTTCCATTTCTGTGCAGTCTAATTTCTAATTGTCATATCAATAAATTAATGTTTCTTTACTGGTTTTCTTTCAAATAAAAAAAAACACGTATCTGCAATCCGATGCATATTTAAAACTGGAATACATCTAATTTCGGAGGAGGCGGGTTTGGTTTTCTTGGAGTAGAGGTGAATTGCTCCCTCTCATAGCTAGCACAAAATAATTCATATTTACCATAATAGCAAAACGAAAAAAGCCACAACAAAAGAAAGTCCTTAACTGTGTTAATTAAGCGAACAATTGTGCTACTGTTACATGATTGAACTGTTGAAATGTCTTACCTGTCCAACAGAAAAAAAGCCGTCTCTGCGTCCGTTTTGAACCCCTTCAAATCACAGAGTTCACGCCACCTTTCAAAAGCCCTGCCGATGTTTATCTTTGTTTTCGTGTGGGCCGGTCGCAGTCTCTTTTTTTTCTCTACCCACTCCGAAGTCCGAATTCTTTTGGGTTTTACAACTGGTGAATCTCCAGTTGTCACTGCTGATTGTCGTTTGAACCTTTCTGGATCCGCCATAAGTTTAATTATTTAAAGTGCTGTGAGAAGAAGCTAAAAATTTCCACCTCCAACATCCTCCTCACACGCAATATAGCTTATACTAGCCGGGACACTTCTTTATGTGTACAGATGTGACGTAATGACGCAAAGACATGCTCAAATTTCCAGCGGAAATCCACCAGTACCACTGGAATTAATCACTTTTTCAATCTATCTCTCACTCCCAGTTATTTCTGTTCAGAAATGGCTGGAGGTTCACAAAAAAAGACCTGCCCAAACTGCGGGGAAAAATATACTGTGGACTTAAAATTTGTTCACTCTGCAACCATCCACAACCCCAACATGTAAGACTTCAAAAAAAAACTGGACAAATTTCAAATTCAGCAGAAGCAGTGGTTGTCGTCCATGAAGAAAAATAACATAAAGTCCCACGTTCTTGATGATGCTGCCATTCTGGTATGTAGTTTTCATCTCATTCACCAAAAGTGTTTTGTTATTTTAACATAATCAAATAAATGAACTTGTATAATATATTGCCTCACACTATTAATAAGAATATAATTCATGTTTGCTGTTTTTTTTTTTTTTTTCAAACTATTATGTCTAGGGAGTTGAAACTCCCAGTCAAATCCTCACATTTATCTATCCAAAAAATATGTAAAAATCATTGTTTGATTGTTTGTAGATGTTTTCTAGCTTTGATGTAACTTCAGATCAAGCATGAGAACAAATTCAGCTGTAAAATACAGTTTTGTGTATATATCCAATTGATCTCTCTACCTCTCTGTTCCAGCTTAAGAAGTTGTATGCCCTTGGCATGAAGCCCCTGCTGCTAATTGCACATCCTCCTAAGGTGATGACATCGAAGTGCCAAATTAAAGTAATGCTGCCAATGCATGCCCACCTTAGCACATCCGCGAAGACATGCCTTGACAATGTGGATGCCATCTACAAATTGATGGTTGAAGGTGAGGTTGCATTTATTTAACCTTGAAATGCAAACACATGCATATATTCACTATCCGTTGTACAATTGTTGGTGTTGTCCTGTCCATTTTCCAAACAGCAAAGACTAGAAATTCTGATCTGGCTGCAACCTAGAGTCATTTTAAAGAGCTGGTATTGTGGAAAACAAGAACAAAAATGCTTTGGGATGATGGGGTCACCTGTGCTTTAAAATACATCACTTCTATCTCCTTGGTAGTTTTAAGTTATTGGAAATTTTGAAATCCGCAGCTAAAGCTAATGTGAAATGAATCCACTTTACTGGAACAATAATTAACATTAGAAGTCAACAATCAGCCAAACTTTACACATTGCTGCCTCTCTGACCAGGTGATGCTGTGCATGTTTAAAAATAATAAAGCAAGTCAACTCCGATTTGTGAACTAATGTTGTTCTGCACATGTATTTATAAGAGCAGTATTCAGTGTTTTTACAGAAGATTCAACTTTGCTTAAAGTGTAAATTGCAGGTTAATTTTTTCACGAAGATAATGCAATGCACTTACTAAACATAAAGATAAGAACCGCCCACAATTGTTTTTATATGTTTTTTATACCAAAATGCTGCATATAATATGAAAAGTTGGTACGTTTTACAGTGGTTTTAAGCACGCCCCCTTCCTTCCACTAGGCTGGGCGTGACGTCATAAAAGGGACTCCAAGCTTTTACTGTCTATGCCTGGTCTATGCTCCAAGCCTAGAGTTACCGTTAGTCTAAATGGCAAGTAGGCTAGCATTTATATTGGAGACCTAGCTAGCAAAAATGGTTAACTATTGTGTTTGTGCGGATGTACAAATACATCAAAAATGGGGGAGAGGCTCCACAAGTTCCCCAACGACAAACGACTGATTTGTGCCTGTAAGTGTTCGCATAACTTACCCGAGGTAGATCTCATGCAAGCCCGACCCTACCCGAGCACGTTGTGTCCGAGCCCAGCCCGGCCCGACACATTAACTGTAATTATGAGCCCGAGCCCGATTTAAACCCGACCACTTTTTAATACGTGGGTCATTATTATAACTGGAGTTCTCAACTACTTTCTATGTTACTTTCTCCCGACCGCAACATTTATGTTTTGTCCTGCTCCCGCCCGCAAAAAAACTTTTTTTCTGTACCTCTAAATACTTTCAAGTTAGCCTACGTGTCGCCACCATACACATCAGCATACATGCTCCTGATCAATTATTTGTTATTAAAGCATTAACACACAAACCACTGTTATAACATAAAAGCAAGCAGGCTAACTTACAGTCATGCATGGTTTGGCATGACTGCGCGCAAAGTGCGCTCCCATTATAATTCCTAAAAAGCTGACATCAGTTCATCGCGATCTCACACATCTCTGTTATTATCAATGAATCTTTCATAATATATACACTTTGTTTGCTATAATTAGAGGATTTTACAGCATACAGAATTCAGCACTGATCAAAAAGTCAGTTTTGAGCGGTGAGGGAAGTCTATCGTAAATGCTTCTGATTGGCCATTATTGCGTTCAAGAAATCAACACATATGTCTGTGATTGGCTACATAGTTCTTCGCTGCAAACATGTTAGAAATAGAAACTCTGCCTGTAAACCGTTTCTATTTTGTTTCAGTTGTTCTTATTGCTTTTCTGCAACAGATGAATAAAAATGTATTAGTTTTTATGTTTTATTCATAGATATTTCTAGTTTGCGGGAGTACCGCAAATCGTTTTATTCTCCCTCAACCCGCACACTCAGAGTGAGTGCATTACCGCCCGCACTCCCTCTTATGATGTCATCACCCAGTTACTGTAAAAAAAACATGCTACCTTTGAAGAAACCTCAAATGTTATTTTAACGCATTTTAAGACAGACATTTTTAAATGTATACATATTGAGCCCTTTAATTTACACATTAATTGGTTGTGGAGGTTAACCTGCAAGTGGTTAGTGGTTGTAAACCTATTGCTGGTCGCACAAAACTTACAATGGATGACAATGTGCTTTGCGTCTTAGACTGACACAATAATGGCAATACTTAAAGCTCCAGTCGGCAAGTCTGGCAGATTGAGTGGACTTAGGCAAAATTTTGAATGTTTACAACTCTCATGCCCCTCCCCCACCATCAACAGATACCCTCCCACCGACTCACCGAGTTCAATGCGTGTGCAGGTTTTCTGTGAACGCGCCCGTCTCATCAGCATCCATCAACACCATGGAGTATTTGGAGGTATGCTGCTTTGGCTAATCTACCGATAGATTGCAATTGCTAACGTCATTTATACTCTAAATGAGCTTACTTGATCTGTTAGTGTTTTGAAAGTGAGATACATCCGCCATCACTCTTCGTTACTGCGCGAACTTCAGGCGTGTGCATGTGATTGTAACGTTCGCGAGGGGTGGCGTGTGCCCGATCTGTGATTGACAGTCAGATCTGACACCCCCCTGCGCTGATTGGACCCGATGAACAGGGAGCTGTGGATTTTTGCAAAACAAATAACACGCTCCAGGTGGAGTTAGAAACTCGGGTTTTTTTCTAAAACCACTTTATTTATGTTGTTCTGTCGGATTATAGTGTCGAATTCACTGATCAAAAAAATGTTGCCGACGGCAGCTATAACAGCTGTTGAAAGAACACATCTAACCCATTCTCCATTCTTCCTTGACTCCTCTGCCCCATGCCTTTCAGAATCCTGTGGGTAAAATCACGTTCACTACGTCCATCTATTTTACCGTCTAGGTTGATTTGGGTTGCATTTTTTATTTTCACTTTGGCCTAATTGCATATTATATAATATATTTGTGTGTGTTCCATGTCCATTTAATAGGTTGGACAAGACTCAACCCAGACCAACTGCCTCAAGAAGAGAACTTCATCCTACATTTGGTGCCGTGTGACCAGTCACCACAACAGGAAACACCAGCCACACCATCACAAAACCAGGCTCCATCCCTTGACACACCATCAACCCCCAGACTACATCCATCTGCACGTCACCACACCCGTCAAGCAGCACACCTGGCTCTCTCCAGCCACACACCACTACACTCAGCTCCACACATCCAGGAGCCAGTACACCTGGCTCTCTCCAGCCACACACCACTACACTCAGCTCCACACATCCAGAAGCCAGCACACCTTGCTCTCTCCAGCCACACACGACTACACTCAGCTCCACACATCCAGGAACCAGCACACCTGGCTCTCTCCAGCCACACACCACTACACTCAGCTCCACACATCCAGAAGCCAGCACACCTGGCTCTCTCCAGCCACACACCACTACACTCAGCTCCACACATCC
Source organism: Chrosomus eos (assembly GCA_036326025.1). NCBI lineage: Eukaryota > Metazoa > Chordata > Actinopteri > Cypriniformes > Leuciscidae > Chrosomus > Chrosomus eos. Next base: position 42,189,846 of record CM070823.1, read on the forward strand.
AGAAGCCAGCACACCTGGCTCTCTCCAGCCACACACGACTACACTCAGCTCCACACATCCAGGAACCAGCACACCTGGCTCTCTCCAGCCACACACCACTACACTCAGCTCCACACATCCAGGAACCAGCACACCTGGCTCTCTCCAGCCACACACCACTACACTCAGCTCCACACATCCAGAAGCCAGCACACCTGGCTCTCTCCAGCCACACACGACTACACTCAGCTCCACACATCCAGGAGCCAGTACACCTGGCTCTCTCCAGCCACGCACCACTACACTTAGGGCTGGGCGATATGGCCTAAAAAAAAAATCCCCTATTTTTTGACAAAAAATCCGATTTACGATTTAAATCGATTTTTTTCTCTCCCTACTTAAAAACAATCCTCAGATGACAAAGAAATTGTTCAAAACAAGTTTTTACTTTATTTTGTTTTGATATTCCCTTCTGGGATATTATCTGGATTAAAGTGCAATCAGAAACAACAAGCCAAAAAGACCAGAGGGTCCTGTCATTGTAAATAGCCTAGTGTAAATGTAACATAACATAAAATGGGTGGATTGGGGGGGATGTGTAAAGAAAAAAAACTTGCATCACAAGAAGTTTATTGTGATTGTCAAATTATTTGGTAACTAAACATCATTTTATCAAGTTTATTAACTATGTAAACACAATGTTTACATGCATAAAGACTGGTACTGTTTTTATTATTGCTTAACACAAATTTCACAATTTCAATTCAATTCATGTGATTTTGATTCTGATATTGATTCAATATCAATTCCTTTGGATAAATATTAGGTACAGTAGATATGTTAATGTGTTATGTTAATTGTTCTCCAAAAATAAATCACCTAATGCTGTATAGAGAGCCCTGTCAGCTGGTATTATTAAAGGTTAAAACTAACTCAAATTAAACATAATGCGTTTTTTATAATAACAAACAACGTTATAATATTTTAATGATATAGGTAAATTATAATAAATGTGTAATATAGTTATCATATTTAGCCAAATACTCCTCTCTATAGCAATTATTTTAAGTCCAACTAACATGCGTGCTATGGGTCATTAAAAGGCATCCTGAGGTAAATGTAACGTTACGTGACACATGTTGTTCTCCAGCTGTTTTATGGGACATCTTTCCGCGGTTGAAAAACACTGATCGATTGATTTCATTAGCAACATTTGGGTAAGTTAGTAGGCTAGTGAAGAGTAACAGATGATCGGTTCATGTGCCGCTTGAACTGAGATCTGTCAGCGATCTTTCACGTCACATTTACAAGCGCCAAAACGGTGTTTATTGTTTGAATTTCGTAATAAAATTAACAGAATCTGAGAGCCGAGAATCTGTTTCATATCAACAGTAACCTGCTCTGTCTTGTATGTCGGTGTCAGTGTCCTCTTTGCTTCGCGATGTTTCTCTGCGTGAGGAAATGGATGTGTGTGTGAGAGCGTGTCTCTCAGTGAACTCGTGAGAGTTGGCGGCCCTGCAGATTCAGTTTGTAAATGTTTTCGGCGGGTGTGCTTCTGCTGCCGCGGTTTTGTTCATTTGCCATGTTGTTTGTGTATCTCTATCATGGCAAGCGCTGAGCGCGGTCGGAACTACGGGAGCCCATATGGGCGCGTCGGCGGTTGTTAAAGAGAAAACCGATTTTCATTCAAAAAAATCGGCGTAAACTCGCGTAAACTACACATTCGAGTTAATCGATAAAATCGATTTATCGCCCAGCCCTAACTACACTCAGCTCCACACATCCAGAAGCCAGCACACCTGGCTCTCTCCAGCCACACACGACTACACTCAGCTCCACACATCCAGGAACCAGCACACCTGGCTCTCTCCAGCCACGCACCACTACATTTAGCTCCACACATCCAGAAGCCAGCACACCTGGCTCTCTCCAGCCACGCACCACTACACTCAGCTCCACACATCCAGGAACCAGCACACCTGGCTCTCTCCAGCCACACACCACTACACTCAGCTCCACACATCCAGGAACCAGCACACCTGGCTCTCTCCAGCCACACACCACTACACTCAGCTCCACACATCCAGAAGCCAGCACACCTGGCTCTCTCCAGCCACAAACCAGTACACTCAGCTCCACACATCCAGAAGCCAGCACACCTGGCTCTCTCCAGCACACACACGACTACACTCAGCTCCACACATCCAGGAACCAGCACACCTGGCTCTCTCCAGCCACACACCACTACACTCAGCTCCACACATCCAGAAGCCAGCACACCTGGCTCTCTCCAGCCACACACCACTACACTCAGCTCCACACATCCAGAAGCCAGCACACCTGGCTCTCTCCAGCCACACACGACTACACTCAACTCCACACATCCAGAAGCCAGCACACCTGGCTCTCTCCAGCCACAAACCAGTACACTCAGCTCCACACATCCAGAAGCCAGCACACCTGGCTCTCTCCAGCCACACACGACTACACTCAGCTCCACACATCCAGGAACCAGCACACCTGGCTCTCTCCAGCCACACACCACTACACTCAGCTCCACACATCCAGGAACCAGCACACCTGGCTCTCTCCAGCCCCACACCCCTACACTCAGCTCCACACATCCAGAAGCCAGCACACCTGGCTCTCTCCAGCCACAAACCAGTACACTCAGCTCCACACATCCAGAAGCCAGCACACCTGGCTCTCTCCAGCCACGAACCACTACACTCAGCTCCACACATCCAGAAGCCAGCACACCTGGCTCTCTCCAGCCACACACGACTACACTCAACTCCACACATCCAGAAGCCAGCACACGCCCGAACACCTGGCCTCACCTCCACAGCCACCTTCCACCAACACCAGTACACTCAGCTCCACACATCCAGGAACCAGCACACCTGGCTCTCTCCAGCCACACACCACTACACTCAGCTCCACACATCCAGGAACCAGCACACCTGGCTCTCTCCAGCCACAAACCCTACACTCAGCTCCACACATCCAGAAGCCAGCACACCTGGCTCTCTCCAGCACACAACCATACACTCAGCTCCACACATCCAGAAGCCAGCACACCTGGCTCTCTCCAGCCACACACGACTACACTCAGCTCCACACATCCAGAACCAGCACACCTGGCTCTCTCCAGCCACACACCACTACACTCAGCTCCACACATCCAGAAGCCAGCACACCTGGCTCTCTCCAGCCACACACGACTACACTCACTCCACACATCCAGAAGCCAGCACACCTGGCTCTCTCAGCCACACACCAGTACACTCAGCTCCACACATCCAGAACCAGCACACCTGGCTCTCTCCAGCCACACACCCTACACTCAGCTCCACACATCCAGAAGCCAGCACACCTGGCTCTCTCCAGCCACACACCACTACACTCAGCTCCACACATCCAGAAGCCAGCACACCTGGCTCTCTCCAGCCACACACCACTACACTCAGCTCCACACATCCAGAAGCCAGCACACCTGGCTCTCTCCAGCCACACACGAGCTACACACTCAACTCCACACATCCAGAAGCCAGCACACCTGGCTCTCTCCAGCCACAACCAGTACACTCAGCTCCCATCACATCCAGAACCAGCACACCTGGCTCTCTCCAGCCACACACCCCTACACTCAGCTCCACACATCCAGAAGCCAGCACACCTGGCTCTCTCCAGCCACACACCACTACACTCAGCTCCAACATCCAGAAGCCAGCACACCTGGCTCTCTCCAGCCACACACGACTACACTCAAATCCACACATCCAGAAGCCAGCACACCTGGCTCTCTCCAGCCACACACGACTACATTCAACTCCACACATCCAGAAGCCAGCACACCTGGCTCTCTCCAGCCACAAAACCAGCTACACTCAACTCCACACATCCAGAAGCCAGCACACCTGGCTCTCTCCAGCCACAAACCAGTACACTCAGCTCCACACATCCAGGAACCAGCACACCTGGCTCTCTCCAGCCACACACCCCTACACTCAGCTCCACACATCCAGAAGCCAGCACACCTGGCTCTCTCCAGCCACAAACCAGTACACTCAGCTCCACACATCCAGAAGCCAGCACACCTGGCTCTCTCCAGCCACACACGACTACACTCAGCTCCACACATCCAGGAACCAGCACACCTGGCTCTCTCCAGCCATGAACCACTACACTCAGCTCCACACATCCAGGAACCAGCACACCTGGCTCTCTCCAGCCACACAACACTACACTCAGCTCCACACATCCAGGAACCAGCACACCTGGCTCTCTCCAGCCACACACGACTACACTCAGCTCCACACATCCAGGAACCAGCACACCTGGCTCTCTCCAGCCACACACGACTACACTCAACTCCACACATCCAGAAGCCAGCACACCTGGCTCTCTCCAGCCACACACCACTACACTCAGCTCCACACATCCAGAAGCCAGCACACCTGGCTCTCTCCAGCCACACACGACTACACTCAACTCCACACATCCAGAAGCCAGCACACCTGGCTCTCTCCAGCCACAAACCAGTACACTCAGCTCCACACATCCAGGAACCAGCACACCTGGCTCTCTCCAGCCACACACCACTACACTCAGCTCCACACATCCAGGAACCAGCACACCTGGCTCTCTCCAGCCACACACCCCTACACTCAGCTCCACACATCCAGAAGCCAGCACACCTGGCTCTCTCCAGCCACAAAACCAGTACACTCAGCTCCACACATCCAGAAGCCAGCACACCTGGCTCTCTCCAGCCACAAACCAGTACACTCAGCTCCACACATCCAGAAGCCAGCACACCTGGCTCTCTCCAGCCACACACGACTACACTCAGCTCCACACATCCAGGAACCAGCACACCTGGCTCTCTCCAGCCACACACCACTACACTCAGCTCCACACATCCAGAAGCCAGCACACCTGGCTCTCTCCAGCCACACACGACTACACTCAACTCCACACATCCAGAAGCCAGCACACCTGGCTCTCTCCAGCCACAAACCAGTACACTCAGCTCCACACATCCAGGAACCACCACATCAAGTCCCAGCTGTGCAGCCACCACTGCAGGGTCCGCAGCAACGTAAACGTTCCACCTTCCGGCTGTATTGTGCCTATCTAAAAAATATATTTCTCTATGAGCAACAGTTACTTTGAGTAACACTGACATACCATAATGACCGTGATGTTTTATATCTTGTTTAAAACTAATCTTACGCACAGGGAAACACACCAGAATGATAATGGGTTCAGCAAGACCTTCCTCCAACTCTGGCACAGCTCTAGTGTGGATATAGGTCAGGCTATGCAAGACAAGGTTAACGTTATCATTTTATCGTCCCCACTCTGGAACAACAGATTCTTGATGCACTGCACAACTCTGCAAAGTATTGTGAAACAGTAAATGTTACAAACATGACAATCAATTCAATGTGTATTATACTTACTAATTCTCCTTCAACTTCCCTTTCTTTCTTTCTTTCTTTCTTTCTTTCTTTCTTTCTTTCTTTCTGTTTTTCTTTCTGTTTTTCTCAGTGGAAAGACCTGGCCTCCATCCTGGCAGCCAGCCTGATTCCTATCCCATGCAGCTAGCCTGAAAATATGCAACATACATTGCAAATAAATAGGGATGTCCCGATCAGGTTTTTTTGCCCTCGAGTCCGAGTCCGAGTCATTTGATTTTGAGTATCTACCGATACCGAGTCCCGATCCGATACTTCTATATTACATTAAAAAAAAGAATAAAGAAGAGCGAAAAAACAAATCCAGGATGTTCCTTATTTATTTAATTCACCTTATTTTAACATTCAAAAACTCTGTTAACAAACAGAGCACTTCTGTGAGGTAGCTTGAACAATCAAGTAATAAATAACATAAATTATTCACTTTTGGACTTTAGTGCAACAGTAAATATAAAAAAAAAAGTCTAATTAAAAAACAAATAGCACCTCAACTTTAAAATACCCGGCAGGCATGTAAACAAATAAAAAAATAAGTGTATAAAAAATATGAGAATATACATTAGGGGTTTAACGGTTTACTAAATTCATGGTTCAGTTCGATACATTACAGTGGTGTCACGGTTCAGTACATTTTCAATACAGCAAAAAAATAAAATGTTGTTTTTGGTACCACATTTGTTGTTCATTTGCCATTTCTGTTATTCATATCAAAATAGATTTTAAGCTATGAAATTTGAACAATACCTAACAAAATAAATGAAGTGTACCATGACATTTTCAGATTTGTCTTTTATTATGGTTCTGAAGCTTGGCAATCTATGACATAACTAGTTTAAGAACTTTTTTTATCAAGGTAAGGCTGAAAACTTTGTTAAACTTTATTTGATAATCAGTAAATCCACAATCAGAATATGGACATAAATCACATAAGGAGAGTTAACATGGACATTAGCAAAGTTAATAGCCTATTAAGACTTTGATAAAGGTAATATATACCTGTATAACAACAAGTAAAAGAGAAAGGAAATTATATATACATATTTACACATTTAGGAGTGATTTGTAGCCTTATTAGTAAGTTTAGCCTATTACAAACAACGTGAGTACGCACTGTAAATGTTTTAATTTATTATGGGTGTTTTTCAGGTCTGTCCATATATCATTGACCATACACTTATCATTGATTGACCACGTAATTTACATAGCACCTAGCAGCACATAGCACAGTATTGTACGCAATACACGTACAACATTACTAAGCACACAGGAGCATTTTTATTTAAGTCTTGGCGGCCAAAAAAACGTTTTGAAACTAATTAAACAATATACAAATGCCTAAAGCTTCCGAGGTGTAATTAAGGAGCTACTTTACGTAACTCCCGTCGAGAGTGAACTGAACATAATCCCGAAACGCGTGTATAGGCCTACTTGCTAAAATCGCCTTAATAAATCACTTTAATTCATTCTTTACTTTTTCTAATCATACAACACCTAAATACAGTGTACAAGTACTAGTTCGGCTGTACTAGATATTTAATATATCCAGTGCATACATCTTTTTACAACCCTATTCACAGCCTAACTTTGCAAACAGGAAAAACTACAAATGTGACCCTGGATCACAAAACCAGTCTTAAGTCGCACGGGTATATTTGTGGGAATAGCCAACAAAACACTGTATGGGTCAAAATTATCGATTTTTCTTTTATGCCAAAAATCATTAGGATAGTAAGTAAAGATCATGATCCATGAAGATATTTAGTAAATTTCCTACCTTAAATATATCAAAATTGTATTTTTGTAAGTGGATGCTGCACAATAACCAACAGAAATGAAAACCTTTAAAGGCGATTTTCTCAATATTTAGATTTTTTTGCACCCTCAGATTCCAGATTTCAAATAGTTGTATCTCAGACAAATATTGTCCTATCCTAACATACCATACATCAATGGAAAGCTTATTTATTCAGCCTTCAGATGATGTATAAATCTCAATTTTAAAAAATGGACACATAAGACTGCTTTTGTGGTCCAGGGTCACAAATATGATACTAATTAGTATCAAGTGGCATGGCGCGGCTAGAGGGAATTGTAGTTTAAAAATATATGACTCAATATACTGAAATTGGAATGTGTAAATAATGATGTAAGAGTACACTGATGGGTTAAAGCTGATGGGAATCACATTTGTGTAATAAAATTTCAAATACCTTACTGTTAAATAGGTGAAAATCAAGTTTGACCATTTTTGACAGCACCCCCTCTTGGTGACTCTATTTATATGGGTATAGTCATGTAGCTGAAGTCAAGAGCTATTTATAACAGTTGGTTTCATGTCTGTAGCTCCTTCTGTTCCTGAATGACAAGCTTTCCAACATGCACCAAAATCAAGGTTCAGAGGTCAATATTTCAATGCAGGAGCCATTTACAACCTTCAGACTGACATATGTTACTCTCCAGGTCAAGCCCTTTCCAACAATATGTTTGTTTTAGTCCTACGACAAAGTTTCAATTTTAACTTTTCATGGACACAGCCTTGGCTCAGGCATAGTTTTAGTGAGGACTTTGAGGCCCCGATATATATATAATTTAGTATTATAACAATACTGCACATATGTTTGTACTGCAGCCAAGCAACAAACAGACTATTTGAGTGTTTTGGCCATAATCATAAACTTATGAACATCAGCATTAGTCTAAAAGATGCAAATAGGTGTTCAAAAGTACTTACAAATGATGTCAGTGGTGGATGAAGTTTTCAGATCATTTACTTAAGTAAAAATACTAATAATTTGCTGGACAAATACTCTGTTACAAGTAAAAATAAAAGTCAAAGCGTCCCGAGATAACTAGCGTCCCGAGATAACAGCAGAAAGACAGATGGGAAATAATTAGCATAGCTGATGTTCATAATGTTAATGCATTCGAACTGATTCAGAAGTAGTATAAAAGGTAAGCATTAAGTGTATGCTTGGTTAAAGAGATGCGTCTTTAATCTAGTTTTAAACTGGGACAGCGAGTCTGAGTCTCGAACAATATCAGGAAGGCTATTCCAGAGTTTAGGAGATAAATGTGAGAACGCCCTCCCTCCTTTAGTAGACTTAGATATCCTAGGAATGACCAGAAGCCTCGAATTTTGTGATCTTAAAGAGCGCGATGGATTGTAGGGCGATAGAAGGTCTGTTAAATACACAGGAGCTAAACCATTTAGAGCTTTATAAGTCAATAGTAATACTTTGTAATTGATACGGAACTTAATAGGTAACCAGTGTAGAGATGATAAAATTGGTGTTATATGATCATATTTTCTTGATCTAGTAAGAACTCTAGCGGCTGCATTTTGGACTAACTGTAGCTTGTTTATTGAGGATGCAGGACAACCAGCTAATAAAGCATTACAGTAATCTAGTCTCGAGGTCATGAATGCATGAACTAACTTTTCTGCATCTGAAACAGATAGCATGTTACGTAGCTTAGCAATGTTTCTAAGGTGGAAAAAGGCTGTTCTTGTAACATATGAAATATGATTTTCGATAGTCAAGTTGCGGTCTAGCATAACACCCAGGTCTTTTACTGTAGTGGATAAAGTAACAGGACATCCTTCTAAATTAAAGTTGTATTGTAAGGGATTTTGTGGGTAGTTTTTTAGACCAATAAGTAATACCTCCTTTTTATCTGAATTTAATAGCAGGAAATTACACGTCATCCAGCATTTTATATCTTTTAGACAGTCTGTCAAGTTAGATAAGTTAGTGTTTTCATCTGGTCGTGATGAGATATATAATTGAGTGTCATCAGCATAACAGTGAAAATTAATTCCATATATATTGAGAATAGCAGAGGGCCTAGGACAGATCCTTGCGGCACTCCATAGTCTACTGATGTTATCTTTGATTTTTCCCCATTTAAACAGACGAAATGGTAACGGTCTGATAAGTACGATCTAAACCAGCTTAATGCCTGTCCCTGAACACCAGTGTAGTTTTGTAGTCGATCTAAGAGTATTTTATGATCTATAGTGTCGAACGCAGCACTAAGATCAAGTAGAACTAGTATTGAGATACAGCCTTGGTCAGAGGCTAAGAGTAAATCATTTGTAATTTTAACTAGCGCAGTTTCTGTGCTATGATGCGGTCTGAATCCCGACTGAAATTTTTCATAGATATCATTTTCTTGCAAGAAAGAACACAATTGAGCGGACACAATTTTTTCTAGTATTTTAGACATAAATGGAAGATTTGAGATGGGTCTGTAATTTGCTAGGTTATTTGGATCTAATTGCGGTTTCTTAATGAGAGGTTTTATTACTGCCTGCTTGAATATTTTTGGAATGTGACCTAAAAATAAAGACGAGTTAATAATATTGAGAAGAGGCCCTTTCACTACAGGTAACACTTCTTTAAGTAGTTTAGTGGGTATTGGATCTAATAAACATGTTGTTGGTTTAGATGCAATGATAAGTTTATTTAGTTATTCCTGTCCTATAGTTGTAAAGCGGTTTAGTTGTTCTAGAGGGGCCATAATTGAGGCCGAGTCATAAGACACCATAGAGGATTGTACATTTACAATAGTGTTTCGGATGCTTTCTATTTTCTCATTGAAGTAATTCATAAAATCATTACTATTATATTGTAACGGAATATTTTGCTCTGCTGATGTCTGATTATTTGTTAGTCTGGCCACGGTGTTAAATAAAAACCTTGGATTATTTTGGTTATTTTCAATTAGTTTGCGGATATGCTCAGCCCTGGCTGATTTTAGAGCCCTTTTATAACGTGACATACTGTCTTTCCACGCGATTCTGAAGACCTCTAAATTAGTTTGTTTCCATTTACGCTCTAAGTTACGAGTTTCTCTCTTGATAGCATGCGTAGCACTGTTGTACCATGGTGCTTTAGTTTTCTCTCTAACCTTTTTTAATCTAATTGGTGCAACAATATCTAGTGTACTAGAGAAAATGTTGCTCATACTGCTAGTCATTTCCTCTAGTTCATCTGTTTGTTTGGGTTTACTGAGCAGCTGAGATAGATCAGGTAAGCTATTTGAGAATCTATCTATAGTGGTTGGAAGGATTGTTCTGCCTGGTCTATAACGTGGTGCAACATGACAAATTTCAGCAGTGCGTATTATGCATGTTACCATGTAATGATCAGTGAGATCGTCACTTTGCGGTATAATATCTATATCGGTTGGATCGGTTCCATATGATATAATTAAATCTAGTCTATGATTTAGACGATGAGTGGGACCACTGACGTTTTGCTTCACCCCAAAAGAGTTTAATAGATCTGTAAACGCAGATCTGTTATTATCTACGTGTATGTTAAAGTCGCCAATAATTATTGCTTTATCGTCATTGACCAATAGGTCTGAGAGAAAGTCTGCAAAATCTTTTAGGAAATCAGCATATGGCCCTGGAGGTCTATATACGGTAGCCAATGCTAGAGAACCAGCCCAATTGCTCATCAAAACTAACCCAATCACGGCCAAAAATAGTCAAATAGCGTTCCCGGGTGTTTCCCCGATAACAATCATGTTCCAGTGGGTAAAACAATCGCGTCAACGTCAACCCGTGCACTACACAAATAACCCGCGGAAACAGTGCAGGCATATGGACCTGGCAACACTGATGCTGGAAACTCCTGTAAACTCCCACTGCAACGTTACAATAATAGGCTACTTTTATCAGCTTGACGTTGAACTAATGCTCCATGCTCGTATGATAACGTTACATTGACTGCATTTAGCCGACATGTGATGTTATCTAGCAAAAGGCATTTCACTAACTATTCTTGTATCTTTCACAATCAGCAATGTCAACATAGGTGAGTGTATACCAGTAATATGATAACGAAAACGGTGAACTAGACTGAACAATGTCAGTGTAACAGTAAGACAGTAGGAAGTAGCATTACTGTACTGAACGTGTCTGGAAATGTTTATTATATACAATATGATAGTAGTGGGATGAGTAACAGTAGACAGTAGATCTAGTACATAAAATAAGTTACACCTATCTACTTTTTGTTACCCTGGAACAGTCTTTTGTATTCATTTCATGTCTCATGTAGTTTACCTTGCTATTTCATTAGAGTTTACTAATGATTCAAAAGCTCTGCCGATGTTGATCCGTGTTTTCGTCCTGAGTCGATCAGAATCACGTTTGGCCTGACGAGCTTCAGCAGATAAAACTCTTTTTTGTTTTTTATATATTTGTGGAGTCTGTGTTGTGCTGGAGGCAGGTCGTTTTGGGGTGTTATCAGACTCCATGTCGTTAGCTGAAGTGCCGTCGGTCGCATAGACTGTAAACAAGGAGAGAGGGTCGGGAGCGCGCATGCACGTCACATCCGTTGGATTTCGCGGCAAATCCGACCCGGAGACTTCACATATAACTATAAATATTGGCCTTCAGAAGTAATAGCAAAACTCGACAAGTGGATCATTGTAATGTGAGATTACAATCCCTTCACACACAGGCAATAAAAAAAGGATTCATTTTAGTAGAAAAATTCCATATAGCACCTTTAAGTAAAATTATGAAAGCATAATCAGGAAAATGTAAAGTATTGAAAGTAAAAGTACCGTATTCAAAGCTGAAAGAAAAACGTTGTAATATTATTATCATGATATTATTATTCCTTATGTGCTAATGTAAAAGTAGTTGGTTGTGGTTGAACAATTTTGTCTCTGACTGCATGAGATGATATGAGATGAGTTTTACAGGATGTAAGTGAAAAATGTTTTGATTTGTCTGTCTGTATGTACATTTAGATGATGTCATATGGAAAACAAAAAAGAAAAACATTTATGGTTTCAATACTATTTGATAGTATTCAGTATGCTATAACTACAAATAACAAAAAAATAACATGGGTAGTATATGCATATTGCATACAAATACAGTATAAATCCACATACATTATGGAAATACATTAAATTAAATACATACAAAATCTACAAAAACTTTCATGTAGATACTTTGGTACCCCTATTTAAAACAAAGGCAAGGCAATATTTTTTTGTACAAATCTCCAGTTCTTGTGTGTTGTTTGGCAGTGGTCTTTAGGTGTCTTCTTCCTCAGATTCGGGGCTGGTAAAGCCATTGTCATCCCACTCCTCAATGTCCTCCTGCATGGAAAGAAAATCACATTCCATAGTGGCTATACTGCTGTATGCATTAACAGCCTGTTTGTGTTGATTTCTAAGTGAGTGACCGCTCCGATTGAGGACACTGTTGAGCCCATGTGTAGCGTCCTCTGTCAGGTCAACGAAACCTGTAGAGGAATTGTGGAAAAAAATAGAAAGAGAAGTGCCTGATCACAACTCAATGTATAAAGTAGAGTTCCCTGGAAATATCTATCCATCCATCCATCCATATATTATAAATAAATACATGATACTAAAATCTAAAGATCTTGTACATACTGCTGGTTTTGATCCGCTCCAAAGTCTGTCCTCTGAGTGACTCTACTTCTTGGACTTGCTTCAGAAGGTACTTGATGTGCTGAGACATCTCCTTTACCAGGATGCTCTGCTCCTCCAAGCGTTTCAGCAGCATTACCTGGTCGAAGATAGATCTCTTCAACCTGAAGGTGTTGCCTTTGGTTGGGAAAAGGAATGGAATAGTGGACAAGGAATGTTTACTATTATATTATACAAGTATAACAGAATTGACAGCATGACAAGTAACAAAAAGGGCAATAGTAAATATGAAAATTTGTGGTGGGAGCCATTACTACATGTGAAGATCGAAAAGAGAATAAAATTTGTATAGCTAGTGTAGAGTGATGCTAGAGTTGTGACGTTCCGGAACGAATCGATTTTTGAATGGCTCATAAACATGAACGATGGGAGCCGAGTCGCGGCTGGAGGGGAGCCGTTCTTTCTGTCATTCTTTTTTTTCCTATGCGTGTTTCACACATATGCACACAAATTAGCTCCTCAGTAATGGGGGAAGGGGCGCACCCAGCGCAGGGGTGCTACTGCCTAATGGTGTGTTCACATCGAACACGAATAGAGCATCAAATACGCGTCTATCGCGTCTAGTTAGACGCTTGAACATTCGCTCGAGTTCAAATTTTTCAACTTGCGCGGAAGACATTCGCGGCAAACGCGCCGTCACATGGTTACTCCAGTAAAAAAATAAAAATAAAAAAAAAAACACACGTGCGAGTGCCTCTCGGAACTGCTTTGTATTTATTTACATTGCATTTTGTGTTCATGTTCATGTTATTGTATCTACAGTATTAGGGTGACCAACTGTCCTGTTTTCCCAGGACATGTCCTGTTTTCATATAACAATATAACAAATTTCTATCCATAAAGAGGAGGCATAACCTACTTTAAATGTATTGAAATTAATAAGGTTTCTTTGAGTAAACTTCGAGTATCATTTGAGTAGGCCTATCTGTTTGCCGGGCCGAGTGTCCTGTTTTATCAGGACAAAATATGGTCACCCTATACAGTATATATTTACAACTTAAAATATATATATTTTTTTCAAAATGTTCTTGTGGTATTGTATGAATAAGTCAACATAGCTTTACACATACACACACTTTGCCTACTAAAGGTAAATCCAAAATAGTGATGTCACTTTCTAAAGCAGAGGGATGTTGTGCAACCCTATGTAATATAGTCCACACATGACAAATGAGGTAATAATCAATATTTCAGAATAATTCAAACTCAGATATTGGTGTGTGATATCTGAGTTTTAATTATTTGACTACAAATCTCACCTCATCATTCCTCCCAGTGATTATTTCCAGGATAAAGTGATGCCCCCAAGCTGGCTTCTTAAAACTGACTAAATATTTAAAAAGAGCCAAAAGAGCCGTTCTTTTGAGCAGACTTGTAAATAGGAGAAAAATGTCTGTACAACAGTGAGGTTTCAATCTTAGAAGATAACTGACCAATCCTAAGCACTACCCTCCCCTCAGTTACATAAAATGAAAACATGATTATTATCAGAATAGTCGCATATTTATTTTCTGTAACGTGATTAAACAATTAATCAACATATAGTTTTAGATCTAGCTGTAGTTGGTGCATTGAGGGAAAGGGCAGTGCCATCTCAATTATAATTTACCCTTACTTTGACATATCTGTGGGCTAACACTTGATGAAGGTTGTCCCTCTTTCTTCTGTTCCAACCCATGGCCTGTCGCGTTAGCATGTTCAATCTTCCTAATGAAAACAATAATGCACCCACAAGCCAAAAAGTAAGATTTCACATCCTAAAGGCAATAGGAGAAACCCAACAGACATGCCTAAACATATGACTAAAAGTTAGTTGAACTGGTAATTACCTTGAAGTAATACAATGATAAATTTCGTAAGAACAAAACAGATAAACTTTGTTACAATACTAATGAGAATTTTTTATTAAAGTATATTACAAACTTTTAATTTAGACCCTAAAGAATTATATTAGCTTGTACGAAAATGGCATTATATGACCCCTTTAAGACTCTTTGTAGCCATAGTTAAAATACTGACAATAATACCATACCTGCTCCACTTCCTCTCCCACTGTGTTTCCTGCTCCATCCTGGCTTCTGCCACCCCATCTCACCTGCAACACAGAGTGAGAAGTGTTGATATAACATCAGCCAATCAGGCATAACATCCACAAATGTAAAAATAATACTTTGCACTGAAGACTACTTGAATGTTATATATACATTCATTCATACAATTATCTCTAAAACATCTCATGACCCAAGCTTTTATTTGGCGGGGAAAAACAAAATCCCTGTCCTACAAATTTGAACAAGCAGCTAAAAAGCAGTTGGTGAAAGATAACACACAGCACGTTCTATTATCCGACCCATTATTTCCCAAAAAAACAGCCATACCAGACTTAAAGTTATTGCATGTACCTCGCATGGGCTTTGGCATGCATGCCGCTCAGGAATGGCCTCATTTCTGTCAATGGCAGAAGCTCTGCTACTTTGTTAAGGTAGGGCCAGTACCTAAAAAGCAGGAGCAGCATCATGTGAGTGTAACAAAGATTAATTTTTAATTGAAATCTAAAATTACTAACATAACTGTAAAGCTGAGAAACAAGACATTTTAATCATGGAGTTGGATATATGCAATATGACAATGAGAATGCATGTAACATTCACACAGAAGAAGGTAACATTTGCCTTCTTTGACATCTCTCTTTGAAGAAACATCGGGTAAGCAAATATTTCTCCACGGTAATGGTTCAGTCCTCATAAAAGAAACCCGTGTCTGATATATCAGAAGAAAATCTAGTGGTTAAGAATCAATTGACCCAGTAAGGCCTGGCTTAAGCACACATCTCTGTCAACTGAGTGCCTATCACAAAATATAATACTTGGCTACTACAAAGATTAGATAAATACCACTCAGCAAGGAAACGTGTGAAATGCTTTCAATTTTTACTCAGAATTGGTTTGCCATTAAAACTCAAATATCAGACTCAAGAAACACACACACACACACACACACACACACACACACACACACACACACACACACACACACACACACACACACACACACACACACACACAACACACACACACAACACACACGTCTGGTTCGCTATCTTTGTGGGGGGACCATAGGCGTAATGGTTTTTATACTGTACAAACTATATATTCTGTCCCCCTTACACTCCCCCTGTCCCTTAACCTACCCATCACAGGAGACATTCTGCATTTTTACATTTTCAAAAAACATTACTTAGTGTGATTTATACGCTGTTTTCCTCATGGGGACCGCTGGCTGGTCCCCACAATGTAGGTGATCTCAGGTTTTACTATACTTGTGGGAACAATACAACACACACACACACACACACACACACACACACACCTGCAAACTGCAGCTCGAATGCACTCCTCCTCGTCTATCTGAGCAGCAGACTTTTTTGACATCTCTCTGCCAGTGGTGAACTTAGCAGTACCGCAGACAGCATTGTCATTTGCCTATAAAGTCAGTTTTAAGATACATAAAAACACAAAAAACTGTATAAACAACTATTATAAAAAACAAAACAAATCAAATGTTCATACACTTCTTATGTTGCCTCTGACAAGGTCAACAAAGGTAGCAACTTCCTCGTCCTTGGCCAGGAACAAGCCCTCATATATAGGTGGCTCCTCAGTCCTGTCCATAAGATAACATGCGTCAGTAATAAAAATCACAAGTACTACATTTACTATTTGTTAAGATGTAAGTTATGATCACTCAAAGACAACCCGAATGGCTACTATTTGTTAGACAAGACTAAAATAAACTTCTGAAAAATACCTATACCTACCCTTTTGACTTGCTGAAGTGGTAATGTTTTCGGTTTCCATCACAGCAGACAGCCAACATGTCTGGAGAACATGCTGCACACTCAAAATGATGGACCTGGCACATATCCTCTTCTTTGTATTGACAGAAGGTAAACTGAAAAAAGCTTCGCTGAAATGTATCAGCACAGATACTACAAGAAATGTTTGGTTAGGAATTTTTGAAGCAATACACATAATTAAATAGTAGGTATACAGTAATATAATTTTGTTTGTTATACGTTTTAGTGATATTCAGGCAGATTTACTCTTCCAGCTTGAACAGATCTGTGCTCCAACATTTTCAGGAAGGCCTGCCTGGACATGGCTGGTGCCGTCACCTTCATTTGTTCAAACGAGGTGAAGACATCAAACTTGTATAGGGTCTGGCAGCTGGTGCTAGCTGGCCAGTACCGATAAACGAGCAGGTCCTTCACCTCGGGAGTCCATTCTGCAGAGCATGATGGACAGGATTTCCGAGGCAAGCAGACGTCATATCGTCCTGTGAACAAGTGAATATAATGTAGTAAAGACTAACATAATTTCAGTAATCAAATTGCAACAGATTGCCTTCTATACAGAGATACAAATATATTAGCTATTTGACATGGCATTTGGGCATTACCTGAAAATGACATGGTGATAAAAAGCTTTGCATTGCATACAGCGGTAAAGTTATGGTACAATAATACTTGCACAAAAAGGAGGGCTTTCAGAACAACATACCATTGATGGTGACCACAGAAATATGCTTCCCTGGAGTGATTGTGAGGTCATGAGTGCATTCACAAATTGACCTTGGTGCAGGAACAGGCAGTTGACATACTGCAAAACAGAAAGAAGTTATGAAGGGTGTATTTACAGCTTCTCTTCAGTCCCTTAGATGCATTTCCCAAAACGCTAACCTCATTTTCAAAATATTGCTTTAATACCCAACAATTAATCCAAATTGGCCACACCACTATTCCAACTGTAATAGTCATGTTGAAACAACATGTAAATGCTTAAGCACATTTTGAAAAATATTAAGATGCAATTGACTTAGCTGGTCAAATATATGCTGGTCAGAACTGTCAAACCCAATCATACTTTTGTTATTCAGCTATTAAATTTCACACTTGCACTTTAGAGTTTTGAGAATAAGCTTAGAATGAGATTAGCATTTTAGAAAAAAAATGTCTAAGCCATTTAGAAACACTGTTAAATATAAGTGTGCGCTTGCTACAACAACATTTAGGGAATTACACTGTAAGTATGAGACAATTTGATATAATGCTAATTTTAACATACTTTGTTTACAAAACTGAGGCTGGTCATTTGCATTCACCACCACAGCAGTTGTAGGGGGAATGGGCTCAAGAAATCCATGAAACACAGCCTCTCTGTCATGGAAGACATTTCTCTTGTGGGTCTCTACGTCACAGGTAGCACAGAGGAACTCCATGTCCAGTGGTACACAGTCCAGGCACCTAATCACAGCTTCTACAGCACAGCATCTGTGACAATTTTGGATGAATACTCTCTCGGCTGAGAGCTTTGCATAAAAAAGCATAGGCCTAGCAGTTTTCATTCTCACATCTGTGAGAAGCTGCCTTTGTTCCCAAGCAGAAACCATTCTGTCTGTTCCCTCCGGAACCTGACCTGCAGTTATGGTGTCCCTTAACTCTTGGAGTCTTGTTTCTAAAAAACAAAGATATACATTCACTTGTCCTTATAAGTGTCTCAGTCCTCGTCTGCACCTGTCTGTCCTTGTCTCTGCACTACACTTCCCAGGATCCTCTTGTCTCCTTACCTGTACTCACTCCCTCATTATCCACCTGTCCCTCGTTATCATCATCAGTGTCACCTGTTTTCACCTTGTTATGTTTGATTCCTGCTTGTATTTAGTCTGCTTCTGTTCAGTCTGTCCTTGTCGGTCGTTGTAAATGTTGCCTTGGTTTATGGTGTGTGTTTCCTCCATCTGTCTGCCGGTTTTGAACCATGTAAGCTTATATTATTAGTAAATGTGAATGAATTGAGAAACTGGACTCTGCCTCTCCTTCTACCTGCACCACACCTGTGACAGAACGACCGACCAAACAAAATGAGCTGGGAGCTCGCCGGGCAGATCGCGGCACTGGCTTTGGATAGCCGCGATCTGTTCACATTCACCTGGAGGTTTGTTCCTCTGGCAGCCTCCAGCCCTCTGGACGACAGGGCCATCATGGCATGTTATCGGCTGGGGGTGAAGACCGTGGACCCGAGGGAGCTCCCAGACATCTCCGGCCTAGACTGGAGAGAGGCACTCTCCCGATGCCTGGAGAGCTTCCTCCCATGGCATGTCATGACCGCCAGCCCAGTCAAGCCTTCACCGCTGGCCCCGTCCAGCCCAGTCAAGCCTTCACCGCTGGCCCCGTCCAGCCCAGTCAAGCCTTCACCGCTGGCCACGCCCAGCCAGAGACGCCCAGCCAGAGACCGCCCAGCCAGAGACCGCCCAGCCAGAGACCGCCCAGCCAGAGACCGCCCAGCCAGAGACCGCCCAGCCAGAGACCGCCCAGCCAGAGACCGCCCAGCCAGAGACCGCCCAGCCAGAGACCGCCCAGCCAGAGACCGCCCAGCCAGAGACCGCCCAGCCAGAGACCGCCCAGCCAGAGACCGCCCAGCCAGAGACGCCCACCGCCTGGTCCCCCTGAGCCCTCCAGCCTGAGCCCTCACCGCTGGTCCCGTCCAGCCCTGCCGAGCCTCACCGCTGGTCCGTCCAGCCCTGCCGAGCCCTCACCGCTGGTCCCGTCCAGCCCAGAGATTTATAATGACTTTATCACTCTCCCCATTATTTTTTTTTTGGGGATGGGCATGGGGGCATAGGCCAAAGGACCCACAGCCACCCGAAGGGGTCTCACCGCCGTGGCCACCCGAAGGGGTCTCACCGCCGTGGCCACCCGAAGGGGTCTCACCGCCGTGGCCACGCCCTCATCCTGCGCCGCCCTGGCCACGCCCTCAGCCTGCTCCGCCCTGGCCACGCCCACGTCCTGCTCCGCCCTGGCCACGCCCACATCCTGCTCTGCCATGGCCGCCTGATCCATCCTGGAGTCCGTCCTCCTGCACCCGATCCGCCTTCCCGTCACGGACTCCAGGATGCCCACCCTCCCACCCCTGTTCTACGGCGTGAGGCCACGCCTACCGGGAGGGGGGAGTAATGTCACAGTCCTCGTCTGCACCTGTCTGTCCTTGTCTCTGCACTACACTTCCCAGGATCCTCTTGTCTCCTCACCTGTACTCACTCCCTCATTATCCACCTGTCCCTCGTTATCATCATCAGTGTCACCTGTTTTCACCTTGTTATGTTTGATTCCTGCTTGTATTTAGTCTGCTTCTGTTCAGTCTGTCCTTGTTGGTCGTTGTAAATGTTGCCTTGGTTTATGGTGTGTGTTTCCTCCATCTGTCTGCCGGTTTTGAACCATGTAAGCTTATATTATTAGTAAATGTGAATGAATTGAGAAACTGGACTCTGCCTCTCCTTCTACCTGCACCACACCCGTGACAATAAGGGCTATACTCATGATTATGATCACACACAAGTATATATCAGTTATACGGTGAGTCTGTAGTGGAACCGACAAAACATAATGCTTGATTATGATTAAATATATGGTGGAAATTGGAAAATGTAGTGTAACACTCCGTATTCTCACCAAGACTTGCCAACTCTTGATCTTCTATCTGAAGGGCGTCCTCATGCACAGGATCCCTTCTTCTGGATTGAGAAGCAGCTGCAGAGACAGTCATTTTGCTTAACCCTTTGATCAATATAACATGAAACCAATTCATTTCAAAATGAAAATATTCCATAAGGACTGATTGCGATAATTCTCCTTAGTTACACTCCTGACATTTACTTTGAATAAAACTTTAACCACTGCAACAACACGTTGTTAATTGTTGTATTTTTGGTAGCTGGCAGTGTCACAATACAACTGTGCCGGGGACAGCTGTCATTTGGCTGGCTAGCTAACTACTTCGGTGGGTAAATGATAATGCAACACTAACAAATTCAACCTAATCTTCAGGGATGAAACGCTACACAGTTCGGGCTACAACTACATAAATAACAGCAATGGTTTTGCGTGATTTTTAATAAACAAAGACCCCTTGGGTTGAGAAGCCTGTTTGAGATACTTACTGTAATCAGTAGGTAGGCGGTGAAATGAGCTGTAAACGCGCAGTGATTATGGGTAAGAAGCGTGCGTAACGTGACGTATCGTTGCCGTGGTAACGACTGAAAGTCTTCTGATTCATAATAATAATAATAATTAATAATATTCGCTGATATGACAGAAAATACATTTGAAAAAAATAAAATATCGTAAAGGGTTTAATAACGTAAGGGAACAATCTATTTAACACAGCATCGGGCCATTATTTAAAACTACTCCATATATAAATTGATAGTTATATCACAAACAATTTACTGTTATTTAGTCAACAAAAATCGGAACTAATACACTATAATAAATGATAAAAGGAGGACGTTTCGTAAACTAGAAAACAACATTTACCGTCGCCCACTGTGACGTTGTTGAACCACCACGAGCCTCATTGACTTTGTATGGGTGTTGTTTTCGTGGTGCCGACACGTAATTTAATGTAGCCTATTACGTGCCACCACCACGTAAAAAGGGGTTAAGGGGTCGTGTTCATTTCACGTATTTCTGTGAGATCAGGTTGGCCAATATTCCGTGGTCCCGTCACGGAATAATCCGTGCTGCCATCACAGAATTTGACAATAAGGAAAACTGTTACACAAACTGATCAGGGGAAATAATATGTTAACAGCCTGCATTTCATCGCAAACACAGCCAACTCAAATAGCCTAAAGTGTCAAAATCAGCAATAGGCAATATCGTCCAGTGAAGGTGAAACAATCTGTGGCGACCACTTAATATTCCGTGGTACGGTCACGGAAGTATCCGTGGTGCCATCACAGAATTTGTCAATAAGCAAAAGGTCAGGGGAGATAATTGAGGTTCAAAGTTTAATTAGGCTACATGCATCACAAAAACAGACAACTTGAATAGCCTACTTTACTGTCAAAATCAGCAATAGGCAACCAGTGAAGGTGAAAAAAATCTGTGGCGACCACTGAATATTCCGTGGTACGGTCACGGAATTCAGGGTGACCAGACGTTATCCTAGCGATCAAACGACGACAGAACAATGCAATATCAAGTTAAAATCACTTTAAAACTAAATATTTAAAGTAAAGTACTTTAAGTAAACTCAGAATATTTAAAGCCATACCTTTCCAAATTATAAAACAACGTCAATTGGGGGAGCGCGTGTGTTGTAACAGCCCGTGTGTGGACCACGGATGCTGCCTGCCATTGACTTACATAGGCATCACTTCCGTGGGCATATCACGGAAATTTCGACGATTCCGTGAAACTGCCACGGATTTTGAGTTAAGGGTCCGTGTTCATTTCACGGAATTCTATGATTAAATTGCTAAAAAAATTATTGACAGGAGATAAAGTTTTTTTTTCTTCTCCCGTTTCTTTTATATGGGCACAATGTTTATGAATGGCATTTCTTGCCTGAATTGTTGAATTGTTCTTGCCTGAAACAGTCTATGAACTGTTTATTTGACTGTTTAAACTTGGGTTCATATGTTAAAGGGCACCTATTATGGCATTTAAAATGTTCCTAATATTGTTCTGGGAGTGCCCTGTTGTAGAAAATTTTAATAGTCATTTATTCCTAATCTATTCAATGTGTAAAAGTATATGTGTGTACGTGCTTGTGCGTAACGTTTCAGGAATATATGGGACAGGACATCTCGACCTTAGGAATGGTCAGATTTGGCTGGTTTATTCCAGTACCAGTTTGTGTTATTAAGTAGAAACTGAACAGTGGGGGGCCTTATCTGAGTGGGGGAAAAGTACAGCGAGTGAGAAGGAACCTTGAAAACAGTATAAAAGCTGTCTCATGTCTTCCTGTTTTGCGCCACTCACTTCACAGAATGTAACAGCTGTGATGGCGACTGGGCCTTCTTGCCAGAATAAATATTTCTCTTTTTATTAATTTGACTGAGTGTCTCTTACGCAGTGATGATGTTTAACAGAAGTTTTTGCCACAACAGCCCAACAACAGTTTTACATGCATGCAATGACAAAAAACACTTTTGTTGTCTTATAATATGCATTTATTTTTACCTGATTTGCTCACCGACTCCCAAATGATTCGTTCAACGACTGATTTTTCCAAACCCCTCCTTTACGTGACGCTAATCTGCGGTGATTGGTCAGACGACCCAGTCAGTTATTGTTTGCGTAGCCCAAGGCATAAACATATTGATAAAGTACTGCAGTACTACAAGGTATTGCTCTATTCTTTATGACAACTCCAATAACAACGACAAACATTTAACATATTTCAAAAAAATTGACATTGGAGACCTAGAACTAGAAGCTGCGCTGAGCGTAACTTACACAACACACACATACACATACTGCGCCTTCCCTCCTCGCGAGGGACAGGTAACTTGTCAAGTTGACATCATCTAGATAGAGAAAAAGCATTGTTCCGTCTATCGATTCATATCAGCGACTCAGAGTCGACTCTTACTTTTGAGAGACAATAACTTTGTATACGGTGAACTTTCATATTTAAAACTTTGCAGGATGTTTTTGTTGACTTAGATCTGTTACACACTACATGAAAGGAAATTTTCAAAATAACAGGTGCCCTTTAACCTTTTTTTCTGATTTGTAATTGGGTTGTTGACGTGACATGGCATTTTCACTGTCACACAAGTTAAAAATTTATCTAATTAGTTTTGTTATTTAAATGGTTAAAAATGTATTCGTCTTACATGGACCTGCTGTTAAAAAAACTGCTGTGTAATTAAATTTTGTACATTTTTTAGCCAAATCTCAAAACTGTCCTGTGGTGTGACTGTCTCAAGCATGGTTCAATAAATTACACGTTTTATAAATTAAAAAGAAAAGCTAAACAAATTTAATAAATACCTCAGTCATAATTTGACAAGTGTCTATTTTAGTACATGGCAATCATTTTAATCCATATATTTCTAAGAGTATAGAAACTTGATTAATGTTCTATGCTCGGAGAACGAGCCTAAGCCTGCACCGGACAATGGGCCAAAAGACCAACCTGAGCCGTTTGAGTCTAAAACATGCCTCCAAAAAAAGAGGCAAAACAGGAAGACGAATATGTGACAATCGGCAGCAACAAAAAGCAATGTTTACCGCACTACTGGAACAACAACACAGCAACTTCAAAGGCTTTGTCAAACTAATAATAGAATCCACTAACACTAGACTAGAATCAATAACCAGGGAACTACAAGAAATAAAAACCAGCCTGCAATATACACAAAAAGAAGACATTAAATCTGAGACAACAGATCTGAAAGAACGCAGTACCTCGATGCAAACAGATATTTTTAAAGTCTGTGACAGCTTGCTAGTATCTGGAGAGCCAATCCAGGTAAAATAACCTGGTATTTGATGGGATACAGGAGTCACAGGGAGAGACCTGGTCAGAGACGGAGGAGAAGGTAAAAAAAATTGTGAAGGAAAAATTACAGCTGGAACGTGAGGTGGAGGTGGAGAGGGCCCACCGCACAGGAAAAACTGGAGGAGACCGACCGCGGGCAATTGTCGTAAAATTCCTAAGGCACAAGGACAGAATGGAAATATTACAAAGAACCAGAAATCTGAAAGGTTCCAGAATATACATCAATGAAGACTTCACAGAGGCAGCAACCAAGGCCAGCTAACATTAATACATAAACAGTTAGGCCTATGATAAATTGATGATACATTTTAATCTCACTATGTCACTAAATAAAACGCACACACATAACGGAGATTGTCACTTAATACAAAGGGTGGTTGAATATGAGCACTTAGAACTAAACACCTTTCAGTACACTGAACACCACTCACAGGACATGGAAAATGACATTGATCCTGTGAACAACTTTTTTGCTAACATCAACAATAACTGCCACTATTACACTGATGAACAGTTTAAAGCAACACTATGTAACATTTTTTAACTTAAAATAATGTTTCCAAAATCTTATCAGTGGTTCATCAAGTCGTAACAGGGTGAAAGGCACTTCTGCCATAGCCTGACGGGGTCTGTGTCACTTTTACTGGCACTATGTAACTTCGGGGTTTGGGTAGTAACCCGACCACAAAAAGAACTACAAAATTCGACTGCTTTACGTCAAGCGCTACAATAGTCATTATTTCGTTTTTCTTCGTTTCTGATGTCGCAATACATCATCCTTTCATGAAATCATGTAACATACTCTACCTTGTCTGTGGACATCGTTCATTCTAAAGCCGGTGCTGGATAAACAGCGAGCGTGCGTGCGACGGTAGGCTAAATTATTTACGACAGCGGCAATGGACAATTTCGTTTCCAACCAGTAGGGCGACCGAATAGTAAAAGTTCCATGGTGTTGCTTTAATAGTTCAATCAAGATCGAACAGCAATTATCCATTATCCACTTTAACAGCAGAAGTCTGTATGCCAACTTTCACAGTATTAAACACTATCTAAATCTACTGAAACAGCACTTTAACATAATGGCAATAACAGAAACTTGGATAAATAGTGAAAAAGGATCAGATTTTGAAATTGAAGGATATGAAATGTCTTCTATTAACAAAGTAAACAAGAGCGCGGGTGGTGTGACACTGTATGTGGACAAGGATTTAAATTATAAGGTGGTGAAAAAAATGTCAATGGTGGTGGATAATTTACTGGAATGTGTCACAATAGAAATATGTACGGAAAAAAAGAAAAATATTATTGTAAGTTGCATATACAATCACTAGGTTTGAATATTGACACATTTTAGGACTGGATAGAAGAGACATTTACAAAAACTAGCCAAAAGGTCATATTCATCTATGGCGACTTTAATATTGATTTGTTAAACCCAAATAACCATAAAATTACTGATTTTATCAACACCGTGTTTAGTCTAAGCCTCTATCCCCAAATTGCCAGACCCAGCCGAATAACTTCTCATTGTGCAACACTAATAGACAATATATTTACAAATAGCATACAAAACAATACAGTGTGTGGATTACTGATAAACGATATCAGTAACCACCTATCAATTTTTACAGTGTATGACAGTAACTACACTTTAAACAGACATGGAAATAAAACCAATTTCCAAAAGGGTCAGAACAGAAGAAACAATGGAGGCATTTAAAGTTGATCTGCTAGCACAAGACTGGGAGTTTATTGATAATGAAAAAGATGTTGACAATGCATATGAAGAATTCCTAAGAATATTTAAATTATTATATGATAAAAAATGCCCAATTAAAATATATAGCAGGAAACAAAAACAAAATGATAGACCGTGGATTTCCAAGGGATTACAAAACGCCTGTAAAAAGAAAAATACACTGTATAGAGAATTCATAAAACATAGAACTATAGAGACCGAAAATAGATATAAGACATATAAAAATAAGTTAACCAGTATTATGAGAACTTGTAAGAAAGAATATTACACAAAACTATTAGTATAAATAATACTAGACAGGCTACTTATCCCCATTACTTCATTGATAATGATAAAAATATCAATAACATGGAGGATGTGGTTAATGACTTCAATACATTTTTTGCAAACGTGGGACCAAACTTAGCTAAACAAATCCCAGTTCCACAAACATTAGAAAGTAGATATAATAACTTAATAGAAAGAAAAAAAGAAATAATAGATATTGTTAAAGGATGCAAAAACAAACCATCCACTGATCATGATCATAAAAATTATACAAAAAGTAATAGAGGGGGTCGCCAAACCACTAACGACTATCTGCAATTTATCATTTCTAACCGGTCAATTTCCAACAAAAATGAAAATAGCAAAAGTCATTCCTCTATACAAAACTGGAAATAAACACCACTTTACAAATTATAGGCCTGTCACTCTACTGCCACAATTTTCAAAAATTTTAGAAAAACCATAACAACAGATTAGAAATATTCATCGATAAAAATAATCTATTCAATGACAGCCAATATGGATTTAGAAAAAATAGTTCAACATCACTAGCACTAACATAACTCATTGAAGGAATCACAAACTCCACAGACAAAAATAAATACGCAGTTGGGGTATTCATTTATCTAAAAAAAGCATTTGATACAATGAATCATGAAATATTAATCTGTAAACTGGAATGAATTGGGATCAGGGGGGTAGTTCTAAACTGGGTAAGTAGTTATCTGAGAGACAGACAACAATTTGTGAAGATGGGAGATTATTCGTGTAGGAGCTATTTTGAGTTTAGTTTAATCTAAATTGTTGTGCTATTGGAGCACTGGTATGTTTTGTTGGATTTAGGATCCTTTATTTTGTAGGGACTTTTATTTTGACAGTTGGTGAGAATGTTTGAATATAAAGATGGCCGCCTCTCACCTTTTCAAACACAAGAAAAAGAACAAGGAAGCTGTTGGAACGTATGAGCATACAGTTCTTTACTTTGCTATCAAAACGCTATTGAAACGCTCTTGAATCACTATTGAACACTATTTGGACATTAGTTTTGACATTAGGTTGTGCCTTTTAACCACCATTCTTCAATCACCTACCAATCGTTTGTTGGATTACTGGAGTCCATGCTTTGTCTGCTACTACCAACCTACTTACCTGCCCGCTGCCTGCCTTGCTCTGCTTACCAACCTATTTACCTACCTGCTGGAATTCCATCTCATCCACCGCAAAAAAGATACAATTCATGTTTCTCTGCGTTTGATAGCTTGTCAAAGAAGTTAAGCAATACGTCCCAGCTAAGAGTGGTCCGCCACCACAATAGTAAAGAACTTTGCAATCGTTTACGCTGCTCAATAATCGAATTGTTTGGAAACTATGGAAGCATTTGTTTGACTGTTATTGAAGCGTAAAAGTTTTGGATCTTTTGAGAATTCACCTTTTCAAGTTCACTATTGGAGTGCATTTTTTTGTTTGTTACTGGATTTGCTACTGGAGCAGACCATGATTTTTGTTCATGCACATTTAAGCTTAAATGAAGCCAGATGAGAATGAACTGAGTTGAAGATAACTGTGCTGTTTAATTTTTTGAAAAGAAAAAAGAAAAGAGAATTTTTCATTTTGTTGTGGTTCTCAAACAATCTAAAATATGGCTGATGGCAAAATTAAAGAGCTTTGCGCAACGCGCAGAGGAAAACTTGGCATGTGTACACGTAAAAAGAATGAATTAAAGGAATTATTAAAAGGTGGAGATATTGAAGCCGTTGACACAGGCATTGAACCGCTCCATGTGGCATTGGACGAATTTAAAGATTTGCATCAATCTGTGCAAGTGCTGCATGAGGAAGAGGAAAAGAAAAGTGACAATGACGATTGGTACAAACCAAAGATGCAAACTTTTGAAACGTTTTTGAATGAGGTAGAAATGTGGAAGAGTGCTCAAAGCTATGAACCCCAAACTGTGGTGTCTCCTCTGGACAGTATATCCATTGTGGCAGCACGTGCCAGTAAAGTAGAATCTTCACGTTCTGGTGGCAGTGTTTCCACAAAATCTTCGTCAGTGTCTTCCGCACGTTTAAAAGCCGAAGCTGAAAAGGCAGCTCTATTGCAACGTGCTGAAGGATTGAAGAAAAAACAAGCCTTGGAAATGGAAAGAATTAAAGTGCAAAATGCAATGGAAAGAGTTGAACTTGAAACAGAGTTGGCTGCAGCTAATGCAAAGGTGCAAGTGTTACAGAGCATTGATGCTGAATCTATGAACTCTAGACTGAAATCGACAGAAGTTTCAGAATTGCCAGGAGATGGCATGAATGCGTATCTGGAGAGCAAATATGACAGAATTAAGGAGCATGTTTATCCAGAAGCTTCACCAGTGGAATATACCAGAATCTCTGCTGTTCCCAAAACACCATTGCAAAAGGTTCTAACATGGGATACAAGACCGCGGAAGTCACAAAGGCCTGTCCAGACCTTACAACTGAATCCGACCAGTCAAGCAGCTGCAGGCACTTCCTTTCCACATGCGCCTTTAAGCTCAGATACCAGCAACCTGGCTGCTGTTGCTGATCTTATTGCACAGCAACAGAAAATGAATTTTCTTCCAACTAAGCACCTACCCATGTTTAACGGTGAACCTCTGAACTTCAGACCATTTATGCAGGCATTCGAACACTGTATTGAGAAAAACACCAGCAATAGCCAAGACAGACTGTATTACCTTGTACAATACACCTCTGGCCAACCTAAGGAGCTGGTCAGAAGTTGTCTTCATGTGGATGCAGATAGAGGGTATGCAGAGGCAAAACGCCTATTGGAACTTCATTTTGGAGATGAATTTAAAATTACTAGTGCTTATATGGATAAAGCCTTAAATTGGAATAATATCCCATCAGACAATGGAGAAGCTCTGTACAGTTATGCTCTTTTCCTCCGTGGATGCTGTAATGTAATGCGTACCTTAAGGTACATGGATGAGCTGAACCTTCCATTAAACCGGAGGCTTCTAATCTCCAAGGTGCCATACAAAGTGAAAGAAAAATGGAGATCACATGCCTTTGACATCATGGAACGAACAGGAGCAAGAGCCGAGTTTGCCGATCTTGTCGTCTTCCTGGAAAGGCAGGCCAGGATTTTACAAGACCCAGTATTTGGTAACCTACAAGACGGCTCCTCAAACAGAAGGTCACCAAAAACAGCTGCTAACAGTAGCAAGCCAATGAGTTCCATGCAGAAGAGCAGAGGGAGCAGTTTCGCCACAACAGTAGCAGTTGCACCAAAGAACAACACAGAGAGCACAATGCAAGTATCCGATGTGCCCAAAAACAGCTCATCAAAACTCTGTCCTGCCTGTAATGGTGAACATGAGATTACGTCATGTCAAGAGCTTATGCAGAAGTCTCACAACGCACGAGTCGAGCTGCTAAATAGCAAAGGTGTCTGCTTTGGTTGTCTTGCTAAAGGACACATGAGTAAGACCTGCAAAAGAAGACAAACCTGTTCAATTTGTTCAAAATTGCATCCCACTATCTTGCACATACCTCAAAGTGTAACCGGAGAACAGAGCAATGCAGGTCCTTCAGACAAAAAGGCAGTGAGCAGCGGGTTGGTTTCACTGAAACCAGAGGCACTTGATTTTAGTGATAAACATTGTACACTTGCAATAATACCAGTTCAAGTCAAACTGATTAATTCAAATCATGTAGTTCAGACATACGCTTTCCTTGACCCAGGGAGTTCTGCAACATTTTGCACAGAACAACTTAGGAGGAACTTGAATGCTAATGGGAAACCTCAACAAATTCTTCTGCGCACTATGGGGCAAAAGAAATCTGTTAACAGCCTGGTAGTCAAGGGCCTGGAAGTGTGTAGCCTGGAAGGAAAGGAATTCATAAAGTTGCCTGAAGTGTACACTCAGCAGTAAATTCCAGTAAACAGAGAACATATCCCCAGACGAGAAGATATTCGAAAATGGCCTTATCTTCAAGATGTTGATATTCCCAACATTAATGCTGGGATTGACCTTCTGATTGGGATTAATGCACCCAAATTGATGGAACCTTGGAGAATTATCAATAGCCAGAGTAATGGACCCTTTGCTGTTAAAACACTGCTAGGTTAGGTGGTGAATGGACTTCTCCATACTGAGAATGCATGGATCAACAAGCAAGGTCAGAAATATGTTCATGCACATCGGATTTCTGTTGATAGCCTGAGTGAACTTTTGATTCAGCAATACAACCATGAATTCCCAGAAAACAGGTTTTGAGGAAAATAAACAAATGTCGGTGGAAGACCACAAATTCATGCAGGTAATGGACAGCTCTGTTGAAATAGTGGCTGGACATTATCAATTGCCTTTGCCATTCAAGAAGGATAATCCTATGATGCCAAACAACCGTCACATGGCAGAGCAACGAGCATTGTCTTTAAAAAGAAAGTTTCGAAGGAAAAGTGACTTTCATAATGAGTATAGGGCATTTATGAAAACGGTCCTATCATGCGGACATGCTGAACTTGTACCTCAAGACCAGTTGATGCAGGAAAATGGAAAAGTGTGGTACATTCCACGCCATGGTGTGTTTCACCCAAAGAAGGGGAGCTTGCGTTAGAGGTGTGAACCTATACTGGTCTCACGGTTCGGTTCGATTACGATTTTCATGTCATCGATTCGGTTCAATTCGATTATCGCGATGCACCGCATCCTTAATTTTCTATTTTACTTCAAAAGTGATGTATGTGTCGCGCGAGCACGCATACATCACTTTTGAAGTAAATTAGAAAGTGTTCGCGTGAGTGTTCGCCTGTTCAGGAAGTCCCAGTGACAACAACAGAGACATTCCAGTTTAAGTTTCATGGGACTAAAGCCTGTTTATGCCATTAAGAAAATTAAATTCTTTCAAAATAATTTTGTTTTAAAGAAATGTTCATTAAAAGCAGCGCTCATTCATCAGTGTATGTTACCCTGGAGATGCGCGCATCAACCGTCACCGAGTCCGCTGTTGAAGACGATCATCCATAATCACGCGAAATAACACAGAATAAGTGTAATTTGACCATCGGGTGCGGAAGGGTTGCCATCTGTCCCGGTTTGTCCCGATTCCCGGGACACTGAACGTCCCGGTTTTCGAAAGGCTACGTGAATGTATGTTCAAACTGTGTAGCGCGTGCACGGAGAGAGCGAGACCTTGCGTGTGTGCCTCAAGAAGCGCATGTAACTTGCATGCTCATATGTAGGAATGTTTAATTACTCGCACTCGCGTCTCGTCTCCCTCTGCCAGCAGTGTTTGCTACCGCGACAAAGCACATGCGCGTTAAATGGCGTCAGAAAAGCGTCAGTACATTATAACCGGTTATGGTCTATTACTGAACCGAAACCGAATCGTCCTCGTCTGCATCGCGGTGCATCGAAGAAACGATTAATTTTGACACCCCTAGCTTGCATGTGGTATTTGACTGCTCTGCAGCTTATCAGGGTGCTTCACTGAACACTGAACTCATTCAAGGTCCCAATCTTACAAACAGCTTAATTGGGGTCTTAGTCCGTTTTCGTCTTGGCAACATCGCAATCATGGCTGATGTGGAGAAAATGTACTATCAAGTAAAGGTCCCATCTCATCATGTGAACTTCTTGCGCTTTCTTTGGTGGCCGAATGGGGACGTTAGTCAGCCACTGAAGGAGTACAGGATGATCGTACATCTTTTTGGCGCAACATCATCAGCTAGCTGTGCAAGTTACGCTTTAAGGAGGACAGCTGAGGATAACAAGGGGTGCTTCTCAGCTGATGCAACTAGCACAGTCAAGAACAACTTCTATGTGGATGATTTGTTGAAAGCGGTGGACACAGAGGGCCATGCCATTAGACTTTGTAAAGAGCTGAAAATACTCTGTGCAACTGAAGGGTTTAAGTTGACCAAATGGATTAGTAACAACAGAGTAGAGCCCTGCGCGGGACTGTTTTCTTCATCCCGCTCCCGCCCGCGCCCGCCGAATTTCTGACCATTACCGCCCGCTCCCGCGACGTATGTGTTACACTGCCGCCCGCTCCCGCAATATGCATGTCCACTCCCGCCCGCACCCGCAGAACTCTGAGAATTTATTCCCGCACAATAATAGAGATGCATTGACTTTGTGTCTTCTCCCGTCCCGCGGGAAAAAAAAACACGTATTTGTATTGCTGTTACGGTATTAAAGAAATTCATGGAGTTGCTTGTTTCGTTTCCCTGACGCACTTTCTTTCTTCTGACGCACTGATCAGGAAGATGAATAGTAGTCCACATGTCAGACTTGCCTTGCTCAGGTTTTGTGCTGTAAATACCTCGTTTAAGGTTATTTTCCACATCATTGACATCTCCATCATGTCGCTAGGCTACCTCCCGATCCCGCTGATTCCCGCAGGGTTTTTTTTTTTTGGCCGCCCATTCCCGCCCGCAGCAAAGTTCAAACCGCCCGCTCCCGCGAGATTTGCGTTGGGTCCCGCGGGACCCGGCGGGACTCAATCCCAATGCAGCCCTCTACAACAGAGCTGTCTTGGTCTCCATTCCAGAGCCTGAGAGGGCCAAGGACATAAAGAATCTCGACCTTGACATAGAAGATTTGCCAGTTGAAAGAGCGCTTGGGGTGCAATGGGATGTCAAGGAAGACACTTTCACATTCCAGGTGACCATAAAGGAGTGTCCATGCACCAGACGTGGGATTCTGTCCATGGTCAGTTCTATATATGACCCACTTGGATTCCTTGCACCTCTCACTTTTCTGGCAAAACACATCTTGGAAGAGTTATGCAAGCAGAACATTGGATGGGATGAAGAATTGCCAGAGGTACACGCACAAGCCTGGAAGCAATGGTGGCAAGATCTTCCAAGAGTAAGGGAGTTCAAGGTCAACCGATGTCTTGTACCAACTTTGGAGATGTCAAAACAGCACAGATGCACCACTTCTGTGATGCGAGTGACCTTGGGTATGGAACAGTTACCTATCTTATGCTGACTAGCAGCAACAAGGTCCACGTCACCTTTATAATGGGAAAGGCCAGAGTTGCTCCCTTAAAACTGATGACCACACCACGAATGGAGCTCACTGCTGCAGTTTTGGCCGTACGAATGGACAAGATGCTTTCTGAGGAGTTGCATATGGAATTGGAAAGGTCTCTGTTTTGGACAGATAGCATGACTGTTCTAAGGTACATCCGAAATGAAAGCAGAAGATTCCTAACCTTCGTGGCAAACCGTGTTAATGTCATCAGAAGTGCGACACATGTCTCCCAATGGAAGTATATAGGCATAAAACTCAATCCAGCTGATTACACCTCCCGGGGACTACATGTCAACACATTCTTGAAAAGAACAACATGGATCAATGGCCCAGACTTTCTGAAGGAACCATCTCATTGCTGGCCAGAGCATCCATCTGAACCCATTCTCTTTCAAGATGAGCCTGAATTAAGAAAAGGAGTTGTCACTGTCAATGTTGCTGTTGCTGTGGAGGAAAGCGGTGACGCCACTACTTACATCATGAATTATTTCTCAACTTGGATGAAGCTCAAGAAAGCTGTGGCATGGTTCCTGAGGCTCAAGTCTGTTCTGTTGAAATTACTTAAGAATGGCAAGAAAGATCTGAACAGACATATCATGACCACAAGAAAAGGAAAACATGAAAAGACAGGTCCATATGTTTTATCAATAAATGATCTAGAGGATGCTGAAGTCGCAATCTTACAGTTTTGCCAAAGGCAGGGATTCCCACAAGAAATAGCCTGTTTGCAGAAAGGCATGCAAAATGTAAACAGAAACAG
The DNA here is from genome assembly GCA_036326025.1 of Chrosomus eos. NCBI lineage: Eukaryota > Metazoa > Chordata > Actinopteri > Cypriniformes > Leuciscidae > Chrosomus > Chrosomus eos. The sequence continues at coordinate 42,223,948 of CM070823.1, forward strand.
CTCCATCTACAGGTTGGATCCTCTTCTGGCCAATGGCATCTTAAGGGTTGGTGGGCGTCTGAGTAAAATGGCAATGCCCACTGAGCAGAAACACCCTGCTCTTCTCCCTAAGGACCATCACGTTTCCAAACTCTTACTTCAGCACATCCATCAAGAAGTTGGACACAGTGGAAAAAGTTTCATGCTCTCCAAACTCAGACAAAGATATTGGATTCCTTGCGCCAACACCCTGGCCAGAAAGGTAGTTTATGAGTGCACCAGGTGCAGAAGAGTCAAGTTAAGTGCAGGTGAACAGAAAATGGCGGACTTGCCAGTTGACAGGTTGACCCCTGACCTTCCGCCCTTCACGCATGTAGGGGTTGATTATTTTGGGCCATGAGAGGTAAAACGAGGCCGTAGCATTGTAAAACGGTACGGCGTGATCTTCACATGTCTTACCAGTCGTGCTATACACTTGGAGGTTGCACATTCACTTGATACTGACTCTTGCATTCATGCATTCAGACGTTTCATTGCCAGAAGAGGACCAGTGTCTGAGTTAGGGTCAGATAATGGAACAAACTTTGTTGCAACTGAAAAGGAACTAAAAGAGTCCTTGAAATCTTTGAACATGCAACAAATTGAAAAAAGTCTGCTCCAAAAGGGGGTCAAATGGACATTTAACCCTCCCCATGGTGCCCATTATGGAGGGATATGGGAGAGGTTGATTCGCATGGTCAAAACAACGTTTCGATCAGTCACCAGCCAGCAGTATCTGGATGATGAAGGCCTTCATACAGTAATGTGTGAGGTTGAGGCCATTCTCAATAGCCGTCCACTCACGACTGTTTCTGATAACCCAAATGACTTGGAGCCATTAACGCCAAATCATATTCTGCAACTTAAGGTGCAGCCTGTTTTACCTCCAGGTTTGTTCGTGAAAGAAGATCTTTACACCAGGCATCGTTGGAGACAGGTCCAGTACATTGCCGACTTATTTTGGAAACGCTGGGTCCGAGAGTACCTCCCTCTCCTGCAAACACGGCAAAAATGGTCTCGTGTCAGACGCAACTTCTGTCCAGGAGACGTCGTGCTAGTAGCCGATAGCACGGCACCAAGAGGATCATGGATGCTAGCTAGAATCACTGAAGCCTTCCCTGACTCCCAAGGCTTGGTCCGCAGCGTTCGGCTTCAAACTAAAACAAGCCAGCTTGAAAGACCTATTAGTAAGAGCTGCTTGCTAGTAGAAGGCCAACACTCTAAAGCTGAGTGAGACTTGAACGAACTTGCGCACGTGCACACACTATCATACAGATGCATTCACTGAATCTTTTCACTCATTTATTCTTGTAAATAATGCATAATGAGTTTAAGGAAATAATATATAGCTCCTTGGAAAATTACATTTAGTTAGTTATAGCTTGCCTTCTGCAATAGCTATAAGGGGCCGGCTATGTAGGAGCTATTTTGAGTTTAGTTTAATCTAAATTGTTGTGCTATTGGGGCACTGGTATGTTTTGTTGGATTTAGGATCCTATATTTTGTAGGGACTTTTATTTTGACAGTTGGTGAGAATGTTTGAATATAAAGATGGCCGCCTCTCACCTTTTCAAACACAAGAAAAAGAACAAGGAAGCTGTTGGAACGTATGAGCATACAGTTCTTTACTTTGCTATCAAAACGTTATTGAAACGCTCTTGAATCACTATTGAACACTATTTGGACATTAGTTTTGATTCTAGGTTGTGCCTTTTAACCACCATTCTTCAATCACCTACCAATCGTTTGTTGGATTACTGGAGTCCATGCTTTGTCTGCTACTACCAACCTACTTACCTGCCCGCTGCCTGCCTTGCTCTGCTTACCAACATATTTACCTACCTGCTGGAATTCCATCTCATCCACTGCAAAAAAGGTACAATTCAAGTTTCTCTGCGTTTGATAGCTTGTCAAAGAAGTTAAGCAATACGTCCCAGCTAAGAGTGGTCCGCCACCACAATTCGTCTGAATGGCTGGGCATGACTTGTGGTGTCCCCCAGGGGTCAGTCTGAATGGGGATAACCATTAAAAACCAGGCCAGGGAAGTCACTGCTGTTCCTACAGGACCACTGGGAAAGTGTTTCCTAAACATGGAAGGAAGGGACGCTGCAGAAGCCACATCCTGCCCGAAGGGAGGTAACAGGTGGAGAATAGACATATGAACTGGGCGGATGACCGGGCAGAACAACATATGGAATGTCACTGGGGTGGCTCCAGCCTATGACAGGGGGGAGACTCAACCGGACAGTGATGGCAGAGCAGGCTCTGCCCAGGGAAGGCACGGGCTCGCCGCAGGGAGCCGTACCGTGGAAGAATACACGTATGCGATCGTCGTAGGGATCACAGCATATGGACCCAGCCTAGCTTCCACCAGTGCATACGAGTGATAGGCCTGGCGTCGTAAGTTCCGCAACGTCCGTTGCCGGAGGGTATGGAGGAACTCGACAGGGTTCGGCTAAAAAGGGGAACCCAACTGGAGCAAGAATTGTGCACATATCCAGTCCAGAATGGTGCAGCAAGCCGACACAACAAACCGGCTTACAGTGAAACTGGCTTCATGCAAAGGGAGCCCACGGGAAGCAGTGGTTCGACATGTAGGCTAGATATCTAGCGAACATGATGGGTGTCGCCCAACCCCCAACTCTACTTAACATCTGTTAACGAAACACTCTGTGTGTCAACACCTAGAAGGGAGCAATACCCTCACTTAGGAGGAGCTCACCACCCAGGTGGGCATGTGCACCTTGGGAAAACATTCTCCACTCCTTACTTAGGACAGAAGGTGCAAGCGACATGCGCACACAAGACAGGAGCACTGCTCAACACTAGTGTGAAGATGGGGCGGAGTGTGTGATATCATCACGCACGCCAATTCCCATTGGCTCGTTTAATAGTGCTCAAACATGTGTACCAGCTCAGCTATTCGACATTCCAGTGTATTCATGTTGGTCGTGATTTGGTGGTGTTGTTTTGGATGATGTTCTCCTGGCTGACCTCTGTGGAATGAGTGATGAACCGGAAAAAAAAAAACTCACGTCAAAGGTGGAGCTCCAGAACACACCCACCAATTACATAATTGCCATGGACTAATGGTAGCTCGAAGGTGTTTAGGAGCCAGAGCAAACTTTTTCCAGTAAGTTTGCTTTGGTGAGCTGTTTTGAACTGCCAAAACAAACTTCGTTTTAGCCTGATTCTGTTCGAAATGACATCATATCAGTTCATTCTTCAATTTCATATAAAGTATATTGAGGCCTTAAATGAAAAGTATATTGGGGCCCTAGTAAAATATCCTTTCAATAACCCTGCGTCAGAAATCAAAAACTTCATATAGAATACGAAAAACAGTATGCCAATAGAGTAGTATGTCTGAATTCATAGTATTTGAAAAATAGTAGGCAAAAAGTATCCTGATGACCTACTACTTATGCAGAGATTCTGAAGTGTGCATACGATGGACACTTTAAGTCACCTTCATTTATATAGTGCTTTTAACTATATATTGTTTCAAAGCAGCTTTACAGTGATAATAGGAAATTAAAGTAACAGAGATTGTTTTGGCTTTACAGCAGCTCTAGAATAATGCTTTTGTCCAGTTTTGATTGATTCAGTTCCATTGCAAAGATCATTCGTTATTAACTTAGGGGCAACGTACATGACACCGTTCTAACAGAAAACCATTAATGCGCTCCGACCTGCTCATTTGTAAGACAACAGTGCCTGATAAACAGAGAGACTAATATTAGCATAGATGCCATTCTTCTTATGATGTAAGGAGTACATCAGAATTTATGGGAAGTGTTCCCGGTTCAGGCTGAGCTAATCTACACTGAACAAAATTATAAACGCAACACTTGTTGTTGCCCCCATTTTTCATGAGCTGAACTCAAAGATCTAAGAGTTTTTCTATGTACACAAAAGGCCTATTTCTCTCAAATATCGTTCACAAATCTGTCTAAATCTGTGTAAGTGAGCACTTCTCCTTTGCCGAGAATCCATCCACCTCACAGGTGTGGCATATCAAGATGCTGATTAGATAGCATGATTATTGCACAGGTGTGCCTTAGGCTGGCCACAATAAAAGGCCACCCTAAAATGTGCAGTTTTATCACACAGCACAATGCCACAGATGTCGCAAATTTTGAGGGAGCGTGCAATTGACATGCTGACTGCAGGAATGTCCACCAGAGCTGTTGCCCGTGAATTGAATGTTCATTTCTCTACCATAAGCCGTCTCCAAAGGCGTTTCAGAGAATTTGGCAGTATATCCAACCGGCCTCACAACCGCAGACCACGTGTAACCACACCAGCCCAGGACCTCCACATCCAGCATCTTCACCTCCAAGATTGTCTGAGACCAGCCACCCAGAGAGCTGCTGCAACAATCGGTTTGCATAACCAAAGAATTTCTGCACAAACTGTCAGAAACCGTCTCAGGTAAACTCAACTGCATGCTCATAGTTCTCATCGGGGTCTCGACCTGACTGCCGTTCGTCGTCGTAACCGACTTGAGTGGGCAAATGCTCACATTCGATGGCGTCTGGCACTTTGGAGAGGTGTTCTCTTCACGGATGAATCCTGGTTCTCACTGTACAGGGCAGATGGCAGACAGTGTGTATGGCATTGTGTGGGTGAGCGGTTTGAAATGGAGGCATTATATTGAAGCGAGGCACTTTGACATTTACATTGACCATGCTACTTTAACTTGGGCCTTCAATAGCCCTAAAACCTCCTCTCGGCTGACCCGGTGGACTCTTAGGCTACAGCAATTCAACTTCCAAGTACATAACAGGAGAGGATGTCTCAACCTGGGTCCAGATGCCTTGTCTCGAGCCTGCGAGTCTAAGGAAAGAGAAAGTGCGCACTGTATGGCCATAACAACATCTAAGTGTGCATCAGACATACCTCACACTCTAGCTGAAATCTATCAAGCACAAAGTAGTGACAATACCATTTCTCTCCTCTAGTTGGCCCAAAAAAACAGAAAGGTAAAGGATCAACAGATTACCTTCAAGGTCCACCAGGGGGTGTTACATCGCCGGGTACCTGTAAAGAATAACGGAGACAAATTCCAATTGGTTGTTCCTCAGGCATTGATACCAGGATTTTTACATTACTTTCATGATAACCCTCTGGGAGGACATCTGGGCCGACTAAAAACCCTGCTGAGGCTCTTGGAGGTGGTTAGTAGCCCAGTGTCCGCAAAGACGTCTGGCAATACGTCAAAGGATGCGATATCTGTCAAAAATATAAACACGACAACACAAAACCCATTGGCTTTCTACAGTATACGGAAGTGACAGAACCAGGTCACACTTTGGGTATGGATTTTATATTTTATGGGACCTTTTCCTATTAGTAAGAAACAAAACACGCACCTTCTTGTGATAGTCGACTATTACACAAATTGGGTAAAGATATTCCCCCTTAGAGATATTAAGACAGAAGATCGTCAAAATTCTCAGGGATGAAGTCTTTACCTGATGGGGGGGGGGTGCCTAAATACATCATATCTGACCGGGGACCACAATTCACTTCCAACATAGTGGAAGAAGAGTTGTGCTGGGGAAGCATCCAGAAACTCACTACCAGTTATCACCCTCAAACAAACCTTACAGAAAGAATTAACAGGACAGTAAAAACAATGATTGCATCATATGTGAGACAATATCATCAAACATGGGACCAGTGGTTACCTGAGCTAATGCTGGGTACACACCAAAAGATCTTATCTTATAAGATTTTCAAAATGTGATAGACCACAAACATGAGGAAAAAAAATACTAGATTTAACTGTTTTGCTCCTAAAGTGTGTGGTGTGCCATGATGTGACAAAGACCACACGAACAGATTCAACCACAGTCTCGACTGTGAACACAGGAAATTTTGCAAAATCCCACAAGACTTCAGAATAAGCATGGCGGACGATATGCAGGAAGAAATTGCGATGATAGTTTTTGGAATGATTTTCACAGAAAATTCAAAGAAAAAAAGAAAAGGGTTTGAGTGAAGTCGTGGAGACGGCGGGGACATGGTATGTAGAGATTCATAAATTTTGGGGCATCTCGCCCGGGAGGCGGGGTTACGTCCTGTGTCACATCTCTCATGCGGGTTCTCGACGACCAGGGTCGACCAGGGTCTGCGCGCACCAGCGGGGACCCGTCCAAGATTCTATAGTTTTTCCAACCGTCTCTGGACTCGCCTGTTGAGTGGGAAAGTTAACGTTACCAGCCTGTGTACATTTTTTTGCATGATGGAGGGTAAGTTTTTAATCATGTTAGATTGTTTTCCTGTTTAGTTAAGATTTCGACTGTTAGATAGATTAGCTAAATAGAGTAATCTTGACCAACTTCAAATCACGTGGTGCAAACCTGTCCTCTTTTGGTGAAAATAGTTATTGTAGGACTTTTGTAAAACTTTTAAAACTTTTTTTCACTCTTCTGTTATGAGGTTGAGGAGAGATGAACCCAATCGCAAACAGTATGCAATTAACACGGTTTTATTTAGACAAAACAGGGAAAACAAAACCCACGATGGGGCAAAACAAAACCCACGATGGGGCAAAACAAGGCTGGTGGGCAAAAACAAAGACTAACAACACTAGACTAAGACTTGACAGATAACTAGACAAATAACTAACAACAGCAACAAGATTTTACAAGACAGAATTCTTCACAAGGTACTCACGGGAAGGTCTACACACAGGTATAGTATCACAGGATACACACTGACAATCACAATGAGAAACAATGAACCGGCACAGGAGAGCAAACACAAGGGGATTAAATAGGGAACACTAATGACGAGGACAGGTGAAACTGACTAGACAATAATGACAAGACGAGGGTAACAAGGGGGCGAATTTTTAAGGGGAAAATTCCCAAATTTTGAAGGGAAGAAAAATTTGATAAATGATGTATATATTTCCCTGTTGAAAACATTGCATTACAAAGAAAAAAAATTATTGTGTATTGACATGATTAAAATCTTGCATTAAGGCCTGTTTCTATTTCATAATTCCACCTGTAATCGCAGTATTGAGTCTAATTAGTCGTTACTGCTTGAATCACCTAAAGAAGAAACATGAACTGGTTAACTGGAGTTTACTGGAAGTTTACTTTTCTGCAATACAATAAGTAGGCCTAACTTTATCGAGGTAACATTTTCCCCGCTGTCACCAGACGTAGGTCTAGGAGTGGAGAGAAGAGTGACAAAATCACGGTAGGGCTGTGCAAACAAAGTAGGCTATCTGTCTAGCATTGCCATGTCAGTGTATTGATTGATTCATTGTCCCTTCATAGTTTGTAAGAGACATTTCAGGTTAGATGTATTTGATAAACTGAGTGAAGCCTATTCATCTGTTAACCCTTTATGACCTGCCATAGAACAATTCCACCAGAGCATATCTTTGTATTTTTACATGCTGTGCTGTCATTCTTTTGAGCATTTTCATATGCCATACATCAAAATAATCCTTACCTCCAATTTGAAGACTATGTTTGTAATAAATCAATAGTAACTATATAAATATCTCAAAAGTGCAATAAACAAAAAGAAAAAAAAAATTTTTTTTTTACATATTTTATTCAATACAAAAAATGGATAAATGTAAACCTCAAACTTGTCAATGAGAAAAACGTGCATAAAACAATTTAAAACTATACAGAATTTATTTGAACTGTTTACATAAATTAGTTTTTAAGATACACTCATTTTTATACTCATTCAAAAAAAGGAGTGTACTTTCGTTTAGACCTAACGCTGTGTGCGAGCGTGCGCCCGCGCTCGTGTGTGTGTGTGAATGTCCTTGTATTTGTGAATGTCTAAAGGAGAAAGAAATGATAACATAAAGCAATGGTAAAAAGACAATAACGATATAAGGAACATATAGCAAATGGGAGTCAAACGCATGGTCAAATGACGCAGCGTGTGACGTCACAACATGTGACACACCCGGGGGTCATAGTGCACAGAACGTGATACGTCAATGAGTCATCGGAAGACGTAAATATCAATCGCAGATCTACAGAACATGTGTCCAAAGACGTGCAATTCATTTTTGTGTTTTTGTTTTTTTGTAAACGCATATTACGCAGTTTGTACAGATTGATTAGAGGGTGAAAACAACGCAACATGGGCATGTTGGAGGCTTGATCTGAACATGTTACATCTCTGGTTTTGTATGCAAAAAGAATGATTGAGCTAGCCATTTGGTTTCAGTTTCTATAGGCTTTTATACAGACACAGGGAAACGGGAGTCGGTCTTAAAGGGTTAATATGAAACGCGACTTGGCCATTGTAATTAAGGCTACAGCTCTTGTACAACTTAAACCCTTGGTAGCTAGGTAACGATAAACAAACTGAAAGACCGCAATTCCTGATTTCGCTTTCGTTCACTAAACAAAGACTATGGAAATTAAACATCACTTTTCCATCAAGAAAAGTGTTGTAAAAAACATAACTTATTAGATTTAAGACCTAGGTTCGCTAGCTAGTTCTGGCTAGCTAGCTAGGCAGGCATGTGTGTGCTATGGTGCGCGCTGACCCTGGTCGAGGAGAACCCGCATGAGAGATGTGATGCAGAACGTAACCTCGCCCCCCGGGCGAGATGCCCCAAAATTTATGAATCCCATGGTATGTACATGTTACAGAGCGAGCTAGAGGTGAGCAATGGTCACAAAAATCATCTAAGTCATTCTTAGCATTCGGTGCCATTTCAGTCCTCATGACATAATGTGGTATATTTTGAGTAGAAATGGGCTAATACTTGTTTCTAAATGATCATCTTAAATAGTTAATCCCCCTTTACCATAGAACACAAATATATGTACCCAGGAGTAATTAATTAAAAAATAATGACTCTGATTTTAGTGCAAGTAGGCTAAACTGCCATGTCCCCAGGAAAGCTTGCATAACTTCAGTCACAAATATAAGTAATAAAAATCAAATAAATTTAAAAAAAATTAATATTGTTGTATATTCTTATTTATAATATTCCTCACCAAAATATATTTTTTGTTAGTAATACATTTGTAATGCTTAAATTCTTTAAAATATGTTGTGTCCCTGAATGGAATGTCCCCCCTGTTACTCTGATGGAAAATCCCTCTGAACACGCCCCTTGACTGTTCCTTTAATCACACGACTCTCTAGCCTGACTTCGTCATACTCATATTCTGGTCAGAACATGAGTCTGATACTGGTCCATAGGGCTTTGATTATGAGGCGTGTCTTAACCGAACCAGGAAAAACAACAACTCTGCACTCAATTGGATAGACCGACAACCAATCAGATGAACGCAGTAAGTGAAGTATGTTGAGCAACCCATAGTTATCAAACAGAACTCTGGAAAAAGTATGAAAAAAATAAGGAGTGTTAACAATCTTTGCCGGTGTTGCAAAAAGAACTTAAGCATTCGCGGAGTAGGCCTACTTGCATGCAAACACGAAAAGCATTTTTGAAAGAAAAAATACGTTTGAGGACGTGATGATTACGTTATTGGATGGATTATCTGTCCATCATCGTATAAAGCCCGCCCTGGCAATTTGATTGGTCCGACCATTTTTTGGCTGATCATAATTACTCCTCAATGGATCGAGTCCAGACCGAACTTCCCGACCAAAAAATGTTGTGGGCGGGGTTCGGGCTGGCATCCAGGCTAACGACTCTCAGGAATTTGAATACTTTTTGGCGGCTTATAATTAATTGGATGTGCCCCCGCTTGTGCCTGTCAAAGGAACAATGAAAATCCACCAAGTCATCAGTTTCTCTACAGGAACAATCTAATACTGGGACACAACTTGCCTTTGTCAGACAAAGGTGTACTCGACTGTGCATGCTATGGGCTGAAGGAGGTGAGTCTGGGAGAAGAAAGCCCACACTGCATCGAAGAACCATCACATCCTGATGTCATCATGAAAGAAAACATTGGGCAAATGTTGGTGAATGATGGTGAACCCTACCCAGGAGGTTGAAGAAGATGTGAGGGGGAAATGCATGCACAAGAATGGGACCAACAAGTTCTTCTGGCCGAGTCCACGAGAGGACACTAGCTGGTACAGGGATGTGCAGATTGTGTTTCTGATGAAAGAGCCACAATTTTTTTCAAGATAATGCTTGTTAATGAACACTTGGTGACAAAGAAATACATTTGCAGGGTAAAGTGAGGGATATTTTAGCTCTTAGAAAATGTGAATATTTCAATAACTGTGAATTCAAAACATGTAGTAATTGAGATGAGAATGTCCTGTAACAGGGTGAACATTTGGCCATTGCAAGTGTGAAGATTTTGGTCAAAATTATTAAACAGTCATATCCTGAGCTGGACCAATATATTTTTCTTGTAGTGTAACAAGCCATTCTTCAGATAAAATGATTATATCATGGAAATCTTTACTTTTTTTATAGAAATTGACCAAGCTGAAATGGCACTAAATAGTAGGAATGACCAAGCTATGCTTTTTATAATTGTTGTTCTCAGAGGGTTGTTTCATAAAACAAGATTAGAATACAAGCCAGGCTTATTTTGGTTAATAAGAATTATTGTCGGTGGATTCTGTTTCATAAAGCAAACTTAAAATAGTTCAAAACTCAGTTACTCTGGCAACTTATGCTGGGAAACTAACCTGGTCCAGGGCAGGCTAACTGTCAGGGTAAGGCTCAGCTGTTACACAGATCCTCTAACATTGACCAATAGGGACACAATGATATTACCACTGATATTCTCTCATACCATTATTGGACTTTATTAACCACTATTAGTCCAAAAATAAATATACAGTATACAGAAAATCAACTTAAATATGGCTACAATGATAGAAAGATAGATAGATATATTTTTTATATATATATTAGTGGTGGGCCGTTATCGGCGTTAACGTGCTGCGTTAACTTGAGACTCTTATCGGGCCATAAAAAAATATTGCCGTTAATCTATTCTCAAAGTTGAGTTGGGAGCTGGGTCTATACTACGCAAGCTATGATGACTTTCACCTTGATATTTTAGCGCGGATGTATACCTAGCCGAATTGCACTGTAGGGGGTGAGAACGAGTCTTCGAATCTGTGTGTGTGTGTGTGTATGCCTACTGTGAAATACCACATCAAACCTGCTAACATGGATGCAGCTATGAAGCCGCCGGGTTTGCTTCAGGGAAAATTTATTTTTAAGAAGCTTCCCAATGGAAACTTTGAAAATCTAAGGTTGTTTGCACCTTCTGCAATGCGGAATTAGTTTACTGTAGGAGTTCTTCCAGTCTGAAGTACCACCTAAACGCAAAGCATCCCTTAGCTAATGCGGTTGATGCCGGGCCAAGCACTGATGTAGAGCAGGGGAAGAGTCGTCTTCAAACAACTTTGTTTGAGTGCAACCGAGGCAAGCCCGTCAGCACAGCTCTATCAGCCAAGCTAACTAATCTCCTCGCTCAGTGGATTGCCACCAGCTGCCGGCCCATCAGCATGGTTGAAGATGATGGCCTCGAGCTTGTTCTCCAGGCGGCCACAGGTGACCCATCTTACAAACTACCTGCGAGGCGAACTATCATGAGGAGAATACATGACCAGCACGCCACAGAGAAAGCCGCAAAAGATGAGAAGATGATAGAGGCGAGGTCTGTAGCACTGACTAGGGGACCATTGGACATCTGTCAACAACGATAACTACCTCGGCGTTACTGTACACATCATCGATGCCAGCTGGGAACTTCATTCCTTCGCTTAAGGTAGGCTACGTTATGTAATTTTAAATTACATCATTTAATTTAATTACTTAGCCTATTAATTACCATGACATCATGAATTACCACCACATTATGTTTGCTTCTTGATGATTGCTAGTTGTTTACTAGTAGTGAACTTATTCTGATCTACTTTTTCTGTCCGTTAGGTGTGATGAAAACAGAGACGCGTCACTTTGCAGAAGCGTGTGCCAGGCAGTTTCTCGACGTCGCTAATCAGTGGGGGATAGCTGATAAAATCAGCACTATTGGAACAGACAGCGCTCCAATATGGTGGCAGCAGGGAGGATACTGCCATTCGAGCATTTGCCCTGTGTTGCGCATGTTGTACAGAGAGCTATTGTAATGTCACTTCGGGAAGGTGGTTTTTATGGTGCACTGGCCAAGTGCCGTAAAGTGGTCGGACATTTCAAACATAGTCCGGCCAACTCAGACGAGCTGAATGTCCAGCAAGCCTCCCTTGGACAAGTTCAGGAGCAACTTGTGCAAGATGTTCCAACACGGTGGAATTCCACCCTTGAGATGATAAAGCGCGTGATGCGCAACAGAGACGCACTGCACACAACGCTGTCTCAGCAGAAGCACAATCTGGCCCTCCCAACAAATGCTGAATATGAGAAGTTGGCAAAGCTAGAGAAACTGCTGGAGCCATACAGGTATGGTCTACAAAGATAGCGTGTTCATGAATTGGCATACAAGTTAGTTTAAATGTCACTTTGCTTTGTATTTAAGAAACACGTGCCCTTAAATGTAATTGAAAATGACATGAACTTTAAAAATGTGTAATCTGAGTTAAATGAATCAGTCATTAATTATTTATTGCTCTGTTTCTGTGTGTGTGTGTGTGTGTGTGTGTGTGTGTGTGTGTGTGTGTGTGTGTGTGTGTGTGTGTGTGTGTGTGTGTGTGTGTGTGTGTGTGTGTGTGTGTGTGTGTGTGTGTGTGTGTGTGTCTGTCTGTCTGTCGGTGCATCACTGAGCTCCTTGGTGGGGATAAATATGTATCCTGCTCTGTGGTTCTACCTGCCCTGTGCCACCTCCAGCACGCGATGAAGATCTCAGATGATGATCATGCTTATATTGTGCGATTCAAGGCTGCCTTCACCAATGACCTCAACCAGCGGAGCGAGAAAATAAACCTGGAATGGCTTAAAGGAGTAGTTCACTTTTAAAATGAAAATTCTGTCATCATATACTCACCCTCATGTTGTTTTAAACCTGTATGAATTTCTTTCTTCTGCTGAACAGAAAGGAAGATATTTAGAAGAATGTCAGTAACCAGGCAGTTTATGGTTCCCATTGACTTCCATAGTAGGAAAAAAATATACTATGCAAGTCAATGGGAACCAGAAACTGCCTGGTTACTGACATTCTTCTAAATATCTTCCTTTCTGTTCAGCAGAAGAAAGAAATTCATACAGGTTTGAAACAACATGAGGGTGAGTATATGATGACAGAATTTTCATTTTAAAAGTGAACTACTCCTTTAAGGTATGTCAGACTGACCAGAAGATAACTGCATTGTTTGACCATTATAGACTGTTAAGCCAGTAGATCGGTCAATGAATAGATGAGTCATGAAGAAATATGGAGGTTGGATTTGGAAAATGAAATATTTATCAATCAATAATTATTATTTTTTATTCATCAAAGGTGGCGACTGCTCTAGATCCACGATTTAAGGACCTCAAGTGCTTGCCCAGAGCAGAGAGGGAATCAGTGCGGGAAAAGCTAAGTGAGTTGGTGAAGGGAGAAGAACCTGCTCTGCAGCCACTCAGGGAGGAGAACCCTGAGCCACCCAAGAAGAAAACAGCCCTGCTACTGATGGGATCAGACTCAGAATCAGATGAGGAGACCCCAGAAAACAATACTGTGGAGAGGTACAAGGGAGCCCAGTGCCAGTCTAGTGTCCACTGAAGTGGTGGTCAGAGCACACTGCTGTCTATGGTAAGATGGCCCACATTGCCCGTAAATACTTGGGGACTCCTGCCACAACTGTCCCATGCGAGAGACTTTTTTCTTTAGCAGGCCATATTGTGCAGAAGAGGAGATCTAGTTTGTCACCAGAAAATGTTAAACAAGCTGGTCTGCCTGAGTGACTAGTGGAAGAAGGAGAAATAGAGCTGGGACTGATTGACACAAAGCTACTGACTGTAAAACAGTTCATCACGACCTCTTATATAGGCCTACAGTTCAAAATTCATGTTTAACTGAATAAACAGTTAGTAAACAAGTACATCTGATTGAGCATGATTTATTTTCATCACCAATTATCATTTATAGTAGAACAGCTTTCTCAAGCAGTTTGTGATGCATTTTGGAAACAGGAGACGAGCCCCTGGTCTAATGCACCACCTGGCTTGAGAAACCTGTTCTCAAGGACTTACTTTTAGTGGGTAGCACACATATTCTGCATGCCTTCGGCAAAATTCAAATGAGCCATTTTAATCTAGATTAATTCCAAGATTAATCTAGATTAAAAAAAATTAATCTAAACCCACCTCTAATATATATATATATATATATATATATATATATATATATATATATATATATATATATATATATATATATATATATATATATATATCCTACTGGCTGAATGGTGTGATTTTTTCCCCCAAACCACTTCAGCGGAAATCCCGCCCTGCAGCCGATTTCATTGGTTTAGGTTACAGTGACGGGTAGGTTTAGGGATCAGGGTTGGGTGTAGGCAATCTGTACAGTGATTGACATGACCAATGAAAACTTTAGAATCGGCTGCAGGGCGGGATTTCCGCTGAAGTGATTTGGGAAAAAAAATCACGCGGCTGAATGTTCTGTGCCCAATATTTAAACAATATTTTACAGATTTATGAATACATTTCTCTCTGGTTTTGTTTGTCAGCTGTAGTACATTTTATGGTTATCAGAAGATCAGAGAAAATTACAATCTAATAAAAAGCTTTTTAAAGCAGAAGTTAAAATCACAAGATAAATAATTACAAAAGCACAGTAAAAATTTTAACTGGTTAGATGAATCTGAGCTTAGTAATTGACCTACAGTATATTAGCCTACATTTGATTACCCCATTACAATAGTCCCTTTAGTTATTGCTATTATAAAAATACACTTGTAGATTTAAAATTCTACATAAGGCACATCTAATGTCCAAATTACAAATATTTTAGCATATACACTCACCTAAATGATTATTAGGAACACCTGTTCAATTTCTCATTAATGCATTTATCTAATCAACCAATCACATGGCAGTTGCTTCAATGCATTTAGGGGTGTGGTCCTGGCCTAGACAATCTCCTGAACTCCAACCTGAATGTCAGAATGGGAAAGAAAGGTGATTTAAGCAATTTTGAGCGTGGCATGGTTGTTGGTGCCAGACGGGCCGGTCTGAGTATTTCACAATCTGCTCAGTTACTGGGATTTTCACGCACAGCCATTTCTAGGGTTTACAAAGAATGGTGTGAAAAGGGTAAAACATCCAGTATGCGGCAGTCCTGTGCGCGAAAATGCCTTGTTGATGCTAGAGGTCAGAGGAGAATGGGCCGACTGATTCAAGCTGATAGAAGAGCAACTTTGACTGAAATTACCACTCGTTACAACCGAAGTATGCAGCAAAGCATTTGTGAAGCCACAAAACGCACAACCTTGAGGTGGATGGGCTACAACAGCAGAAGACCCCACCGGGTACCACTCATCTCCACTACAAATAGGAAAAAGAGGCTACAATTTGCAAGAGCTCACAAAAATTGGACAGTTGAAGACTGGAAAAATTTTGCCTGGTCTGATGAGTCTCTATTTCTGTTGAGACATTCAGATGGTAGAGTCAAATTTGGCGTAAACAGATTGAGAACATAGATCCATCATGCCTTGTTACCACTGTGCAGGCTGGTGGTGGTGGTGTAATGGTGTGGGGGATGTTTTCTTGGCACACTTTAGGCCCCTTAGTGCCAATTGGGCATCGTTTAAATGCCACGGCCTACCTGAGCATTGTTTCTGACCATGTCCATCCCTTTATGGCCACCATGTACCCATCCTCTGATGGCTACTTCCAGCAGGATAATGCACCATGTCACAAAGCTTGAATCATTTCAAATTGGTTTCTGGAACATGACAATGAGTTCACTTTACTAAAATGGCCCCCACAGTCACCAAATCTCAACCCAATAGAGCATCTTTGGGATGTGGTGGAATGGGAGCTTCGTGCCCATGGATGTGCATCCCACAAATCTTCATCATCTGCAATACGCTATCCTATCAATATGGGCCAACATTTCTAAAGAATGCTTTCAGCACCTTGTTGAATCAATGCCACGTAGAATTAAAGCAGTTCTGAAGGCGAAAGGGGGTCAAACACAGTATTAGTATGGTGTTCCTAATAATCCTTTAGGTGAGTGTATGTATGTATGTATGTATGTATGTATGTATAATATATATATATATATATATATATATATATATATATATATATATATATATATATATATATAGGCCAGCTGACAGTCTTGCCTGGGCCCGGGACAAGATAATCTTAGATGGGCCCCCCCACACACAGATCTCTCCTTTTCCCTTGCTCTCTCTCTCCTCTGCTCTTTCTCTCCTGTTCCCCTCCTCTGCTCTTCCTCTCCTGTTCCCCTCCTCTGCTCTTCCTCTCCTGTTCCCCTCCTCTGCTCTTCCTCTCCTGGTACTCTCCTCTCTGCAAAAGACAAGTGCAATGCATTGACAATAATGGTTAACCCTCTGAGACCTAAGGGTATTTTTACAATAATTTTTCCGTCTGGTGTTATTCACTAAAAAAGCTTGTAAAACATCAACCCTTTTGTGTACAGACAATTGACACACCTCTTTTTTTTTCAGGACAAATTGAACTTTCAGCATATCTGTGTTACATTGATGTCACCTGAATGTAAAATAAGTTATGGGACCATAAAGACAGATGAAAAAAGAAATTGGAAATTGAATCACTCAAATATTTATTGAAATCACACACAAATAAATAAAAGCTAAGCAAATTTCCTCTGGAAAACAGTTTGTTAATGTCTTTGGAGTCCTGGAGCACAGGAATAAACATTATAACTTGTACAGAACCAAAACTATTAACATTTTTCCAAAAGAAGTCCAGGCGTTTTCATGAAATTCACTGGTGCCAAGCCTCAAAACAGTTCCTATCAGCAATCACAAAGAGGGCCACATCACAGGCTTTGCATTTATATTTTATTTAATTTATTTATTCTTTTATTTATTCTATTCTTTTTATACTTTTATACTACATTTATACTTCTATAATACTTTTTTACAGTAAATAAATAAATGGCACTTCAGCTGGGTCTATCCTGGTAATCTAGTTCCTCATCTGTCAAAAAGCTCTGTTCTCCTGAAAATCCAACATTCAGCGCTCGATTTAGATCCATTTCTCTGTGATTCTCTGTGAAACCTGCGTCTCCGTGCTACTCTCTCTCCCTCCCTCCCTTGGAGAGAGCGCAATGACCCAGTGACGCACCCAATGTTTACGACGGATCAGCCTGTAATTGGTCAAAAACCATCACGTGGATATCCAAAATGGCAGCTAGCATCGAGCTAGCGGCAAATATGACGGAATATTTATAAATTATGGACTTCAAGTGTATCAAAGTTGGATATAAACGTTTGGATTTATGGCTGAAAAACTCAGAAAGGATGCACAAGTTCCAGGCTGGATAGAAAACCTTCTGTAAAGGCTAGAAAGACACCAAAGACACCCCCGTGATGCCTAGCTCGTTAGCTTTCTGCTGGAAAAAACGGTAAGAAAATCGATAAATCTGTTGTCGAGTTATATCATAATTTCTCGGAGCTGATTTGTGGCGTCGTCGACGATGCCGTCGGGCTCAGAGGGTTAACATTAACAACACATAAGCTGTTGCCAAATACACTCTTCATATGTATTGGAATTCTGACACTAGCAGGAAATAAATGAATATTTACCATTGTATTTTAGGCTACTGCTGGTGTGACATTCAGATTTGAACTCCAAATGCCATGCGCCGAACTTTCCTTGTGGCAAAATCATCTATGATGTCATTAAAGTCCAGTTTCTTGGCAAGTTGACGCTCTATGGAGAGCATTGCCAAACCATTCAGCCTCTCCTGGGACATGTTAGAGCGCAAGTTGTTTTACTGAAGGCCCGCTCACCTCCAGACACAGTTACAGGCAGAGACATGAAAATATGCAGCAGGACTCCAGGACACAGGTCTCCATAAATGCTCACTAGTCCCATTGTATGTATGGCATTAAGTTTGTCCAGAGGTCCAAGAACGTCTTCAAAAGTTGAACTATAGATTTTCTTTAAGTGCTGAATTTGGTCTTCAAGGGACTCTGTGAGGTCATTCTTATATTTCTCATCGAGCTTTGAGCATGATGCACTGATGCTGTCCTGTGGCATATCTCTGAATTTCCACAGGATGCAGAACTGCATATCTGCTGCATCACATATCTGCTGCATTGATGAGAACCGTACATGTAGTTGAGAGATTATGCTGTCCATTGCAACATGAAACACTCTATCTCTGAATATGGTCTCTGGGCTTTGCTCCTCTGTCCATTGCTTTTCTGACTCATCAAAGAAATGTTTCCTCTTTCTCTGTCTTATTTCTAACTGGGATTTGATGCCCATGGACGTGGCAACAGCAGTTGCCTCTGTCAGAAAACTATCCCATGATGCACGCATGCAGGCAATCTCTTCCTCCAGTTCCTTTATATTGACAGCTTGCACATCAAGTGAGATGGTTGAGGACTGGCTGGTAAGGTTTCTATCCTCTATGCATTGTAACACCTTAACCCAAAAAGTGAGGAGCAAAACTGCATTAAAGGACTGAAAGTAGATCTTTAGACCATGTGTTTAAGCTTTTGGCTTCACTGGTGAGGTTACCTGTAGTGATAAAGGTGTCTAATGCCTGGATCACACCGGGCAAATGTTTTGCCACTGGGCGCACTGCCTCTATCCGCACACTCCATCGTGTGTCAGACAAGCTGTGCAGAGAACAACCCAAAACTCTTTGTAAGATTTCCCATCGATGAGGGCTGCCACTGAATAGTTTGTACAGCTGATTGATGAAGCCAAAGAATATGTCTATTTCTGGGCAGGCCCGGGCTGCATGGACACCAACTAGGTTTAAACTGTGAGATGCACATGGTGAGTATGTGGCCAAGGGATTTTTGTTCAGTACGCGAGCTTGCACTCCTCTCACTTTTCCTACCATGTTAGCTCCATTATCATATCACTGACCCCTGCAATCAGCTATATCTATCCCATATTCACCTAGTGATTGTTCCACCATTGTGGCGATTTCCTCTACTGTCTTTTTTAAAAAATGTCCTTAAATTCAAGGAAACGTTCATTTATTTCCCACCCACCCTCAGGGGAAGTTTGACTGACATACCTCAGCAACAGTAAATTTTGCTCCAAGTTTGACACATCTGGGGTTGCATCACACATCATAGAATAGAATGTTGTTTCTTGCCTTTCCCTCAAAATAGTGTTTAGGACACGCTGAGCGCAAAGTTCAATAAATTCGTTTTGGCTGTCAGGTGAAAGATAATGAGCTTGGAGTCTCTTTCCCTGTTGCCGGTGCTCTCTAATGTTTTGTAAATGGTCATTTAGGAGACTGTCATACTTTGCCAACAGCTCAATTATGCCAAGAAAATTTCCATTGTCTAGCTCATCTAGTGTATTTGTGCTGCCCCTAAATGGTAGATTCCTGAAGGCTAAGTACAGTGTTACATCCAGCAGCCACTTCAGTAGTGCTTTGTTTTTTTTTTCGATTTCTGTCTCCATCAATTTTTGTTGTTGGTTGTCGATTCCAGAAGTCTGTAGGACAGAATGTTGTAGGTTCTTCCATTTCCAATAACAACGTTTGTGTGCACAGTTTCTTTCGTGTTCTGGAAATCTTTCATAAAGCTTTCTATATTTATATTCAATATTTTCATCCCATCTGTGGAATTTAGTGCACTAGTTGACTTTGTCTCTACTTCAAAGGAGAACAGCAAGTATGGTAGGCAAAATAAGGCCTTTTTTGAGCTGCTATATACTATCCAGTCCCTATCGATTTGGTCCCTTCCATTGTGGGATCTGTAATATGTCAAATAGATTGGGAATTCCCTGCCCTCTGCATCTACTGGCAATTCCTTTGCCCTCTCTGAGAAAGGCATTCGTTTTGCCATCACACATATGAGGTTCACTCTATCAGAGTCGGTCATTATAGTTGGCCATAATACAGGATCGCTGAAATTAAGTGTGTGATCAGTCTCTGATCCATCCTGCTCAGACTCAGGCCCCTCCCGCATCACTGTCTGTCTGTCTGTCTGTCTGTCTGTCTGTCTGTCTCTCTCCTCTCTCTCTCTCTCTCTCTCTCTCTCTCTCTCTCTCTCTCTCTCTCTCTCTCTCTCAGCCTGACTCTGTCCCTCTGCTCCGGGAAAGCCACGCCCGCATCACTCTCTCTGTCACCTGACTGCAGCTGGATCTCTCTGTCACCTGACTGCAGCTGGATCTCTCGCCTTTCTGTCTCATCCTATCTGACGGAGCTACCAAACTCAACTGTTTCTGTCAAAGATAACGTGTTTTTATACTAGAGATGCACCAATTAAAATTTTCTAGGCCAATTCTGATTTTAGCCGATTCCGTTTTTCTAACCACTACAGCAGACTTCCATTTTATTTTTATAAAACACCTTTTACCCAAACTGAATAATAAAAACACGTTTAAATGGGTAAATTTTCTATAAATGTCTTTTCTGACCTAGCCTACAGCAGTTCTTGTTAAAACACACTAGACATGCAAAATCTGTGCATTTTGGGCACTTTTTATGTGAAATCATATTTCACATTTTTTGTCCATCAAAAGTGTGCTTTCACTTTTAATTAAGCATGAGCAGCGCAGCAAAAATGGACTCGGATCTGGCCCATTATCTGTTCGCTGATGCCGACAGTGAGGTATTTCAGCCGGCTTTTTATTTCTCATCTCCATAAATATATCTAGTAGTAAAGCTAATGCAAGGGCTAGAACTCTTCTTTGCTAATACTTCCTCGTCATCATGTACATGTGATTTTCGCACCGCTTTCTCCTTTCTACAAGCGATTGCTCTCCCGTGGCGTCTGTCGTTGCTATGCAACAATGAACTTAGGGCGCCTGTCAAAACGAGCGCGCCGCGTCGCTATTATGAGCTAATATCCAAAATATTTCCATATGTGGCTCTTTCCTCCTTTCTTATCAACAATTGGATTTGCAGCCACCACATCAGCAGCACTGGCGGTCACCATGTCTCAGCGCTTTTATGAAGAGGACGCAACTGCACATGCTTCGGGCATGCACGCGCATCAAGTACCGGGTTTGAGAAAAATTGGTACCGTGACGTGACGTTTAAAAAAAATTAGTACCGACTTGGTACCGAAGTACCGGGTCTTTAACAACACTCATAAACGTTGGCTGGGCTGTTTCTTACCTTGCTCTACGTTGACTTTACTATCGTTAGTTCCAGCTTCACCGTCACCACGTTTTTTAAAATATTTGTTTAGGACATCTCGAAGGCCTCTATTTTCTTTTTCTCTTCTCTTCTTCTCTTTTCTTTTCTTTTCTGAGCACCGGACTTGTGCTGACCGGACATTTTGAGCGTAACGTTAGCCTACTGAACTTCAAATCAAATGACAACATCAGTGGCCAAACCATTTTGTTGTGGGGGTGGGGGGGTTCTTGACCACTATTTCAAGGACAATTAGGAAGAAAACAAATAAAAAGCTTTTATGTAACTCAAATATTAGATATTTTTTCCACAAATATGCCTATTTTATTTATTTTTTAACAATTATTCCATAATTTAATGAGGGCCCAGTTCTGGGCCCCCCCTACCCTGGGCCCAGGACAACAGACCCGTTTGCCCCCCCCTGTCGGCGGCCTGTGTGTGTATATATATATATATATATATATATATATATAATATATATATATATATATATATATATGTACTTTATTATGTCTTTGAATTCAAACACATTTAACACAATTATACAAATGGACAGTTCCTTTAAAGACATCATATTTTCCCGCAATAAATATTACTTATTTTTCCTTCTACTTTTTTTGTGATAATACTTATTGGCTATTGTTCTAACTATGTGTTTTTAGGCCATGTGTTGGTGGACATGGCCTAAAACACATAATTAGAACAATAGCCAATTAGTACATAGTTAGACACGTTTACATATGATAAAAGGGGGCAAAGACAAAAAAATGAATAAATATTAACAAAAATTAAACATTCACATATTTATATTATATATCAAACTCTTATAATGACACATAATTCCTAATAAGTTATTCAAGTAATATTATTTAAATATCAAATATTCAATATTAAATAAGTAAAGAAATAATATCTCTTAATTGCTCTTAATGTCATGTTATCCTCTCCATAGTGTACTTTAGAAACTAATCTAACCAATCATTTAAAACTGGGCATCCTTATGTTCTCCAAAATAAATTATTGCATTAAAAGCTGTGATTCTCAGCATTCTAAATAAGTATAAGTCATCTTTATTAAGTAGCATAGATCCTATATCTTTATTATTTAGTTTCTTTAAAAAAATCTTTCCTTAATTAAATAAAATTAGGGTAGTTGTCTATAATTTTTGACTTTGACTTCATTTGTATAATTATTTTGACAGGTAGATGACAGAGCGGGTTTCAGGGGGCTTCTTTGAATGAATGCAGAGGAGTTTGAATATATTCTTAATAAAGTGGCCCCACTAATAACCAGACATGAAACCAAATGGAGATTGGCCATAACTGCCAGGGAGAGATTGGCAGTAACACTCAGATTTTTGGCAACAGGTTTGTTGTTCATATTGAAGGCTGCTTTGTATATCACGTTTACTTCTAATTGTTCCTTTTTTTTCCTTTAGGAGAATCATTTGCATCCTTAAGTTACCAGTTCAGGGTTGGAGAGTCCACAATTTCCAAGATTGTGAATGAAACACATGAAGCCCTGCACTACATTCTTGCCAATGAATATCTGAAGGTAAGCTTATTGGATGTCTAAAAGTCTGCATGACACCAATAAAACTACAGTACAACAAAACAGTTCTGAATATTCATAATATTTAAAGGGATAGTACACCCAAAAATTTAAATTCATTCATCATTTACTTGCCACTATGTTGTCCCAAACCTGTATGAGTTTCTTTTTTCCGCTGAACACAGAAGTCAATATTTTAACGATTTTTGATAACCAGACAGAGGACGGTAGCTATTGACTTCCATGGTATTTTTATCCTACTGTGGAGGTCCATGGCTACCGTCCTCTGTCATCAGCAGAAGAAAGAAACTCATGCAGGTTTGGAACAACATAAGGGCGAGTAAATAATGACAGAATTTTCATTTTTGGATGAACTATCCCTTTAAGGGAGTGCTAATGTATTGACCATGACATGTTGATTGTCCAGCACAATACTTGGATGGAATTGACTGTTGAATACATGAGCATGTACAGTTTTTTTCTATGTAAATAACACATATTTACTTTATCTTTCATTCATTACTTCTGGTGATGCATTGGTCTGGAAACTGTTTGATATTATGTTTTCGTTGTTATTTCACTATTATTTCAGACTCCCAGTACAGAAGAGGAATGGCTGGAAATTGCAGAAGACTTCCATATAAAGTGGCAGTTTTCCCACTGCATTGGCGCAATTGATGGGGAACATATAAACATTCAGCCACATTTTCTCTAAGTCAGACTTCAAGCAAGCTCTTGACAGGGGCCTCCTTAATATCCCTGAAGCCAAACATCTGCCAGGCTCTAATATAGAAGTAATCTTTATGTTGCTCGGAGATGATGCATATCCTTTGCGTACTGACCTCATGAAGCCATACCCCTTTCGCCAGTTGGATCATCAGCAGAGAGTTTTTAACTACAGACTTTCTCGAGGACGCAGAGTGGTGGAAAATGGGTTTGGTATACTTGCCAACAGGTGGAGAGTGTTCCGCAGCACAATTATGATCAACCCAGACAAGGTGCAGAAGATTGTCTTTTCTTGTGTGTGTCTCCACAACTATTCGTGTGAAGTTCGGTCTGACTCCTACACACCCCCAGCCCTAGCTGATACAGAAGATGCAGACCACAGACTCGTAGAGGGTACCTGGAGAAAAGACGGTCTGGGAACCATGCTCCCACTTCAACCAGGAAGACCTTGTAACAGCTCCATGGCTGCCAAACAAATTAGAGAAAAATTAGAGGAGCTACTTTATTACACCTGCAGGCCAGGTTCCCTGACAGGAAAACTACATTTAGGGGGCTTTTACACTGGGCTCGTTTGCTGCGGTCCGAGCCCGAGCGTGTTTGTTCCCGGCGCCCCCCGCAGCGTTGGTCTGGTTTCACAGTCACCTGGTGCGTTTGCGTGCATATTACATCATCTCAAACGTGCACGGCGCATGATAGAATACGTAACACGGGTCAATATTGTGTTTTTTTATTAATTCGCTGCTATTATGCGCAGTTGAGTGAACAATACTAATAATAATAATAATAATAATAATAAACTTTATTTTACATAGTGCCTTTAAAAGTAGCATCTCAAAGCACTTTACATAAAAATAATGAAATTAGAAAGATACACAACAGTCTAAGCAGTAAAAACCAAACAAGCAATAAAAATAGAAGGCCAATATAATGACAAACACAGTAATCACACGAATCACATAAAAGCCGCCCTAAAAAAGTAAGTTTTAAGGGACGATTTAAAAACTATAAGGGATTCTGCATTCCTAATCTCTGAGGTCAGGGAATTCCACAATTTAGGAGCCAAAGAAGAAAAAGCCCGATCACCCATAGTTTTTAGCCGTGTTATTTGGACAGTTAAAAGACCAGCTTCAGAAGATCGTAAAGCACGTGTAGGAGTGTAGGGGGTTAAGAGCTCACACAAATATTGAGGGGCCAAGTTATTCAAGGCCTTATAGGTGAGCATGAGAATTTTAAAATCAATACGAAAACTAACAGGAAGCCAGTGCAATTTTTTCAGGATAGGTGTGATGTGCTCCCTTGCACTGGTCCCAGTCAGAACCCTAGCAGCTGTATTTTGTACCAACTGTAATTGACTTAGGGTAGCTTTTGAAACCCCAGCCAGCAAAGCTTTACAATAATCAATACGTGAAAAAACAAAAGTGTTGATTAACTTTTCAGCCACAGAGAAGGTCAACATAGAGCGTAATTTGGCAATGTTTCTGAGATGAAAAAATTATGTTTTAACTGTGTTACGAACATGATGGTCAAATGTTAAATTGGCGTCAAATATCACCCCCAGATTTTTTAGTTTAGTTTGCAATTTCAAAGCAGAGCCATCCATACTTAAGGTTATGGACTCTGCTTTACGCAACTGATGAGGTGAACCAATAAGCATTACTTCTGTCTTATCACTGTTTAGACAGAGAAAATTTTCAGACATCCATTTCTTAATCTCAGTAAAACATTGAGAGAGAAAAGACACAGGCATATTGGCATCAGGTTTTGAATGTATATAGATCTGAGTGTTGTCGGCATAAAAGTGAAAGTTAAGACCAAGTGTTCTTAAAAGTTGGCCAAGTGGAAAAATGTAAATACTAAAAAGTAACGGGCCCAAAACTGATCCCTAGGGAACCCCAGAGTGCACCAAACCGACCTGAGACTTGCAATCACCCATCACAACAAACTGCTTGCGACCAGAGAGGTAGGACTTAAACCACTCTAATGCAGAATCAGAAACTCCAAAGATGGTCTCTAAGCGGTTGATTAAAATAGAGTGATCTATAGTGTCAAAAGCGGCACTAAGATCAAGAAGAATCAGTATAGATAGACGGCCCGAATCAGAAGCCATTAACAAATCATTAGTCACTTTGACCAGTGCTGTCTCAGTGCTGTGCAGTTTCCGAAATCCAGACTGAAGTGGCTCAAAAAGATCATTAGAGGAGAGATGAGAAAGTAGTTGAGAAGCCACTGTTTGTTCTAAAATTTTGGCGAGGAATGGAAGATTAGAGATGGGACGAAAATTATTCAGATTATCAAAGTCCATTTTGTTAGTTTTTGGTACAGGGGTGACAGCAGCAATTTTAAGTGCTGCTGGCACAACTCCAGTGCACAGAGAGTTATTGATAATTCTCAAAACCACAGGAGAGAGGGAATCAAAACATGATTTAAAAAGACAAGATGGTATCGGATCAACTCTAGAAGTTGAGGTTTTTAGTTTCGAAACCGTATTACACAGAGACTGGGAGTCATGAATTGCAAAGTTAGAGAGAGAAACACCAGAAAATGCAAAAGCATTTGAGGAGGAGGCAGAAACGGTATGGGTGGCAACAATGTGGTTACGTATATTGTCAATTTTGGTGCTAAAAAACTCCAAAAACATATTACAAAGGTGAGTTGAAGCAGGAACATTAGAGAGGCAGTGATTTTTAAGCAGCTTGTTGATTGAGTGAAGTTTTTTAGGGTTTCTCTGATTGCTGACAATTATCTGAGAAAGATAAGCAGGGGGCTGTTCCATAAAAGATGCTTAGAAAAGTGGGGATTAAACTCCAAAACCGGACTTGAATGAGCCTAACAAATAAGTTGGGGCTAAAGTGGTTCCATAAAAGGTAATTGAAGTTCACGCAATCTCACTAATTTGATCCAGGTTTATCTAGTCTAGATAATTGCGCGTGCACGCGTTTCTGAAGCAGCCCTAAAGGTCGATCGTGGATCAAATCGATCCACCATCAAACAGCGTATATTTTGTGCTGTTTTATGCATTTGTGACATGTTTTTGTTCCCCCCTCAGTGCAAAACTTACATTTTACAGTTATATTCTCCATCTGTAAATGTTAGAAAGTCGTGCAAATGTATCCATTATGCTCCTATTCTTCATATTGAACGAGCGCTGATGCGCGCATGCGCGCCAAATAGGTCTGCAATAATTCTGGCTAAAATATACATTTTGCTTGGAAAATTAATATGCGATATTTTATAACACGAGGATTATCTTCTAATTATAATAATTTATCTTTAAGTTGGATAAGTTGCAGTGAACTTCTAGCTCATTACACTCATATATTTTATACTTCTAATAAAAAAAGAAATTGAACAGAAGTAGCCTAATTCAGGGAAGAATTTTTGTTAAGAAACTAAATATATAAAGATACAAAATATAGTTTTGGGTATAGGATCTATGCTACGTAATAAAGATGATGTACTTATTTAGAATGCTGAGAATTACAGCTTTTAATGCAATATTTTTTTTGAGAAAGCAAGAATCCCCAGTTTTAAATGAGTGGTTAGATTTAGTTTCTAAAGTACATTATGGAGAGGATAACATTAAATTAAGAACAAATGTATACATTTTGAAAAGATATGTGCAACTCTAAAATCAAAGAATATTCCATAAAATAAAGGAATATATATTTGTCAGAAATCAATCCACCACTCAGCGTTCACTCTCACCTGAATACTAATCACCTGCACCTGTTAACAATCATCAGTCAGCTCTATAAATACACTCATCTCACGATCAGTCTTTGTCAAGTCTCCAACAGGAACAGACCATTAACCTTGTCACTCTAAAAGTCTCTGATGCATCGAGTACCCACCAAGTAACGTATACTTACCTGTGAAATACTAACCCCTGTATCCTTGTTCTGATGTCTCCAGAATCCTTGCCTGAATCCAAGCATCCTGAGATCCAGTATTCCAGTTTCCTGAATTCCTCCTGAGTCTCACTTACTCATGGTCACATCTGAAAAGAGAAAAGACAAGTATTACCGAACTGAGATTGTGTGAAAGAAACTAACCTGAAGAGGATCTACTCACCTGTGATCTTCCCCGCATTCAGCAATCTGCACCGAATCCACTTTTGAACTCTGATTACTTTCCTTTGCACTTGAGTCACTTAAATAAAACATTGTTTGGATTCACTTACCTCTGTCTCCGTCCCTGTATCCTGACAGAAGACTTGACCGCAAAACAATAAGGGGAAGAGAATGGATCCGACGCAACCCACAATCACCGTTACGAATCCTATACAATCTCCAGCCGCCGCTGCCAATCCTATTCAGTATAAAACCGCCGCGATGAGTTCTACGCAAGCCCCAGCTGCCACGGCGAATCCTGTACTACCCACAGCTAGCACTTCCGCAAACACCGCTTCCTCTCTGGTTTGCTTCGCTAGCCCACCGTCCCGTCCAGCGCCATTCACCGGTCGGGCGGAGGATTGCAGCGGATTTTTGTTACAATGTTCACTTGCATTGGAACAACAAGCCCAGCTATATCCCACTGAGAGATCAAGAGTTGCTTTCATTATCCAGCAGTTGTCCGGAGCAGCTTTGAGATGGGCTGAAGCATTGTGGATGCAGGAATCTGTGGTGACTACTTCTGTTCAAGATTTCGTGAAACACTTTAAGGAAGTGTTCGGACACCCTGTTGATGATTCATCCATCAGTGATAAATTGTTACAATTACGTCAAGGAAAAAAGTCAGTTTCTGAGTACTCCCTAGAATTTCGTACACTAGCTTCTAACAGTGGATGGAACGAGAAAGCTCTCATCTCTGTCTATCGACGCGGTCTTAATCCGGCCATCCGCCTTCAGCTCGCGATTTACGATGACAGCATGGGGGTTGAGAAGTTCATACAACAAGCTATCCGTGTGCATCAAAGGTCTCAGGGCTGCTATCGTGAAGTTCCATCACCCATGTCGCCATATAAATATCCTGCTGAATGTTCCTCAGAAGAAACTGTAGAAAAGATGCAAGTAGATACCCATCGGATATCTCAAGCTGAACGTGTTAGACGGCGAGAGTTGAAGTTATGCCTGTATTGTGGTTTGAGGGGACATTTTCTTCGTTCCTGCCCAACCAGACCTCCGAGAATGCTTGTGAGTTCAGTCTCCACATCCGCCTATGTGTCAACTCCATTAACGATACCAGTAACTGTGAAATCCATGAATTTTCATGTTTCTGTTACAGCCATTGTTGACTCAGGATCAGCAGGAAATTTCATCTCTGGCCAGCTCTGTCAAAAACTCCAACTCCACAAGTGTCCCATTCCAAAACCATACGCCATCCATGCAGTAACCGGAGAAATCATCAATCAGGGGTATGTAACCTACAAGATTAACCCTATCTTACTTTGTGTTGAAGACACCCATCATGAACTGTTTGAACCATTTGTACTTGAGAATAGTCAGTCTGATCTTATCCTTGGTCGCCCTTGGTTAATTCAACATCAACCAAATATCAACTGGAAATCTGGGAAGGTTTTGAACTGGGGTTGCATATGCTCTTCCGTAAATGAAGAAATTCCAGTCTCGTCCAGCATTAACCTACCTGATGCCATCCCAGTAAACTCGACTTCCATTGAGAGTCCCATTGAGAACCTCTCTGTAGCCATCCCATCCTGCTATTCTCAATTCTCTGATGTATTCAACCCTGTCGAAGCAGCCAAGCTACCACTCCATCGAAACTGGGACTGTGCCATCGAGTTAATTCCTGGTGAACCCATCCCTAAGGGTAGAATCTATTCTTTATCTATCCCTGAGCAAGACGCCATGAAGCGATACATTGAAGAGGCTCTAGAACAGGGGTATATTCGATCTTCCACTTCACCCGCGGCTGCCAGTTTTTTCTTTGTCCCGAAAAAGGATGGGGGTTTACGCCCATGCATTGACTACAGAGCTCTAAATAAAATCACCGTCAAATTCAGTTATCCGCTCCCATTGATTCCCTCGTCACTTGAGCAACTCCGAAAGGCCACGATCTTCACCAAGCTGGATTTAAGGAGTGCATATAATAACCTCATTAGAATCCGAGAAGGCGATGAGTGGAAGACCGCATTCATCACACCAGCAGGGCACTACGAATATCTGGTTATGCCATATGGATTGGTAAACGCTCCTTCTGTATTCCAAAGCTTTATGGATGAAATCTTCCGAGACTATCTAAATCAGTTCGTAATAATCTACATAGACGACATCTTGATCTACTCAAAGGACGCAGTGGAACATCAACGACATGTCTCACAGGTACTCCAACGGTTACGAGAATTCTCCTTGTTCCTGAAAGCTGAAAAGTGTTTCTTCCATCAAACGTCAGTGGAATTCCTCGGTTATCACCTCAGTGTGAAGGGAGTAGCAATGGATGATCGTAAGACTAAAGCTATTACGTCCTGGCCCACTCCACAGTCTATCAAGGAATTACAGCGTTTCCTAGGATTTGCAAATTTCTATAGGAGATTTATCCACTGATACAGCCTGATTACCGCCCAGCTTACCTCACTCCTGAAGGGAAAACCAAAGACACTCCTTTGGACCACTGAAGCAGAAGAAGCTTTCCAGGCATTAAAGACAGCATTCACCACAGCTCCACTACTACAACATCCGAATCCTGAAGAGAAGTTCATTGTTGAGGTAGATGCTTCCACTACAGGAGTAGGAGCTGTACTATCCCAAGTCTCTACTTCCTCATTAAAGCCACTACCTTGTGCGTTCTTCTCTCGGAAACTCTCTCCTGCAGAGGTTAACTATGACATTGGCAATCGGGAACTCCTGGCAGTTAAGCTCGCTTTAGAAGAATGGAGACATTGGTTAGAAGGAGCCAAACATCCGTTCTTAGTTCTTACAGATCATAAGAATCTCCAGTACCTGAAGGATGCCAAGAGACTTAACCCCCGCCAGGCCAGATGGGCACTCTTCTTTACTCGTTTCCATTTTCAAATCTCCTACCGTCCCGGGTCAAAGAACGCTAGAGCAGATGCATTGTCTCGTCTCCATTCTCCAGAAGTCAATTCTGAGGAACCTGAGAGTGTCTTGCCGGAGAAAATGTTTGTCAATCCCATCCAGTGGGATCTTAATGAACAACTCACCGAGCCGTCCCAACTTCAACCCAATCCACCAGAGTGCCCAGCCGGGAAAATCTATGTTCCTGAGGAATTCCGTACTCCCCTGATCTCCTCTGCGCATTCATCTGTGGGTACGGGACATCCAGGTATCAACAAGACTCATGTCTTTATGCCTTATGCCTTATGGAATAAGGACATTTATCCAAGGATGTATCCTGTGTGCCATGAACAAGAACCCCCGTCATCTGCCCACCGGGAAACTCATGCCCTTACCTGTTCCACAGAGACCCTGGTCACACATTGGAGTGGACTTTGTCACTGACCTTCCTCCCTCAGAGGGAAATACATGTATCCTGGTAGCAATTGACCGTTTTTCAAAGGCCTGCAAATTGATTCCTCTGAAAGCCTTACCCACAGCATTTGTTACTGCAGAACTATTAATGGATAATGTCTTTCGAAATTTCGGCATACCAGAGGATATAGTATCAGACAGAGGACCCCAGTTTATATCAAAGGTATGGCGAGCATATTTTGCTTTAATGAACGTCACAGTGAGCCTAACATCAGGATATCACCCACAAGCGAATGGTCAGGCAGAACGGAAAATCCAAGATGTCAGCCGTTTCCTTCGAACTTTCTGCAACTCGAATCAACATCTCTGGAGTCGATACTTGGTATGGGCAGAATACGCGCAAAACTCTCTTCGACAAGCTTCCACCAACCTAACCCCATTCCAATGTGTTTTGGGCTACCAACCACCCTTGTTTCCATGGTCAGGTGAAATGTCTGAAGTCCCTGCAGTCAACGACTGGTTCCAGAACAGTGAGAGAGTTTGGAATCAAGCCCATCACCATCTCCAGCAAGCTCTGAACCGTCAACAACACTTTGCCAATGTTCATCGACAGAATGCTCCCGAATATCAACCTGGACAACTGGTTTGGCTTTCGACAAAAGATATGCGCCTACGATTACCCTGTCGAAAATTAAGTCCCAGATATATTGGCCCATTTCCCATTGTAAGACAGATAAACCCAGTGACCTATCAGCTCCAGCTACCGACTCAGTATCGCATGATTCAAAGATGGCGGCGCCAGGTGTGGCAGGTATAGCTGCAGCACTCTTTGTTTATGCACTTCTTGCAAATAACTTATTCTACACAGATACTGGTCGAATTCTGAATGACTCGTATAGTTATAATAGCATTAAGCTTACATTAGTGGACACTGTAACAATCAAAGCCACCAAACACTTTGGACTTGGGAGATACGTCCTGGCTGCTACTTTCATTCATCCACATATGTACAGTAAAGAAAGAAAGCGCACTAAATCGGAACTAAAACCGCAGCAGAGCCTTGCGCTAACAATTACCATCTGTCTTCTGCTGTCCGGGGACATCCACCAATGCCCCGGGCCAACAACTGGTCCAACGCTAGATAGCTCACATATCATCACATCAAACCACAGCAAGAGCACCGCAGTAAACTTACAGGTACGTACTTTTACTCTACGCCACATGTCTGAGTTAAACACTCACCTCGACTCTTCCTTGTCTCCGGCGAGCGCGGCGGGACCAGTGATCGACGTGGATACGGTCACCGGCTGGACGGATCCATCAGGGAGTAGCGGCGAGTTTACCGGCTGCGCCGCACTGCCCTCTCCACCACGCGGGATGCCCTTGTCAATTGGTTACTTGGACGAGGACGCATTCCGGGATTGCTGTGCAGCGCAGTCTCACCGGCGTTCATCGTGCGCACTAGAGATTGCTGCAGCGAACGAACGGGTTTCACCTGTTGCTGTTACGGGATCCAGCTGGACGAGGCCTACCAAGTCCATTTGCGAGTTTGAGTCCTCCGCGGTGAAGCGGCAGCTAGTTGTCCAAACTTCGAGCGAAGAGACGTGCGACGGCCTATACCACCTAATGTCTCCTGGTGTAACGGGGAGCTGCGGGGAACATCGGACACCGTTTGTCTCGCTACGCCGGTGAGTTTTGGCCCATCAAACGATCACATGCTCGAGAATCAAAAACCCTGCTATACTGCTGTGATAGAAGCGGAAAGTAAACAAAGACGGTGTCCTGCAAGGGTCAAAACTTTAAATTGTGCGACAGTGAAGCAGAGGCAGCTCAAGTTTTTCCAGACTGTAAATCACGCGCAAGTCTTATGGAATCCGCAAACGAAACCTAAAGGAATACTAGGTGGACACCTCAACGTCAGAAGTATTTTACCAAAAATAGACCAAATACATAATCTATTAACTGACTCGAATTTGGACTTTTTGTGTGTTTCTGAAAGCTGGTTAAATCAATGTACTTCAACAAATTTAATTAATATACTAGGCTACAAATGCTTTAGAAGAGATCGGGAACAGGGAAGGGGCGGGGGGGTGCTAATATACATCAGAGATCAATTTCAATGTGAAGAGGTTGCAATAAATGTGAAATTGGAGGGCCTTATACTACGAATTACTCTGTCTGCAACCATGAAATTTAATTTATGTGTTCTGTACAATCCACCATCACACAGTGTGAACTTTTACAATGAATTCAAGAGTTTTCTTTCAAATATGGATTGCTCTGAAAGCATAATATTGGGCGATTTTAACATAAACTGGATGGACAAAAGTAGTAAAATGAAATTAAAAGGCCTAGTAGATAAATTTAAGTATAAACAGCTTATAGACAAACCTACCAGAGTCACCAGTAGTAGTAAAACGCTGATTGATCTGATTCTTACCAATAGGCCTGAAAGAATAATAAAAACCTATAATCTCATTACTGGGCTCTCGGATCATAACATGACCCTAATTGTTAGGAAACTAGGTAAAAAACGATTGACTTACTATAACCAAGAAACAAAAACACAGAAAATAGGAATTCCAAAAGCAAAACAAAATAACTTTGAAGAAGAACTGAACCAAATAAACTGGCATAATGTTATGAAAGAGTCCAATGTGAACCAAAGCGCAAATATCTTTGTCACTACACTCAGCAATACGATAAAAAAGTTTACTAAAACATGGACAAGTAAACAAAAAAAACATTCGCTTCCATGGTTTAATAGTGATATTTGGCACATCATGAAAAAACGTGACACTGCACGTAAAAAGTTTCTGAAAAATAGAACCGGTACAGATCAACTAATTTATACCACACTTAGAAATCAAGTCATAAGCAATATGCGTAAAGCCAAAACCAACTATTTTACAAAAAAAATAGAAGAGGCTAATGGTAGTAGTTCTAAACTGTGGCAACACATAAACCACTTAACCAATCCTGCAAAGAAAAAGCACACTATGATAAATTCCATTAAAGTGGATGGCACTCTTGTTGATAACAATGAGTCAATGGCAAATGTTTTTAATAACTTTTTTATAGACTCAGTGCTTGAACTAGCAAACAAATTTAAAAACAAGGTGACATGTGTTGAAGATGTTAATTTAGCTAATGCAAGCCATTTTAACTTCCAAGAGGTCTCTTCCGATAAAGTCAAAAAGATAATTACAAACATGAACAACTCTGCGGCAAAAGACATCCATAACTTAAGTATGATCTTAATTAAAAAACATCAGGACAGTCTGCTGCAACCAATTACATATTTAGTCAATCTCTCAATTCGGTCAAGTACATTTCCGCAGTGCTGGAAGCCCGCTGTAATAACACCAATCCACAAGTCAGGGGAAAAGGACACACCCAACAATTACAGACCTATTGCAATTTTACCTGTTGTGTCTAAAATCTTGGAGAAGGTTATTGCAGAACAACTCATTGAACATCTTGAGTCAAACCAGTTGCTGCATCCTCAACAGTTTGGTTTTAGACGTAAATACAGCACCGAAACAGCTAATTGTTATTTGCTAGAGAAGATCAAAGAGCCTCTAGACAAGGGGAAAGTAGTTGGTGCTGTATTTTTAGACCTAAAAAAGGCCTTTGATACTGTGGATCACAGTGTGCTAATTAACAAACTCCAGCTCTTTAATATGTCATCTAGTTCTCTAGCATGGTTAGGATCATATTTGGAGGGAAGGCAACAGTGTGTTAAGGTTAATGAGGCGATGTCAGCTCTTTGCCCTAACAACATGGGGGTTCCTCAAGGATCAGTTCTGGGGCCATTGTTGTTCACAATGTACATCAATGACTTCCCTGATAGCTGTCAAGGTGCCAACTGCCAGCTGTATGCAGATGATACAGTCATCCATCTGTCTGCTAAAACTCCAGCTCTGGCAGCGCAGCAGTTGACACTTGCCCTAGTAGGCATTTCTAAATGGTTAGAGTCGTCTCACCTAACATTAAACGTGAAGAAAACCGTTGCTGTCTGTTTTACAATCAAAACAAGACCTATTGAAAGTACCTTTGAAGTAAGAATAAACAACACAATTATTCAAGAAGTAAAAGAGACCAAATATCTTGGAATTATTCTTGACAACAACCTTAAATTTAAAAGTCAAGTCAAAAATGTTTGCAAAAAGGTCAAATCCAACTTGAACTGTTTTCGTTTTATCAGGAGAGATTTGTCTCAACAGGCCGCTCGGTTATATATGCATGCAATGATTTTTTCACATCTGTCTTATTGCGTAACATCTTGGTCACAAACCACCCCGTCCACACTCAAGCCAGTCGTTTCAGTGTACAAGCAGACAGTCAAGGTATTTGACAGAAAACCCATGACATCGCATCACTGTGACCCTATTCATAGACATAATCTGTTTACTTTTGGAAATTTTTATAAATTTTAGTACTTTGAAATTAGTTTTTAAATGTTTGAATAGTCATGTATCGCCATTGTTTTCTGCTCTCATTATTAGGCGTCAGGGCTCACTTAGACCTTCCACCAGAGCCTCAGTCAGTGGGGACTGTGTTCTTCCGCGATTTACAAAATCTTTTGGTCAGTCTAGTTTCTCTTTTAATGGATCGAGACTATGGAACTCTCTGCCTACTGAACTAAAATTGCAGACAGACATGATCAGCTTTGACCGAGGTCTGAAACAATGGCTGAGGTCAAGTCAAAGCTGTACACATGGTAACGCTGTATGAAATGAATATTGATGATGTGTATTGTTTATTTTTAAATATTGTATTGTGTACTGTTTTTGTTCTGTGTTTTGTGAAAGTGTGTAGCTTTCTATGGACAAGTGTTGCAAATTAGCAGTCTTGCTATAACACGAAAAACAATGTATCTGGTTTGTCCAATACTGTTGTTGTGTCCATATCAAATAAACTATGAAAACGAAAAGCATCCACCCCCTCATTCCACGTCTCTCTCTTGAAACCCCATCATCCGCCTGTACCTGTTCCCGCTACAGATTTAGATCAAGAAGACAATCCTCCAGTACCCCCCATCGAAGCCGAAACCATCTACACCATGGGTCACCAATCTCGGTCCTGGAGGGCCGGTGTCCTGCAGAGTTTAGTTCCAACCAGGTCCAACACACCTGCCTGAACGTTTCTATTATGCCTAGTGAGACCTTGATTAGCTGGTTCAGGTGTGTTTAATTGGGGTTGGAGCTAAACTCTGCAGGACACCGGCCCTCCAGGACCGAGATTGGTTACCTATGATCTACACGGTAAAGGAGATATTAGATTCCCGACGTCGAGGTGGTCAGTTGGAATATTTGGTAGACTGGGAGGATTATGGACCAGAGGAGAGGTGTTGGATTCCACGTAAAGATATCCTCGATCCCATGTTAACCACTGAGTTCCATGCACAACATCCAGACAGACCTGCTCCAAGACCTCGAGGTAGACCCCCACGACGTCGGGGTATTGGATCCGCTGGCGCGGATTCTGGAGGGGGGGGGGGGGGGGGTAATGTCAGAAATCAATCCACCACTCAGCGTTCACTCTCACCTGAATACTAATCACCTGCACCTGTTAACAATCATCAGTCAGCTCTATAAATACACTCATCTCACGATCAGTCTTTGTCAAGTCTCCAACAGGAACAGACCATTAACCTTGTCACTCTAAAAGTCTCTGATGCATCGAGTACCCACCAAGTAACGTATACTTACCTGTGAAATACTAACCCCTGTATCCTTGTTCTGATGTCTCCAGAATCCTTGCCTGAATCCAAGCATCCTGAGATCCAGTATTCCAGTTTCCTGAATTCCTCCTGAGTCTCACTTACTCGTGGTCACATCTGAAAAGAGAAAAGACAAGTATTACCGAACTGAGATTGTGTGAAAGAAACTAACCTGAAGAGGATCTACTCACCTGTGATCTTCCCCGCATTCAGCAATCTGCACCGAATCCACTTTTGAACTCTGATTACTTTCCTTTGCACTTGAGTCACTTAAATAAAACATTGTTTGGATTCACTTACCTCTGTCTCCGTCCCTGTATCCTGACAATATTAGCCTACATTAACTACATTTTTATGTAACCTTCCCTTTTATTTCTAGTTATTTTATTTATTTACTTATTTAATATTGAATATTTGAATAATATTACTTCAATAACTATTAGGAACTATTTGTCATTATACGATTTTGATATATGTGAATGTTATATTTTTATTTATTTATTGTTTTATTTATATGTATGAGTTGGTGGGTATTATCACAAAAGAAAAGAAAAGTAGAAGGAAAAAATAAGGAATATTTATTGGGGGAAAATATTATGTCTTTAAAGGAACTGTCCATTTGTATAATTGTGTTAAATGTGTTTGAATTATAAAGACATAAATGTGTTTGAATTGAAAGACATAATAAAGTACACACATATATATATATATAAATAAGAGAGACTTTCTCTGTAGAGAAAGAATTCTCTGATAACCGAGGCACTCCTTAATTAAAATGTCATTTATTACAAAAATGGCATGTCCTAAACGGACAACTTTAAAACGCCTTATGTGTCTATATTGTCTATATTGTAGCCTTATTTAAGTTGATTTTCTGTATACTGTGTATTTATTTTTGGACTAATAGTGGTTAATAAAGTCCAATAATGGTATTAGAGAGTGTCAGTGGTAATATCATTGTGCTCTTGTCAGTCAGTGTTGAGGATCTGTGTAACAACTGAGGCTTAGCCTGACATTTAGCCTGCCCTGGACCAGGCTAGTTTCCCAGCATAAGTTGCCAGGGTAACTGAGTTTGAACTTTTATGAGTTTGATTCATGAAACCGAATCTACCAAAAATAAGCCTGACTAACCGAAATAAGCCTGGCTTATACTCTAATCTTGGTTTATGGAACAGCCCCCAGATCTAGCTGACACAATTTCAGCCTTATAATTGAGTAAGCTGTCTTTCCAGGCCTGGTGATGAACAGTTAAACCTGATGTGCGCCATCTACGCTCCATTTTGCGACACAAAGTCTTCATAGCATGCAGATCATCATTTTACCAAGGAGCAGAGCGTGCAAAAGAAACAGATCGTGATTTCAAGGGAGCTAGCGTGTCCAGGCCAGACAACAATACAGAATTCAGCACAGAAACATTGTCATCAAGATCATCAGATGAGGGCTCAATAGATCTCCAATTGCGATAATTTATGATGCGAGAAGTGTTAGTGTTCATAACAGGTAATTCCAAACTAAAAAAGTCAGCCCGGTGATCAGACAGACCTAAGTCAGAGGTTGACAACTGAGACACAAATGAACCATTGGAAATCACAAGGTCTAAAGTGTGGCCTCATGTGTAGGACAGTCCACTAGTTGGTTTAATTCAAAGCACTCCAATATGGACAGAAAGTCTTTTGTTAATGCAGAGTCTTTTATATCCATATGAATGTTGAAATCCCCCAGTAGAAGAATTCTTTCAAATCTGAGGAAGAGAAAAGACAACATATCTGATAATTCAGATAGAAAGTCTTTATTTGTCTTAGGAGGCCTGTAGACAGTAGCCACTGCAGTAGAAAGGGGCGCAGAGACACTCAGAACAAGACACTCAAATGAGTCAGATTTGGGAACAGCCACGGGACACAAGTTGAACTGTTGACTGTGCAACACAATGATACCCCCACCTCTACCAGAAGAACGCGGGAGATCAAACAGTCCATAGCCAGCAGGAGTCTGTTCATTAAAAAGAAGACCGTCAGATTCTTTGTGCCAAGTTTCAGTTAAACAGAAAAGGTCCAGCTTTTTTTCTAGAATAATGTCAGATAAAAGGACAGCTTTGTTGTTGACAGAGCGTGCGTTAAACAGTGCTGATTTCAGCAGACGGGGGGGGGGGGGGGGGAGCAGATGAATCCAATGCAACCTCCTCACGTCTGAATGCTGATAAGTTATCAAAATTGACCCCTGTAGGTCTAAACCAGTGGTTCTCAACCTTTTTTTTCAGTGGGCCGCACTATGTCTAAGTTCAAGTTTCACGGGCCGCATATCATTTATATTTGGCATCACCAATGCAAACTAACCAGATATTAAGCATTAATGTATCTAAATGATTACAGTTAGATTTATTATTAGAGAGTATAATTCTACTTACCATTAATAGGACACCTGATGTTGTCGGGAGCAGACCAATTTGGTGAAATTTGGTTCAAAGGGAGTAACAGC
Source organism: Chrosomus eos (assembly GCA_036326025.1). NCBI lineage: Eukaryota > Metazoa > Chordata > Actinopteri > Cypriniformes > Leuciscidae > Chrosomus > Chrosomus eos. Next base: position 42,263,049 of record CM070823.1, read on the forward strand.
ACAATGAAGTTGCGACTGTAAGTTACTGTCTGTAAGACGCGCACGGTAACGTGACTTGATGCGCGTCATTGCACAAAATGTGCGTTCGCAAATGTATGTCGACCCAAATATGGAAAGCACTTTTGAACTTAATAATCTGAGGTTTTTTCCAGAGATGTTTCGCCACATTTCTGTAACTGAGGATGACTGTTGCGCGTCCTCTTGCCTGAACATCCATCAGTTCATCTTCGAGTGCGTGGCGGGACAAACCGAAAGTTGCAGCCAAGTCCTTGATTTTTTCCACAGGGAACGTCAATGGCTCTCTGATGAAATGTCCTGCAGATTTTATTCTCTCAAAATCAGAAAAAACGAGAGGTGAATTTTTCCTGCATTTGACTGACAGTTTGAACGAATCGTTCTTTCTGTTGTATGTCCAGTACACCCTCGCACACGTCATTCAGAAGTGGAAAGTGAGTTAAATCATTATCTTTGAGTTGTGCAGTGTACAGCCCTAGCTTCATTTTGAAACTCTCAACACAGCCCAACAGGTCATCAACACGTTTTTCGTCACCTTGAAGTTGTAAGTTCAGCTTGTTTAGGTGAGCTGTGACGTCTGAAAGAAAAGCAACGTTTGTTTTCCACTCATTGTCTCTCAAGACTGGAAATCTTTCTCCCTCGCCGATGTCATTAAGAAAGTTTACTATCTCGGGGAGTACAGCCAGAAATCGATGCAAGACTTTCCCACGACTTAGCCATCTCACTTCACTGTGCAGAATGAGGTCTCCGTAAGCACTGTCCAGTTCGCCCAACAACGTAATAAAACGCCGGTCAGCCGGTGCATTAGAGGCCGCGCTCGAATGAAGTTGACCACCTTGACCACAGTGTTCATAACCTCCACGAAGTATCCATCAACTAACTTGCTGCATAGTGCTTGTTGATGCACAATACAGTGAAATGCCAACAAGTCAGGGGAGATTTTTCGCATTTCAGCTACGAGACCCTTGTGTTTTCCCGTCATTGAGGGCGCACCGTCAGTAGTGATGGAGACAACTGAGGATTCCGGTACGTTCATGTCTTTGCATGCTTCACTAAGTGCTCTATAAATGTCCTCGCCCCTTGTTCGTTCATGTAGCGATTTCAATGCCAATAAATCTTCTGTAACCTCAAAAGTCTCTGAATTCACACATCTCACCCAAATGCAAAGCTGAGCAACATCTCCGATGTCGATTCATCCGCAGCCAAACTGAGTGCTGAAGCAGTGGCTAGCTTAGTTTTTAGTTGTTCTGTCAAATTCTCAGACATTTCAGAAATTCGACGAGTAACTGTGTCATTGCTGAGCTGTAAACTTTTTATCCTGCGAATTATCTCGCTCTTGTTGCTCAGGTCATCAAACAGAAATTGTGATTCCAGAAAACAGTTCTTAACTAGCTCTCCATCACTGAATGGTTTGCCGTGTTTGGCAAGGAGCCAGGAAATTTTGAACGTTGCTAATATCACGGCCTGAGACATTTTTAAGCTAGCTCGCATTGTATTCTGTTCAACAATGGCATTTTTTTCAAGACTAGTTATCTTGAAAGCTCTTTCCTGAGATCCAGGTGGATATTTCGTGTCAAAAGTTGCATGGGTGGTATCGAAATGCCTTTTGAGATTGTAAGTTTTGCATACGCCGAGTATTTTATTACAGAGCAAGCAGAAAGGCTGTCCATCTCGCTCGTTGACAGCAAACTGATTCTTCCATTCTTCAAGCACTTTCCTACCTTCACTGCTGATGCTACGACTCTTCTTGTTTGTATGTGTTCCTTTATCAGTATTTTCCTCGCATCTTTTTTCCCCTCTAATAACAAATTTGTCCATTTTGATCGTTAAATGCTGCGTTTTAAATCTGCCAGAGCGCGCGCTTGTAATTGTGTGCGTTAACTGTGTCAGTTCATAGTTGCGTCAGTACTGCGCATATGTGAAACATGATCACCAAAATTATTTTGACAAAAAAATAAATGTTGTTCAAACTTTTATTGGTTTAATGAATTAAAAAAACAATAATGAAATATGAATTGTAAAACTATAAGTTATTAATATTTATTTTTAAATTTATTTATTTATTTTTACGTGGTCAGCATCATGGGCCGCATCAGCATTTGTGACGGGCCGCATGCGGCCCGCGGGCCGCAGGTTGAGAACCGCTGGTCTAAACGGCAGTCTATGGGGTTCGCGCAGAAATCTCTGATAAGAGACAGGTTTAGATGTTGAGCATAAAAAACTACGCCTTGAAGAGTGATGTATGTAACGCTTAGGTCGCAGTATTCCAACATGACTGCAGAGAGCACACATATCATTCGCCGTATCTAAATGTCTGTTCAGGTTCAGCAACTGGCGAGCAGTATACCTGATAGCCATTTGGGGAGGGTCCACACCAACAGCAGCCTCACAGCGATGTAAGCAGTGTACGTCCTGGGCCAAGCAACAGAAGAGTAAATTCCAGTAAGCAGCACTCAGAGATAGAAGCAGTAGTCCAGCGTGCAAAGCATAATTCCACATCACAGTAGAATAATAAAATAAAATACAAAACACAGATAGACTTCACTGGCTCATAGCCAAATAAACTACTAAAAATAAAAGTGGGAGAGAGGAGCGGCAGCCAAACGCGCCAGCGTGCCCTTCAACCGGAAGTGAGTTTGGTTGAAGGAACTCACGGTTGAGTTCGGTTGAAGTGAGTTCGATGAATACTGTGCGTGTGTCACATAAGGTGCTTCTGCTGCTTGCAAACGGACTCTTTTGAGGAGACAGTGGATTTACAAATTTGTTGCCCTGATTCCACGCGCAATGCACGAATACACTGCAGGCTCGCTCTCGCTCGTATCCAAGGTAGCAGCCATATCACCCTGTAGCCCAAAACTGGTCCCCCACTGAAGCTAAGCAGGGCTGAGCCTGGTTAGTACCTGGATGGGAGACCTTCTGAGAAAACCAGGTTGCTGCTGGAAGAGGTGTTAGTGAAGCCAGCAGGGGGCGCTCACCCTGTGGTCTGTGTGGGTCCTAACGCCCCAGTATAGTGACGGGGACATTATACTGTCAAAGAGCACCGTCCTTCGGATGAGACGTTAAACCGAGGCCCTGACTCTCTGCGGTCATTAAAAATCCCATGGCACTTCTCGTAAAGAGTAGGGGTGTAACCCCGGTGTCCTGGCCACATTCCACCCATTGGCCCCTGCCAATCATGGCCTCCTAATAATCCCCATCCACTGAATTGGCTCTATCACTCTCTCTCCTCTCCAACTATAGCTGGTGTGTTGTGAGCGCACTGGCGCCGTTGTACTGTGGCTGCCGTCGCATCATCCAAGTGGATGCTGCACACTGGTGCTGGTTGAGAAGAGAACCCCTGATATGATTGTAAAGCGCTTTGGGTGTACAGAAGTACATATGAAAGCGCTATATAAATGCCTCATTCATTCATTCATTCATTCATTCAAGGTAAATCCTCAACACTATCATCCCTTACAAGTGTTTTATTTAACTGAATTAGGGGTGTCTATTTTTTTGTTCATATCTGCATGACTTGCACCGGCGCAACAATAGGTTTCACCTCTTCCAGGCAGTCTCGGGTTCGGTACCCCAGTGCACACCCGGGTCCCATGACAACGTTCACATTAGCGATTTTTCATGTGAACCGTGCCCCGTTCCAAACTAAACTGTCAGTGTGAAAGCCCCCTTAGACTCTTATCAATGATACAAAATGGAGGAACCTACTTGTTCTGTTTTCTTTACTTAGTTTCTTGTGCTTTGTTCAACTCTACTTTAATTCAAGGGTTACACATTTTTTTGTCTACATTGTAAAAAAAAAATACAAATTTCTAGGAGCTAGGTTGCTGATTTGTCAGGCTGTTTTATGGTTCATTCTGAGCTCTGCAAAGATGGGTATTTTTTTTTTTTTTTTACACAAAATGTAAAATGTAGTGGGGGGTGGAGAATATACAAGTGGCATCTGGTATTGGGTAGACTCCTGAGCCTCATATAAAGCATTCATAATTTTTCTCTTAACTCTAGTCTTTATCAGAGTATTTTTAATCAACCTCAAGTCCTCTGTCACTTGTGCCCCAAAGGTGCTGTCACTATCAGCAGCAGGCCTGCTTCTACCCATCTGAAAAGTAGTAGACATTTTTCCTGCAAAACTTTTTCCAATTCAATGGAATCAGTAAATTGGCTTTTCTTTCGCTTTTGTGTAAAGTTGGATGGTGTAGGAGAAGAAAGTTCATTATCAGTCTGCAAAGTAGATGGATCCATCAACATCTCCGTCTGCGGCCAGGACTATTTCCCCATTGGCAAATGTCTCCATCCCCATGGAGGCTTTTGCTGTTCCACCATGGCTTTTCCCTCCGGCAAAGCCACCACGGACGCCATCTGGCCATGCATCTGGGTTTCATACGTCATCTCACTGGCTACTACCACCTCCTGTTCGACCCTGGACATTCCTACCATCATCTTCTCCCTGTCTTCTACTGTCTGTCTGCCTGCCTGCCTGCCTTTTGCCAGCCTTTCGTTTGCCTCCTAAGCCGCCGCCTTCTCTGCTTCACGGCGCGAGGCCACGCCTTCTCGAGGGGGGCGTGATGTCACAGCTTTGCTCATTTTAGTTTCAATTTCACATTTTAGTTTCATTTTCACCCTATATATACATGTATAATATATATATATATATATATATATATATATATATATATATATATATATATATATATTCTTAACATGTTAAGAAACTCTTTTGATTCGATTCTGTTCAAAGACTTGATCAAACAAGTTGGCAAAACTGATTAAATTGGTATGCGAATCAGTTTGAATTATTTGTTCAGTTTCCTGCATGCACTGAATCATCTGAAGCAGTTTCTAACTCAGGGTCGTTAACAGGAACTTTAGGAGCATCAAGAGTGTTGGATGAAGTGGCCGTGGACCTACAGTCAATTAAGCAAATCTGCAAATCCATTGTTTTCCAGCAATGAAGATCTTTGTTAGTTGAACATCTGCAAATGCTGTCTGTGAATAAATCCACAGGTATACATTTGATTTCATTTCATACATTTAACAACCGAACAGATTATTACGCTACACCATACTACTACTACAAAGTATGACATTATCAGTTCCCTTCCGAAGGGAACTCAACAATACGTCATTGACGCTTTGGGGGAACGCCTCAGGCGTGACAGGTGTCTGAAATCACTATCAAATCACGTCAATCACATTGACCGGCGACAGCCCGTGAATCATTATTGTGAATGATTAGCGTGCGACCTGGAAGCATATAAGGGCGCCTTGCAAACATGACAAATCATCTTTTCGTCTTCAGGGACTGTCTGTTTGAAATTGCTACTCAAAGAAACGGTAGGAGAATTTATGAAATGCAGAGCGAGCTGTGTGTTTCCTGCCTGGGAGAAGAGCGCGCACGGGAGATTCTCGAGGGAATCCTCTGTGCGAACTGTGAGCGTTTCTCATTTTAAACGCTCCGCTCTCGTCTGACCCTCTTCTCGAGTGAAGGGGGTTCAATGCCTGGTCCAGGTCCCGCTCGTGCCGAGGCAGAGCTGCGACTTGCATAGTGGGCTCCCAGATAGATATGCAGAGCTGGGTGGAGCGCACCGCCGGCAGGCTGAATAGCTGCCATGGCGACATGCGAGAGGAGAGATCGCTCGCGGTAAATTCGACGATCGTTTTCTCCCCAGCCTGAAATTCCACCAGCTCAGGTGAGCCTTCCATTCCTTCCTGATCTTCACACTAGATCTATAGGGCATGGTAGAGCCCATACTCTGCCTGTATTTACCGACATCAGCGGGTTAGTTTCGCTGATGTTGAGGGGATCGCAGAGCATGCATGTGTCCTTGTTTGAGTCTTTTGCACCTCTCGTGCGCCCCCTCCATGGAGGAATAGGGCGCAGAGGCGTGACTCCCGCAAGAAGAAGGATCCGAGGGAGGTTATCCAGCACAACCACACACAGTGTCGCTGATGGATAATTCCCCGGCGGGCTTCACTACATCACAGCCCTCTCCTCTCTTCTTAATCCCCAGACGTTCATTACATCAGGCCTGGGGCTGGGCCTGTGATAAAATGATTTTCTATGGCCCGCCTAGGCTTGGTAGTAGTAACGCCTCTTTCAGGCATGTATAGTGGGAACCCCAGGTTCATAATGAACTATCTGGCGAGTCTTCACTCCGCACGCCGCAGGTGAGCTGACTGGTCTTTTTTAGAGTCATTTTTGTGTGAATTAAAATTCCGAAATGTATCTCTCTACAGACCTCGTTCCCTGTATAGAGCTATGGGGTCATGTCAAGGTAATAAGGTAAGAACTTTATTGGATTATCAGGGCCCTGAAGTTCCCCATTAGGTGGCCAGAGCGATAATTATGTTAGCCTTTGGGCTGTTAGCCACCTTAGGGTAGAGTAGCTGGTCTCTCTCTTTTAGTATGTTCTACTTAGAGTGTTGACTGATGCTAGAGCTTCAGATAGATCTTATGTCCGGCCCATTGGACCGTTTGACTTCTCTGAGTATTTCGCCCCTTGAGCTCTGTGTGAGTGTTCATTAGGCTGAGCGATCCTGCAGCCCTTTCTATGGAATAATACAGACTATATTCCTTGTTAGGCTGTGGCTCCTCCGAGCCCTCAGATAGATCTTTGCTTGGAGGCTGGCCCTCACCAGGGCCACCTCTGTAGCTGGCCTAGGCTGTGTCAGGGATATTAGAGGCGTTCTGCTAAAATTAGCATTTCTTCCTCCTGACCCTTCACTTTGTGAATGTAGGTTTCTAGCATCCCTGTATAACAGCCTCCTCCCTTGGGAGTCGTTAGGCCAAGGCCCGCCCCCTTCTCTGCATTCTGGGGTGACTAGAGTAATGCAGCGTGGTGCAGAGGATGGTTTATAAGGACATGGTAGGCCTCAACAGGCCTCCGTGGTATATATGTCTTTTTTGAGCCAGGGTTAGGCCGTCTTTCGTTTCAAAACAAGAACGAATAAGACTGGGTCTCCTGCCAGACCCTGCAGTGCAGAATTGGCCTACGGTTTTAGGCCGCCAGTATAGGCTTTACTCACCTCGCTGAGCCACTGCTCGAGCGCTGGGTTGTAGGTGGTTGGCTTTCTTTCAAGCCCCACTCCCCTAGGTTGAGCACAGATGCATTTCTGTCACCCCTAGAGCCGCTGGCAGGCCCGCACCCTGGTAACTTCAGGGTGAGGTGTGAGTGTTCCCCTGTGATACAGGGTAGGTCTGAGCACTTCACTCCCGGTTCTGTTTCATCCTACCTCGCACCACTATGGCTCGGGTCGAGTATGAAGTAAAGCTTTCAACTTCTTTGGTCGAAGTATGCTCCCCTGAAGCCAGAGCATTGCCCTGAGCTGACGCCCATGCATAGATGGTAGGCCCCTCACTATCTGGGGCCTCCATTGAGGCAGAGTGGCGTATGTTGTACTCCCCTTGCTTTAAGGGTGCTAGCTCTCTTGCTGAGTACACTGCCATGGGTAATGTGATTAGGCACCATGATGCTGTAGGCGCTGTGTAACAGCTTATCTGCCAACAAGGGCTGTGCCATCAGGTAGTAGGCCCCAGCAGGCCTCCTTGACTGGCAGCCCCCGTGAGGGCACTGTAGGCTAGCCTACTTCTAATCGAGGTTGGCCTTGGTGTTTCGGCAGTTGACTCACCGACAGGTAGTAGGCCTTAATCAGGCCGCCTTAGGAGGTGAGTCTCAATGTTGTAGGGACATTCTTTTAGCCGCTACCAGGTAGCTAGCCGTATTAGGCCTCCTGTGTGTGGGCCCAATAGTTTATGTTCCCAACATTGTCTCTTTGTAGCAGAATGTACTTGCTATCAGCTAGTAGGCCCAACCAGGCCTCCCTGATAGGCGAGTCCCCAGCTGGCTGGCCCTGTAAGGCCTGAGACACACTGGCTGCGTGGCGTGAGCGTGGCGTTTCTGTTGCGTGTCAGCTGCGTGGCGGCTGCGTCGCGTTTTCTGTGTCTTTGCACATCAGAAGCGTGTCTGACGCGGCGCTGCTGACACGGATCACCCTTGTTCGACATATGGGAGAGAGTTTTGCAAGCCCTATACTTCGTGTTAAGCATAAATATAAAGCCTACTGATAAAGACACGTTCAGCACAGCAGTATTGACAGCAAAATAGACTACAGAATATTTCGTTCTGGTGCAATATTTGAAAATTGATGATTAGGCCTATTTATTCATTTATTTTTAAATTAGACCTATATTTATATCTGAATTTGTCAAAAATGTAATTTATCAATATGTATTCGTGTACAAAACAACATATAAACATCTTTTCCTATTCTATTTTGCCTGGAAACGCTTCCAACACGCTTGCGTGTCGCGTGAAAAATAGGCGTCGGTTCTATTTCTAGCATGCACGCGTTTTCCGCGCGGCTCATGCCGCGCCTGAGACGCGCGTGTCACGCAGGCAGTGTGCAAGCTCTAACCTGTTAACATGGGAGCCGAAATAAAAACGGACACGCCACGCAGCTGAGACGCGCACGCCACGCAGCCAGTGTGTCTCAGGCCTAAGGCCGCCTCAGTGCAATCACCCAGTCTCAGAGACCAGTTGCTATCAGGTAGTAGGCCTCACCAGGCCTCCCTGAAGTAGAATACTGCGGTTATCAGGTAGAAGGCCTCACCAGGCCTCCCTGAAGGTGAGCTCCCACATTTCCTGTGGTTATCAGGTAGTAGGCCTCACAGGCCTCCTTGATGGTGAGCTCCCACATTCCCTGTGGTTATCAGGTAGTAGGCCTCACCAGACCTCCCTGAAGTTGAATTCCCACATACTATGGTTTTCAGGTAGAAGGCTTCAACAGGCCTCCCTGAAGTTGAATTCCCACATACTGCAGTTATCAGGTAGAAGGCCTCACCAGGCCTCCCTGAAGGTGAGCTCCCACATTTCCTGTGGTTATCAGGTAGTAGGCCTCACAGGCCTCCTTGATGGTGAGCTCCCACATTCACTGTGGTTATCAGGTAGTAGGCCTCACCAGGCCTCCCTGAAGTTGAATTCCCACATAATATGGTTTTCAGGTAGAAGGCTTCATCAGGCCTCCCTGAAGGAGAATTCCCACATACTGCGGTTATCAGGTAGAAGGCCTCGCCAGGCCTCCCTGAAGGTGAGCTCTTACATTCACTGTGGTTATCAGGTAGTAGGCCTCACAGGCCTCCTTGATGGTGAGCTCCCACATTCACTGTGGTTATCAGGTAGTAGGCCTCACCAGGCCTCCCAGAAGGAGAATTCTCACATACTGTGGCATACTGTGGTTTCCAGGTAGAAGGCCTCACCAGGCCTCCCTGAAGGAGAATTCCCACATACTGCGGTTATCAGGTAGAAGGCCTCACCAGGCCTCCCTGAAGGTGAGCTCCCACATTTCCTGTGGTTATCAGGTAGTAGGCCTCACCAGGCCTCCTTGATGGTGAGCTCCCACTCTCACTGTGGTTATCAGGCAGTAGGCCTCACCAGGCCTCCCTGAAGGAGAATTCCCACATACTGTGGTTTCCAGGTAGAAGGCTTCAACAGGCCTCCCTGAAGTAGAATTCCCACATACTGCGGTTATCAGGTAGAAGGCCTTACCAGGCCTCCCTGAAGGTGAGCTCCCACATTTCCTGTGGTTATCAGGTAGTAGGCCTCACCAGGCCTCCTTGATGGTGAGCTCCCACTCTCACTGTGGTTATCAGGCAGTAGGCCTCACCGGGCCTCCCTGAAGGAGAATTCCCACATACTGTGGTTTCCAGGTAGAAGGCTTCAACAGGCCTCCCTGAAGTAGAATTCCCACATACTGCGGTTATCAGGTAGAAGGCCTTACCAGGCCTCCCTGAAGGTGAGCTCCCACATTTCCTGTGGTTATCAGGTAGTCACCAAGCCTCCCTGATGGTGAGCTCCCACTTTCACTGTGGTTATCAGGCAGTAGGCCTCACCAGGCCTCCCTGAAGGAGAATTCCCACATACTGTGGTTTCCAGGTAGAAGGCTTCAACAGGCCTCCCTGAAGGAGAATTCCCACATGCTGTGATTTTTCAGGAGGCCCCTCCAGGCCTCCTTGAAAGAGAACGCTCAGGTAGTAGGCCTCACCAGGCCTCCCTGAAGGTGAGTTCCCGCAGGTTGTGGTTATCAGGTTGTAGGCCTCTCCAGGCCTCCCTGTGAATGGTTCCCTTATGTTGCTGGGTTTATGAAGCTAGTGGCCTCTTGCTATCAGTCTCAGCTAGCCTTAGTTGGCAGCTGCTGAAGGCGAGCTCGCGCCCTGGCTCGCTAAAGTGTTCATTCTCTGCTACTGGTTCCCTCCCAGAACCTTTCCTGCCTACAGCGTGGTTTGCCTACCAGGCGGACCTTGTGCTCCCCTCACCGAGGGTCGCTATGAGCATGCGGCCTCCTGAGTCGGGTCAGACGGTTGTAGGCCTCTCGTGAGGCCTCCCAGTTAGATCAGCCCTTAGGCCTTCACAGGCCTCCTCAGTGTTTTGAAACACAGACACTGTGTTGATCCGTGGATCGAGTAGAGAAACTCCCCTCGCTAGCAAGGGTTGGAAAGCGCTATGCTGAGTCATACTCTCCGGGATATCCCGTCTCTGAGATCCGGGCCGAGTGGTTCACTGCCAGCTTCGCAGTCCCTCGGGTTGGATGCCGTTCTTAAGGCAATTGTCCAGAGGCTCTGTCTTCAGACAGACAGGAAGTGGCCAGACTAGTGTCTATGTTCTGACGCCAGGTCAGGCCGTCCTGGTGGTTTTTCGGGGTGAGTACGTTCCCCTGAATAGTGATTGGCTGGGGTTCCTTCGGGTTCCCTAGCCACATTCCCTAGAAGGGACCCCTTCTAATTGGAAGCTGTGGTTCCAGGCCCGGAGCCGGCCCAGGTAACCGTGTTTATAAGGTTTTTCCTGTGAGGCTGTAGCTTGGGCTATGACCGGAGGGAATGCTGTCACTGACAGCCCAGTGTGACCTGAGGGTAAGTGGTTCTAGCGTTTCATTTGAAGTTGCTGGTTCTGACAGTTGTCACTGCCTTTGGGCATGCACTCCCCTCAGCATGGCGGATTGGGTATTTCGTTCCCCAAAGCGTCAATGACGTATTGTTGAGTTCCCTTCGGAAGGGAACGTCTCAGGTTACGACTGTAACCTAGGTTCCCTGAGAATGGGAACGAGACAATACGTCTCCCTGCCATGCCTCGGGGCTCGCCTACCGTACAGTCCCTTCAGACGATAAGGTGATTTGTCATGTTTGCAAGGCGCCCTTATATGCTTCCAGGTCGCACGCTAATCATTCACAATAATGATTCACGGGCTGTCGCCGGTCAATGTGATTGACGTGATTTGATAGTGATTTCAGACACCTGTCACGCCTGAGGCGTTCCCCCAAAGCGTCAATGACGTATTGTCTCATTCCCATTCTCAGGGAACCTAGGTTACAGTCGTAACCTGAGACGTTTTCTTTCGAACGATCACTTCATATTGCATAGCTATACGCAGTGGGGAAACTCCTTTTCCTCGATTTACTGAAGCCTATTTGTAAAACGGATTTGCAGCTGCACATCTAGCACATTGAGTGTCTGGCTCGCTCATAGACTGTGCTGCAGAAACTGCACATCCAATGGTGCAGTCGCCAAGGGGGCGTGGCCTTAACCTATAATATTCCCCTATAGCAGATTTTATTCCTTCAGCGACAACTTAATGTCTCTGACACCTCTGAAAGCCTTCGATGTCGAACAAGCCCCTTGAGCCTTAGGGAGCTTCACTTAGCGGACTACGCCTCTCGAGTCGTTTTCTCCTGACACCGTTCACCTGTGGCTACCCTGCGTCGATGCATATCCTTTTCTATTGCATATTCTCGAGAGTATGCCTGTTCTGTGATATAACATCATGCGCTCGCGGCTAGCTCTCCTTTGGGACGGCAAACTGCCTATCGCGCCTATATTGTCACGACTGCCTTATGCACCTTTTTAAACTTTTTGTGACATTGCTTTGGTGTTTGCTTGTCTGATATAAAACCCTATAAAGTTCTAACTGGTGTAGCCTTGCATGTCCCATGTTAGTGTAGCCTACTAGTCGACAAACATTTTATCAACTCTTCCTTTTCGCTTTTCGTGTAAATAACACTAGATGTCTTGCAATATTTACATTTAAACTTACTCATTGAACACACAATGATGCATTCATCATTAAAAACAATTTAATCTCATTCTGTTTTAAGTGATTCCACTGCTGCCATCAAGAGTGAAATACCTACACTAACATTTTCATTAACAGATGCAATTTTCAAAATTAAAATCAGTGTTAGCACAGATGATGGTTATTTATGTGGTTATTTTATGGATTGGTTTACTGTCTTTAAATTATAATTCAGTCGGATGTTAGTATTGTGTGCTTGTTTTTCTTTTGGGCCACAAAATGTGTCCGTTTTCCTCCTTCCGTTCAGTTCCTTCTCCATCCAAATGTGGGCACAGCACCTCTGATCTTCCACTTCTTTACAAACCACCGAAAAGTACCAAATGATATTTGATGTAGAAGAACTGAATATGTTAATTAATTAACAAGCATGTACTAACGTTCATGCAGGAATTCATATGAGGTTAGTTCCTCATTAGTACATGTCTTAACTCTTCATTAGTTCATAGTAATTATTAATTCAGGTATTAGTACGTGATTGTTCATGTACTGTTATTGTAAAGTGTTACCCAAACACTGTATTATTGTGTAAATGGCAGTTAAAGAATCAGTTAAATATTTTACACAAATAACTTTCTTTTTGTTCTCTCTTTTTTTTTCTTTAGACAACATGGTGTCTAATAAAAAGAAATGTCCCAACTGCTCCCAGGTCATGCCCTGTGCCAGCAAGAGTTGTAAGGCCTGTGGGGCAGAGCAGCCCAAGAAGGCTCGTTTGACGCAGAGGCTGCAGGCCCTTGATATGAAGAAGGGGGAGTGGCTTGGCAATCTTAAAAAAACACAATGAGGCAGCCATGCGGGATGAGGCCATACTTTTGGTGTGTACAATTAACGCTACCTCTTTTTTTTTTTTTTCAATTGTCTTTTTATTGATTTTTAACATTTTATTAACATAAGAGAGAAAGAAATCATAATAATAATAGTAATGACAATAATAATAAAAAATAATAAAAAAAAAAATAATAATAAAATACGGCAAATTAGATCAAATCAGTCCATGGTCACTGTTCATCCTTTGTGAATGTTATGTAAACATGCCAAACCCTGTCATGACATAGTGGTGTCAGAGGTCCATGAGTGGTTCCCATATCCTTCGAAAGGCATTCCTCTTATTTTTTAGGATGTATGTGCGTTGTTCCAGTCTTAAAGTTTCATTGAGGATTTGTTTAAACAGATTGAATGATGGGGGTCTTTGTTGATTCCAATTGAGCAAGATGCATTTCTTTGCGACATAAGACACTATGATAATCCTCTTCCTGCATGTGGTATCCAGTGTCTTGTCCAATTCCGTACCAAAGAGGTACCGTGTTGGTGTAATGTCCAGCGGGGTTTTCACAATCTTAACAGTTAGATCATGTACCGCCTTCCAGAACTGTTTTAATTTCTTGCATTCCAAAAACGCTACCTCTTTTAATAGGGTCGCCACATTTACCAGTCCTGATTGAGGGACCATGTGATTGCATGGCCAGATTGGACCCTGTACATTTTTGACGAAAGATCATAATATATATTTTCGCATGCTTTTTATTTTTGTAAAGAGTGATTTAAACCAGATTTCTGAAATATAGGGTTTACCCACCTCTAAACTGAGTTTATGCACCAAATGCAACTTGAATGTTCACTTCTGTTTACCATTGTTATCAGCACAACACAGTTAAAGCCTAGTGCATGCGTGTTAAACTCAAACACACGGTTGTCCAAAATTGAGGGCCAGGGGCCTCATATATAAAACTCTACGTAGGATCATTACTAAAAGTGTACGTGTGCCCGAAAGCCAAAAATGTCGTACGCAAAAAAATATTCAGACTTATAAAACCGTGCGTATGTCACAGGTCGGGGCGAGCCAACCTGACCTACACCCGCCCCTGAGACCCGGACCACCCTTGGGGAGTCGGACGGAGGACAGAGCAAGGAGGACAGACAAGTGGGGGTCAATTAAAATCAAGTTTTTATTTAAAGTTAAAAGAATCGTCTGGGAGTGCAAGCTGGTAGTCGGGAACCTGGTCGAACCTCAGACTGAGGGGTTTGATGTGCACAGGCACTACGGGCACGTCCTCCTCTTCCTGGTAGGGTGACACGGCACCAGGACCACAGCAGAGGAAGGTTTTACTGCAGTGCAGACAGGTGAGTATATCCGGTCGTACTTCTCTTCCAACGTCACATAAAGGAGGCTTACAGTTAGAGGCTTCACCGCAGAGCAGACTGGTAAGTATGCCAGGAAGTACGGCTCTTCAAGTGGCAGATAAAGGGGCTTACAGCTGGAGGTTTGAGGCTGGAAGCTTCGCCACAAGCAGACTGGTGAGTATGCGGGTACGTACGTCTCTTCTGGCTGAAGGTTTGAGGCTGGAAGCTTCGCCGTAAGCAGACTGGTGAGTATGCGGGTACGTACGTCTCTTCTCTAGTGGAGTCACAGACACAGAGTTTACAGCAGAGGAAGTTTCACTGTAAAGCAGACAGGTGAGTATGCGGGTACATACGCCTCTTCTCTGGTGGAGTCACAGACACGGAGTTTACAGCAGAGGAGGTTTTACTGCAAAGCAGACAGGCGAGCATGCACATACGTAACTCTCTTCAAAGTGGCAAACAAAGGGGCTTACGGCTGGAGGTTTGAGGTTGAAAACTTCACCACAAGCAGACTGGTGAGTATGCGGGTACGGACGCCTCTTCTCTGGTGGAGTCACAGAGTTTACAGCAGAGGAAGTTTCACTGCAAAGCAGACAGGTGAGTATGCGGGTACGTACGCCTCTTCTCTGGCGGAGTCACAGACACGGAGTTTACAGCAGAGGAGGTTTTACTGCAAAGCAGACAGGCAAGCATGCACATACGTAACTCTTCTTCAAAGTGGCAAACAAAGGGGCTTACGGCTGGAGGTTTGAGGTTGAAAACTTCACCACAAGCAGACTGGTGAGCATGCGGGTACGTACGCCTCTTCTCTGGTGGAGTCACAGACACAGAGCTTACAGCAGAGGAAGTTTCAGCCTCTTCTCTGGTGGAGTCACAGACACAGAGTTTACAGCAGAGGAGGTTTCACTGCAAAGCAGACAGGTGAGTATGCGGGTACGTACGCCTCTTCTCTGGTGAAGTCACAGACACAGAGTTTACAGCAGAGGAGGTTTCACTGCAAAGCAGACAGGTGAGTATGCGGGTACGTACGCCTCTTCTCTGGTGAAGTCACAGACACGGAGTTTACAGCAGAGGAGGTTTTACTGCAAAGCAGACAGGCAAGCATGCACATACGTAACTCTCTTCAAAGTGGCAAACAAAGGGGCTTACGGCTGGAGGTTTGAGGTTGAAAACCACAAGCAGACTGGTGAGTATGCGAGTACGTACGCCTCTTCTCTGGTGGAGTCACAGACACAGAGTTTACAGCAGAGGAGGTTTTACTGCAAAGCAGACAGGCAAGCATGCACATACGTAACTCTTCAAAGTGGCAAACAAAGGGGCTTACGGCTGGAGGGTTGAGGTTGAAAACTTCACCACAAGCAGACTGGTGAGTATGCGGGTACGTACGCCTCTTCTCTGGTGGAGTCACAGACACAGAGTTTACAGCAGAGGAAGTTTTTACTGTGAAGCAGACAGGCAAGCATGCAAATACGTATTTCTCTTCCCAGTGGCTGTCAGAATAAACACACTCGAAGATCTGTGGGACACAACAATGTTAGCCTCTCTTTGTACAGTCGGGAGGAGATAGAAACTAGGGCAAGACATGGACATCCAGCGGGTTTAGGTGCTCACTTCAAACAGCAGACAGTGCATCACATCACTTCATCTCAACACGGCACTCAGTGGAAAATTACACAGGTATAAGGCCGTTACCCATCTCCTGGCCCGGCTTCTACATCAACAGTCCCACTGTCGCAAGAGAGGGAGATGAAAATTCAATTAGGTTACTCACTATCTCTCACAAACGTTCCTCCGTCCCGTGGCTACCTCCTTCCCATTGAATCCGCCTGTGTGTCTCTCCATTCACCACGCCATGCCCGTTTAACAGCCCCACATCTTCACCACAACTCACTCTTCCTCCAACAAACACCGATCCCAAGAAAACCAACGCCCTGTTTGATCCATGCTTTCTCCTTTTATCTTCCCGTGTCCCAATCGCAAGGCTTGCTTCTCCCATCTCCAGCTGTTAGCGATCTTTGGCTAATCACCCCAGTGTCGGAGAATGCTCGCGCTATCCCGGAACTAGCCCGGTGTCCCTTTGTTATGGGTCCGGCGGGAGGCAAAACCCAGAGAACATTAGTTCCGTCCAGAGAAATGAATGAAATTTGTCACCCCGTGACACGTACACCAGAGTCTGCGCAGAATTCACTTGATAAATCCCAGTCAGCGTAAGATTGTGCGCACATGCATTTCCTCCCCGAAACAACCATATGTGGAGCTTACAACGCCTAGTTTTACTATGCATATCCTCATCTGCATATCATTTGCATATGAATATTCATCCACGTGATAATATGTTTAACTGTACCAGACATTACGAAAATATGAAATACGGATGTCACTAATAAAAATATCCTTGCTGCTATTATCATGATAAGCAATTAATCTATGTAGTTAAAACATTAAACCACAGCATGCCAGAGGAAAGTGTTAAAACGCATTGCATCCACAACAAATATTTATATTTATTGAATATAAAAATGTTGTAACTTCTCAGTAATGATTTCATGTAGTCAAGTGTTTAAATATGCCATTCCCATGAATGGTGTTCATCTAAATGTTTATATCAAAAGTAGAACATAGTTTAAATCATTCTTTTATTTATTTAAACTGTTATTGTGAACATGCACTGTATTTATGATTAGGACTTATAATGAAGATGTACAGTTTTAGATAGGCTGCGTCAGTTTCACTAAACAGCCCAACGCGCTCGCTGGCGCGGACATTTAAAAGGTACCTATTATGGGATTTAAAATGTTCCTAATAATGTTCTGGGAGTCCCCAACAACAGTTTTACATGCATGCAATGACAAAAAACACTTTTGTTGTCTTATAATATGCATTTATTTTTACCTGATTTGCTCACCGACTCCCTAATGATTCGTTTGACGACTCATTTGTCCAAACCCTTCCTTTACGTGACGCTAATCGGCGGTGATTGGTCAGATGACGCAGTCAGTTATATTTTGCGTTAGCCCAAAGCTTAAACATATTGATAAAGCACTGCAGTACTACAATACGCTTCACATAATTTCACATATTTCAAAAAACAAAAAAAAAGACATTGGAGACCTAGAAGCTGCTGAGCGTAACTCTCACTCTCTCACACACACACACACACACACACACACACACACACACACACACACACACACACACACACACACACACACACACACATAAAAGCAACAATTATTAATAGTACTTACAGGTTGTGATTCGGAGGAGGAAGCTGATCTAAATAAACTTGGTATTGAACCTTCCTATATCAGCCGACTCGCGAATCCACACTTGAAAGCATTTGTGTTTGTGAAGCGATCGTCATTAAAATAACGCGAACACAGCTCAAGGTGGCTATACTTGTGTGGTATAGTTGTAAATATAAACTCTAGCCACTGAGTCTTCACATGCTTGTCCCTGAGCAGTGGAAAAAAAAAGTTTGCTTTTGATTCGCACTTCAGAACAGAGTCTCGTCGATATGATGTTGTCAGGTTTCTCTGTCTGCTCGGCGCGCGCACTGAGTGGGCGTGTCGAATTCAAATAACTTGTACAAGTGACGTACGAAAGTTAGAGAGAAAGCATCGTTTGTCTATCGATTCATATCAGCGACTCAGAGTCGACTCTTACTTTTGAGAGACAATAACTTTGTATACGGTGAACTTTCATATTTAAAACTTTGCAGGATGTTTTTGTTCACTTAGATCTATGTTACACACTACATGAAAGGTAATTTTCAAAATTCCATGATAGGTACCCTTTAAGAAGGGATAGATGTTTGCTTCATGTGATAGGCTTGGTGAGTGACATTATGTTTGTATTATCTTTCTGTATATGTGCGTTTTCAGTAGGCCACTAATCGGTCGAGCTTTTCTCTCTCGCTTAAATCAAACTCAAAAACAACCTCTGACGAGCATGACTTCTCTAAAACAATTCATTTATATTCTAAACACATTTCAGCATGGTTAAATTCAACTTTAAAGTGTTTTTATACATTTACCCTCCTGTAACACACAGGAGAGAAACGAGGAGACAGTAGCTGCGTCCCAATGTGCATACTATCCATCCTAAATAGTATGTGACATTAGTACTTTTCAATACTATTTAGGGCATAGTATGCACATTGGGACGCAGCTAGTGTGTCACGTTCAAGCTCTCTGGAGTAATGAAAAACTCACGACACAGCTTAACACCCATTGCTCAACTCTGCCCCTAACGGTCAGGAGTAGCATTGCACACTTCTCTTTTTTTAAACGGAATCACATTAAAATAAAAAATAAAACCCTTCCAAATGTTTCTTTTTCCAAAATAACACAATAACATATTCAAAATGAAACCAATAATTTTGAATATACTTAAAATACAATTACAATACTTGTGTGATCGTCACACATTTAATGTAGTCATGGCATGTCATGTCATGGTAGTCATTTAAAATGAAGTAGGAATTTAGATACTACTGTTAAAAGTGGAGTTTAACTTTAAACACAGATTTTTTAGAATAGAAAAGAAAGCCTTTTATTGTCATTATACACATGTACAGTGAGATTGAAGCAACTCCTTTTCCAGTGTCAACATGTACGTAGGAGAAATGTAAGGCCCCATCCACACTACTTTTCGTTTAGAAACGGAGACCTTTTGCTACGTTTGCACCTCTCGTCCAGACTAAAACGGCAAAAACGAAGACCTAAAACAGAGAAGTTTAGAAACGCTGCAGACCCGTTTTGCGTTTTGAATCTCCGGAGGGCGTTTTAGTGAAGACGGGACAAATCGGTGGACTTTAGAAACGATGGCGCAGACGCTCGCGCTCGGCTCACTGATTGGGTGTCATCAGTCATGGCGTATCATTCCCTGATGCTGTAACGTTAACTGCCTACATGCGCCGGAGGCAAGCTATTATTCCAGCGATCTTTGACAATTCCCATGCCGTGTGCAGCGGCGGTATCGACCGTGCATGGAGCGTCGGTTTTGAGTTAAGCCGGGAAGAACCAGCGCATGGTGGGATCATTTTATCAATGAAGATGTGGTTGAGGGTGACTTAATTATGCTTTTGCTGGTCATAAGTGCATTCTAATTCTGTCAATATGATCACAGGAACTTAATATAATATGACATGTAATAATGTGCAGGTTTTTTTTTTCCATGGTCTTACAACAAATTTCAAGTCCTGCCTCAAACTGAAATTACACTCAGCTTTTTTTTTATCCTTTACAAATAATGTCTTTGCAGCTTGAGAAGCTACATGCCATGGTCTACAAGTCACTCCTCCTTCTCCAGAAAGAAGGCAATGGCAAGAAACCAAAAATAACTTGCCTCACCCCAAGATGCGAGCTGGACCCGCTGGCTACACAACACCTCAGCAAAATGACAGCATTTTATGAGTTGATTTGTGCAGGTGAGTCATTTTTTTTCAGTCACCATACAGTGGACAGTTGATTGTCAATCCTTCCATATTTCAGCACTTATCACATATTTATTATAGTTTTTACAACAAATGACAACCTTATTACATTTCAACGTTGTGGAATGTTGGTTACATGGGCGAGCCAATTGTGTCAAACTTCACTGTCCACTGAAGATATAACTACTTTTTGTTGCAGAGAAACTAAGTTGAAAAATAAATAAATAAACAATACTCTTTTTAAGGCTATAATTCCAGCAATGTTCAATACATAGCCCTGTTGATATTGGTTAACAAGTGCAGTCTGAAAATTTGGTACATCATGGAGTTGGATTTTCTTTAGATGCCAGTCCGATATTCGGAGTGAGTTGTACCAAGTTTCCCTGTTTTCCCCATTGATTCGCAGCTAGCTATTCACGCCTTAACCAAAATCACGTAAATTTGCATCCAGTGTGAAAAATAGCCTATAGCCCATTTTTTGGCCTGCGTTTCAGAAATATGTAAATGCATACAAGCTAAAAAATATAAGAAATATACTGGTCTATACTGTTTTTATAATACATTATAGTTCAGCCTCATTCCTAATCAAATGGAATTTGGAATGGAATGGAACTTTCGAACTTTCCAAGTTCAAATGGAACTTCTAATCAAACTTGTACAGGTTAGAAGGCGAGTGAGGACACTGTTCTCACCCTGACCCTCACCCCCTGTGACGAGCAGGCCACCTCAGGGGATGCAGGACCGGAAATCCTCATTGAGGAGTCGGGCCTCGTGGAGGAGTCGGGGCCGGAAATCCTCATGGAGGAGTCGGGCCTCGTGGAGGAGTCGGGGCCGGAAATCCTCGAGGAGGAGGCGGGCCTTGTGGAGGAGTCGGGCCGGAAATCCTCATGGAGGAGTTGGGCCTCGTGGAGGAGTCGGGGCCGGAAATCTTTGTGGAGGAGGCGGGTCTCGTGGAGGAGTCTGGCTGGAAATCCTTGTGGAGGAGGCGGGTCTCGTGAAGGAGTCGGGCCGGAAATTCTTGTGGAGGAGGCGGGCCTCGTGGAGGAGTCGGGGCCGGAAATCCTTGTGGAGGAGGCGGGCCTCGTGGAGGAGTCGGGCCGGAAATCCTTGTGGAGGAGGTGGGCCTCGTGGAGGAGTCGGGCCGGAAATCCTTGTGGAGGAGGCGGGCCTCGTGGAGGAGTCGGGCCGGAAATTCTTGTGGAGGTGGCCGGCCTCGTTGAGGAGTCGGGCCGGAAATTCTTGTGGTGGAGGCGGGTCTCGTGGAGGAGCCGGGCTGGAAATCCTTGTGGAGGAGGCGGGGCTCGTGGAGGAGTCGGGCCAAAAATTCTTGTGGAGGAGGCGGCCCTCGTGGAGGAGTCGGGGCCGGAAATCCTTGTGGAGGAGGTGGGCCTCGTGGAGGAGTCGGGGCCGGAAATCCTTGTGGAGGAGGTGGGCCTCGTGGAGGAGTCGGGGCCGGAAATCCTTGTGGAGGAGGCTGGCTTCGTGGAGTAGTCGGAGGTGGGGCTGGAGGCAGGTGAAATGCATCTACCTAAAAAAGGTACAGCTAATTACAGCTAATTTTTAAAGCTCTTAAAGCAGCATTCCATGTGTTTTGGTTAATTACCTCATTTGCTGTCTACCGCAGAGTTAGATTAGGGACATATAATTTTTTTTGTATTTGCATGCAACATCCCAGTTCGACATATCCCCCTATTAGCCTAATTCTATTGAAGTCGGAGGGGCCGACTAGCATGTAAGCTAAAGGCTGGTTGTCTCCAACTGAAAACATTAGCTTAGCTTGGCCCAAGTACTCCTGTGATTGGGCTAAGCTAATGATGTCAGTTGTCACAATGGAGGTTATTGCACACACAAGGAAGAGTATGGTATGTATTCCAGCAACTTTTTCAGCAATGTTGCTGGGCAACTTCGCGCCGCGTCAAAAAAAGTGGTTCTCAAAAGTGAGTGGTTCTCAACGGGGGCGTTCAGAGAACAACGGGGGGCGTTGGAAGCAAGATTTTTGAAAGGGGGGCGTTCATGAGTTTAAATATAACACACATTTTTGTTCATTTACTTTAATTAATTTTAAGCATTTGATAGTTTATTTGTAATAAACACTTTAAGTGTGCTATTTAAAAAGTGTTAGGACTATTTATATGTTAAATTATGTTGTAAAACATATGCGCAGAGCGTGAGGTCATATTGTGTGTGCGTGTCGAAAAAATTTGTCAGCAGCCTCAAAAAACAAAACAAAAAAACAAAACATTCGTCCACTCTACTCCTGACTGCAAGTTCACCGTCAGTGTTGTAGGTAGGCACTAAGCAGGTTTTTTGTGTTCATTTCTATTGTATTCCGATTTACGATTGAAAGCAGTAGCCTACCAATAATGTCAAAAATTTGATGTGCAGTATGGGTGGAGCCGAACCCGAATACGGCACAAATAATGTTTTTTTTTTACGAATACTTATTTCGAACAAATACTTTAAAAAGTATTTGTATTCGGGAATAAGAAAAACTTTACATCAAAAAGTTCTGCGAGACCGCAGTGCGTGAGTGACGTTCAGGAAGAGGTGACTGACACAGGCTGCTCCACACAGCAACAGAGAGGGCTCGGCTGAGCGAAACACTTACGCCGCCTTCACACTGGCAGTTGAAATCAGCTGCGATACGGCAGCGAAACGACCGGAAGTCATTCATTTCCTATGGAGATTCGCAGACCACATGCGAATGGGTCCGAAACGGGTCCGAACGAGTGCGGTGCGAAGAAAATCGTGTCCGTTGGTCATCCGGATGCGTTCAAAAAATTTAACTCTTGCGAAAAGCTACGGACGGTTCCTATCCGACAATTCCAGCGGAAGTTAAGCGTTGCTATGGTACTGATAAACAAACCTAAATTCTTAACTTTTAATAAAGTAAATAATGATTTTATAACGATAAATTGTCATGTCATTTTTTATTTTCATGATTTTATAACGCTATTAGGGCAGTTAATACAATTAAAATAGGCTATAATCACATTTATAGCCGACCTGACATGTCAACGTCCTGAGCAACTTTCCTCCACGCAGCAATTTTCCTATTTATGTCTCTATAACCCTCATCAGAGAGATCATACAGAATTGTACATTCTGACAGAATCAACCTTTCTAACCTCTCCGCCATTTTTGTTCTACTCGCTTCCGACGCTTTTCACGGTGTAGTACGACGGCCGCTGGGTGCGTATTGCGTATTACGGAGCTGATTTCAACTGCCAGTGTGAAGGCGGCATTAACTGCATCACTGTTTTTGTTGAATAGATTTGTGTACCTTAACCGGGTTCCGGAGGCAGTTTATAACTTTCGGGAAGCGGAGTTTGATCGGGAGATTATTCCATTACGCTGCATTATTGACGTCTGCAGTCGGGTGCTCTCATGTTCGCTCTGTTTACGTAGCTCTGTTAGCTCGGTAATTATTTGTTTTTATTACATTGCTTGGTTGAATTCTAATGTAGAATGTAAATATGAATGTAGCGGTCTGTTTTATTTCTTACAGACCGCGCTAAGTAGCCTATAACACACAGTTGGCATGGAAAACCGAGCGTTGCCGTGGATTCAAAAAGTAGAGATGGAACGGACTTTTGGAAGCAATACAATCTTTATAAAATCAATAAACTCCTTTTTAAAGCAATATTTTTAAATTATTGATTTATTTGGTAGGGTAGCCATGTTTTGACGAGTTGTATTTTGACGACTAGAATCCAGAGCTGATTAGAATCACACAGCGGAGGAATGGAAAATTGACAAGCCATTAAAAAGTATTGATTTAAGAAACACTTATATATTTAAGTCATGTTCCCATTCACACTAAATTCTTTTTATAAGGTAAAACTTTTTTTAAACATTTTTAGGCATTATCAATCCCAATGCCTAATGCCAAAATGTTTTATTTGTTCACTAAGTAATTTAGCCTACTGGTCAGGCATTTTTTGTTAACTCGCAAAACAGTAAGGAGAAAATGACAATTTGATGGATAATTTAAATATATTCTATAATCACATTTTGGTAATAAAAACAAATTAATTGTAATTGTATATATACCATTGATGAAAACCAGCTGATACCAAGGTATTTTAGGCCTACAATTCTAACATAATTTTTCATGAAAAATCAGGATTGTATTTATTTATTTTTCGAAATAAATAATTAGGTTAATGTAAGTAGCTTCTTGCAATACTCTCCTAAATGAGTAATAAAACCTACGTGCAAACATTACCGCTTTAATGATCGTCCTTTATTTTTCAGTGCATTTGTTTTACAAAATATGGCTATTACTGTCATCATGGGATTAATATTATAACTATTATGTTGTAGTGTAATGTAGACAGACACAACTATTCCAATGCAATTTTAAGTTTTTTTTTTTTCGGGGGGGGATTAATGACTGTGGAGTTTAATTGTATTAATAAATTACAATTTTTTACTTATTTCATCTGTTAACTCTCACTCGCTTGACTTGCTCATAACATGGCATTAGTTGGGGTGGGGTGGGGGGCGGTCAGGGACCTGGATATTGGATAGGTTGAGAACCACTGTGTTAGATGCATAATTCTGCCATCTGCTGGTTAGATGTTTTTTTTGTAGATAAAATATTTTTAGCTTGAAAGTGTAATTACCATATACTTCCAGCAGAGGCCCCATAGAGATCCATTCATTTTTCTGGATGTGACTTACTGCTCTTATAACAGCTTTTGTTATGAATATATATATTTAAACGTTTAAAATACATTAAATCAGTATTTTGTCAAAGTTTAGAAAGTTTAGTTTATTTTGTTGTTTGAGGTATTTTGAAGTATCTTGTTATTGCAATAATGCTATATAAATTTGCAGTAATGCCACAAGTTACCACTTAAAGAAAATTCTTGATTGCAATTTCATATTATTTCAATAATAAAATTATTAACTTTAGAATAAGAAATACATTTTTAAAAGGAAATAAAAACAAAAAACAAACAGCTATAGGCGGATATGAACAGGAGTGAAGAGTAAACACACCTGTGTGTGTCTGTGTGTGTGCGCGCATGTGCGTGCGTGCGTGGTGTGTGTGTGTGTGTGTGTGTGTGTGTGTGTGTGTAATCATGCTCATTCCACATCGTTTTTTTCGCTAATGCCACGCCTTCATTTATGTGTGAACATTTTTAGATTCATTCTGGAATTATTGATTTTATTTCCCAATTTCTATAAAAATGCTCTTTTGCTGTCACACCTGTTTGTTTTTTTGTTTGTGTGTCTCTCTGTGTGTATGTTATGTGTGTGTAGTCATGTTCTTTCCATATTGCATTGTGCTCTCATACCATACCCTCATTTGTGTGTAAAATTTTTTAGATTTATGCAGAAATTATTGATTTTATTTACCAATTTCTATAAAAATGCTCTCTATTCCAGTCACACCTCTCTCTATCTGTGTGTGTATTTGTGTCTGTGTGTGTGTGTGTGGGCGCACATGTGTGTGTGATAATGTTCATTCCACATTGTATCATTGATCTAGTACCAGGCCTTCATAAATGTGTGAGAATATTCAGATTTATGCTGGAATTATTGATTTTATTTGCCAATTTCAATAAAAATGCTTTCTATTGGAGTCACACCTGTGTGTTTGTGTGCGTGTACACGTGTGTGTGCAAGTGATCATGTTCATTCCACATTGCATTTGTGCTCTAGTACCAGGACTTCATTGCGGTAGTCAGATTTATTCTGGTTTATAACCAGAATAATTTATAACTTCAAATGTGTTTGAAGTTAACTTTCCCAATCGAATAATTGAAATATCACTTGTAACGTAAGTGTCTCCCTTTCTGTTTTCAGTGGGAAACAGTGGACTCCTACTTGAGAGCCCAAGGAGTCATTTGTTTGATTAAGTTGGGTTAATTAATTTTGTAATATATGTTGTTTTATTTTTTCATTGTACATTGCATTTTCAATAAAGTTTTTTTTATAGTAATAAAACTTTGATTTTGTGATATTTCTATACAAATTAAAGTGTTGTATAGACGGTTTTAACGGCAACAACATAAACAAACGTTTGTGGCCCAAACTTAACTTCCGGTTGAATCAATAACAACAGAGTTCATCTGTAGAAACACGCAAATTACATTAGTTAGCAAGTATGTCTAGTCAGTATTATTTGGGACTAATAGAAGAAAACAGACGTTACTTGGCCAAACTTAAATGTGACACACTAATGCGTGTACACAAGGGGGAGGCGTTCAAGGCAAATCGCAGCTTCGATGCCTATAACTATTTTCATTCCGGAAAAGTAAAAAAAAATCTAACACACACGGATGGAAATACCGGTGACGTTTATGGGGAAATCGAGGCGGGTCAGATACTTTCACTCCGCCTGGATCATTGCGATGAAGTTTAACTGCGTTTGTAGTCGGCGCCACATTTATGGAAGTAAAATAATGACAAATGTTTTTGAAACAAAAAGCCTGTTGAATTGTACTACTTGAAATAAATATGCATTACATTAACCCTGCTTGTATTTTAATGCATTGTATTTTTAGGGCTTGTATTTTTATGGGCTGAAATTTAGCATGGTTGAATATTTAAGCTGTGAATATTTCAATTCAAAACATTTCAAACACATTTTCATTAGTAAAATTTCAATAATCCATTTTCACCTTTCATATTTCACTTCCAAAATATTCAAACTGATTAAAAATACAACCTATAATATTCAACAGGCGGTTTTCGGTCCATTTTATTTCGCTTTCAAATTCGCTTCCTCAAATTCAGTGGTTTAAATTCGACAGTAAATTCAACGTTGACATCCAGGAAAAGCAGGAGATCACCGAGCATAATCTCCATCTGCTGTTAGTCGACCTCACCAGCAGGGGGTGCAAACGCGTGTTGTTAATGAAGATAGAGTTAGCAAGCCATTCATTTATGAAAACTGTACAACAATTGAGCATGCATTACGTTTTTTGTGATGATTATCTGGGTCAGTATATATGCGGAAAAGACGATTAAGGCACAAAAGCTGTTTTTATGTTTCATTCATTAACTTCATTGTTACTTTCCCTGTGTAGCCTTACATGTTATCAGCTTTTTCTACCATGAACGGGATTATCGGTTTCCCTCAATACCTCATCATCATACTCAAAGATTCCCTTTCTGTCGGGACAAAACTGGCAATTCCTGTAATGGAATAATACAGTGATATAAAAGACAAAACTCGCACCTTTATTGACGAAGTATGCCAACATACATGTACTGCATTAGATTAAACTGGGAAGGTTCATAGCACTTTCATATTGTTGTTCTATATTGTTAGTTTAACTGTAAATCGCTTTGGATGAAAGCGTCTGCGAAATGACTAAACGTAAAATTGTCTTGACATTCGCACATTTAGGGACCGTCTCTAAAGTAACACTGGTAGTCCTATTAGGCCTAAACCTTTCTAACTTCAATAGCAAACTTCAATTTATTTGAATAAATTGCACATTATGCCTGACACCTACATGAACACTTTACAGTTAGTTTTATGACTGTAAGTCGTTCTCTTCAAATGCTATTGAAGTTAGAAACGTGTATACCAATGTCGTATGTAACTTTAGAGACGGTCCCTAAATGTGCGAATGTCAAGCCAACTATGCCAGTATCACTGGGAAACGCTGAGCATTAAACTTAGCGCGTTAAATTCATATTCTGAGTCCTTCTGCTTGCCTGCGAGTTTGGTCTTTTATATCACTGTAGTTCATTAAGCTACGTTAAGTTAAGTTTTATATGTCCAGCAGGGGAATCCTGACGTATTGAGGGAAACCCTAATGCATGCAGCACAATCGCCGCAACTAAACAACCAATAGATTATGTCAAACTCAAATGTAACATTGGACCTGTACATCCGCGTCGGGGGAATAACATTATAATCTCGTTCACGGTAGAGAAATATGCATGTAGGCTACACAGGAAAAGTAATCGTGAAGACACTGAATTTCACATAAAACAGACGTCATAATCACAGAAACACATTGTTGTAAATTATTTTTTATGAATGAATTGGCTTGCTCTAACTGCTCTATCTTCGTCAACAACACGCGCTTGCACACCCCTGCTGGTGAGGTCGACTAACAGCAGATGGAGATTATGCTCGGTAATCTACTGCTTTTCCTGCAGTTCCTGGATGTCAACGTTGAATTTACTGTCGAATTTAAACCACTGAATTTGAGGAAGCGAATTTGAAAGCGAAATAAAATGGACCGAAAACCGCCTGTTGAATATTATAGGTTGTATTTTTAATCAGTTTGAATATTTTGGAAGTGAAATATGAAAGGTGAATATAGATTATTGAAAATGTACTAATGAAAATGTGTTTGAAATGTTTTGAATTGAAATATTCACAGCCTAAATATTCAACCATGCTAAATTTCAGCCCATAAAAATACAAGCCCTAAAAATACAATGCAGTAAAATACAAGCAGGGTTAATGCAATGCATATTTTTTTTCAATAAGTACATTTCAACAGGCTTTTTTGTTTCAAAAACATTTGTCATTATTTTACTTCCATACACATTACAAATACAGACCGGAAGTTAACTTCGGGCCAGCTCATTACTCTGGCTACGCGCGCACGTCCGATGAAACCGTCTATACAAGTCCTGAGTTGAAGATGATAGATGTTCAACCTTTCCTGCCATTTCAGAACTGGATAATTCAAGAATGCCTAACTCCATACAGCTCAAAATAATAATCATGCCATATAGGCTACAGTTGGTCAACAAAGTAGCCTACACTCCAGGTAATAAACAATCAAATGACACTATAGCCGCTTTCTGACCAAGTAGTTACAGGAAATTAGTTATAGGAACTGTCCACTTCTAAACAGTTCTAAGAACGACTCTCCCCCAAACTCGGTTTTGCTGTTTGCGGTCGCACTGGCCAGTGGCCATGGGAACCGAGGGGTAAGGGAGAGACGCAAGCGCGGCGGCGGCGGCGCCACATACAACAACAACAAACCAGCTGGAGGAGGCTATCGCATTGTTCCTGTTCTGCCTCGCCGGGACCTTAATAACGGAGTACGAACGGCGGCGTTTAAAGACTATGCTTGAGTTCTGTACAGAGAAACACAGAAGACGAAGGCTCCAGCGTAATATAATCTTAAGTAATATGATGGAAGAAGAAGAGCAGAGCGCAGGCAAAGGACACACGGCTAACGTTACCGGTAGGCCATACACAAAAACATATCTTTTATGGGACATGTTTTATGTTTCATGTTGTACGATTCTTCCGAAGACAATTCCTAGTTTATGAACCTGTTCACTGACAGTGGTAGTAGAATCAATTCTGATTGTACATTTATCTAGCTTACGCTAAAGCATTACAATAAAGCATTTACGCATCATCATTTGTTGTCATAGATTTGCCGTATCAGACATTAGAGACTGGGGTAACGTTATATCTTACCATTTTATCAAGAAAAAAGCCAACTGAGGGTCCAGTTTGAGCCCTAGAGCACACCGGAGATCTATCCATTTGTTGAAAGCCTTCCCGATGCTGACTCGTCTTATTCCGACGCCTGACTCCAATTTTGCCCTTTTGGTCAATAACTAGACAAAAGTTTTCTTTTCTTTGTCTTACGTGGAGTTTGCGTTGGGGTTTGGAATGAACTACAAGCCGGTCTCTTTGAATCCATCTTCTACTCTTGAAGTAGTTTAAAGTTGACTAAAGTTTTGTTGCTCGAGTTGTCCTCGCTGATACGGAGAATGGCGGCTAACAATAACAAACCTGCTGCGAGACATCGCCTGGTGAGCGTGAACGCGCATGACGTCACGCCCAGTCTCAGATTCGAGCCCGAATCCCTCTTATATATTTTACTGTACAGGATTATAGAGGCAATCTCAGTGAGCAGAGAAGGGCTCATTCATCCCATCAGGCAGTTCTTTAAGCATGTATAGGATAGAAAACGGGTATTTTTAACATGAAAAGTTGCGCAATGCACCTTTAATGTTAAAGGTAGTAGTGCAGTTTGTGATCTGAGTTGATTTGATGGGTGTGGGTTTGTGTGGAGTGGACACTCCTCTGACTGAATGTTCATGTATTGATAATCCATAGCATAAGTAAAAATAAATACAATTTGCTTCTAACAAAGCCTCAATGTGTAATTGGGTTGATAACAATCTCATGATTCTTATAGCCTACAAAGTACAAACCATATTGAAATTGATCATCCATAATAAGAAACAATAAATACCATTACCCTCTTTCTGACTATGACTCCATGCTTAATGTCCTTTCACCAGATTTGGGTGATAACAATTTCATATGACTATTTAAAAGAATTTGCTTTCTGTAAATGTTGGATTGTGCAGTAGGCCCATGGTGGGTGGGACATGGATAGATGAGGGTCTTAATGCATAATTATAAGGTTCTGTAATTTCATGCGGCCTATTCATTATTCTTTAGCCAAGCTGTACAGGGTGTTGCCTAGCAGTAAAATTTCCTCAGATCCAAAAGATAGTGTCGGAGGGCAAATGTCACTTCTTTCGCAAACTGTGTGATTGTTACATTTTTAATTTCTCTTGTCTTAAAGATATGTGTGTTTTATAACGCAGCACTATAGTAGATTGACGTCAAATATGACGTTTTTAATAATCACCCCTTTCAATTATGAAAAATTTATGTGTTTTTTCTTTTACATTTTTGATAGCGGAAGTAGCAACATTGGCCATTATTATGGAGATGAGGACAGTCCGCTTTGCGTCACGTGAGCAGAGCAGTTGGCGCGCTGGTCTCCTGTTTTAGTTAAAATATTGCATTAAACAAACATTTTTGTCTTTTCTTAGCATGGATCATATACATGCAGTATAATTATTTATTAGACAGTGTGTGATATTTGATATATTGGGTTGATAAATGTTTTCGCAACTCTAGCACGACCCTAAACCGGAAGAACTACAACTGGGGTGCTGATGTCAAGTACTGAAGAGGGGTCTAGGGAGTTTATTTATTTACTCGGGGTTTTCCCTAAAATTGGAAATTGTAAATAATTAATTGGTGACATTCCAGGGGTTTGAAGGGATGTCAAACACATTTTTGGCATCAGACATTAAATATTGACTTGTTACCTGGGGATTTTTTATTTTTACACCACAGTGTGTAAATTACTGATTTACTGCTTGTGTGTTGTTACGGAGGCGCAGTGGTGGACGAAGTACACATACCATGTACTTGAGTAAAAGTAAAGATACTCAAGGTAAAATATTACTCAAGTAAAAGTAGAAGTGCTGCCTTTAAACATTCACTTGAGTAAAAGTACGAAAGTATTTGCCTTCAAATGTACTTAAGTACAAGTACTTTGTTTTTTTTATGGCTATAATGTTCTATTATAATTTGTCACTAGACTCTTGCTTAACTCAGTCTAAGTGAAGACTAATGTCACTCTTGGCACACCAATCTATTAATGAAATGACATTATTTGTCTGATATATATATAATGATATATATGATATATATATATCTTAATGTTATGATACATTCACATAAACCTGCAAAACGCCATTAAATATATTTATTATTATATATATATATATATATATATATATATATATATATATATATATATATATATATACTTTATATGTATGTGTGTGTGTGTGTATATATATATATATATATATATATATATATATATATATTATATATACTTTATATGTATGTGTGTGTGTGTATATATATATGTATATATATATATATATATATATATATATATATATATATATATATATATATATATATATACATATATATATATATACTTTATATGTATGTGTATGTGTGTGTATATATATATATATATATATATATATATATATATATATATATATATATATATATATATATATATATATTCTATGTTATGGGAGCAGCCAATTTCCCTCCAAAATTAAACACAAAAACGTATTAATACATTGTTTCTGCTAGGCTACTCCCCAGACTAAGTCATTTTAGTGGCAACGTAAGCAATGTACATTATGCGTCAATACTTACCAATAATTGCTGCAATAATAGCTGCTGCTCTGTCCTGCTTAAAATCATTGTCAACGCAATTTGTTTGGAACTATTGAGAGCTACACGAATAACGTGACCGCGCGGCGGCGAGATCACTGTCACAACCATCTATGTTCGCAACTCTCATTTAACGGCTCTGGTTCGTGCTTAGTAGATACCGCCAAGGCAAGTTCAAAACAAAGCGCGCGCTGTACTGTGATTGGTGGCTCGTTTGACCAGTTACGTTTTTATCCACTCATAAATAAAAAGGAATGACTGATTTTGAAAATGTAGTAGAGTAAAAAGTAAGATATTTGACTTTGAAATGTAGTGGAGTTAAAGTAAAAGTCTCCCAAAATTTAAATACTTGAGTAAAGTACAGATACGCAAAAAAGCTACTTAAGTACAGTAATGAATTACATTTACTTCGTTACTGTCCACCACTGCGGAGGCGGAGCATAAGATTGGAAAATTTTTTATTTCTAGGGTCGCTATAGAGTCTGTGAATGTGTAAGGTGTGATTTTACTTAGCTCATATAACCTTACAAGTCCAGGCTCCTTTTAGCCCAGGCAACATGAAATGGGAGAACGCACATGGATTAAGATACAAAAAATAGTGATTTATTACATTAAATATGTGAGATGAAAACGAGAAATAATTTATAATCAGTACAAATGATACGGTATGAAATGAAAGTGTGGTGTAATCAGTCATATGTCAAAAAAGCAAAAACGAAGTGATACAGGAGAGAGAGAACCCGGAATGGCAGCCGTGAAGTCATTTTACACTGTCCAGGCCGCAATCAAGCAATTACAGACACCTGCCCGGTAGCTCCTCCCTGAGAGACACAGACACAAACACAAACAGACCAATGAGTAGACATGAAACATGTCCCTGTTCAAACTCTGGAAAACAAATGTAGTTTTAATGTTTTATCTTTACTCAATTTGACAGGTTACATAAATTAAGGGTATTCTAAAAATTACACTTGTTCACATATTTACACATTACCTACACTCCTCTTACATTTTCAATAGTGTCTGGACTGCTGAAATCACTATCATTCTCCTGTTTATCTTCCAGTTTTATAGCAGAGCCCTGAGGGCCTAAAACAGCCTTGTATTGAAGGAGCACCTCTTCCAAGGTATCCGAAACTTCAGACAGTCGTCTTTTGCAGAGATAGGAAAGGCCCTTGTTTTTCGCTTGTCTGCAAGTGAAAAGTGAAAAAAAAAAATAATAATTCAAATTACCATGACATACCCACTTGCTTTGTAAAATTTGTTATAACTCACCAAAATTAGACGGTTAGTTTAATGTTTTTCAACTGCTTTCTAGTAAGATACTTCTCTTTCACAAGGTGAAACTTGCCTTCCTCTGAAGTTTTTCTTTTAAGAGTTGCCCTGATGCGCAGCAGAGGGACTTATTTTCCGATGATACATTTAAACATAATAAACACTGAAAATACCTCACACTTAGTGGCATGTGCTGTAGCATGACACTTAGGAAAGGCCTGATTGATGTTAGCCCCTGAAGATCAGGAAGGATGTTTGCTGATTTGTGTAAATATGGCCAGTATTTACACATTACATCCATGGCGATAAACCTTGGCTTTGAACTCATCAACTCCTTGTGAAAATACATGGGGTTGGCAAAGATTTCAACCTAGGGATATACAAATTGTATTATAAAAGCAAATATCCTATTATTGTACATTCTAAAGGATGAGCATCATAATGGGAAACTCAACCAAGCAGTGATACAAGCTGAACTAATAGTGATAATTGAGATGCTTCTCCATATGATTATGGTATTTAGCTTTTGTCCAAAGCGACATACAAATAAAAAACAATACAAATATAACAATATAAGTTACATTTAACAGCAAACAATGTATTATAATCTCACCTCTGTTAAGCGCTGTAAGGAGGAAACCATACCAACACACCGCAACCTCCATGCCCTCTTCGTCCAACTTGAAGGTCCTCCTGGATGTCTCCTTTGCTGCTGTCCATGAGGAGCTCCCACATCTGCCTTGACATCGAGGTAGCTGTGATGTAAATGAAACACTATAAACATACTGTATATACACACACCTTGTATTTTTAAGTTGAGTTTTTCACCAATGCAAAGAAAATCTGGGCTGTAAAACCATAGTAATTTAATTAACAAATAATTTGAAACCTGCCTGTTTCACAGCTTTATGCAAGACATCAACAAATGCAGACACAGATGTGTCTTCTGCGATAAATGCCCCTTCAAAAAATGAAGAGTCATAGCTGAGGAAGAAACGAAACAGAACATTTATCCATACTGAATATTGAATAAAAAAAAATCCAGATCAATCTATACTGGAAGAAAATAATATCACCTTCTGTTTCGGAGAAAACCGGTACAGCTTCCTGTTGCCATCCACGCAGATTGCAAGCATTTCTGGGGGGCAAGTGGGGCCGGTGAAATGTAGAAAAAACTCCAGGAAGCTGCGCTGGAGGGTGTCCCCGCACACTGGTCCTGACTGAAAGATGCATTATATTAATTGTTACTTTGGAGAAGTCTGCATATGGTAAACAATTCTATAATATGGTTGTTACGTCCACTTTTTCGTTGACTAGGGAATAAGGAAATAACACTTATTAAAAAAAAATGGTTTGTGTACCTCAATGCAGGACAGAACAAGAAAAGAAAACCGTGCTCTCTGAACTCAGCTCAAGAAGATTTATTAATCCTCAGTGCCAAAGAAGAAAGTAATATTTACAACATGTAGCCTACAAACAATGAATAAGAAACAATAACAACAATAACGACATTAAACACAAATGGTAAATGGACTGCATTTATATAGCGCTTTCATAGACCCAATGGCCACCAAAGCGCTTTACATTTTGCCTCTCATTCACCCATTCACTCACCGACGGCGGTGTCAGCCGTACAAGGCGCCATCCAGCTCGTCGGGAGCAGCTGGGGTTAGGTGTCTTGCTCATGGACACCTCGACACTTGGTCAGGTGGAACCGGGGATTGAACCACCAACCTTTCGATTTGTAGACAATCTACATGAACCACTGCCGCCCCACTACACAAGCAAAACACAAGGTGGGAAGGCGAGCACGAGAGATGCCAAATCAAAGAAATCAATAAAACAAAACAAACTAGCTAAAGGTTAATTCAACTAACTAACTACCAAACAAAAAATTTAGAAAAGAAAAATCTTCGGCGTCAAGACGCTCTCCTAAACTAGTGTGTCTAACATAATCCAAAACATCCTAAGTGCAAAGTGTATGTCACGCGACCTACTAACCTGCTCTCTTCCCAGCTTTACACACTTCGTGTAAACTGATCAGGCCTGAGTATTATAATCTCAAAAACACTATGCAACAATAAACAGAACTCGAATGTTTAGACACAAAGAAAATCATTGACAGCAATCAAACAAGCGCAACAGACAAAAGTGAGCAAACAGCTGTCCGACATTGAAGTGATCACGGTATTTAACTGCAGTAGTGAGATGTGATTGGCGGAGGTGAACCGAAACGTCATCGCCTTCATGAAGATTGACAGTAGATGGATCCAACGGACACCTGAAACACACACACCCACATGTCCATATTGCAACACTTAACTACGTACGAGTACGTAACAATGGTGAACACGTACCCGCCCACCACACTTTGTACGATGCTCCAGCAGCTTTGCAAAGGCTTGTCTGGATAGCGCCGGCGTGATGACTTTCAGTTCTCTGGCCAGTAACGAGGTCCATGAACTCTGGAGCCCATTGCTGCTGGCACGTTTGGCATGCAAACAGTGGGTGGTGCATGTCATAACGCCCTTGGGTTATAAGAAAACAAAACCATGGATACTTGACCTTTTAGAAACAATCAGCTGACACACTTTAAGACACTTAAGAATACATCTTGAGTAAAATCACAGTTTAAATAGGTATAGCTACTATTGTTGGTTTATTATAATGACAAGATGTGTTATTTTTGAGAACTGTTATTTTTTTTACTTACTTTGTACTAGCATACTAGCATACTTTGAAACATGGATCCGGGTAAATTGTATCAATGTGAAAATTGAGACAGAATTCCATGGGGACAAAATTTAAACTACTACTACAAAAAAGTGGTTCAATAATAGGACTATTGTGACACAAAATGTGGATACACTTGACCCTTCGCTAAGCCACGCCCGAAAACCGCAAAAAGTTATCAAAAGTTATCAAATCAAATACTGCATAAACATATTTCACATGGTTCAACCTCGTTATAATGGGCTCATTATCTGGATACAATTGAATCAATTGTATTTGATTTGATTCAAATACAATTGATTTGATTCAATAGATTAAATTGATTTAATCTATTGTCACAAATCAATAGATTAAATTATGTGACTATATCACAAACTGCCGTGAGACTGGGTTGGGCGGTGACCTGTTTACCTTAAAGGATGCTTTGTAGACACAGTTAACTAGTTTACACGCTGAAGATTGAAAATCTCATAATTTAATGTTGTTTTTAGTACTATTATTACTTTTTAAACACATTCATAATCATTTTTAATCATTGCATTTTGTTAATCATACTGTTTTGAAGATGTGGGAGAGAGACTTTGTGATTAGTTAGACTGCATGAGAGAATGTGTTGGAGTGAGACTGGAAGTGTATGCAGTGTATAGTTTCCACGGGATTGGATATACATTCCATTGTTAATGGGAACCGTATGTTCCTCTGGTAATGTATGTGTTACTATGGTGATGTAGTTTTTTTTTGGTCAGTAGTATAAAGACTGAGCCCTTTTTTCCGGAAAGCAGGAAGAGATGGCAACGATGCTGAATGAAGACCTCTGTTTGTCTATAGTCTATTCCTCCAATGTCTTATAGAATAATAAAATAAATACGAGAGATCTCTTGGCAAAATCACTGGTGTCTCTTTCCATGAAATTAATTAACAACAAGGGGAAAGCAAAATTTTAAATCTACACACGCGCCTGCAGAAATATACATTTGATTACATTTTGAATAACAGACAGAATTTGATTCTGTGCATTTGATCATTGTTTGTGTTCAGATGTTCAGTAGGGGTCATGAGCGGGAGCACATGTGAAGAGTGTACACTCTTTCTTCTCTATGTCAGAGGTTCACTTTACATGCGAAAACTAATTCAAGTAAACAACTCAGCCATTTCACAGTTTCATGTCAAAATCAAACTTGAAATGGCCTGAAATCATGATGTCTGTGGTTTTTTTTAGTGAGCAATCAGCTTGGGGAAATCTTTGTGTCTGTGACCAGTGTGAACAAGCTTGATGACTGATGAAAATAAGTGTATTATTATAAAGAAACGCTGAACATTAGTTAAGAAAAAAATACATTATTTAAATTGTTACTGCCTTTATTTTATTTTTTTTTGGAATAAATGTAAAAATGCGTAAAAAATACCAACTTATAGAAATTTACATAGGTATAGAAAAAAATACAAAATAGAGTTGTATTTGGTCTATCTTTTTTATGTAATGTTTATTAAATAACCAGGAAAATTAAGTCTAACAGGGACATAGATTGTGAGGACTTTGCCTCTTGATTTTAAAACACTACGGCACACCACTGATCTAGCTGTATACTTATTATATAGACAAAGGACATGCAATGATAGATGAAATGCCAGAAATAATGCTTTTCTCTTGTTTTTGTTGCAAATATGTCTAATTATGATAATATTTATATAATAATTCAAATTAAATATCTAAATAATAATGTTGGGTAAATATTTCTATAAGTACTTGTACATTTATTTGAGTATTTTTTTATATATATATTTTTTAATATTCTACCCACCTCTGGTTATTTTAGTTTTTTTTTTTTAAATATAACTACCCAGCAACATCAACGTTATTTTATAGTTGCGAAATAATAACCTAAAAACAACCATTATTTAAAGTGCTGTATAAATTATTTTAGGTTATTTAAAGCTGCAGTCCGCAGTTTTTCCTCTTTGTCGCCATCTCTGTTCGAAATCTGCAATTGCAGTTATTCACGGAATTATCAACTTTACGTGAGTTGTGCCTCGGCACGGCACAGCACGGATGAATCCAATGTTTGAGAAGAAAATGTAATGTGAACAAGTAACATCCACTTTTTTTTTGGTTCTGAAAAAAATCATTGCAATAAAATCGCGCTGATTAAATCTAACAATGCTTATTGTAAAATCGTGCAAATTATACTTTGTTCTCAAATTGTTAATGTTCAACATCAGCAATGCGTGACTACATTTAATGCCCTTCAGATATTTATCCTTGTTTTTGCATGGGTCCGGTTGCAGTCTCTTTTTTTTCTGTAGCCACTCCGAAGTCTTTTGCATTTTACAACGGGTGAATTCTCCAGTTATCACTGATGATTGTTGTTTGAACTTTCTGGATCCACCATCAAATTGATACGTTTAATTTAATTATATACAGATGTGACGTAATGACTCAATATAGCTACTAGCCGAGACTCTTCTTTATGTGTGCAGATGTGACGTAATGACTCAATATAGCCTACTAGCGAGACTCTTCTTTATGTGTGCAGATGTGACGTAATGACTCAATATAGTCTACTAGCCGAGACTCTTCTTTATGTGTGCAGATGTGACGTAATGACTCAATTAGTCACTAGCCGAGACTCTTTTTATGTGTGCAGATGTGACGTAATGACTCAATATAGTCTACTAGCCGAGACTCTTCTTTATGTGTGCAGATGTGACGTAATGACTCAATATAGTCTACTAGCCGAGACTCTTCTTTATGTGTACAGATGTGACGTAATGACTCAATATAGTCCACTAGCCGAGACTCTTCTTTATGTGTGCAGATGTGACGTAATGACTCAATATAGTCTACTAGCCGAGACTCTTCTTTATGTGTACAGATGTGACGTAATGACTCAATATAGCCTACTAGCCGAGACTCTTCTTTGTGTGTACAGATGTGACGTAATGACTCAATATAGTCTACTAGCCTAGACTCTTCTTTGTGTACAGATGTTTCTTTATGTGTACAGATGTGACGTAATGACTCAATATAGTCTACTAGCCGAGACTCTTCTTTATGTGTACAGATGTGACGTAATGACTCAATATAGTCTACTAGCCGAGACTCTTCTTATGGTACGATGTGGTAAGTCAATATAGTCAACTACCGGATTTCTTTATGTGTCAGATGTGACGTAATTACTCAATATAGCCTACTAGCCGAGACTCTTCTTTATGTGTGCAGATGTGACGTAATGACTCAATATAGTCTACTAGCCGAGACTCTTCTTTATGTGTACAGATGTGACGTAATGACTCAATATAGTCTACTAGCCGAGATCTTCTTTATGTGTACAGATGTGACGTAATTACTCAATATAGCCTACTAGCCGAGACTCTTCTTTATGTGTGCAGATGTGACGTAATGACTCAATATAGTCTACTAGCCGAGACTCTTCTTTGTGTACCAATGATGTAATGACCAATATAGTCTACTAGCCGAGACTCTTCATGTGTAAGATGTGACGTAATGACTCAATATAGTCTACTAGCCGAGACTCTTCTTTATGTGTACAGATGTAACGTAATGACTCAATTAGTCTACTAGCCGAGACTCTTCTTTATGTGTTGTGAGTAATGACCAATATAGTCTACTAGCCGAGACTCTTCTCATGTGTACAGATGTGACGTAATGACTCAATATAGCCTACTAGCGAGACTCTTCTTTCTTTATGTGTGCAGATGTGACGTAATGACTCAATATAGTCTACTAGCCGAGACTCTTCTTTATGTGTACAGATGTGACGTAATGACTCAATATAGTCTACTAGCCGAGACTCTTCTTTATGTGTACAGATGTGACGTAATGACTCAATATAGTCCACTAGCCGAGACTCTTCTTTATGTGTACAGATGTGACGTAATGACTCAATATAGTCTACTAGCCGAGACTCTTCTTTATGTGTACAGATGTGACGTAATGACTCAATATAGTCTACTAGCCGAGACTCTTCTTTATGTGTACAGATGTGACGTAATGACTCAATATAGTCTACTAGCCGAGACTTTCTTTATGTGTAAGATGTGACGTAATGACTCAATATAGTCTACTAGCCGAGACTCTTCTTTATGTGTACAGATGTGACGTAATGACTCAATATAGTCTACTAGCCGAGACTCTTCTTTATGTGTACAGATGTGACGTAATGACTCAATATAGTCTACTAGCCGAGACTCTTCTTTATGTGTACAGATGTGACGTAATGACTCAATATAGTCTACTAGCCGAGACTCTTCTTTATGTGTACAGATGTGACGTAATGACTCAATATAGTCTACTAGCCGAGACTCTTCTTTATGTGTAGCAGATGTTGGACGTAATGACTCAATATAGTCTACTAGCCGAGACTCTTCTTTATGTGTCAGATGTGACGTAATGACTCAATATAGTCTACTAGCCGAGACTCTTCTTTATGTGTCAGATGTGACGTAATGACTCAATATAGTCTACTAGCCGAGACTCTTCTTTATGTGTGCAGATGTGACGTAATGACTCAATATAGTCTACTAGCCGAGACTCTTCTTTGTGTGTACAGATGTGACGTAATGACTCAATATAGTCTACTAGCCTAGACTCTTCTTTATGTGTACAGATGTTTCTTTATGTGTTACAGATGTGACGTAATGACTCAATATAGTCTACTAGCCGAGACTCTTCTTTATGTGTACAGATGTGACGTAATGACTCAATATAGTCTACTAGCCGAGACTCTTCTTTATGTGTACAGATGTGACGTAATGACTCAATATAGTCAACTAGCCGAGACTCTTCTTTATGTGTACAGATGTGACGTAATTACTCAATATAGTCTACTAGCCGAGACTCTTCTTTATGTGTACAGATGTGACGTAATGACTCAATATAGTGTACTAGCCGAGACTCTTCTTTATGTGTACCAATATGATGTAATGACCCAATATAGTCTACTAGCCGAGACTCTTCTTTATGTGTTGTGACGTAATGACTCAATATAGTCTACTAGCCGAGACTCTTCATGTGTAAAGATGTGACGTAATGACTCAATATAGTCTACTAGCCGAGACTCTTCTTTATGTGTACAGATGTAACGTAATGACTCAATATAGCCTACTAGCCGAGACTCTTCTTTGTGTACAGATGTGACGTAATGACTCAATATAGTCTACTAGCCGAGACTCTTCTTTATGTGTGCAGATGTGACGTAATGACTCAATATAGCCTACTAGCCGAGACTCTTCTTTATGTGTACAGATGTGACGTAATGACTCAATATAGTCTACTAGCCGAGACTCTTCTTTATGTGTGCAGATGTGACGTAATGACTCAATATAGTCTACTAGCCGAGACTCTTCTTTATGTGTACAGATGTGACGTAATGACTCAATATAGCCTACTAGCCGAGACTCTTCTTTATGTGTTCAGATGTGACGTAATGACTCAATATAGTCTACTAGCCGAGACTCTTCTTTATGTGTACAGATGTGACGTAATGACTCAATATAGTCTACTAGCCGAGACTCTTCTTTATGTGTGCAGATGTGACATAATGACTCAATATAGTCTACTAGCCGAGACTCTTCTTTATGTGTACAGATGTGACGTAATGACTCAATATAGTCTACTAGCCGAGACTCTTCATGTGTAAAGATGTGACGTAATGACTCAATATAGTCTACTAGCCGAGATTCTTCTTTATGTGTACAGATGAGACGTAATGATGCAAAGATGATGATGATGCTCGAATCTCCCGCGGAAATCCACCAGTACCACTGGAATTAAAAACATTATTACAAGCTTACTGTTTTGAATCGAGCTAAGGCAAGCAGAGAGTTTTGAACATTGGCTGGTTATGTATTTGCTCAGAAATTTATTTTGGATCATTTTTAACCCAAAAAAGCTACGGACTACAGCTTTAAAAAGATTGTATTGTTGTAAAAAACAAAACAAAAAAAAAAACAAAAAAAAAAACAGAATGTTCCTAGAATGTTATTTAGTTCTCAAAAAAGAACCAAAAGAGAACCAAATACTCAAGAGTGTGTGTGTATGTGTGGTTTATTAAGACACAAATGTTTGTAATGACATGGGTAATAAAACGTAAACATGGTTAACAAGGACAGTTCCTGTGTCCTCGTAAACCAAAGGCTTAAAAAAACTGTTTTTTGGAGTTCACAAAAGTTTTCTGTGTTGGGTAGGTTTATGGGTTGGTTTTGTGTAAGGGGAGAGAATATACAGTTTAGAGTATAAAAACCATTACAACTATAGATAGTCCCCGTAAACATGCGTGTGTGTGTGTGTGTGTGTGTGTGTGTGTGTGTGTGTGTGTGTGTGTGTGTGTGTGTGTGTGTGTGTGTGTGTGTGTGTGTGTGTGTGTGTGTCAGAGTCCAATAATGGAAAACCTTCTTTTTTTATTTTAAAGAATTATATAGCGAGTGTGGAGTAATGTTTAACCCCTTGATTTCATGCAAGCTAAAGTACATTTCTTCATTAAATGAGTCAGGTAATTAACTTTGATCCATTTTATTTCACATACTTTCAAAATGTGCAATAATTACATTACACAAAACATTTAAGATGTCATAGATACAACAAATATTACTAAATCCCAATTAACCATAAGCTAGCTAGCCTACCCCGTACCCAAATATTTTTTTCAACATTCACAGACTTTCAAACACCATAAAACAGCTCATGAACATTCACAGACTCTGAGTGATTTCAACACAATAACATCTTTCCATTATGTTCTCAATAATTCACGTTCTCAATTATTCACCGAAGAAAAAAACAAGAGTTTGTGGTATTTAATGAACTAATGTTCAGAATGTTTCAGAAATGATCATATGTGATAAATTTAAAATAATACACATCTCTTCATAAATTGTGGCATTTCACAACGACGCACTGGTTTTCTGAACTATTTTAACCTTACTAAACTGTTTTTGTCAAAAAAAAAAAAAATCAAACTTCAAACCTGATTTTCACAAATTACCTTAGATGAAATCTCAAGTCTGTTGGAACTAATTCCAGCTTTTGCTTTTTCTGACCATCACATTTACTTTTCTCATTTAGACGACTTTGAGCAACTTTTTTTCTTATGAAACAATAGATTAGGGATGTGGGCGAAACTCTTCCCACATGAAGAGCACTGGTGCG
Organism: Chrosomus eos; assembly: GCA_036326025.1. Taxonomy (NCBI): domain Eukaryota; kingdom Metazoa; phylum Chordata; class Actinopteri; order Cypriniformes; family Leuciscidae; genus Chrosomus; species Chrosomus eos. Next base: position 42,305,934 of record CM070823.1, read on the forward strand.
GCTTCTCTCCAGTATGAATTCTCTCGTGAGATTTCAAGTATGATGAGGTAGAGAAACTCTTTCCACAGTGTGAGCACTTGTGCAGTTTCTCTCCAGTATGAACTCTCTGGTGTACTTTTAAAGCACTGGATGTAGTGTAGGTCTTCCCACAGTCAAAGCACATATAAGGGCTCACACCAGTATGAACACGCTCATGCTCTTTTAACTTTTGCAGAGATATAAAACACTTTCCACATAAAGAACAAAAATGAGGCTTCACAGCAGTATGAACTTTAAGGTGTCTTTGTAAGTATGATGCCAAAACAAATGTTTTATCGCACTGATCACAGCTGAATGACTTCACTCCAGTGTGAGAGCGCAGATGATTTTTGAGAACGCTTCTGTGAGTGAAACTCTTTCCACACTGAGTGCATGTGAATGGTTTTTCTCCAGTGTGAACTTTCATGTGCCCATTTAAGCATGCTTTGTCAATGAATGTCCTTCCACACTGAGTGCATGTGAATGGTTTTTCTCCAGTGTGAATTCTCATGTGTCTCTTAAGGTCTAGATCATGTATGTAACTCCTTCCACACTGAGTGCATGTGAACGGTCTTTCTCCTGTGTGAACTCTCATGTGTACATCCAACTTTCCTTTTCCTGTGAAAACCTTTCCACACTGAGTGCATGTGAACAGATTCTCTCCAGTGTGCATTCTCATGTGTCGCGTAAGGTCTGGTTTACGTGTGTAACACTTTCCACACTCAGTGCAGGCAAAAGATCCTTTGACTCCAGATTTCCCAGCTTTTTTGCGTGTGAATTTCCTTTTAGTCTGTGAAATGACTGTTTCTCCGTCTGCAAAAAAAAAAAAAAAAAAAAAATTTAAATATATGTTGTTGGTCTTTGTTCACTTCAATATTGAATATTCTTTAAAGAAGGGCAAATGTAAATCAAGAAGTGAAGTGTAAGTAAATCTAGTTGCTAGATGTATTTTTATCTTAATGTTTCTTGTCAGTCATTAAAGAGAATGAGGGAAAACACCAACCTTCCTCCGTTTCTTCATCTCTCATTCTGCAGGGTTCTTCCTCAAGCTCCATCTTTACAATAATATGTCAGTAGTTTCTCCTGGAGTAATTCCTCCTGCTGTTTCTTCTCCTCCTGTGGGAAGATGGGAGTATTTCCCAGCATTTAAACTCTCATGAACAGCTGTGGGAGCGTCACTGACTGAAGGTGTGAATTATGGTCGCTGTTGCTCATTTAGCAGATGCTTAAGATCACACTTACCATCTGTGAGCCTACAGTATTTTGCACAATTCAGCTCGCAGCCTGACGTTCCCCCCAAACCCCTCCTCTCCCTCCTCCATTAATGTTAAGAACAAACACTTCTTTCAATTCTTCAATTACCACAGCCGTTCAGAAGCTGAAAGAATATTAATGAGGCTTGATTGCAGTAATCAGACATCGATTAAATGTGTGAACGCGTTCAAAACCTAAAAATATGGTAAAAATATATATATTTTCTTCTAAATTGCAAAAACAGCAGACACCTCTTTGAGGGAAAGAAGAAGTCCTCTGGTACCAAGCCCAGGACTTCTCTTTAATCCACATGCAGTTTCTGCCCTTCCCCCATCTAGAGACTAATCCCTACGGTCTTGGCCTGTGACTGCCATAAAAATTCCTCAGGACCTCGGCATTAGTGGGTGAAACAAAGAGAGATCACAATGTTCCATCCAAATCTATTCATAACTATGTTCGGAAACCTTAAAACTGATGCAAACTACATACAGTCATTTCATACTTATTCAGAGAAATAAGTATTCACAGTGACAGATTTGTAATGCAACATCTTACACAAATTCAGCTGTTAATGTGCAAATGAATAAATCCATGACAGTTCAATCTTTTTCCATTTTGTTCCATTTTTTTCCATTTTGAATCTATTTGTTTAGAATATCGTCAAAGGTATACTTGTGGTGCTTTGGGAGGTGAGAAATGTATTGGTAATACTTTAAAGGGATACTCCACCGTTTTTTCATATTAGACAATGTTATTCTCTTATCTAAGATGATTTGATACATGCCTCTCTCGTCTCAGTGCGTGCACTTAATCGCTCTGTCGGGCGGAGAACTTTGAGAGCAGTTAGCTTAGCCCCATTCATTGTATATGGGCCAAACAGAGATGAAGTTAGAAGCGACCAAACAAATCCACGTTTTCTCTATTTAAATATAGTTACACGAGTAGTTACACGACCAAGTATGGTGACTCTAAATAAAATGTGGCACTTTTTATAAGCGGGTAAAATGGATAACTATAATGTATGGCGGAATAGCACTTATTGGGAGCACTTCGACTCGGCGCTGTAATATCTTCACTCGTGAAAAGTCCTCTTCTCCCTCTCCCTGTCATTTCCGTCAATAGAACCAACGTGACTTTTACTTCTACCTGTGCTACTAGCAAACTGCAAGAGATCATTTACAATGGCGGACTATGTAACGTTAGATAATTATGACTTGTTTGTAGCAGACCCAGAGCCATATCTGTTTGAACCCAAGTACACAGAGGAGGAACTTATGGAAGCTTGTTTCCGCCACAGAATGAAAAATAAAAAAGGTAATTGCGACTTTTTTTCTCACAATTGCGAGTTTTCATCTCGCAATTCTGACTTTATTTCTCAGAATTGCGAGATATAAAGTCGCAATGTGTGTTATAAAGTCAGAATTGTGTGATATAAAGTCAGAATTGCGTGATATAAAGTTGCAATTGCGTGATATGAAGTCAGAATTGTGAGAGAAACTATTCTGAGAGGAAAAAAAGTCCGTCTTTTTTCCCCCATATAATTGGACTTTATAACTCGCAATTGCGAGTTTATATCTCACAATTCTGACTATATCTCGCAATTCTGACTTTATATCTCACAATTCTGACTTTATAACACGCAATTGCGACTTTATATCTCGCAATTCTGACTTTATATCTCACAATTCTGACTTTATATCACGCAATTGCGACTTTATATCTGCGACAATTAACGTTACCTTTTTTATTTTTCATTCTGTGGCGGAAACAAGCTTCCATAAGTTCCTCCTCTGTGTACTTGCGTTCAAACAGATATGGCTCTGGGTCTTCTACAAACAAGTCATAATTATCTACAGAGTCCGCCATTGTAAATGATCTCTTGCAGTTTGCAAGTAGCACAGGTAGAAGTAAAAGTCACGTTGGTTCTATTGACGGAAATGACAGGGAGAGGGAGAGGGGGGAGAGGACTTTTCACGAGTGAAGATATTACAGCGCCGAGTCGAAGTGCTCCCAATAAGTGCTATTCCGCCATACATTATAGTTATCCATTTTACCCGCTTATAAAAAGCGCCACATTTTATTTAGAGTCACCATACTTGGTCGTGTAACTACTCGTGTAACTATATTTAAATAGAGAAAACGTGGATTTGTTTGGTCGCTTCTAACTTCATCTCTGTTTGGCCCATATACAATGAATGGGGCTAAGCTAACTGCTCTCAAAGTTCTCCGCCCGACAGAGCGATTAAGTGCACGCACTGAGACGAGAGAGGTATGTATCAAATCATCTTAAATAAGAGAATAACATTGTCTAATATGAAAAAACGGTGGAGTATCCCTTTAAAGACTTCTGTGTGCTTTATGCAAATGAGTTCCACAGGGGAATGAAGGGTGGGCCACACTCACAAAGACAGATCTGCCTGAGGCCCCATCCACACTACTACGTTTTCGTTTAGAAACGGAGACCTTTTGCTATGTTTGCACCTCTCGTCCAGACTAAAACGGCAAAAACGAAGACCTAAAACGGAGAAGTTTAAAAACGCTGCAGACCCGTTTTGCAACTCCGGATGGCGTTTTAGTGTAGACGGGTCAAAACGGAGGACTTTAGAAACGGATGACGCAGACGCTCGCGCTCGGCTCTCTGATTGGGTGTCATCAGTCATGACGTATCATTCCCTGATGCTGTAACGTTAACTGCCTACATGCGCGGAGGAAAGCTATTATTCCAGCGATCTGTGACAATTCCCATGCCGTGTGCAGCAGCGGTATCGACCGTGCATGGAGCGTCGGTTTTGGGTTAAGCCGGGAAGAACCAGCGCATGGTGGGATCATTTTTATCAATGAAGTTGTGTTGTGTTTACACCGGCACGCGCATGCCTAGTGTAGGTGAATGGTCACGTGATCCGCGTTTTCAATCGTTTTAATGTGGACGGAGAGCGCAGCTAAAACGCTGGTGTGGACGGACATCGTATTCGTTTTAATTATCCGTTTCTAAACTAAAACGCAGTAGTGTGGATGGGGCCTGAATCTGATCTTCTCTGATGAGTCTAGTTTTCAGCTTTGCCCAAAACCTGTTCCTCTAACGGTTAGATAGAGACCTGGGCCTCATTTATAAAACTTTGCGTAGGATTTGCGTCAGAAGTGGCGTACGGATGAAACATAGGACGTGCGTACGCACAGAAATATTCGGATTTATAAAACCGTGCGCACGCACATCCTACGCAGTTTTCCCTTAATAAATCACAATCAATTCTAAATGTAGCGCAGCTTTTGCGGCTTCATGTCACGCCCATAGTTGCCCATAAATAGTCCGTGAAATGACCACAATTTAATATTCATCGATTGCGAAATCATGGCAAATACAGAGAGGAAAAGCAAGAAACCTAACTTCACTGAATGTCAAGTAGAAATTATCATTGGCGAGGTGGAAAAGAGGAGTAAAATGTTGTTTGGAGGGCACAGTGTGGACATTACTAATGCCAAAAAGGCACTTGAGTGGCAAAAGGTTGCAGACGCCGTTAATGCTGCAGACTCACAACCTCGGACCGTGGCCGAAATAAAACAGAAATGGTCGGACATCAAAGTCGATGCAAAAAAGCGTCTAGCGTAGGGATGGGCATCGTTAAGAAATTATCGATATCGATGCCTTTGTCGAGTCTGCTTATCGATGCGATTCCTTATCGATTCCCATATCGATTCCTGTACCATTTGCTGAACACTTACAGTGTGGCTTTGAGAGTTGTTGGCTTTGAATGTCTAATTTAAAGTGGTTTTAGAGAATGAAAAACAAGTGTGCAATATTTAGGGCCCTATGAAATCAGTTTTATTTTTTTCCCAAATTCCGTTTTTTTCCTTTTTTGTTTTTTTGGGAATTCATTTTTTTTTCCCTTTACTGTTATTTTAGTAATAAAAAGAGTGTGCTTTTAAAGTTAATGATTAAAATGTATACAAATAAAATAGGAATGACCTTAAATTACAGACAGTTATTCAGTAGCCTTTTCAGGACAAATACTGCATGATGCCACTTGACACTGCACTCTTCAAGTAACAACAAAATATGTTTATGAGCTTTAAACTGTCCAGTAAAATAAATTATATTAGTTTATATAAGTTTAAATAAAAGTCACACTCTGTCTCTCTCTCGCCCAGTGTCACTCGCGGAGTTCGCTTTGCTTTTGTCCAGTCCTGCGCCTCATAGACAGACGCGGTGTGTGTGTGTGTGTGAGAGAGAGACGCGTGATAGAGAGACGGAAGGAGAGCGGGGAAAGGAAATACAACGGAAAGAATACGCTGCGTGTTTTAAATAGCATTAAAAAAATGAACGAAACGCAATATGTGGCGGCCGGAGTTGATTTTGTGGCCGTGCATTAGTCTATGTGTGGGAAACACTGCATAAAAGTCACGTGTGAACTGCTCGGCTCGGTACTGAGGGCTTATAGTTTCTTAACTTTTTCGCCGACGAAAGCAGAGCCTTGGAGAGCCGCTTCGCCATGCTTTCATTGTTTTGATGCCGTCATTGGAGCTGTAGATGTCGCCCAGATTTGCTTCCCCCGGTCTGCATTTAAAATGAAGCCACACTCTCGATCGTTTACGTCTTGGGGGATTTAAAAATCCAGTCGCATACTGTAACGTCATGCCGCGACGCGGGAATGGATGGAACGGAACGGAACATTCGGAATCGTTAGTGGAATCATTAACGTGTGAACGTGTACGATTCCGATGGATCGGAACGTTCGGAACCGGTTCCAAACCGGAACCTAGAACCGATTCCCAAGCCTAGTCTAGCGCTACATTACGTATTGTGATGGCATCATGGCATTTTATTACCATCCATTTGATTGCATCTGACAAGCTACAGATGTGTTATGAGGATGAATTGCATAACATGCCAATATTATTGCAGAACATATTTCACTTTTCTTTTTGCAAATATGTGTTAATTTACATTTCTGTTGTAATCTTCCGTTTGATTTTGTTTGTTTTACACTGCAGATCGATCAAACGGGTGTTCGTGTAGTAGGCTGTTAATTGTAATACTTGCTTTGTAAAGTCGTCATTTTATTTATGAGAGGCAGTATTGCCATTTCTTTAACACAACGGTCTACACTTTCACACACTTTCACGTGTTTCTTCCATCTGCCGACGGTGTCGCCATTTCTCATTTCACCCGTTTTTGTGCGTACGCCTGGCTCAGAGCTTGCGTGAAGGAACGTACATTTTCCCGTCAAGTTTGCTTTTTATAAATACCAATTATTGCGTAGAGAGCGGCGTACGCCTTCTTTTGTGCGTACGCAACGTTTATAAATGAGGCCCCATGAGAGGCTTACAACCCACAGTCTCTCGCACACACTGTGCAATTTGGAGGGGGATTGGTGATGATCGGGTGGTTCTTCAGTAAGGCTAGAATCGGGCAGATACGTCTTTGCGAAGGACGCATACCTTAAGCCCTGTAAAAGATTATCCTAAAAGAAAAATTGCTACATTATTGTGACAAAGTCACCCAACAGCAATGTGACCGAATGATAGGGAGCATGCCAAGATGCATGAAAACTGTAATTGGAAATCAGGATAATTCCACAAAATATTGATTCCTGAATTCTCCCTAAGTTAAAACATTAGTATTGTGTTTTCTTTGTATTGTTCGAGGTCTGAAAACATGGCATCTTTTTTTGTTATTTTGACCAGTTTTCATTTCCGGCAAATAATGCTCTAATTGACAATATTTTTATTTGAAATTTGGAAGAAATGTCAGTAGTTTGTAGAATAAATTAAAAAAAATGCTCATTTTACTCAAACAGATACATATAAATAATAAATCCGGAGAAACTACTAATTTTGCAGTGGTCTCCTAATTTTTTCCAGAGCTATGATTATTAGAGGTTAGAGGTAAGCTGATATTTAACAAATAATATTTTGTTTGATGCATAATAAGGTTCTTCACTTTATTATTGTAGCGTCTGGACGAAATCACAATGACTTACTCATTTTCAGCTTCAGAAAGCTTTTAACCTATTGGACTCATTCATGTAAATCACAGGTCCAGCGCCGAAGAGTCTGCATCAAATTGCTCTTTTGACACATTTTTGGCATTGGAGGATGTAAGCAGAAACACCCCCAAACTCAAACTCGTGAGCTTCAAAAAGATCTTAAATCAACTCGCTTCTCCTCCCACTGCAAGCACTGAGGCCAGGTGGCATGGCTGGACCTCTCGGAGACACCCAATACACATACACAAACATTCTTCCCATTCAACTCATATTATAGGTCATATTCCAAAATGTATATTATATATTCCTGTGTGTATGTATGTATGTTTCCCACCTCATTCTAGTGATGACTTTCTAGTTGTGTTAGATGAACTCTAAGTGCCTATATCCAAGCATAACAGTATATATCTCCTTTTGTATATGCCAAACATATCTTTCTTGGTACCAAATTAAACCTCTCGATTTGCCTTAGCTAAATATATATAGTAGGTTACAATAAAATGTATTATACTATGCTTACCATCTTTTGGAGTTGAAATGACCAATTCTGACACCATCATAAACCATGCAAAACCAAAAAAATCTCTCCCACTCAAAGTTTCTGACTGCTATTGGTCAGTTCACCCAAAGCAGCCCTTCAACTTGGAATAAACAGGCTTGGGAGTGTTTCCATACGGGTGTACTTTAATTCAGACGAGTGTGCATAGCACCAACACCATGGAAACTTAAAAGGAAAATAACAAAGGCGGTTTAGCCAGATACAAAATAATCCTTTGACAAACACTTTAGAAAGCTAGCATCACATTGATAACAGCATAGCAGGCAACAGCCATCATACAATGAATCTGATTACCATTTACATGAACGTATGAAATGAATTTATATGAAAAAGTACATTACAATGAACCACATACCTCGCTCCGCATATCAAAGGATGCTAAAGAGTGGTGATCCAGGGAAGGCTGCCGCCATTAACTTAACTTGGATGTTGGAAAACTAGCAACTTCATAAATTATTCTCAAATTAATACTGCCAAAACAAATCAAGCACAGAGTGGAATAACACTGCAAAGGAAAAAACACTTTAGTTGAAGGTTACAGTAATATTTTCCAGTCTCTGACTCTCACGCATTGGCCGTGAGACACACGCAATTCAACCAGCTCACACGCCACACCGTGTATTTCTCACGCTGAAATCAATTTGTACTGCAAGCTTTATATATAAGATTATATATGAGGCGCAGGCACACAAAGTGAAGTTTCCTGCCGCCAGCGCGTCCGTATCTCGGCCAGATTGCGTTCGTTACTAGGCAACATAGATGCCCGAACACACAGAAGTTGACGGAACATTCTCGACCACACGTCGTGATCAAAGAACGTATATTTACAAGAAATGAAAAAAGCCAATAGACCGTTCCATTGCGACACCAGCGCCCAGCATCAGCGCAACGCTTCCGCCATTTTGGGGTGAAAGCGACTCGGCAGTCATATATTATACATTTAGTCCAGTGCAAAGGTCATTTTTAGGTTGAAATAATTAGGTAAAAAGAAAAAGATGTTGCTAACCAGGCTTTTTCCACCACACAACTTGAGACAGTGAAGTTCAAGGATTTAATTAATTATATTTCTCTCTACATTAAAGGAACACTCCGACTTTTTGGACTTTAGCCTATTCACCTTATCCCCCAGTGTTATATAAGTCCATACATACCTTTTTCATCTCTGTGCGTGCTATAAGTCTGTTTGACGCACCCAACGCTAGCCTAGCTTAGCACAAAGACTGGATGTAAATGGTTTGCAGGCTTAGCATAAATCCAAATAAGTGAACACAAATAGATACGCAAAACATTTTCTTTACTTATTTACATGTTGTGATTTGTATAGTCACAGAGTGTACAAAAAACAAAGTCACATGAGACACAGACATATTTTAACCGTATAAATAGTGATAACCGCAGCACCTGAGATGCGCTCTCTGCTCCTCACCACGGGTGTCTCAGGTGCTCGGTTATCACTCCGCCCAAAGTAGCAGTGCTTTCGCCTTCAGAGAATATAGTTCCCAGTATTTATACGGTGATCAAACGTATGAGGCGCAGGCACACAAAGTGAAGTTTCCTGCCGCCAGCGCGTATCTCGGCCAGATTGCGTTCGTTGCTAGGCAACATAGATGCGCGAACACACAGAAGTTGACGGAACATTCTCGACCACACGAGATTCAAACTGATCAAACGTCATACAACCCAACCCATTTCAGCGGGTATTATGAATTTATTTATTTTTTAAGTTAGGAAGATAGTATGAATATTAACTCACCGGCCGTGGCTGCAATAGTGTCCCGATTGTCTCGCGAGTCGCCACTAACAGAGGGACGGTGACCCAGCACACCGATGGTGACCCAGCACACCGTCCATCAAGTCGAACCATGGAAAGTTACTTCTCTGAGCTCCACTTTGTCCATTGTGCGTTTTAATCAGCCTTGCACAATACTGCGCCCGCAACTTTTTTATTTTTTCTGAACTTGAAGCGTTCCTCGCTGAATGCTTAGCTTAGAAAGATCAGCATCGATGTATTTTATAACGTCCTCGTTTTTTCACACGCTTCAAATTGACGTTGTACCCTTTCTTCTGCCCAAATGCCCAGAAGAGCTTTGGTTATCTTCGACAGACCAGTACAGGCGATTCTCCATTTCGAGCAGTGATTATTTTGCGCGATATAAAAAAGTGAAATGTGCATCTTGCTTCAGATCATAACGTTCCATAACGCTGATAAACTCCAGCCTTTTACCCTGACCACGCCTCTAGCCCGAGCTGGCCCAAGGTATTCGACGGGCCAGAAATCCTGGCCGTTCGCCCCCAGTAGCCCCGATCAAGCCCCGGAAGTGACAGTGGAAACGCGACTGGCCCTTGCACGCACTAGCACGGCTCGCCCTGGCCCGGCAGTGGAAACGCGGCTATGGAGAAGGTAAGTTGGAAGAAAGCTTGTCTAACATTTCTAGGCTAGAACATTAATATAGCCCATCATATACATTATTGATGCAGTCAAAAATCAAAAACTACTTTGCAACCAGGCCAGATTTGACTCAGTTTGGCTAGTTATCTGAAACTAAGGGAAATGTTAGTGGGTATGGGAAGAATGATGTATTTCTTCATTTTATTTTAAATTATATATTATACTGTATTAATAGTCTTTCTAGTTACATTAAGGCTACATGTATTAAAGCAGAGTGCTCTGGATAATATTTTATATCGTGTCAAAACATACATTAATCATTGCCATTGCATTTGTATTTTTCAAAGATGTCAGGGAAAAATGCAAAAAGATTTGTTTTTCCAAACTGTTTTGAGCAATTTGTTATACATTTGTAATTTTGAAATATAACATTAAAGAGTATATTTGATGTGATGAATTACTCTGTCATTTATCAGATTTACAATTGTTATAATTTCAATTTGTGCTGGTTAATTATGAACAATGGGTAAAATTGGGGGGCGGGGATGGGTGAGGGCAGGTCTCCATTAAGGCTCCTCCCCTAACCGGATGTGATCTCACTCAAGCTTTTGATAAAACTTGAGAACCCTGTTGTAACGTGCCTTCTTGTGTTTTTATTTTATGAGTGTGAGGTGGAGAGATTAGTCTCCTATGCAGATAGCATGATGTCAAAATAAAAGTCACAGGAAATAAAAGTATGAAAAACAGGATAATCATAATAAAACACTGCTAGCGGTCATCTACAATAGGTGTAGACTCAGTTCACCTTAAACGACGATGACGGTGGCTCATCGGGTCTTTTAGTCTTGGGGTTTTCTTTTCTTCATCGTCTGCTTTTTGCTTCTTGCTTTTTGCCTTTTGTCTTAGCTAAGTCTTGTTGTCTATCAGTCCTATCCTCCGGGCGAAACGGACTCTTCCTCATTTTTTCGGCAACTTTGCTTTCAAGTAAACCGTTTGAACTTCCCACGAACGTGCGCGCTTCGGAAGAACCGAAAGAATGCTTAAAACTCACAGACACAGTGAGAGAACCATGCAAGTATTATTTCTATCGAGATTTAGATGCGTTTAAGATTGTTTGCCCCTGCTTTAAGGTGATTTGATTCTTTGCTGGCTCTTAAGGTTAACTGTTAGTGATATTTTGCCAGTTCTGTGATCTGCTCTCTTTCTTTCTCTCTCTTTATTTACTGTCATTATTCTGTTATATCTATTCTTTGTTTATGTAACGTACGGACAGAGGCGGTCGGATCCATGTGCAGCACTTTATTTCAAACATAAATACAAGCAGACATGAACTTAGGCAAACAATTAAACAAGGGGCAATCCAGTCACTCGTGGTGATAACAGGCTTAGGTCGAGGCAAGCAGCACAGGTTCAAGAACAGTCCAGTAGACAGGCAAGGGTCGAGAGTCCAGGGAAACACGGAATAATCAAAAAGGGAATAATACTCAGAGATGTACGCTTACAAGGTAACAAGACTTCGCAAAGGACACAGGCAAAACTCAGGCTTAAATCAGGAACACAATAACCAATAATGAAACACAGCTGAACATAAAAAAATAATGAGTCCATGGGGAAAACATAACACAGTGAGAGAGTGCCCTCCAGAGGCTCTCGAGGGCACTACAACTGCCGATCGTCACAGTTTAAATGTAGTCGTGTAGTCGTTTTTATAGTTTAATTTATTAAAACCCATTATATATGCTTGATTGTCTCTGTCTGCTGCTCACCTAATAAAGTCCCTTAAATGTTCGATCGGAAGCTATATTAACACGATGATTCCTTTGTAATAATTACATTAAATATTAGATTTGACTACTTTAGGGGCGACATCTCTAAATTATAGTGTGAGACAACATACCTTTGTCTTTAACGGAGTCCACAATTTGTGTCTCTATCCACTGACACTCTTCCCTTCTTATTGCACTAAGGCTCTCTTTTTTTACAATGAAGCAAATGCACATTAATTATATAATAAGTGTTTAGCAGTGATTTACCACCTGGTCAATCAAGTCACTCTGCCTCCTTTATCCTTAACTTTAATAATTTCTCTAAATCTTATCTCACAGTCACCCTCTGGATCCCTCGACTGACAGCTCGCGTGTAGTCATTGTTATTGCGTTGATAGCTGAGCTGTGATTGGCGTATTGTATGCAGGGAGTAGTCGTTTTTAACTTGACTACTCTGTTCGTTATTACACCCAAGAACAGAACACCACAATCGCTTAGACGCCGTTCTGCTCCAGCGTATCAACAATGGCGCACTATGATGACACTATAAATCCTTGATTTACTGAAGCATATATGTAAAACGCATTTGCAGCTGCACAGCTAGCACATTGAGCGTCAGGCGCCCGCGCCATTGGATGTGAAGTTGCCGCAGCACAGTCTATGAGCGAGCCAGATGCTCAATGTGCTAGCTGTGCAGCTGCAAATGCGTTTTAGTTCGATCACTATTCCTGTAAAATATATGGACAAAAGCTGTTGTGGTTCACACTATGTGCAGTTGGATTGTCATTGTAGATGATGTCAAAATTAGAGATGCACCGATTACAATTCTCTAGGCCGATCCCGATTTGCGATTTTTCATCGAGTTTGACCTGCCGATTCCGATTTTATTTTTTCAAACCACTTAACAGCACACACAAATATTTATTTTCTATCTTATCTTTAATAGAACATTTTGCATAGAACATTTTTTTAACAGAAAATCGCTATAAAATAGAACTATAAATTACTCCTGATGTGGGAAATTCACACACATCTAAAGTACAGTGTTATGGGAGAACCATTTCATCTTTTTTACATCCAATATTCAACTAAAACTCTGTATGAAAACAGGTAATGGCAATAAAATAATAAATAAATAACAAATAAAAATAAATATAATTATAGCTTTGCAGTATAAAGATATTTCTCAACACACACAAACACTTATCTGATCTTTCTCAGCTGCTGCCTGAACCCAAACAAACAGATGAACTAGACGAGCTAACTAGCACTATGGGCACCATTCTCTCTAGAACATTGGATATTGTTGCACCCATTGGATTAAAAAAGGTCAGAGAGAAAAGTAAAGCACCATGGTACAACAATACTACGCATGTTCTAAAGAGAGAAACCCGTAATTTAGAGCGTAAATGGAAACAAACTAATTTAGAGGTCTCTAGAATCGCGTGGAAAGACAGTATACACGTAATAAAAAGGCTCTAAAAACAGCCAGGGCTGAGCTCATAGTGAAGGTATTTCTGCAGATCTGTGTCCAGAAATCCGAGTCGGGATGTAGCGTGAGATCGCTTTCCCACTTCCCCTTTGGCAGGGTTATTGTGGGGTTAGATGTAGCGATAAAGCTATAGAGTTTGGATATAAGTTTTCTTGGGTGGTTGGCTATTTCTAATAACTGTTCACTGATTTCAGAAGGCTGTAGGGTGTTAGTTAAAGTGAGTTTATTTTGAATTCAAAATATAAGCTGTTGATAGTGGAGAAATTGATCTCTCCCGATCCCGAATTTCTGAATAATTGAGGTGAAAGGCATCAATTTTCAAATACGTGGTGAAGGTGGGTGATGCCATTTTGTTGCCATTTGGGGAAATAAATCGGTTCATTGTGAAGACGAAAGTCAGGGTTGTGCCAGATGGGGGTATACCTACATGGTGCTGGGTGTGATTTGGTGATTTTGTTAGTTTTCCACCAGGCTGCAAGAGTTGTTGATATTGTGATGTTATGATAGAAGTCCAGTTTTTTGATTGACTGTGGTAGAAAGGGGAGGTCTGCGATTGAACATAACCATATCTGTAGTATTGCGAGAACCACTAGTAGTTCACATGACATGTGATATAATTCTCATGAGAACTAATAATTCTTTCCCATGCCATGGGGAGTGGAAAACATAATTCTTGTGAGAATTTTTATGTTTCCAGTGCCATGGGGAGGGGAAAACATAATTTTTGCGAGATTGACCCCAAACATACAGTAACTCGTGTTACTATCCTTGATAAAATAAATAGTATTTTTTTCCAAATGTTATAGATTACAAAAATCTATACTTAGAAATATTATAAAACAAATAAAACCAAATATATTTATACTTTTCCAATTTTAGGTCAATTAGTAAGATTTTATGGTGATTTGTAAATTTGTCCATAGTCGTGCAATGGGTATTCTGGATGTACAAGGGGTGGGGAGGGGGGTGGTGGGTGGATGTCAACTTAAAGGTTACTTAAGTAGTCAACAAAGACATAAATTACCTGAGACAAACCTTTGTAAAAAAAAATCATATTGTGGATTCCCCATATTGTGGGGTCAAATTGACCCCAGTGGGTAAAAAATTTTAGCAGATTTGAGGGTAACAGGAGGGTTAAGCTGGTTCAGATCATACTTATCTGATCGCTACCATTTTGTCTATTTAAATGGAGAAAAATCTATCATAACTTCGCCAAACTATGGAGTGCCGCAGGGATCTGTGTTAGGCCCTCTATTATTCTCAAAATATATGATGCCACTTGGAAATATTCTAAGGAAACATGGAATTAGTTTCCATTGTTATGCTGATGATACTCAAATATATATTTCATCACGGCCAGATGAATACGCTAAATTATCCAAATTGACAGATTGTGTTAAAGATATAAAAGATTGGATGACGCGTAATTTTCTTTTATTAAATCCAGACAAGACAGAGGCACTACTTATCGGTTCGAAAAACCATCCGCAAAACCTCTCACAACACAACTTAAACATAGTAGGATGCCCTGTTACTTTATCCTCTACAGTAAAAGACCTGGGCGTTACATTAGACTGCAACCTGTCTTTTGAAAAGCATATTTCATGTTTCAAAAACAGCCTTTTTCCACCTTAGAAACATTGCTAAGCTACGTAATATGCTATCACTGTCTGATGCAGAAAAGTTAGTTCATGCATTCATGACCTCGAGACTAGATTACTGTAATGCTTTATTAGCTGGTTGTCCTGCATCTTCAATAAACAAGCTACAGTTAGTCCAAAATGCAGCCGCTAGAGTTCTTACGAGATCAAGAAAATATGATCATATAACACAGATTTTATCATCACTTCATTGGTTACCTATAAAGTTCCGTATTAATTACAAGGTATTGCTACTGACTTATAAAGCCCTAAATGGTTTAGCTCCAGTCTATTTGACGGATCTTCTATCGCCCTATAACCCATCGCGCTCTTTAAGATCACTAAATTCAAGGCTTTTGGTTATACCTAGGATATCCAGATCCACCAAAGGAGGCAGAGCATTTTCACATTTAGCTCCAAAGCTCTGGAATAGCCTTCCTGATATTGTTCGTTGCTCAGACTCGCTCTCCCAGTTTAAAACTACACTAAAGACGCATCTCTTCAGCCAGGCATTCATATATATTTTATTTCTTCAGTTACTGTAAATCTGGCCTCTAGTTCATAAACGCCAGAGGAGAACTGGCCCCCGACTGAGCCTGGGTTCTCCCAAGGTTTTTTTTTTCCTCCATTGGGTCACCTGATGGAGTTTTTCGGTTCCTTGCCACTGTTGCCTTTGGCTTGCTCAGTTGGGGATATTCAAATTAATTAACCAATCATTAATACCATTGATCATCCCTAACGTGGATGTTTTTTTCCACTAAGAAACAAACATTTTTATGTTATTTTGATTGATACTGTGAAGCTGCTTTGATACAATCTTTATTGTGAAAAGCGCTATTTAAATATACTTGACTTGACTTGACTTGACTTGACTTGACTTGACACACACACACACACACACACGGGACGGTATGAAAATTTCATATCACGATTATAGTGATCAGTGTTGTGCCTGAACGCGTTCAATGAACGATAGTTCATGAACTCGTTCATATTTTGGGCGAACGTGAACTGAACGTACTGAATTACTGCCTGATGAACGTTAACGTGAACGCGTTCATTCTGGTGTCTGTGAACGCACGCTCTCTCAGTTTAACTTCGTTCAATAGGGTGCCAGATTTCTATAGAGACTTCCAAGCGAAAACCCGGCTAAAACACACCGTAAACAGGCCTTAATATGTAGCGTAAAAAACACCCAATCTGGCAACATCAGCCACCAGTGTCGCACGCACCACCGCATGCGTCATCAAAACAAAAAGCAGCATGTAGTCGACAACGCAGCGAGCGAGGAGGCGTCGTATGATCATTTAAACGAGTTTTATGACAAGGTCGGTGAGGATGGGAAAAATCTTACATTTCTGTGCAAACTTTGCCAGTCGATAAAATAATTGCTGTCTGTGGTTGTATATGGGCTGTGGCAATAATAAAAAAAAAAGAAAAAAAAAGAAGCTCGCAGCAACATATGGACTATGAACTAGAAAAAAAGAACTATGAACTAGTTCATTTTTTGAAGTATGAACTATGAACTGAACTAGTTCATTTTAAAATTTGTGAACTGAACTTTGAACTAGTTCATGTAGAAAATGAACTTTCCAACACTGATAGTGATCAAAGTTATCACGATTATCAATATTATCACGGTTTTGTTAAAATGAGATGGAAATGTTCAAAAAGAACTGATGCTCACACTGAAAACATTTCAACAAGTTTAAAATTTGAAAATCAACAAACAAAAAATAAAATTAGCAGCTATATGCACTTTTTTTAAGCATAAACATTATATTAACATTAACATGGAGCCCTGAGAGTGAGAGGTATAAGTTTTCCTAGAGCAGGTTTTAATGAACCCATCATTAAACCCTATCATTAATAATGATAATAATATTCACTCACTTATGGATGTGTGTATGACTGAATATTATAATTATTAATATTTATAAATAATAAATCACTTTCTCTCTCTCTCACACACACACACACACACACACACACACACACACACACACACACACACACACACACACACACACACACACACACACACACACACACACACAACACTTTAAATGAACAAAATATGTTGGTTGGGTCAGGGTGACTAAACTACTGGAATACTTAATGACTGTTGTCAATAGCAATCCATTATAACAAGGCGCACATCCATGTATCGGATCACCGCAGACGCGATATCTGGTTTCATTGATTTAATTTTCAATAGGCTACAATCAAAACTGAGACGCAAGACATAGGCTACACATTTCAGAGTAATTTAGTATTTATACTACTACAATATTGTTGTAGTGATCTCATTTTCTTTACGATTGATTTGGACACTGTAACTTGTATAATGGATTTATAAACCGGTAAGATTTAAACACATGAAGTTAATCACAATTCAATATTTCATGTCCCTGAAATTATTTCTGTGGTAAAAATAAAAAATAAAACTGTGTAATAAGTTTACTATGAATGAATAGAATACATTATCCCTTAAATGTCACCCTTAATACTTTGAATATGTGCGTTCGTCTTGGCTCAAATCCACTTGCTGTAAAACTTTTCTCTTCGCGGAAGCTTTGCAATAATTACAAGTGAGACAATGAAATAATTAATCTCCAATCAATATTTTTTGTATAATTATTTGCCCAAGTTAGTTGTGGTATTAAGGTAAAAGTTAACTCAGTGGGTGATTGTCACGTAACGTTAGATGACTTAGCAGATTTGACGTGTTTCCCCCTTTTGCAGCGACTTTCCTCTTGCAAGATTTGCAGACAGGGTGCCCATCCTCGATTAAATTGCCCTCGGGACTCTTGCAATAGCCAAAATACGACCATACCTCTGATTTTGTCCTCTTGGATGGCTGAAAAATCTCCTGTGCGCTGTCACTGCTTTCCGCCATGTCTTCTCGCGCAAAACAGCATTGCATGCGCGCGCCTGCGTCAGACTGATTCTGGCTGGACAGGATTTACCGCGAGTTTTCAAAATCACGATAATCAAACACGGTTTTTATGATAATTAAATTTTAAATGATAATACTAACCGCCAGGACATTTTATCGTGGTTTATCGTGAAACCGGTAATCGTCCCATCCCTACACACACACACACACACACACACACACACACACACACACACACACACACACACACACACACACACACACACACACACACACACACACACACACACACACACACACACACACACACACACACACACACACAGGCCTATTGCAATCACTTGTAGCCTACATCAATGGCAAGTTATATTTCTCAAACAGTTCTTCTCTCATCTGACACATGTCCAGCCAGGCTAAACAGGACAAGTGGAGCATGTGCAGGGAAACAATTGGGAAATAATAAAAACAAGTTTAAATGGATACATTTTCTATAAATATTTTTGAGTCTTCATTTTCTTTTCTGACATAGCCTACTTCAGTTCTTGTTAAAACACACCAAACATGCAAATTCTGTGCATTTTGGGCACTTTCTGGGTGAAAACATTTATTTTGTCCATCAAAAGTGTGCTGTCACTTAAATTGAGCGCAGCAAAAATAGACTGCGCCGAAACCCGCACTTCACTGATGCTCACGCGCTGCTCCTGCTCCCGGTGTGAAACGGCCGTAGTTCACGAGGTTTCCCACATGTGCACGTTCCGTGTGCACGTGTGATGCTGATGTTGCGCAATGTTAATCATTCGGCGCCAGAGTGCATTTGACCGGCATGAAATCGGAATGCGTCAGACTGACCGGCCGGTGGCCGATCACGTGAAAATCGTCCGATTCCGGTCACCAGCCGATCAATCGGTGCATCTCTATTTAAATTGCTAGCTAACAAATTTTGACTAGAGCTATCAAACATGTGGTCAATGTACCATAGTAAACTGGGAATGGGATTCTCAGTGCCAATTTTAATTGGGAATAAATGCCTTTTTTCTGATAATGCATACATAAACTGCCATGCTATGTTAAAGAAAACATGTTGATAAAAAATATTGTTTTGAAAAAGTAAAAGAGTTGGTCTTTATTATAATTAAATTTTAATTAAACACTAGTGGTCATGCTCCATTAATTTTGCAATTCCTTATAAATAATACTATTTTATGGCAATTACCTGACACTTCACAGTCGGAATAAAGAGCCTGGATTCTTCTGCCAATAGAAAGAAGATTCATTTATGATATCACAACATTTCAAATAGCCAGAGATGTTTTAAGAGGAGACACGCCACTTTAAGAATACTCAATACATCTCTCTCTCAATAGGGTTCCACTGACGTAAGTGTGTACTACTGGACTATTGGAGGCGAGAGGACACTGGCACTGTCTGTTGCCGTTTCTCCCTTAAGAAAACGTCTTTGTGTATCATTTTGCACTCTAGAATCTACTTTTTACAAAGTCACTATCTGCTATCTACCAGGTAGTTTCTTTTTTTACGATTTCTTTCTGAACGGATTACATGGATGTATGGATTTTTATATCATACCTGTTGTTGCTGGCAATCTTCTTCGTACAATATCGGCCTGTACCTGAGCCGCTGCATCAGAGTTCTTTACTATTGTTTACTGGCACTGTGGTCTTGATATCTCTTACCGACACCAGCATCAATATCAGCATAACATCTCCCCGGCTTGGCGAGCAGCCACTTGCCAGCCGGCTGGACAATCTTCGGATCTACTCTGTAAAGCAACATGATGCTAAAGTACTCCATCCCACAACTGCTTAACTTGAGGAATAACAGCAATCCAACATATATCTCAGTCATTAAACAACTTAAACTTCAAAGCCGACCACGCAACATCCATAGAAGCTGCCGTAGAATGTTTGTTTTCTCTCAGTCTGGCGACTCAATTACATCCCTCTGGTCAGCCGAGCGCTTTGTCACACGACATCTACGTCATCAGAACGCATCTCTACTTGGAGTAAATAGCGTTGAGGAAACTACTTGCATAAGACCCGTCAATACGGAGCGGAACATAAAATGTGGAGTGGATTTCAGTCTACTTCGTTCTTTACAGTACATCACTCCATCAAACATCAAAATAGAACTGTTTAACACACAGTCTCTCACAAATAAATCTTGTCTTATACACAGCCATATATTGGACACACGGCCGCATTAACAATAGGGCTAGGCGGGGCTAAAGCCCCGGGGCCCGAGCAAGGAGGGGGCCCGTGTGATTGGCTGTGGTGCAGATTGATTGCCAAAGCCTTTCCACGCCTTTCCACGCCCCCCACAAATTAGCCCTGTTATTTAGTGGCGTTTTACCGTATAGTCCATGTATTATCATGGAATCATTATCATTAATATTATAAATGAGCAAAACATTCATTCAAGTTCGCAAAGACCAGCCTTTTTTAGTTACTGTTTGTCTGTGTGACAAGCCAGGCAGCTCTCACGAGTCACGCACATCATGTTCTCTCACTCACGCAGTGAAAAATACATCGCGGGGTAAAGACTAACGTTACACTGAGTGACTACGCGCCGACATACAAGAGAGAGATCAGAGCAGCTTACTGTTGATATGAAACAAAGTCTTCAAATATTGTCATTTAAGTAATTTAAACAATACCGTTTTTCAAGTTGAAGTCCACCGACGTTAATCTACTGACAGCTTTGTTGTCGGACAAGGACGCCTGTCAATCAAACCCTCGTGGGCAGCAGGGCATGGTGGATTGAAACGTCATGTTTTAATTTGATATACCAATCAAATACATTTATTCTATATTTAATTTGTGAACGACCGACCTGCTGCTGCACGTAGGCCTATCAGATGATGGCTGCCTGCGCCTTATTAGAATATACGCATCAACCAATCAATCGCCTACACTCTTCACTTCATTCTCTATTCTAGACTATTCAAATTGTCGCGCATTATCTTTGTCGCATAGCTAAAAATGTCATCATCTTTAAAAAAAACGTGTGCGAGTGGGGCTCAAAAAAGAAATTTTTTAAAAGCTAAACAGCAGAGGAAACATGATCTGCTCAGTAAAATCCCCAAGCTATCTGGTTATTTTACTAAAGCTGATGATCACGGAGAAGTTGTGGAACAGCAAGGGGGCCGGGCACATGTTGGAGCAGATAAAGACACCGCGTCATCATCGACCCCACCAATATTCTGTAAGTTTGATTATTAACTTGATGGATTTTTATAATATTGCTTTTTGTGTTTGATCAAACTCTATATTCACCTATAGGGCTGGTGATAATATATAGGTAGAAATATGTCGATTTTGCTGCGCCATCATCAAGTTTATAATTTAAACGCGTTTTTAAGCATTGTGGTTTAGAAAACATATTATTTTAAACTCCTCAGGCACAGTAAGCAGCGTGAGATAATTAATTTTGTAAATGCTCGTTTTGAGACCATGGTGAACTTGAGACGGTTTTGCACAGCGCACTTGAGTTCCGACCCTGAGGTCTTAAAGTGACAGTAGCTGCTATAAAGCTGCTGGTCATTTGTGTCAATAATGTTAATCAAACATCAGAAAGAAAGTAATTTACTGGCCTTGACTTAATCACTTTTGTAAAATAAATAAGAATGAATGTTGAATTTATAGTGAAAACTATGTATTGTATATTTGATTACTTTATACAATATAATATTATTCAGTGCTTTAAGTTTTTCAAGTAGGTCGATTTCTTATGTGCCTTTGTTCTATTGTTATTTGTGACTCTTGTCATCGGTAAGGTTGAGATTCTTTTCTTAAGTTACTATTATTTTTTGTGATATTGAAATTGGTCACAAGAATTATGAAATTTTAGTGGCATTAAATTTTGATATGATAAAAATCGTATTAAAAGTAATATAACTTGACAGTGAAGTATATCATAGATAGATAAAATGACTCGTATAACATTTAGCTCATTGCCCAGCCCTAGATTCGCTATTAGCAAGCCATGTTGACAGGTTAGTGTTAATTTAACAGCTTATGTGTAAACATGTGTTTTATGCTTATCCTGACCAGATCACCAGAAAAATGAAACATCGACTTCATCTGCTGCTGGAGATAATGAGACTGAGCAAGGAGATAACGTTTCGGTTGAGGTTGATGCAAATATTAATGAGCTGAGACAGCCTTCTGCAGATCAACCTGAGATCAGCGCCCTTGCATCGGCTTCCTCTCCTACCATGCATGCCATTGATATCCCAGCGTACACAAGCACTGATCCTGGAACTTGGGGAGAGATCAACGACGAGGTTCGGGAGTACTGGGCTGATAGAGGACCACAGTTTTGTCAAAATATGACTGCTGATTTCTCTGCATCAGAACAACAATATAAAAATCAAAAGAGAAGATTTTCAAAAAGTCTTTTTAATCGCAGACTAGTGAATTGTGAAAATGTCAGACGAGATTGGCTGCTCTATTCCCCATCTAAGGGAGCCGTGTATTGTTTTGTGTGCCGGCTGTTTGGTGTAAATGACAAGAACGCCCATTAAAAATTTGGATGTGCTGATGGCTTTAACGATTGGAAGCATGCAAATGAACGGATTGTCGAGCACGAGGGATCTGAGTCGCATCGCAAATGCATGCTTGTGTGGATTTCAAGAACTGCAGAGCAGGGTAAAATTGACAATGAATTGAAACGGCAGTATGAAACAGAGAGCCAGTACTGGTCAGAGGTTCTTAAAAGAGTAGTTGCTGTTATTAAATTTATATCCGAGCGAGGACTTGCTTTCAGAGGAGACAACCAACAATTTGGATCACCCCAGAATGGAAACTACTTGGGTTGCCTTGAACTAATCAGTCAATTTGATCCATTTCTTAGAGAGCATATTGCACGATTTGGCAATGCAGGCAAGGGGACTCCTTCATATCTTTCTTCTACTGTGTGTGAGGAGTTAATTGATTTGATGGGTGACAAGCTGCTCTCTCCTATCTTTCTTCTACTGTGTGTGAGGAGTTAATTGATTTGATGGGTGACAAGCTGCTCTCTGTAATCCTGGATAAAATCAGGATGGCCAAATATTTTTCGATAATCGTTGACTCCACCCCAGACATTTCACATTCAGACCAGCTCACTTTTATTCTCCGATATGTATCTGAAGAAGGAAACACAGAGGAGCGTTTTCTTAAGTTTCTACCCATAAGCAGTCACACTGGTGAGTCACTGTTCAATTCAGTTATTTCAGTTCTGACAGAGATGAACATAAACATAGAGAATTGCCGTGGACAGTGCTTTGACAACGCCAGTAATATGTCTGGTGCTTATAAAGGTGTGCAATCTCGCATACGTGAAGTCAACCCGTTAGCTGAATGGGTTCCCTGTGCGGCACATACTCTGAACTTAGTTGGGTAAATGCTGTAAACTGTTGTCTTGAGACTGAGGAGTTTTTCTCATTTGTACAGTCTCTTTTTAACTTCTGCTCAAAATCCACCTGGAGGTGGCAGATTATTACGTCCAACCTAGAAGAAAATGAGAAGGGCCGTGTTCAAACTCTGAAATCCTTGTCAAACACAAGGTGGAGTGCTCGCACTGACAACTCGCAATGAGGCCACATCTCTCTCTAGGCAGATGGAGAAGTTTGAAGTTGCCATTCTGTGCAGTGTGTGGAACACAGTGCTGCAGCGTGTTCAAAAAACAAGCACACAACTTCAAATGGTTGCCCTTGACCTGTCTAATGCTGTTGCTCTGGTGGGTTCACTGAGAGATTTTATTGCAGATCTTCGTGATCAGTTTGAGAGGTTTGAGTCAACAGCCAAAAACATGTCGTCATGTGTATCTCAGACATACAAAAGTGACATACAAAGGGAGAGACGACGTAAAAAGCAACCAGACGAGTCATCTGTGGCAGATTCACTAAATACAATGTCAGGAAGACAGAAGTTTCAAGTTTGTGTGTTTAATGTCATAATTGACAAACTTGTGGCTGAGCTTGATCGACGCTACAAATCATACAAAGATCTTGAGCAAAGTTTTGGATTTCTGAGCAACATGCATACAATCACCTCTGAAGAACTACATTCTAATGCTATGTGTCTTCAGAAGAAATACCACACGGATTTGCAAGATGATTTCCCTGATGAAATTGCTCAATTCAAGGACTTTACCAAAAATGAGAAAAACAAAAGTGCCGTAGCCTTGCTTCAGCTCCTGAGGAAGAAAAACCTGCAGTCTGTGTTCCCGAATGTGGACATAGCTCTTCGGATTTTCTTGACTTTGCCTGTGACTAACGCCAGTGGAGAGCGTTCTTTTTCCAAACTGTCTTTGGTCAAAAATCGTCTTCGTTCATCCATGTTACAAAATAGACTAAACCATCTTACTTTGATGTCCCTGGAAAATGACATTCTCCGATCCCTTGACTTCAGTGACATTATCAAGGACTTTTCTTTCCGCAAAAGCAGGAAAAAAAGATTTTAAGGTAAGCTATTTTCTTAATTGTATATTGTAAAGGAATTGGCAACTGTTATTCTGAATGATTCTAGATTATATTTATGTAAAACAACTTCAGCAGTGTTTTAGAAAAATGTGTGTGGGGGGGGGTTTTCTCTCTGTAGTAGTCGGTGACCTAAAGTGGTGGGGGCCCTGCAGTAACTCATAGCCCCGGGGCCCAGTGAGATCTTAATGCGGCCCTGATTGGACAGGAATATTGATATCATGTGTCTTACTGAGACCTGGCATCAGCCAGGGGGATTTTTTTGCATTAAATGAAGCATGTCCTCCTGGTTATCAATACTTGGAGAAAGCCCGCCACTCCGGTCGCGGTAGTGGCCTAGCAGTACTACACCGCAGTAACTTAAAACTCACCCCGCTGTCTCTGCCCGAATTGTTCACTTTTGAATGCCTTGCTTTCAGATGTAAACCCCCTTGCTCTATGACTATTCTTCTCATTTACCGGCCTCCTAAGCAAAATCCAGCTTTTATCTCAGAGATAAATGAATTTCTCACTTCACTCTGGGCTACATCTGCAAACATTGTTATACTTGGAGATTTGAACATTCACGTTGACACCCCCTCCTGTCATCCAGCAGTTGATTTTCATACAGCTATTGGACGGTCTAAATCTCAAACAGCATGTTGACGTCCCAACACATAACAGAGGACATACACTTGACCTGGTCATTACTGACTCTGTTCCCATTGAAAATCCGCTGGTATACGATCTGGGAATGTCCGATCACAAAGTCATCTCAATGGAGGTGAACTTTTCTCATTACATCAAACCAAAACGTCAAATCCATTTCAGAAACATAAAAAATATCAACCCAGATACTTTGGCTTTGGACCTCCTGCAAATCCCATCAGCAAATTTTACATCAGTAAATGAATCTGGAATTTTATAACAGCACCCTGAGCAGTATTTTGGACCTCCACACACCTGTAAAAACACGAATAGTCACTTTCCCATGTACATCTCCCTGGTTCACTCCAGAACTACGGAATATGAGAACAGCAGGTCGTGCCCTAGAGCGGCGTGTTTCAAAAACTGGACTTACTGTTCACAAAATAGCCTATCAAGAACATCAAAAGGCCGATTCAATGTCGCTAAAAAAGGCACGGACACAGTTTTATTCAAACATCATTAGTAAAAATCAGGGAAACTCCAAGCAGCTTTTCTCTACCATAAACCATCTCACCAAGCCACAAACTAGTTCACACAATAACACATCAGAAGAGAAATGCAACCGCTTCATCACCTTCTTCAGAAAAAAAATGAGAACATCCGCTCTCTCCTCTCCAGTGTTTTTTTGATGTGAAAAACACACATCAGCTCTCTTAGTCCCTTAATAACCAAAGTCATCAACCATTCTTTATGCACTGGTCATGTTCCATCTGCTCTAAAAACTGCTGTCATCAAACCCCTTCAAAAAAAAACACTTTAGACCCTGAAGTTCTTGCTAACTACAGGCCTATTTCCAACCTTCCATTCCTGCCCAAAGTTCTAGAAAAAGTTGTTGCTGCCCATCTTCAGGATCATCTAAATTCAAATTTCCTTTTTGAAAAATTTCAGTCCGGTTTCTGTTCCGCTCACAGTTCCGAAACAGCCCTGATCAGGGTCACAAATGACCTGTTGATGGCGGCTGACACCGGCACACCATCGCTTCTCATCCTACTGGATCTATCTGCAGCTTTTGATACGGTTGATCACAATATCCTCCTTCAGCGCCTCCATCATACTATTCGACTCTCTGACACTGCTTTGAGCTGGTTCCAGTCCAACCAGTCTGGAAGAACAGAGTATGTTTCCTTGGGAGGTGTAAAGTCTCAGACGCATACAGTCACTTGCGGTGTTCCTCAAGGGTCGGTTCTCGGCCCGATTTTGTTCACCATCTATACTCTGCCCCTTGGCCACATCATCGACAGGCATGGAATATCATTTCATTGCTATGCCAATGACACTCAGTTATATATAAAAACAAATCTCATCCCATCTACAGCCACTTTGGCATCATTGAGCTCCTGCCTTGAGGAGATTGAGGCATGGATGAAGGCAAACTTTCTACAACTAAATAGCTCCAAAACAGAAGCTATTTTAGTTGGTACACCACATCAGGTCCAGTCATCGCCCATAACCCACATTACCTTCTCTGGTCAAAACATTCCACTATCATCAACAGTCTCAAACCTGGGCATAAGATTTGATGCTCTACTCACATTTTACACCCACATAAAACATCTGTGTAAAACCTCCTTCTATCACCTCAGGAACATTGCTAAACTCTGTCCCACACTTGGTCTGTCAGATGCTGAAAAACTTGTCCATGCTTTTGTATCCACGAGGCTGGACTACAGCAACTCTCTCCTCTTTGGGATTCCTGGCAAAAGCCTTCAAAAATTACAATACATTCAGAACAGTGCTGCAAGGATCCTAATGAGGAAAAGAAAATATGACCATATCACTCCCATCCTTCACTCTCTTCACTGGCTTCCTGTCTCATACAGGATTAACTATAAAATCATCCTACTTACCCATCAATGCATCCACGGCAACGCACCACCCTACTTAAAGGAACTACTCACAAAGCAAAACTCTTCACGCAATCTCCGCTCTGGAAACAAGGCCCTTCTTCAACCACCTAGAACTAAGCTCCGTACTATGGGGGATCGAGCCTTCTGCTCAGCCGCACTGCGTCTTTGGAATTCCCTTCCAGAAAATCTAAGGGCTCCTCAAGCCATAGACTCTTTTAAGAAAGGACTAAAAACCTTACCGGTTTTTATCTTTGTTTATACTCTGTAGCACTTTGGGATTGTTTTTAACTATGAAAAGTGCTTTATAAATAAAATGTATTATTATTATTACTACCACGCATGCGTCATTACAACCATCATGTGTGGAAGAAGTAAAACCTGTGGGGAAAAAACACTTTTTAAACCTTACTTTGGGACTTTTTCAGCATTTTTTTAATCCTTTTTTACTTCTATACATATAGTTTGTCTGTCCCCATGACCGGCGAAAGTGCATTTCTAGCTTTCTAGCGTTACCAAGATGGCAGCTGAGCGGGACTTGCCTCTAAGGACTTTGATATAGTGCTGCCCCTGCCTCTGCTGCCAAATGGTTCAATCACATCACCCACTTTTCAACCACGCATAAGTTATAACTAATATACTGTAGATTCTGTTGTTTGTTTACAGTTTAATGATGACATGATGAGGTCCCCACTATACAGAGGAGCATCTGTTAGTCTTGGGCAAACCATCCTACTTTTGATGGCATTTGCTTGAACAGTTGGATTGACACAAGATGGTCTGCAAAAACTTCTTCAAATTTTAATTCTTGTTCTACCACCAGATTGCCACTTGCCAGCCACCAAATATCTCTTCAAAAAACTATTCAAAACTGAGAAATATGTTTTTTATATGTATTGCCCCACCTGCTTTTGTCTTTTGGATTATAAAGTTTTTCTCGATTGCTTAAACATGTTTCTTGAAACTATGCCTCGTATTCTCAAAACAGTAAACACAAATCCATAACGTCTCACCCAGTTTCCCAAACAACCTATTTTCAGGTCAAAATGAAGCTCTACACTCAAAACCATTCACTCTTGCTGTGAAAAACCAAACTTTGCCCTCAGACAGGACACCCAAGCCCTCAAAATAACACACTACAACAGTCTAACACACTGCTGCAATAAATTCAAAACAACATTTCCAAAATTGGTAAGTTATGTTACTTGTCGTTCCCCTCCCACAAACCTTTTCACATGATGAACAAAAGACACAACCAATGGATACATTGGCACATATTTATTCATTCATGTACTACACAGTACAACACACACAAAAAAAAAAAAAAAAAAAAAGATTATTCCGCCTCTGCCTCCTGTCTTTGGTCTGGGTCAGGCCAGAGAATCTCATCCACATCACAGGCTATATTAGCCCTAGCCAGGCAGCGGTGGTAAAATCCTCTTGCATGCCTGATCCACCCCTGGCACACATCTACTTATACATCTAGGCAGGCTTCTTCCATGGCCTGGAGGAGGTGAACACGCATATAAGGTTCTCGATCATACACTTTCCACCGCCATGCCGAAAAAAACTCCTCTATTGGGTTTAGAAAGGGAGAGTATGCAGGCAGAAAGATGTTTTAAAATCTCGGGTTATTGGTAAACCAGTCTCGAACCAGAGACGTTATCCCAAACAACAACGTAGTGAGGGTGGTCTGGTTGTGCTGGTTCCCTGTGTCCAACTGGAACATATGCTCTCTAAAGCCCTATTCGCACTGGATTAGTATTATCTGGGGACCTCGTGTGTTTTAGAAATTACCCCGCCACATCTGAATTTCGTGTGGCGCATTCGCACGGGATAACCGAAGCCTGTGATTTTACTCAAATTTACCTCCCACCTCAAACCTCAAACTTATCTCCCAGATATGACGTCAGGCTATTGCTTGGAAATTTCTTTTCGTTATAGGTCTAGCTGTATGATATATTATGACATAAACAGAATAAAGTTCCTTACCGCATGCTGCTATACATGTCATTCATCTCCATCTAATCATTCTTTTTGTTTTTGCTCTTCTGGTGATCTTCAGCTTTCACTTTCTGCAAATTGTGAAGTTGTGTAAAGCGATATGACTCAGCACCCAAAATACTATCAAAACACTGCAAACCAGCCTCCAATATTCACGAAAGATGGATAAAAAGGCGCACATGAAACAAAAACCTTGAAAAAAATTGATATACAATCCAGCCAAATCACAGAGATGCCGATTCGCACGGGACTAATATTATCACCTCGGTGTTCGGCGAAATTTAGTAGGTAATTTGCGGGGGAATTTTTACGTTATAAATTACAGACATGGCCAGACAAACTCCGCAATTATTACAAATTACTAGAGGTCACCAGGTAATACTTATCCCATGCGAAAAGGGCTTTAGACCGCCAAGGAAAGCAAGGAGGAGCATAGTGTTATAGGGTCCTAAAATGGCATGGCGGTGGAGTACCCTCGTTGGCTGACGGCATAGTGACATTCCCTCCGCGCTGACCAGGAACATTTACAATAGCCCGATGGCCAATTATGTTCCTCCCCCTTCTCCTTCTTTTGGTCAGGTTGAAACCAGCCTCATCCACAAAGATAATTTCATGGGGAACAGGCCAGACTTCAATCTCAAAGATTCTCTGCAAAACACATGAAACACAGTAGAGTAAATCACTATGCTGAAGCACAGTTCAAGAGGGCACAAATGGCAGCATAAACTGCTATACTCTGATGGTACACAATACTTCATGCGATATCAAAATTCATACCTGAACATATTCCACTCGTTGGTCTTTCACTCTGTCAAAGTTTCGTTCAAAAGGGACGCGGTATACCTGTTTCATCCGGAACTGGTGCTTTCGGAGGATGCGGTCAATTGTGGAGAGGCTGATGGCATTTATTCCTCGAAAATGATTATTATCCTTAATCACTCTCCTTTAAATCTCTCACAGGCGGATTACATTATTGGCAATGACCATGTTTACAAGCTCCCTCTCTTGCTCCTCCGACAAAATCCTTAGCCTGCCTCCACCGGTGTCCTAAAAAAATAGAAGCACTCATTACTGTAACTCTCACACATCCTTTTTACAGGAAAAAGTGGAAACATACTGAAACTATCTGTATGCGAGGCAATTTGATGCATTTCTTTATTACAGTAGTACATATTACATAGTGCAACAGTAGATGTGATGTCAAAGCACAGAGTACAGCACAAGTTACTGTACAGAGCAGTCTTACTGTAAAAGTACACCTACCTGTTTTCCTCCCTGAAAGTTCTGATGATGGAGGCGACGGTGAAGCGACTCAAATTAGGCTGTACTCGTTGCCCAGCCTCCCTCATAGTCATGCCATGGACAAGGACATGATCAAGTGGCTCTAATTTCATCCGAGACTGCTTGTCTCCTTGCCCTTCCTCCTCCTCCTTCTCCTCCTCCTCCTCCTCCTCCTCCCTCCTCCTCCTCCTCCTCCTCCCCCCTCCTCCTCCTCCTCCCCCCTCCTCCTCCTCCTCCTCCCCCCTCCTCCTCCTCCTCCTCCCCCCTCCTCCTCCTCCTCCTCCTCCCTCCTCCTCCTCCTCCTCCTCCACCATCACCACCACCACCTCGTATACCTCGTCCTTCACCACGTTCTCTTCTTCCTCCTCTCCCTCCTCCTTCATCACGTTCTATTCCTCCCCCATCACCACGTCCTCTTCCTCCCCCATCACCACGTCCTCTTCCTCCTCCATCACCACGTCCTCTTCCTCCTCCTTCACCACGTCCTCTTCCTCCTCCTTCACCACGTCCTCTTCCTCTCCCTCCTCCTTCACCACGTCCTATTCCTTCTCCTTCACCATGTTCTATTCCTCCCCCTTCACCACGTCCTCTTCCTCTCCCTCCTCCTTCACCACGTCCTCTTCCTCTCCCTCCTCCTTCACCACGTCCTCTCCCTCCTCCTTCACCACGTCCTCTCCCTCCTCCTTCACCACGTCCTATCCCTCCTCCTTCACCACGTCAGACTTTAAATCTTGGAGAGTCATTGAACTACAGAAAGACTAGGCCAACAAATTCGGATGCAATTTCAGACATTATGGATGGGAAACTGTATGAAAAGATGTGCAAAGACTCCAATTTAAAGAAAGATTACTCTTTTAGCTTCACTTTTAAAAGGCACACAATGCAGCAATTCCGTTTTTGTCAAACAGCGACCCCTAGAGTTGCTATGGAGTACTTGTATTTAATGTTACTGTCGTAAATACCACTCACGCAGAGCGTCTCTGCCATAGACTGGTCTCTGCACTCACGACCTGATACCCCTTTGAAGCTGTTATATTAAAGCTACACTGTGTAACTTTTTTAGTTTATTCTTTGCTAAAAACACTTAGTTCTTTCAAAAATATATGTGCTCTTTAATGTATATTTACTTCATTCAAGTAATAAAGTAATCTCGTGAGTGTATAATATGCAATTAAAAATACATACAGGTGAGGGGTTCCTATGTCGGTCGCCATGTTGCCCCTCCATCTTGAAAGTACATTAGCCAAAGAGGGACAATTCAAGCTTCGCCTTTCGTGTTTTAACACTCGATGGCACCGTGTCGAATGTGAAGAGGGGGATTGCTTGAGACTGGACTTCATTGGCCACCGTAGGAGTTAAAACGAAATCGGAATTGAGAGGAACAGAAAATAATATCCACTGGATGGTCATATACCTTTTCACCAATAGATGGTGCTAAATATCACACAGTGTAGCTTTAAGGTACAAATCTTGCATAGTGTGCCTTTAAATAAGAGATCTAGCGCTAAAATGTGTTTTTGAACTCAATCTGAGCGCTCGTGTTCGCTGCTATCAGTGTCATGTATACAGTGTTCTCTTGTGGCGGCGCGCGCGCAGTCTTCACTCGGACGCGCTCTTCAATCTTCACTCGGACGCGCTCTTCAATCTATCGCCATTGCGGAGACTCTCTGTTCATTCCGGTGAAATCACAAAATAAAATGCACACAAACATGTCCCTGCTTGATATAGACTGTAACCACTGATGAACATATTCAGTTCTGATGAGAAAACGTAGAACCTGTAACCTCTGACACGCTTGGCAAAAGATTACCACTAGACCATTAAAGAAATCAAACAAAACTTGTTCAAGTTCAAGTTCAATACCTTTATTTGTCCCCCCCAGTGGGGCAATTAGTTTCACAACATAGAAGCACACAAACTTACAAACACAAATACACATAATATGATAAAATAACAATGCACATTCTGATCAAATTCAATAATGTGTAAGCTACCTTTCCCTCCTTGCATTTAGAAGAGAGACAGCCGACGGAACAAAGGAGTGTTTAAATCTGTTTGTTTTAGCAAATGGGAGTCTGAGCAATGAACCTGATGGTAGAAACTGAAACTGTTGATATAAAGGATGAGAACAGTCAGTCAAGATGGAGTTTCCTTTCTTAAACAGCTGTTTTTTGTAAAGATCCTTTAAAGTTTCTTGTGGACACCCAATAATTTTACTACTGAAACTAATGACCTTGTTCAGTAAGTTCCTCTCCTTTACCCTCAAGGATTGAAGCCAACAAACAAAGGAGAACGTAATAGTTGACTCAATAAAAGATCGATAAAACAAAGTCATCAAAGTAGAGTCAACCTGGAATTTAGATAGTTTTCTAAGACAAAAAAGACACTGCTGGCTTTTCGTATAAATCGAGTCAGTATTTTTCTTAAATGTCAACTTGTTAGCGAGAAAAGTTTTCTAAGACAAAAAAGACACTGCTGGCTTTTCGTATAAATCGAGTCAGTATTTTTCTTAAATGTCAACTTGATAGCGAGAAAAGTGCCTAAGTATTTATAAGACTCTACCGATTCGACTGTCTGACCACCAATCACTGTGATGTCAGGGGAAGGCTGAACACGTCTAAAATCAATGCACATGTCCTTTGTCTTTAAAATATTTAACGATAAAAAAGATTCCTGACACCATTTTAAAAAATAATCAATCACAGGACCATGCGAAGTTTCAGTACTATTCAACAGGCTCACTATAACTGTGTTATCCGCAAACTTCAATATATGACGGTTTTCAAAAATGCTACGACAGTCATTTGTGTACAATATGTACAACAAAGGAACGAGACCGCACCCTTGTGGTGAGCCAGTAGATGTTACAGATAGATCAGAAAATTGGCCATTTACTCTGACTCTTTGTGTTCTGCCTGTAAGAAAGTCCAAAATCCAACCAACAATACTACCTTCCAGACCAAAGTTATCCCTTAGTCTCTGGATTAGTAGATGAGGCTGAATAGTGTTGAAGGCAGATGAAAAATCAACAAACATCAATCTGACATGCAGATCGATGCATTTATTTACGGGTTGAGCAGAGAGGCTCATTCTCTTTTCCTTTTCCTAGTCTCTTCCGACCGCGTTTACTTTGCTTTTTCCATCGTCGAGTGTCACGTCTGAAATGCGCACAAGTGTCTTCGTGCTTCATGTTGTTGTTGATGTGTGTGACATCGTTGCCGTAAAGCATGTCGCGAGATTTGTCGGGAGCGCTCCTCTCAAACTTGCATTGCTGGTTTTTCCAGCGGCTTCCCCTCCAAGCTTTACTACCAGGATGATTCGCCCCCTACTAGGAGTTTGTTTACCACCAAAATGACTTTGAAGCTGTTATATTAAGGTACAATTCTTGCATAGTGTGCCTTTAACACTGATGGTGTACCTATCTTCAAATCCTCCTCTTTTGCTATCTGGCCCTTGCTATGTTACATAAATGAGCTCCCACCTAATATAAGGAAAAAGAACATGTTTTTAGCAGGACTTTGGTTTGGTGTAAAATAAAAAACATCCATTTCCATGTTTTTTAAACAATTTATTAGTGAAATGAAAGGTTTTGAGTGGTGTTTAAATAAATCTTATGTATATGCTATCACTTGGTTATGTGATAGTGTAGCACGGGCTGCATTACAACGGCATGATGTCAACCAATTCAATGGCAAATTTGGCTGCAACTGGTGTCTACACCCAGGGGATAGAGTCGAGAAATGTAAAGGATATGTTCAAGTATACCCTTATCAGGAAGAAGTAGCAGAACGCTGCCACACAGATATGATTGAATGAGGACAAAGAGTGGTTGGTCAAAACTTTGGGGTGAAGGGGCCCACACCTTTGATGTCACTGCCTTTTTTTGACGATGTCTCTAGATTCATTTTTGACTCCATGCATTGCATTGATTTAGGAGTGATGAGACAACTGTCTACCTTGTAGTTTGATAGTTCTTACCATAGAGAGCCTTGGTATATAGGAACCAGAGTCAATTGCCGCTTTTCCACTGCATGGTACGGTACGGTTCGGTTCGGTACGGCACGCTTTGGCGCTTTTCCACTGCATGGTACGGTACGGTTCGGTTCGGTACGGCTCACTTGTGGTGCTTTTCCACTGCATGGTACGGTACGGTACGGTGCGCTTCGGCGCGCTTTAATGGTACCTGATCTGTTGAGGTTCCAAGCGTACCGTACCGGTACTAAAATGTGACGTGAAACACTGCAGATCACTGATTGGTCAGACAGACAGAATCGTCACTACCAGCGTCATTGGATTTGCGACACGAGACCGCTATACAGAGTCATATAACCAGTAGACAACAGCCAACACGGTAGCACCTGTGTTTTACTTACTTGAAAAAAAAGAAGAGATCAACACTTTAAAAAGGAAATGGCTGAATCGTGGTCGAGGTGCAGACAATCCTCTCGTTGGTTGCCTAGGAGCGGGTCCAGCGAGAGCTGGA
Organism: Chrosomus eos; assembly: GCA_036326025.1. Classification (NCBI taxonomy): domain Eukaryota; kingdom Metazoa; phylum Chordata; class Actinopteri; order Cypriniformes; family Leuciscidae; genus Chrosomus; species Chrosomus eos. The sequence continues at coordinate 42,340,712 of CM070823.1, forward strand.
TGGGGCAAAACAGAATGAAAAAGTGTTCCAAGAAGTAGCAGCTAGCTCAGCTAGCCGCACACGGCTATCACCGGACCTACAAACAGTGTAACGATCAGTCCCACCCACTTTCTGCAGTGGAAAAGCAACCGAGCTAGCGAACCGAACCGTGCCGTACCGAGTCGTACCACGCAGTGGAAAAGCGAAGCCGAACCGAACCGTTCCGCGCCGAATCGAACCGAGCGTACCATGCAGTGGAAAAGCGCCAAATGAGATAGATAAGAAAATGAAACATTTTCAACCTCCATCCAACGTCACAAGATTGCCTAGATCTATCTTAACCAGAGCCTACTGGAAAGCCTCAGAATGGCGTGCTTTTCTCTTATTTTATGCTCCAATTGTTTTGAAATCCATTCTTCCATGTAGATTTCTTAGGCACTTCCTCCTTTGTGCCAGGCAGTACACAGCTGGAGCTCTTCTATGCATCTCAACACCTGAATGAGTTTGTGTGCGATTTTGAGACCTTGTATGGTAGATCCCACATGGCATACAATGTTCACATTCTTCTTCATCTTAGTTACAGTGTCAGAAACTGGGAGCCCTTATGGTGTTACAGCGCATACAGTTTCGAAGGGTGCAATGGCTTTATGTTGAAACTATACAATGGCACTCAATCTGTACCCTTACAGATAGTAACATATTTTCTCTTACTAAAACAAGTAGAGAGCACTGGCAATATGGTGATGATAAATGCTCACCCTAGAGTGAAGAAGCTGTTTGACACAATGCTAGATGGCTATAATACAACTAAAATGCAAGAAGAGTGAACGACACTGTGCTTTTTGGAAGAGGTTACTTCAGAGGTCAAGGTCACTTTTATTTATATAGCACCTTAAAACAGCATTACTGCTGACCAAGGTGCTTCACAGAAACACAATAAAAAAAAATAAAAACAAACGTTGTACAAATTACATATACAATTTTGACTCACTAAGGCTACATATCCACAGTTATGAATAGGCCTGAGAGAAAAGATGCGTTTTTTAGAGCTGACTTGAATACATGTAAAGAAGAAGCTAACCTAACACCTAACAGGTAACGAATTCCACAGCCTTGGACCAAAAACGGTGAAGGCTCTATCACCTTTAGATTTCAAGTGAGAGTGTGAGATAGTTAATAATTTGTCAGAGGATGATCTAAGAGTTCTTGGTGGAGAGTATGGACAAATAAGGTCTGAGATATAAACTGGAGCAAGACCGTGCAAGGCTTTAAATACAAAAGTCAAGACCTTGTACTCAATTCTGTACTTGACCGGTAACCAATGCAAATGTGATAAAATAGGGGTGATATGCTCACGTTTTTTCTTCCCCATTAAGAAACGAGCTGCAGCATTTTGTTGCAATAATGCAAAAGCGTTGCAATAATCCAGCCTTGTTGAGATGAAAGCATGAATGACTGTCTCTAGGTCACCAAAAGATAAAATAGATTTCAATTTCCGTAAACTCCTGGGGCCTCATGTACAAAGACTTGCGTTGAATTCATACTAAAATATTGCATACAGACAAAGCTGTAAATGTGCGTACGCACAAAAAAAACACATGTATGAATCTCTGCGTACGAAGGATCCCACGCATATTCTCTTTGTACATCCCAAATGTACAATAAATAAATATGGTAATTAGTCCAATTTGGCAAAAGAAACCTGCAAGAACATGGCTAAAGCAAGCAAGAAACGAAATTTCACTGAAAATGTCTTCTATGTGAATATATGTTAAAGTGTAATTTATTCCTGTGATCAAAGCTGAATTTTCAGCATCATTTCTCCAGTCTTCAGTGTCACATGATCCTTCAGAAATCATTCTAATATGATGATTTGATGATCAAGAAACATTTATGATTATTATCAGTGTTGAAAACAGCTGTACTTCTGCTTCATATTTTCGTGGAAACCGTGATATAGTATTTTCAGGATTCTTTAATGAATAAAAACTTAAATCAAACAGATATAGAAATCTTATAATCCTTTGTAACATTATAAATGCATTTACTGTCACTTTTAAACAAATTCAATGTGTCCTTGCTGAATAAAAATATTACTTTCTTTTTTTATCTTTACTGACCGAATTAATGAAGTTTATTTTTTTAACGCTGCCATTGCTAGATGGGTTGTATCAATTTGCACATGCTTTATATATGTTCTTACTTAATTGCATAATAGAATATTTTAATAAGACTCGTGTGACAATAATATGTCAAATAATTTATCAATTACAAATTATAAGCAATATCTGACAGCTGGTGGTGCGATAGAACAATTCATAGTGTAATGTTTGCAACTTCACTTTATTGCCTCTATGAGTCGCCAACGGAAAAAAATCACGACCAATGTACGTATGCCAGACATGAAGTTTACGTGGAGGAACGCACATTCTTACGTTAATTTCACTGTTAGTACATCTGACCGTGAACGTGAAAGCTGGCGTAGGCCGTGTTTTTGTGCGTACGCAGTGTTGATACATGAGGCCCCTGAGCTGGAAAAAACTGCCTCTGACAACAAAGTTTATTTGCTTGTCAAATTTTAACTCAGTCGACAACGACACCCAGGTTTTTTTACATGAGTGCGAATATTGGCTTTCAGGTCCTAAATCAGAGGTCAGGCCATCTACCAAATGGGGGGTGCCAAATAAAATAACTTCAGTCTTATTTTCATTTAACTGAAGAAAATGATCACCCATCCAACTTTTAATGTCATTTACACAGGCTAATAAATCAGATAAGGACTTAGACCCAGATTTTATTGGCATGTACAACTGGGTATCATCCGCATAAATATGATAAGGAACCTGATGAGATTCGAAAATGTAACAAAGAGGGAGCATATATAATGAAAATAAAATCGTCCCAAAATGGAGCCTTGCAGTACTCCCCCCGTAACAGGAACAGACGATGAATGAAACTGACCTATCTCCACAGAGAAGCTCCTCTCAGAAAAATAGGGTTCAAACCACTCTAGAGCTGAATCACAGATACCAGCCTCAGTTTTTAACCTGTTTAAAATGATGTTTAAAATGTTTAAAAATAAAAAGCTGCACTTAGATCCAACAATACCAGAACTGCACAATTTCCAGAATCCACAAATAACAAGAAGTCGTTTACCACTCTTAACAAGGCTGATTCAGTGCTGTGCTTTGATCTAAACCCAGACTGAAATGGATTGAGTATATTATTCTCAATTAAGTAAGGGGATAACTGATTTAAAACAGCTTTCTACAATACTTTCGATAAGAAAATAGGTCTATAGTTAAGATCAGATGGGTCCAAATTTGCCTTTTTAAGCAGCGGGTGAACTTCTGCATGTTTGAAACAAGATGGAACGGAACTCGTCTAAAAAGAACTGTTGATGACAGAAATGATATTTGGTGCAATTGAGTCCAGAACTTCCTTTAGTAATGTAGTTGGTATAACGTCAACTGAACAGGTGGTCGATCTTAAACTGGACACTCTATTTGTTAGTTCAGAATGTGAGATCGGATGGCAGTGTGAAAATGTAGCTCTACTCAAGGGTAAACGCCAGACCTTCTGGGATGGATTCAGTACAATCTGTGATTTAATGCAAAGGATTTTGTTTATGAAAAAGCTGCAAAACTTCTCACACAAATCTGGGCTCTGAGCAACACCAATCTCAGAAGAATTTAATAGCGAATTTATAGTAGCGAACAAAAACTTTGGACAGTGGGAATTTTGAGCAATCAGATTAGAGAAATATTTAGACCTTTGAAAGGCAGCCTCCTCTTGAAATTTGACTAAGGAGTTTTGCAATAACTGGTAGGAGATTTGTAATTTGTCCTTTCTCCATTTTCTTTCTGCCCTTCTACACTCTTTTCTTAGAGTATGAACTTTGTTTATCCAAGGCTGTTTTTTTGGTTTTAGTATCCTGACTATACGGGGAGTGATTACGTTTAAAGGGTCATGAAACCCCAAACCAAATTTTCTGAGATTTTAACAAAGGTATGTGTGTTGAACACCATTGAAGACAATGTTAGCATCTGTTAGATTTAATAGTAGGGTTAAAATGTTTTTTTTTTCCCCGCTTTTTTCATTTTCGGGGTTTAAAATCTTCATCGTGTCCACGTCATAGGCTGTGACGTGGCAGTGCACTGTGAGTGCGTTGATGACTCATCGGTGTCTCATAATTATTAATGAGACTGAGTTTTCATATCCTATGAGAAGACACTGTCTCTTAATTATTCAGGACACCACGTGGATCTTTCCAATGACAGACATGTCAAACTGTGATCGCGTAGTAGATGAGAGAGGCAATCATAGGACGCAAGTGTTTGTTTTTGTGGTACAAAAGTCCAAGTGGGTTGAACATGTTTCCCCGCGATGCTGCCAGGGCACGACTAGACTCTGGCTCTGGGCGGTTGGTTTGCCATCAACCACGGACAAATCTAAACTATTGTGTGCCACAAACATTTTTCTCAAGAGATCTTCGAGAATTGGAGAATGGTGGACTTCGCCTTGTTGACAACCAATGCAGGTTGTCTTGTTTTTGCATCTTGCATCTTGTTTTTGGTTAAAATATATTCAATATTGTGTTGAGGCAAATATTTAATTAAACTTCAAATAAAAATGTTTGGAATAAAATCCACCCATTGTAGTTAAATAAAACGTAAGCATTTTATTTATTTAATCCCAAATGGAGAGAATATTGAGTGAATTCAAATTAATGTAATCAGGCAAATTTAAATTGAAAAGCACTTCCTGTCAAAGTGTGACTTTTTTAAATGCAGACATTTGAAGAGAGTAGGCTACAGACAGTGAATGTTCGTCTTCTTCCACATTGCTCATCTTGCAACTGGTTGACTTAACAGGTAAGAAAACTTATTTTGTTATCACTGGGCTAGTAAAAAGAATGCATGTAGTGGTATATGTAAGGGATAATGTAGATGGTTGTTATAGCGAATAACGTTACAACCCCGACAGGCTGAGGGGTCTTGAATCAGCCTGAAGGTTTTGTATTTGTATTATAACAACCGCCTCGCTCTACATTATCCCGCTTATTAAATGGCTACCTACCAAATAAATAAATAATTTGACACAAAATATTGATTTAAAAAGGAGTTTATTGATTTAAAAACGATTGTATAGCTTCCGCTAAAGAAAATAGTCCGTTCTGTCTCTACGGTTAGAATCCATGGCAACGCTCTGTTTTTCATGGCAACGGTGTGTTATCAAGAAATAACAGACCGCATTCTACATTAGAATTCTACCAAGCCATGTAATAAAATGTAATAAAATAGATTTATAAGCTATGAAAACAATAATGAATGTATTGTCTAGTAATGCAATATGCTTGCAATATACTTCTGACAGTAACAAGACACTAACAATTTCATGTTGCAGGACACTGAGAACTTGAACAGGTCATAATGGCCATTACTGTGACCCCAAAGCCTAGAGCTTCTACATGCAACAACCCAAAGAACATTGGAATCGTCATAGAGGGCGGTGAAGTCATCACAGGACTTGGAAATATTGCAAGGGCCTTGCTCTGTCCTCCTTGCGCTGAATCTCGATTATCTCAGACAGCTGAAGTACACCTTTGAGGTATTCCAAAAACTTTTCTTGGAACTGGATGATTCAAAGCTGTCAAACAAAGTCCAGTCCCTCAAGAGCAAACTTCAGGCTTGAAATGAGACTGTATTGCAGTGCAGACTTTTGTACTACACAATGTCCATCTTCTACAGAGCTTGAGAATTACCCATTTGAAAGTGCTATGTTTGTAAGTTAGCACTGATCCCACGAATGTCATGACATTTCAATTGTTGTAAGTTCAAAGTACAAATGTATTTTACTCTGTACAAATTGCACTTTTATGATTTATGTTTTGGCACATGCCATTATGAAGTATTTTTCTTTATTTCATAAGACTTAAAAGTAAAAAGATTTTAAAAAAATCAAGCATTTTCTCATGTTTTACCACTGCTTTTTAGTGACAGTCGACATGCATGGGACATTGGCGATGACGGTGATGGCAAACTACACCCACTCCCTCCCTTCTTCTCACAGCCATCCACACCCATTTAAGTTGCATTTTTCAAAAAGATTGTGAGCTAGACTTGAGCTGAAAGAGGGGGGTTTCATGACCCTTTAAAATACCAATACCAGCCTCAATAAACTGTGCAGCAGTAGAGGAGTTAATAACTCTAGACCGGTAAGTGGAGGACCTATTTTCAGGTTTTAAAGCAGGGATAGAACAATCAAATATTATTGGCAGATGATCAGACAACCCAGCATCACGAATGTCAATGTTTGTCAAGTCTGAATAATGCTAGTCTATGGTCTTTAATTGGCCTATGGTCTTCATTAAGATTGCTGGATCTGACTGGAGAGAGGACGCTGGCGCAGTTGTGGCTGCCGCTTCTCCATCAGCGCGTTAAATTGTTTATTTTAAGGTGCTGTTGATTGGTTCTAGATCGGCTGATGTTACCTGCTGCTATTATGCTGCCTTGCTGGATTTTATTTGTTTTTATACTGGCACTATTTGGAGTCTACGGCAAGATTGATTTCGACCTCCCGGACTGCACTATGTTAAAATACTCTGCCATGGAACTTTTACAGCTTGGTCACTTTGCGCCCCCTGCTACTGGCGTTTGGGAAAAACTCCGATCGCTACAACTTCTCCGCCGGCCAAAATACGTTCATCGTGGCTCCCGCCGGAATTTGCATTCAAGCGGAGCCGGTATAAACTCAGTTTGGTCTAAAAGGCGTTTGGATCGTCGCCATTTATCTTCACGTCATGTCTGCCCTGCTAACTTCTCCTACCTCCAGAAGTCTACTCCGTCCAGCTGTGGTGTCCACCTTGACACAATCAGGTTTGCACATCTGAACACTCGCTCTATAAACAACAAAGCGGCTTTACTTTGTGACATTGTTTTGGACAAAAAACTGGACTTTTTCTGCCTTTGTGAAACGTGGCATCAGCCAAATGACTATTTCAATCTAAATATGTGTGCTCTGCCTGGCTACACTTATCTTGACCGGCCGCGCTCCACCGGTAGAGGTGGCGGTCTTGCTGTCATTTACAGATCTGATGGTGCAGTAACTGAGGTTTCATTGCCTTGCTTTTCATCATTCGAATGCTTGGCCTTTCAGCTAAATGGTCTCTCATCAGTTCTTGTGTTAAATATCTATCGTCCTCCCAAACTAAACTCTGCATTTTTTTTCTGAATTTAATGAGTGTTTGACACTTGCCAGTGCACTCTGTTCAGCTATTCTTTTAACTGGTGATTTAAATATTCACGTTGACAATATGGCTTGCAATAATGCTGAGTTCTTCATGGATACACTAGAATGTTTTAACTTCACTCAGCATGTTAATTTTCCGACACACAAACACGGACATATATTAGATCTGGTTTGCACTTCAGGAGTACTTATTGAACAACTTGAGTGCACTGATGTATGTATAAGTGATCACAAGCTCCTCACATTCAATCTGACTCCTCCTTCTTTGCAGTCTGTGAATGAACGTGTTATCTGTTTTAGGAAAATCAGTGATATTGATCTTGATCTTCTTAGTCATACTGTGGGTGACTTACCCAATTGACCAGTATAATGCTGCTTTTACATCTATTCTGGATGAGTTTGCCCCTCTGAAAAAACGTGTTGTTTCTTTTAAGAGATCATCTCCTTGGTATACATCTGAGTTACGCAAATTGAAGGCGATAGGCAGGCAGTTGGAGCGGAAATATAAAAAATCTGGCCTAACAGTTCATAGATCAATGTTTGACCAGCACCAGATTGAGTATCATAATGCTCTAAAAGCTGCAAAAGTGTCATATTATTCTACTATTATTAATAGTAACATCTCAAATTCTAGAGTTCTGTTTAGAACAGTCTATAATCTAACTCAACCTCCCAGTAACTTAAACTGTCCTACCACTGAGCCGTGTAACGCATTTCTGAACTATTTTACAACTAAAATTGAGAATATTTATAACGCCATTGCCTGTGAGGATGCTTCTGAGCTTGTTGAGGTGCATTCTCCTAATCTCTCTGGTCTCACTTTTTCAAGTTTCAGTGCTGTTGATTTTGATTTTATTTCTAAACTTGTTTTGTCAATGAACTCCACTACTTGCACACTTGATCCACTCCCTACGACTGTTTTGAAGAACTGTTTGCCTGTTATTGTACCCCATATCACTGCTATTGTAAATGCTTCACTAAATGCAGGGAATGTTTCTTCTGCTCTAAAAATGGCTGCAGTTACGCCAGTTCTTAAAAAGCCCGGGAGTGATATCACCGATATGTCAAACTATCGACCCATCTCCAATCTACCTTTCCTGGCAAAAGTGCTTGAGCGTGTGGTTGTTGGCCAACTCCATACTCATCTCTGTACGAATAGCCTATTAGAAACGTTTCAATCTGGGTTTAGATCTGGACACAGTACAGAGACTGCTCTAGTCAGGGTCCTGAATGACCTCCTCATTATAGCTGACTCTGGGGCTTGTGCGATTTTGGTTTTGTTGGACCTTAGCGCTGCGTTCGATACCATATGTCACAGCATATTACTGGACAGATTGCAGATGTGGACTGGTCTATCTGGAACTGTGTTGGACTGGTTTAAATCTTACCTCTCAGATCGTTCCCAATTTGTCTACCTGGGTACCAACAGATCTCAGACTGTGCCTTTGTGTCAGGGTGTCCCTCAGGGGTCAGTTTTGGGTCCTATTTTATTTAGTGTTTATATGCTGCCTCTTGGGCAGATAATTCAGAAGTATGGCCTGAGCTTTCACTGTTACGCGGACGACACCCAGATTTATATCAGTTCTCAGCCTGATCTCAATTCTTCATCTTCAAAACTTTCTGACTGTTTGTTGGAAATTAAAGCATGGATGAAACTCAACTTTCTACAACTGAACTGCTCCAAAACTGAAATCTTATTAATTGGCACTCCACTTAATGTCAGTAAATGTAAGGATTTTAAAATGTCAGTAGACAATACCCAATTTTCCCCTTCTGGCCAGGTGCGTAACTTGGGCGTGATTTTTGATGCTCAGCTAACTTTTAATTCACATTTTAAAAACATAACGAAGGTCGCTTTTTTCCATCTGAGGAACATTGCGCGTATTAGACCATTTCTCTCTAGGCCTGATGCAGAGAGGCTTATCCATGCCTTCATCACGTCAAGGCTTGATTATTGTAATTCTCTCTTTGCTGGTTTACCAGCAAATTCTATTAAGAGGTTGCAATATATACAGAATTCTGCCGCACGTGTTTTAACTCACACATCCTCACGCCATCACATTACACCTGTGCTCCAGCAACTGCACTGGCTTCCAGTTCAGCCACGTATTGATTTTAAAATTCTGATTTTAACCTACAAAGTAGTACATGGGTTGGCTCCAGATTACATCTGTGATTTGGTTACTCCATCCACTCCCGCTCGCTCTCTCCGTTCTGCCTGCTCTCTCTCGCTGTATCAGCCTTGTTGTAAATTGAAAACCATGGGGGGAAGAGCCTTTTCGTATAACGCGCCTAAGTTATGGAACACACTACCCGCATCTATTAGGGATGCTGCTTCAGTGGATTGCTTTAAGAAACTTCTTAAGACACATCTTTTTAGTCTAGCTTTTAATTTATAATTGTATTATTATTTTCGATACTTTTATATTTTCTACTTCCATGTTTGATTATTTTGTTTTGTACATGCTGTAGCGCTTTGAGTCTGAGAAAGGCGCATTACAAATAAAATGTATTATTATTATTATTATTGTTATAGGAAAACCTGAAGTCATAACATAGTCAAGTGTGTGGCCCTGCATATGTGTAGGATCAGAAATATATTGTATTAAAGGGGTCATATAATGGTACATGCACTTTTACAAGCTGATTGTACTGAAATGTGTGTTGGCAGTGCCTGTACACAACCATCAAATAATGATAAAAATCCATCCAGTGATTTTGTTTTAATCTTCTTATATATTTTCCCCTGCCTCAAATTGAGCCGTTCGTATTTGTGACGTCACACGCTTGGACTTGGACGCCCCTCCCACGATTGTTGATTGACAGCAGCGTTTCAACACAGACCCGCCCTTGTTCGTGAGCGAGCTGTCAATCATGCGCGCGCGGACCGGTGTTGTGCCGAAAAGTACGCTGGAGCAGCACAGTCTATGAGCAGAATGGAGTCTAAGCGAAGTGGTGTTCTGTTCTTGGGTGCAATAAGGAACACAGCAGTCATTAATGTTCCTAAATCCGAACCGCTGAAGACGCAGAGTGGCTGAGTTTGTTTACGAAGGGAATATTCCCCACTGTCAAAACGTCAATGCGTTCATGTTTGCGCGAATCATTTCACACCAGACTACTTTCGAGGAGGTATAAAGCTGGTTTTGCTAAGAAGCTGCTCCTGAAAAAAGGAATCGATACCAACTATTCGTGTTCCTGCACCTCGAGAAGAACTGAAGTGAGTGTAATGTTTTATTAACCTTTATATTAATATTTAGAGTAATCTTTGCAAATCGCTAGCTTCACAATGAATGCGGCTAATGTTTACACTCAGGGTACAGCATGGCATGTTTTCTATGTACGACGTTCTGAATATAATTCATAATCCCACGTTTATAGTGAACAACGTGTTATGGTTATTGTGTTACAAACGGTGTACACAGAACAGAGGGGCGGGGTGAGCAAAGCTCATTATCATTTAAAGGCACATACACTTAAACGGCGTGCGGACAACAGAGCTGTTTTTGACCAGGTAAAATGAGTGTTTTCTTACAATACTAATGAGAATTTTTAATTAAAGTATATTACAAACTTTTAATTTAGACCCTAAAGAATCATATTAGCTTGTACAAAAATGGCATTATATGACCCATTTAAGTTAAAAGAGTCTAAAAGTTGAGTAAACTCTCTTACAAGTGGCTTTTGTGGGCAACAAACATGTACATTAAATATGTACATCATCAGCTTTTGTGGCCAAATTAGATAGGAAATCAGAGAAATTTTGGTGCTCTATAAATTAGGGCACAAAGCAACCTTGCAAACTAAAGCCTCAAAACTGGAATAAGAGTCTACAGAAAAAGGCTTACATGTGTGACAGGCAGGGCTATTTTGCTTTCGTCATTGTATTTGCCATTCCAGCCTATTATCTGCGTCCCTGGGCTATAAAAACTGCAATGTCACGACTTCCGTGAAGCCGGATGAGAGCACCCGTGCCGAGACGCTGATTCGCGTTGTGAAGGCCCATACCTGCATTCCAGTCAGGGTGCTTCGCATTTTATCACGGCTGCAGTGCTGTTCTGTTTCCAAAATAATTTGAGTTTATTGTTTTTTTTCATTCTTCAACTGTTTGTTTTCTTGGTTTGTAGTGGACCTTTTTGACTGTTAGGATCGTTCCTATAAGTCTGAATGGTCTATTGTTTCCCTTTCATTCTAATCATCTTTTCTTTGTTTTCTTTAGTTTTGCTTAACTTTTTCATTGTATTATATTTGTCTATTTGATCTGTTATTTTGCATAAATTGCTTTTTCTTTATTTGATTTCTTTTGAAATATAATTGTTTATTTGTGTGTGTGTGTGTGTGTCACAGTGAAGTGCAGTGATCTTCATTTGCGGGTGGCGTGGCCTGACTTTCTGCCTCTTGGTAAGCCTCGCCTCTGGCCCTGATGTTTTCTTAACAAGTAGTGGCCTGTTGATCTGTAATAAAGTCCTCCATAACCAGTTTTACTATTGTTCTCTTTTAAGAAATGCCAATATGCCAATAAAGTATATTTTTGTACGATGACAATGTCTCTGACTCATATCGGTGATACGGACCTGTGTATGCCTTCTATAAAGGCTAGTGTTAATTCTTTGGGTGGAATTCCCAGGGTGGCATAGTCGAAGTGTGAATGGTACATCTTATTCATTTATTATAATTCTTTAGGAATCCCCTTACTGCCCTCGTCTCACCCGCCACACATGGAAACAAGTTCTTGAAAATTCAAAACAGTGACACCCCCCCAAATTTTGCACCACGCTGTAATTTCTTCCAGCTCGAGGCAATCCGCTTTGTAGATATAACCGGTATCTGCCCAGAATTTGCAGTGGAAGCTGGATAACTTGATCGGAACCCTGGTGAACATATCTCAGACGTCGGATGATCCCCAGTTCAACGCACCGAAAATAAGTGCTTGGCGTCAGATGGGACTCAAATCGACCATTTAAACGCTTGAGTTCTAATGCAGTGTAGTTAATTAACACACCGCTACAAGCCGATGGTGAAGACATTTCAAAGGGGCAACGAACACTATTCCAAGTGACGAAAAAACCCAAAACAGTCAATTAAGTCCAGCTGCCACACGACAATGTGGTCATGATACAATTCCCCCTTAGGAAAACCATGTGCTGAGTCTAATACAAATCGAATTGACCGTCAATAATATTAATCCATGCGTGGTCCATGAGAATATTTCCTTTTCTCTGTTTGCATTCAGAGCTCTCAATCTGTATGAAAGGGAGGCTATTGAACAACAAAATGGATACCCTGTCAAAGATCAAGCTATGTTTTACCACAAAGCAGTAGTTAACTCACAAATATTTCTAAGCATTAATTACAGTAGAAAACTCAGGAGGGATAACACTCTGATATCTGATGGCAGTGTTTGCCAGATAGTGTCTTTTGCCAATGTTAGGAGTCACGCTGGCTGGGAACATGGATTATGTCTAGCCAGAAAGTGTGTGACAAAACCAAGATTGTTTCTTCAAGGCTACTATGGTGAATCTAGGTGCCAGATTAAGCATGTGATGTCAATACCATTTGAATTTAGTGATTTTATTGCTGTAGACGTCTGCCAACTGTCCGAAAAACGTGTAGTATATAGAAAACTTAGTAGTTGTTTAATTTCCTTAATGCCAAATAGTTTAGAGTGAGATTAAAATCTGAGCGGGTTACTCAGATTACAGAGCAAAAGCCATGTGTAACACATTCTTTATTAGTGATTCAAACAGTGTGGTTTTGTGAAATTTCATTGTGAAAAGTCTTGTCTTCCTAGCTTCTTTGGAAAATGCAGAGTCCAACCAATATGACTTTCAATGGATATTGTATTGCTATTTTAAATTATTTACACTTTTTTTTTTGCCACTACTGTAGGCCAGCTTTTATGAACTTTTGTGCACATCCTGCTGAGTGATGTCCAAGTTGATCCATGCAATTTGGTAATTATTATTTTCGGATCAACTGTTTCAGGACCACGAATACAACTATGTAGGTATTCGAGGTAATGTCTTAAATTGGATTAAGTCTTATCTCCAAAACAGAAGTTTTGCAGTACAAATGGGAGAATGTACATCGAGCTCAGTGTCTTTATCATGCGGTATTCCACAAGGATCTATTTTAGCACCAGTCCTTTTCTCACTTTATATGCTTCCTTGATCCTTGAGTCAGATCATGACTAAATATGAGGTTTCTTTTCACTTTTACGCAGATGACACCCAGTTGTATCTACCCTTAAAACCAACTGTCCCTGCAGCTGTTGAAAGGCTGGTAGAGTGTCTTGGGGAGATTAAAAGCTGGATGTGCGCAAATTTCTTGTGTCTAAATGAATCAAAAACAGAACTGATTTTATTTGGCCCTTCAGAGTCTGCAAGTACATCTAAAATTGAATTGGGTACATTATCCCCTTATCTGATGGATCAAGTAAAAAACTTAGGTATAATTTGCGATAGTGCACTGAAATTTGATAAACAAATAAATCAAGTAGTTAAAATGAGTTTCTTCCAGCTAAGATTAATTGCTAAAATTAAGCCCTTTGTAATACGGAAGGACCTGGAAAAGCTAGTCCATGCGTTTATTTTCTCAAGATTGGACTATGGTAATGCACTGTACTATGGTGTTCAACACAAAAGTTTAAATAGACTGCAGCTAGTCCAAAATGCGGCCGCAAGACTCTTGACAGGCACTCGAAGAAATGAGCATATTACTCCTGTATTAAGAGAACTACACTGGCTGCCGGTTTTCTACAGGATCAATTTTAAGATACTCTTATTTGTTTTTAAAGCACTACATGGTATTGCTCCGACATATATAGCTGACTTAATTCAGGTGAATAAACCAAAGAGAGCACTGCGCTCCGAATCACTAAATCTCTTGGTAGTCCCGCGCACGTACAGGAAAATGAGAGGAGATCGCTCCTTTGCAGCGGCTGCTCCCAGGCTGTGGAATAGTTTACCCCACTATATCAGGGAATGTTCTTCTTTTATTGAGTTTAAAAGACATTTAAAAACTTATTTTTTCAGTCTGGCGTTTGATCATTCATGAGTGCTGTGCTAGTGGAGTAATAGGTCATTATTGAAGCCACTTAGAGTTTGAGGTATCTGTGGCAATGCTTAGAATTTAAATTGTGATTTTATGAATGTTATTTTATCTTTTGTACAGCACTGTGGTCAACTTCTGTTGTATTATTAAGTGCTTTATAAATAAATTGAACATTGAACATGTGCCCATCATGTTTAAATTAATTGAACGCATTTTCTATATAGCAGGTTGGACTTTTAGTTATTGAAATATGTTGGGTGGCTCCTCCTGGTGCCCAAGTAAACATTGATTTAATAGTTGCTCACCACGTGTAACATTTCGGGCCCAAGCCCTTCATCAGACATGCAGAATGGCTCCTCCTGGTTCCCATTTTCATCATCTTTATTCCCACATATTGATTAATGTTTGATCAAATAGCCTAATAAAACTATTAAAAGTAGCCTAGTGTATAGCACAGATGCCATTATGAGAGTCTACTGTCCTAGCATGTGTACAATGAATATGTAAAATAATATAAACTTCTTATGGAATTGTGTGATAGAGGATTGTTTCTTGAGGTAATATTAGTTTGTACCATAATATGTGGCGTTGCAATCCTGTGAGTAATTATTTTTCAATACACACTGCATTGCTTTAAAGACTGCATCTGGTGTCATTTCTTCATACTTTGCTAGTCAGGCTTCACTAGCACATTCTGTCAAAATAAGAGAATTTTAAAAACCTATAGCCGATCAATAAAAAGTTAATAGAAAAAAAAAGCCTATACCCAACTTTGTGGTGTGCGTATGTATTGCCTTTAAACAGATTCCATATGTATTTATCAAAGAATGTCATACCCTTGTGTCGTCAGTACTCAAGTTAGTTCACTTGTTGAAATTGTAATGTTGAAAACTTTGAAAATGTGCCGGTATTTGTGACATGTGGTAACATGTTACATGTTATCCCATATTACAACGTATGGAAACATTTTCCACATGTGTTTGACATGGTATATCCTGTGGTACCATGTTTTCTAAATGTGTTTGACAGGTTATCACATATTACAACGTTGAAACATTTTCCACATGTTTCCACATGTAACAAATATGTGGTAACATGTTTGTTACATGTGATCGTATGTCACCACATGTGATCACATTTGGAAAACATGGGCAAATCATGTGTTTTTTTCTGTAAGGGACATTAGTTAGTAATCTTGTAGGACAGAAAAGTTATGTTTCATGGCCAGAAGAATAGCCTTTCTTGAGAATCTATAAGAAAAAGTATCATACTTGAAAGTTGATAAGAAGATCGTACGGTCGGTTTGGTGGACGAACAGATTATTCAATGTGAAATTAATTCCGTTAAGGATTATCCTGGAAATGTATCTATTCTAGCCTATCTGTATATTAATAATTAATTATAATTCGTTGTAATTAATTATCCATATATCCATAACATTGGCTATGTTTTCCCTTTTTGGGCAATTTAAAATATTAGGGGTGTAACGGTACATGTATTCGTATTGAACCTTTCGGTTCGAGGCTTCCGGTTCGGTACGCATACAAACCGCAGGGCTTAAAGTACTCCGGCCGGGGGCCGGATTTCCGGCTTGAGGGCAGGTCCGGCCTCCGGCGCAGGCAAAATTTATTAATCAGACTACAAATTACAGAGGCACTTTCGGCGCGGATGCGCTTGGAAAAAACGAGTGCGCCGCTTCCATTATGAGCGCGCATACCGCACGGCTACATTTGAAACTGGGAACTTGAATGCGGTTTAATATTTTCGAGTCAATTGATTTCACCTACCAATCATATGAGAGGAGCGCAGCTCTAACTAACGTCACAAGCCTATCAGAAGCAGAGCAGGGCGGGTCCTGGCAACAGTGTGATTGAGATCAGATACCTCACGTTAGCGTCGTCGGTGAAAGCCAAAGCATGGAGCGCAGAACTCCAGAAACAACATCAGCCAGGTGACTTTAATGTCATCATGGATGAAAAGAAAGAAATGAGATGCGAGTTGGTTGATTTCGTAAATTAGCTCAGGTCAGCATAATCATATTTTCTGTCTAGCGTTACACCTTTTGATGTTAGCCTTATGTTGACTGAGCTAACATTAACATACTCTGCTGCTAGGTAACTTCAGACGGTTAGTTAAATGTTTAATGTAGAACATTCTGTGTAGCTTACTAAAAAAAAACATTATGTGTAGGCCTACCATGAAAACGAGTCACTTTAAACCGCTTCATTTTCTGTCAGCAATGTATGACAAGTAACGCACTTCAGTGAATGTCCTCCTGACACACACACACACACACACACACACACACACACACACACACAACACACACACACACACACACACACACACACACACACACACACAACACAAGGCACAAAAAGTCCCGAACCAGTATCGAATTCTCTTTCGCGCTTGAACGATCAATGACACACATGCCGAAATGTCCATTTTATCGAGTATCCTGACAAGAATCAATCATTATTAACCTTAAATGAGTTAAATAGGTGGTTTGCAGTCACGTGATTGTGTTGACGCGCGAAATTCAGATGGAGGGCAGGAAGTGAAGAGCGCAATGGACGAGATGGAGGAAAGTCCGTACTGCACTACTTTTGAGGCTATTACAAGAGAAATATATAAACAGAAAATCGAAACATATGTTGGACATGATCCTTACGTTATGAAGAGGACCGATTTTCAACTGAATTGAGAGATTTGCCTGCCATCGAGGCGGTAGATATCAGCAACTACCTTGTCTTACAGACATACTTTGACTTTACAAAGTTCGGAAACTGGTACGTTACACAAACAGCCACATAAGTGTATTTAAACACCTGAATTATGTAATTATAAGCCACATAAATAATGTATTAACTCACATTTGACGAAGTGATCACTGCACACACACACGGGAATTTTCCCATTCGGCTCCTCCCGACCGCAGACGTAGGTTTGCAAGGCATTTTTCCTGGTGTTTTTCTGTCAATTTCTTGTATTTCCCCCTTATGAACAACAACTTTTGGCACACGATAAAAACTCCTCGTGGTTTGATCGATTTGAGCAACCATAAACGACGCAAAACATAGGCATTTTGAGTTTGTTATAGTGCTTCCTAAATATAGAAAATCACTTCCTGCCCTCCATCTGCATTTCGCGCCATGGCAACGCAGTGGCGTGACGTCACGTGAAAACAAGCTATAAAATCTTAAATGGAAGTAAAGAGTAGTAAGAGAATGAGACGCGTGTCCTGTCAGCAGCGGCAGATCTTAAAGTGACAGTAGCCACCAGTGGGGATTTCTTTAAGACTGCAAGGGAAGCTCAGCTTCCCCTATAATGTCAAAAAATGAATGGTCAAATATGTACTATTACTATTGTATTGTGTAAACGTTTTGACTAAAAATGCGTTAGAACACGTTCATCTCGAAGACGAGTTAGTTCAGAATCAGCTTCATATAGCAGGTCGGCTGACTCGATTTTCTTCTCATACATTCCCGGAGCGTCATAGTGCATTTCCCCGTTGAAGCCGAGCGTCCATTGACTTCAATGGGGCTGCTTTGAACAGTTTTTTTCAGTGCTTCGAAACTAGACGGTCATTGGATAAATGCTGCGATTATGTCCCGCCCACGGACGCTCAGCGTCTCTGGGGTGAATAGGGAAGTGGGCGGGCCTGGAGTCCGGGCGTCTGCGTGATGATTGGAGGACTGCATCTCCTTTTGATTGACAGCGATTTCGTACAATAAAAAGTTAGGAAGCTATTCGAGCTTTCGAGTTCAATCCCATCGCGGATTTTTAAAGTGTACTCGAAAGACAAACTGCTGTAGCCTAACATATTTCTTGGTATTTGCAATTTTCATCATACATTTCACAGTTTAACCTAATTCCCACATTCTCCTCCGTCGATGTCAGGTGCCTTGTTACATGTGCGGGGCGTGGTGGTGTTTGATTCACGGCACATCTGTCTAGTTTGGTTTCGGTTTTGTGTCGGGATTCGGACATTCATGCTCCTCGTGTTTGTTTTCTGTTGTGAGCGCACAGGATGAGCTTTCACTCGTTCGTGCGTAACGTTCTGTCTTGTCGTGTGAGCGTGCAGTTTCGTGTTCGGTCTGTCCACGTGTGTTGTGTTTGTCCACGCGTGTTGTGTTTTGTGTAGGACGTAGTTCTTGTTTACATCGGCCGCGTGCTTTCATGTCATGTTTTGTCTTGTGCTGTGTAGCACACAGCTTGTGTTTTAAACTAGCTGTGTGCTCTCATGTTGTCATGTTCTGTGTGAACACGTGGCTTACAGTATGAGTGTTGTTCTTCATGTCTCGTTTTGTGTGAGAGCACATTGCTTGTAATTTGTTTTACTTGTGCCATATGCTCTCCTGTAGATTGTGTCGACTCCCATTGTTTCCTGATAGTTATTTTTTAACCCACCTGTCCTCCCTTGTTACCTGCCTTGTTTGCTCCCTATTTATTCTCCTTGTGTTAGCAGTCCTGTGCTGGTTCGTAGTTTTTGTTTGTATTTTTTATTATATTTTATTATTAAAATAAAGCCCATCAACTCTGCACCTGAGTCCTCGCTCTTTTCACCATCCCCACACCTGACTGTAGAGTTTAAAAAAATGAGCTTCTGTCACAGGTCGGGAGGGTCGACTGGGTCTACCCCTCCCTTTAGAATGTACCACTGAGGAGCAGACCAGAAACCAGGCGGACAAGGAAAGTAAAATGTAACAGGCTTTATTGATTAAAAGAATTTGTATATCCTAATTAAAATTCCTCCTTCCTCCCCAGCATCCAGTGGCCGCCGGGACGTCGGCTGGACGACAGGCGGGGACTGGGTCCACTCAACCCCCTCGGACTCTTCGGGTGCCGAGGTTCTCGGCAATGGAGGGAACGCGGACCTGACCAGCAGGCAAGTGCTCTAAGCACGGCTTTCCTTCTCGGACTCTGAGCGGACTGTACTCTTCTCGACCTCCCAAGTACAGAAGTTTACAGCGGTGAAGAGGAGCGTCGACTGGACAGCCGGTAGGTACTCCTGGTACGGTAGGTTCTTTCCTATGCAGGGGATGCAGAAAGCTTACGGCTGTGAAAGGGGCGTCGACTAGACAGCAGGTGGGTACTTCGAGCACGGTTGGTCCTTTCCTATACAGGGGATGCAGAAAGCTCACGGCTGTGAAAGGGGCGTCGACTAGACAGCAGGTAGATACTTCGAGTCCGGTTGGTTCATTCCTATACAGGGGATGCAGAAAGCTCACGGCTGTGAAAGGGGCGTCGACTAGACAGCAGGTAGGTACTTCGAGTCCGGTTGGTTCTTTCCTATACAGGGGATGCAGAAAGCTCACGGCTGTGAAAGGGGCGTCGACTAGACAGCAGGTGGGTACTTCGAGTACGGTTGGTTCTTTCCTATACAGGGGATGCAGGAAACTTAGGGCTGTGAAAGGGGCGTCGACTAGACAGCAGGTAGGTACTTCGAGTCCGGTTGGTTCTTTCCTATACAGGGGATGCGGAAAGCTTACGACAGTGTTGATAACACAGAATGCACATGGCGTTCGATGGAGGACACTCAGAACAGCAGATCACTGGACTTCCTCCGTTCTCCAGACAACATCAATGATGAATCAGAACATCGCAAGCTTTAAATTCCACCGTCGCTTAATCTCTTCTTCAGCGGCTCCAAACTGCAACACAGGGCAAGGCCGATGGGCACGTGACAGAATTCGGTATAGTAAGCATGCAGTAGCTTCACTTCAAACACACACGGTGGGCACAGCATCAACTCACGTCACTCTCAACCACTCTGTGAAATATAAGGCCACAGCCCACCTCCTTGTTCTGAACAGCAGGGACAGTAAGACGGAAGAATATATAGCGATCTCACTCGTGCATCATAACAGCTGTCTTCTCATTACGGTGTCTAGACTCCGGTTCCTAGATCGCTTCTCTTCATATACAGTGCCTTGGTGTATAAATCACGTATCATACGGCCAGTAAAAGGTTTGCACTTATCTCTACCCAGGCAGGGGACTTGATGTTTCCGAGGCAGCTTCTCCTCTGCTTCTCTGTTCCACTCCACCCAATCTTTCGTAGCGGATTCCCTTCCGCGGATCGATCTCACCAGTCAATTTTGTCCCACAGAAACTCTCAGCCTTCCTCGACGGAACAAGGTCAGGACACAGCACCCGAAACCGAACACAAGAACACTGCACTGAACTACCCTCTTGGTCTCCCAAAGCTTGGTCTTTATCTGTTTCAAGCCGCTGTGTGTCCCAATCACCAAACAGCCCCTTGATGCGCCGCACCTGCTGTCACTCTGTCATCAGCGGCTGCTGTTGCCATGGTAGCGACGCATATCAGGCTGACTGGATGTTGCGTCGAGAGCGCTCCGGGCGGAAACATTCCTCCGTGGAATATATAGTTCCGCTGCTGGTTCGTCACCTTGTGACACTTCCCCTCTTTGAAAGACCAGCAGCCGCCACTGGTAGCCACTAATTCTGTCTTGTCAGTAAAGTTAACCAAAGAACAGAGAAAACTACTAACTACTCTTTGACTAAAGAACGCTTGTAGCTTTAATAAGGATTAATTTAATTTATAATTTATGCAGCGCAGACTATTTTATAACCCTAAAATTTTGGGGGAAAGAATTTTCATCGAGACATCATTAGCTATATTAATATCAGTGATACTGGCCTTCATTAATAAAAAGATGCCATTACGATACAGCCGCAATACTTGAAAAAAAAATGGTTCCATTTGAAGATAAGTCCGCCTGTACAGTACCCCACCGCAAAAAAAAAGTTTAGGCTCAGGAATTTTTTTCACTTTAAGCCCTGAAACCGAACGATTCCTTGGACCATTTTTCCTGCCGACAAAATTCACGCTGGCGCGGCCACCACAACGTTGCGCAACATCAAATGGCAAGCGTAATGAAAGCGGAACGAAACTGCGCTACTCATTATGTGCTTCACGGATTGTTTATCAGTTCGGACCAGCAACATCTGAGCAGTGCGAGCCGATCTTGATCAAGCAACACTCTTACTACACAGCGCTATTAGAGATCCAGTAAAGAATACATTTGAATTCGCCACTGAAGTAATAACATCGCTGCGAGATCTAGAGAAGCATTCACATTTCTCTGTTATTAACCGTAGATCTCTATTAGATCAAACAGCGCTGACGTGGAAACCAGGAGAAACATTGTGCCGTGAATGAACTAGTAATACTTTACGTCCACAGACCAGCAACATTCACCATGGATTTAATATAGTAACACTAACTGTAACCAGTTTGGCTGGAATAGTGAAATGCTTTCAAGTAGGCTACCATAACACATCTTTTTCCAGCACTTCAAAACTCAAATATTATATAAATAAATATATATTTAAATGTTATTTTTAATGTGATGACCAAAACATTATTTGTTCATCCTTCAAAGATGACCCCCTTTTATAAACCTGAAAGTTTCAAGATGTAGGAAAACTCACACCTATTTAAAAAATATTTTTTCTTTTAACAAATTGGAAATTTCTCAGGCATTTCTTTCTTTTTGCTGTATCGAAAACGTACCGAACCGTGACTTTAAAACCGAGGTATGTACCGAACCGTGATTTTTGTACCTCAAATGACCTGGGCCCGTATGTATAAAGCCACTCAGAGTAAAATTTTAGTCTCAAGTCTGTCAAAATTTTAAGAATGACGTAATTTTACTCTTATTCCTAGACTTAAGATTAAGTGTGATTCATAAAGGTTTCTAATTGTTAAGACTAGGTCTCAGCTCCTAAATTATTTAAGAGAGCTGAAGAGGTCTCCTAACCAGTTAGGAGTAACAAGATGGCAGCAGAGACGAGGAGGCCGCGCAGTTTCCAACAACGAAAGAATGTGTTGGAATTATATGATGACAGGGAGTTGATCAAACGATACAGGCTTGATTGTCAAGGTATTCTTTTTGTTACTGACCTAGTCAGAAATTCAATAACTTCTCCCACTCTACGAAACAATGCTTTAACTGCAGAAATGAAAGTTATAATGACTCTGCGTTTCTTGGCAACTGGAAAAATGCAGCAATGCACCAGTGATGACTTGGGGTCATCAAAGTCCACAGTTAGCAGGCGTACTACTATTGCTGCACTAACCACACCAGACATAGTAAGGCAGTTCATTGACTTCCCAACTGACCTTCAAACTATACGGCAAAAGCAAGCAGATTTGATTAGGATTGTGGGTTTCCCTGGAGTTGTTGGAGCCATCGATGGCACCCATGTACGCATCATTGCTCCAACTGTAAATGAGGATACGTACATTAATCGAAAAGGATTCCACAGCATCAATTTTCAAGTTGTATTTGATGCCAATTACAAGATCCTCGATCTTGTGCCAAAATGGCCAGGGTCAACACATGATGCTCGGGTTCTTTCCCAGAGTGGCCTCACTGGGTTATTCGAACAAAATTATGTTCGCCCTGGATGTCATCTACTGGGAGAACCGGGTTACCCTCTAAAACACTGGCTTCTCACCCCTTACAGAAGACCCCAATGAGAACAGCAGCTCAATTATAACAGGTACTGTACTGGACTGAACTGTAGACAAGATACCAATTTTGTTCAATGAGTGCATTCTTGACTTATCTCAGCTATGTTCTTTTATTGTTTTTGCATCATGAAGAGCACACAAAGTAACAAGAGCTGTGGTGGAGAGAGGAATTGGACAGCTGAAAAGAAGATTCTATGTCCTTCATGGAGAGATTCGACAATCACCTGGCTTGTGGCATTTTGCACAATATTTGCAAAGCTCGTAACCTCCCATTGCTTGATAATGATGACGATCATGGTGATGATGACAGTGATCATGATTATGATGAGAATGATGACAATACCACCGAACACGCATTACAAAGCATTTCAGGGAGAGCATCACTAAGGGACTGCTTTGCTAACTCACATTTTGGGTAAGCAAACTTGTAGACAATAAGTAACAACGAACAAATGTTTCTTTACACAATTTTATTTACATAAATCATATGTACAATCATTGAGTATTCTTAATTATTTTCAGTTTTAGTGCGTAATATTCATTTAGAATTTCCAGCAACTAAATTTGCAATTAGACTTTTTTTTTTAAGGGACTCAATGTCGTCCTCAGTGGGTGCGCCCTGTGCAAACCCAGTGTCTTGTGAGGCAGAAGGCTCATTTGGAGGACACAGGGAGATGTCCTGAGATGATACAGGAGAAGATGCATCTGATGGACCGGCTCCAGCATTATCCACACTACATTCACATGCAGACAATATTAAACAGTGCAAACATGTTTATTCAAAACGATGTGGTGATTGAAATACTATCAATTTATTAAAAAGGCACATTATTACATGCATACATTACTACATGCATAATTTTCTTCTTACAGTCTTTGTAATGCCTTCAATTTGAGAAGTGCAGGGTCTGGGGCATCTGGAATGCCACAAATAGAGGGATTGGCCATTCCAAGTATCTCCTCTACTATTTCGTCAATCTCAGACAGAGGTTTACATGGAGGGCCCCAACCTGTTTGACAACAACTCAGCTGCTGACCACATGGAGACAATCATTTAATATAAAAGGGTTTAATAAGCTAAAATAAAATGTACCAGTGGCTCGCATGCTTTCTTTATATGCTGTAATTTCCTTGCGTGTTGTTGCCAACACATTGTACCACCTTTTCTCACAATCCTCTGCGGAACGTCTTGCACTAGGAAATGCTGCATTTACTGTCAATACAATCTGTTGCCATGCATTTTTTCTGTCCTTGCTTGTTAAAGTCGGACTGAATTTTCCTCTTATCATGTCCTTCCATTTAAGGATTGCCTTCACTAGAAGATGATTTTCTTCCTTGGACCAATTTGGTTTTCTTTTTGCATCCATTTTTTAACAGTTTGCAACTTTTGTCTTTCCTTTATATACAGCTGTGAGTGCAATTTAGAATGATGTGATTCATCAGCTCAATTACTAGCATCTCATTTGTCCATTTAATTAATGTGTTGAAACTCAATTAAAATTGTGTAAAATAAATGTACTTATTTGTAATCTTTTTGCACAAAGCAAAAACATATATATATGTTATATATATAAATTTAATATATCATATAAATTTAAATATTGAAATAATTGTAATGTCTTATTTAAATAATGAATGAATTGTGTCATGTTGCTGTGACCTCACCCTTGCAGGCTCACTATTGGCTGATTCAGAGGTTCAGGGCGGCCATTTTAAGTTGACATCATTGTAGTCCTTAGTTTGCAGCACTTAAGTGCTACTTTAGTCAGCACTTAAGAATCAGTCTTATATTTTACTGAAAGTAGCTTTTAGCTGCTTTATAAAAGCATCTTAATCTTAGAGAAGTCCTACTTTGTATTTTTTGACACTTAAGTCAAAGCTTAAGACTATTCCTAAGAGCATTTCTTAGAAGTTTTATACATACGGGCCCATATCCTGAATTTAAATCGGGCAATGCCACGGACAACTTTAATTAGTTGAAGTACCCCATTCAAGATCTTGTTAGGCTGGATCCCAAATGGCGCACTTCATAAGGTCTCAGTCTCGTGGTCTTAAATTGCGCATGCCAAGTGTACGAGTCCGTAGGGTGTCCCATTTGGCATTTCAGCGCTCAGAAGTGTGCGCTGCTGTTGTGCCCTCGATGCGGACTTCAGCAAAGCTTTCGTACCCTCCACACAAGTTACCTACCCAGGAATCATTGAGAACGTCCAATCAGATAAATGAGGGGAGGAGTTTTGTGGCTGTTTGACTTTCGGATGCATGATGTCATCAAGCCTGTCCCAAAATACACTCTCGCGTGTATTTTCGCGTGTAAACACTCTTCACGTGTTTTTGGCCCTCTTGGTCTTCCAAAGATCAGAGCCACGACTCTTATGTAGCCCGTAATCTACGCAATTTACTAGAGCTGACCGTGCATGCTCCACTCCCAAACAGACAACACATGAATCGCGTGTGTCCCCACTAGTGCTGTAGCGACGCGTCGATGACGTCGACGCTTCGACGTCAAAATTACGTCGACGCCATATTTTTGCGTCGACACTTTCTTCATTTATTTATTTTTTGCACCGTTTCCGGCAGTACAGCTCGCAAACACACGTGGGAGACCGAAACATTGCAGAATGGAGGACGAAAACCACTAGAAATGAATGTGCTTTCCATTAAATGAATTACACGCAGTAAACAAATCCTTAACAAAAAAAAAAAAAAAAACCTTTGCAATTTAGACGCACAAACTGAGTGCCGGTGCGGTGAGACGTACGGCTCGGGCAGATTCGGGTTGCAGCCGTTCATCTGCGGACGCGGCGCCGCGCGCGCTGTTACAAAAGAAGCCGTGCACACAGGCAAGCGAAATGGGGTCTTGCCGGTCTTGCGCACCCAACAGGTCATTTTTGCCGCGCGCTCGTGCGGACGCGTCGAGTATCAAGGGTTTGCTCCGCGTCAGCGCGTGCTGTGATCGGTAAAGGGGAACAGACCTCCCGAATCATCTCCAGCAGGAGCAGAAGCACCACTGACTCCGCCTCCGTTTCCCTCGTAAACTAATATTAGTATTTAAACATTCTCTATGATAAAAAATATTTGTACAAAATATTTTAATAACACTGTTTTGGCGGTTATAGAGTTCTAATGACGGTGTTCAAATACATAACCTTAGACTAACGTTAGCCAGCTTATACAGTATCATGATTCAGTACGCTAGTTGGTATTTATTTGAGATGCATTATGGTTTTTTATTAATCGAGCAGCAGAATTAATCTTTTATATTAATCGTCCAATTAGTCGTTAGATTAGTCGACTAATCGATAAAATAATCGCCCAACTAATCGTTTTGTTAATAATCGTTTACCCCAGCCCTAGTCCCCACTCGTAATGAAGCGAGGGCAGGGACGAACACATGCTCCAAGGCTGTTTGCTCTCCATACTCCTGTCTAATATTTATATATATATATATTAGGGGTGTAACGATACACGTATTCGTATCGAACCGTTCGGTACGAAGCTTTCGGTTCGGTTTTCGGTACGCATTTAATTGTTTTCCAGCTGCCTGTTACGAGACGCAGGAGATTCAGGTACAAACAACCAGATCTTGCATCGCAGGCAGAAGCTGTGAAGAGTTCAGCTCAGAGTCGAGCGAGAAGAAAGAGGGTACGATTTATTTGATTAGATCTGTTTTTGGACAATGTGACTATTTTTCAGGTGAATTGATAGATGTGTTGTGGTCATACGCAGTGCAGTAATGACTGTCTTTGGTTGTGTTTACAGCTGCTAGAAGCGAGACCGAGTGCTAGCTGAGGATGAGGTGGGCCTTTGGAAGTGCGCTACCATAGACATGTTGAGGAAGATGGCATCGTCGGCGGGGTGGATTGTGTGACCTCCGTCCTTTCGCAGCCAGGAGCTCACAGTGCTCTGTGCCACGCTGAAGTCGAGATTAGAGGCGATTCCAAAGTACAGACGTCTGCAAAATGGACTGAATTTTGTAGCTTCCAAAAGCTTACAATTTGTTGTGTGGGCAGATCTCCTACTCGGTGTACATATAGTGTGTGTTAATAAAGCTCTTTCTTTGAATAAACAGCATGTCTCTGGTAACTTATTTCCCTCAAATTCATTAATTTTTCTTGATGGTAATAATAGATGGTAATTGTATATGAATGTACAACATAATAGCATATCATATGACTAATATATATATATATATATATATATATATATATATATATATAATTGAATATATAAATAATTTTATATATATATATTATTATAATTTTGGGGTTTACATTTATAATGAGGCAGGCAGGGTGACCAATAGTAACAGGTCTGCCAACCAATCACGAGTGATTTTTCTTGTTTAAATGTAGTGGTTTCAACCAATACTGAGTGAGGAAATTCAAGCCATTCTCTGGCAAGGCGCTGCTATTCATATGCTAATTACAGCCATTAGCACTTCCGCGAGCTCTCCACATACGTCATTGGTCCGTTTCCGTCAGTATTTGGCACAGGCGAAGGCGACGTTCGCAGGCTGAAAATTGTCATTAACTGACGAAAATTAGGCAGATTTCCGGCCGTTTACAGGGACGGAAATCCCACTTTTCATGCAGTGTATACCACTCTAAAGACCCGTGCGGATCAGGTTCGGGCATCTGAGAACCGAGTGGTTCCGATAAACCCCCGCGGAAGAAGATCTTCAAGCACTGTTTATCCATTTGCGCGAGGTGCACCAGCTCGATAGCCTGGCATGCCAGACCTACATCAAGATGTTAGGTCTGGGAACTCTCCATTGACATACCTCAATCCGAGGGGCGGGATAAACGGTTGTCTTTCAAAATCCCTCTGCATGCAATAGGACAGCGCTAACCAACCAGAGCAACGAACGGCTGTGGCTGAGTGAGTCCCGTGCGTTTTCCCACTAGTGGAGCTAGTTGATATATTAAACTTTTGCCGTATCCGGTCGTCAAAACTCCGAACACATCTTCCTTTTCTAAGAATGACTTAAGTGGCGTTCTCTTAACTCCAAGTCCTCCAGAGTCGCGGCACAAGCCGATTCGAAAGACCGCTGCATCTTCATTGTTTTCAAGCAGCAGGGAAATCACCTATGGAAATCACGCGGAACGTCATGAACTGTGCCGTCATTGTGTTAAGCCCGCCCGCCGACTCTATACACGATGTGATTGGCCTGACCCGAAATTGGTTTTTCCAACTAAAAAGTCTATTGAGAGTTGCTAGACCACACTGGCAGCGAAATGATTTTCGCGGCCGCTAGGGTGCGTCTAGATTTCTAGGCTACCAGCTCGAGGAATTCTGCGACATAATCCTCGATGGCACGATTCTCTTGGCGAAGACGGAGAATCTGGACGTCGACTGGACTCCAGAAAAGCATGGCTGCTGGATCACGATGTGGTGAGTTCTTCTGTAACGATGGTGCGGTTGAAGCAGAGAGGAGGCGAAGATCCAAATGCAGCACACACACTCTTTATTTAACAGACTCAAAACAGACATGACTCAGGAACAGGATACATGAACAACCGACACTAGCGTTTAACATTTAACAAGAACTCACAAAGACAGGGCAGAAACACAGGGCTTAAATAATCAGGGACAAACGAGCTTACAGGATAACAAGGGGGCGGAGATAACAAGAAACACCTGGGATAACTAAATGACAAGACAGGGAACCACTAAACATGACAAGACACAAAACCCACACCGTAACAAAACATTACATTAGGCAAAATTATTTGTAGGAAAATAATAAAGTTGGCTTGGAAAAGCCAATTCACTGATATTGTACTTAAGTTAATTAGTGGTGCTTGCCAAAGGCAAGGCACTCACTATTGGTATTGCTCATACTTATTATCATTAGTGGGTGCTTGACAAAGGTAAGGCATTCACTATTACTATTGGTTTTTTACTATTAGTTTATTAATTTGGCTTGAGAGAGCCAACTTATTGAAATCATATTTATTATTCTTTTTCTGAGACAAAATTTTCTGACTCTAACTCCTCCTAGAGCAGGTGTGCCCAACCCTGCTCCTGGCGATCGACTGTCCTGCACAGTTCATCTCCAACCCTAATCAAACACACCTGAAGGTCTTCAATTAAGGTCTTAACAACCAATTAAGGTCTTCAGGATTACTTGAAAATTAAAGGCAGGTGTGTTTGATCAGGGTTAGAGATAAACTGTGCAGGACAGTCGATCGCCAGGAGCAGGGTTGGGCACACCTGTCCTAGAGCTTTAACTCTACATACTCCAAACTCGGCCCAGACCTTCAGACTGTTCTGACTCGAGTTGCTGTACCTTTTCTAACTGATCGGACTTACGGTTTCCCTAAAAATGACGACTTAAACTCAGAAAAATCCAATTGACTTTCATTGCAGAATGTTCAGATTTTCAAACTCCTTCAACCCCATTAGACATATCTAAGCCATTGAGACTCACTTTAAACTTTTCTTTCTTTCTCTCTTTCTTTCTTTCAAACTTTAAACTTCTTCAATCTGTTCCGGCTTTCTCAAGCCAACTTAAAGTTTGTCAAACCTTTTTTTTCTAGTTTGTTGTAAAACAGGCCAATCTGTTTATTTATTTAAATACAATCATGTTAATGGTAGCAAATGCATGGATAATTTGAAGCAATTTAATGAGAAGAACCCAGGAAATTTGAAAGTGCAAGAGCAGTTAAGTAAATGCATATTTTACTAATATCTATTATGCAGAAGTTAAAAAACGTTTACAATATAAATTCAGTTCAAAATGACCAAACAGTATAATTTGTCAAACAGTAGCCATTCTTTTATTTACAACAACAAAAAATTACAACATTTTGTACAAATCAAATTGTCTGTTTTCTCAGACAGCCCAAAAAAGGGCTCAAATATTCTTCAGCTTTTCTAAATAAAAAAAGAAAATGGTTGTTAAACCAAGACATTACGCATTCATACATTTAAATCAATGTCAAAATGCAGTAAGATGGACTAAAACAATCTATACATGTTGTAGATGTAGCATGAATTCTATATATTACTAAATGCACTTTTCACGTCAATTACCTTTTAAATGTTGAACAATTCACAGAACCATGGTGAAGCCATGCTAGAGTTCTGTGTAGCATTGAATCCTGAACATAAACTGTGGAACCAGTGAGCACATTTTTCACACTGAACCTGCAGGAGAATGAAAGATGGTGAAAATATTATCCAAGTTATGATCATATTTATTGGCAGTGTTGGCTTTGTGCAATATGTCAGCACAATGGTCAGGATATCATATCATTAGCACATCTAAATACCATTTGTATGCTAAACAAAATGGCCAAAAAGCATTTTTCTTATTTAACTATAATATGTGAGGCTACTTAAACTTAACCCCAAAATCACAAATTGTCCAAATTATTCACCATTGTCCATTTATAACCAAATGACTCTCTTCCTTGCAGCATAATAGGAACAATTTAGGCAGAAATGTATGCCTTTCACGTGCCTCTGATGGACAGAAAATGGTATGCTCTTTTTAGTTGTTAATGAAGTACATATTTTAGCCAAAAATGTCACTTCCTATATTCAGTTTAGAAGGATTATCCCACATGCTGATGCATATGAATCATGGTTTAGGCCTATTCTAATTCAACAAATAAGACATCAACAATTAGTAAGCAGAAAAATACAGGAAAATTAAAGCTGCAAGCAGCGATGAAAGGGCCCTCACACCTGTGGAAGACCAAGCACAGTGGGCAATGTGCATTTAAGTAGGTAAATATAGGAGTATGCCAAAGTCAGTTACAAAAATGTCCTTTATTATGGTGATAATAGCAGGTTTTATCACTCAGCTAAGTGTTGCTGGCTTGTTTAGTAAGTTTCTATAATGTTTAGCTCACAATTTAGTATGTGACGCCCTGTTGCCAGTAGGTGGCGCCATGACTATAACTGAATATGAGCATGGCCATGTGTTTAGGACAGAACTCTTATCAAACGTGTGAAGTTTGGGGCAGATTGAACATTGTTTGCCGGAGTTACAGCAACTCCAGGAGGGTCCTCACACCATCGGTGCTCGGGCCCTAATTACCCAGTCTATGATGTCTGTGCTTGTCCTTTGAGGGAGGTCTTTCAATGCACAGATGGAACAGTAGTCCTCTTTTGATTCTAAAATGGATAGTTGAAAATTAGCTGAAATTTGCACTTTCTTGCACAAAAAAGTTTCACAGTTTGGAGCAACTAACCTGATGCAAGGAAAATTTCCAATGCCATTTTCTTCCTAAGTGGTTCAATATTGTCTCTTGATGGATCAATATCAAATCTTTTAGGAAGATTGGGAAACTGTTTTACAGTTTCATTTGCCATCTTTAAAAAAATATATATACAATTTTATATATATTATTATTATAAACAATCATCATAAGAAAGAGACAGAACACGTTTTAGAAGTCAATTATTCAAAGTGACCCAAATTATTTAATTGCAATTTTGAAAGCTTAATCTTTTCATTAAACAGATACCTGCAAGACAAACACTCCACAGCTTGTTGCATCATCTTGGACAGTGTGCGATATGTGTCCAAGCTTCCACTGAATATTAACCCATCCCTCTTTTCCCAGCTGGTTCAGACGCATCCTGAAATACTGCCTATGTTTGAAAACAATTACCACAGTTTTCCAAAGTGTCCAAAATAAAATGAAACTTAGTGCAAAGTGAAGACTAAAAAATATTGTAAAAATACTGTTTAATGTTATTTTTTTAGAATTATTTTTCTTTATTCATTTTTATAATAATTTCATAATGTATTTTGTGAAGTTAGAGTATGTTGTTCAAGTGTGCCGAGGAGAGAGCTGGGAAAGTTATATATTTTGCTTAGAGGTAGCTATGTGTGCAATGCAATATTCCCTGAGCAGTTCCAATGTTCCAATGATGATGATACATTAAATGTGTACATGTTTCAACTGATGCAAATGTACCATTTGGATAGCTAATGGACACACAGAGGATAGTGGATTGTACCATGTGTTCCATTTTAAGCATAAGCAACATGTTTTGCTACCTTACAAGGTTGTAACTAAGTCGCTCTGCACTGTAAAATTAAAAGTCAGTTACACTTAAATCTATAGAGCAGGTTACTCAAAACTGTTAAGTTGATCAAATTTATTGTTTTAGGTCAGTTAAACTTAAATCTATAGAGCAGATTAACTCAAAACTGTTAAATTGATACAATTAATTGTTTTAAGTCAGTTACACTTAAAGTAACAACAGGTAAAATTTAACTTTTGCTCTCGGGGTCCCCCCTACAGTTGGGAAACAGTATTGTCCTCTACTTACTGTCGTAAACCGTCATGAATGTAGCACATGCATTTGTTGACAACCATGATAGCCGTGAACACTGTAGGAGGAGGTCACATGCAGGTATTCTGCTAGCTTGCGTCGCGTGTGAAATGTCTTCATCCCAGGTACAGTGGCATATATTTCAGCATGTCATATGAATATAATTTCATGGGTTTTATTATTATTATTTTTTCTAACGACAAATGATCGCGATGCTCACGTTTACAAGCCAGCGTCATTATAGTAGGCTAGTCTAGCCTATTGGTTACCGTTTTACTGAATCTGTACTTCAATGCAATGTTTGAGTGGTAGATAATAACCATATATCGTCAATATTATAATATCAAGCTATATTATTATATCAAT
The DNA here is from genome assembly GCA_036326025.1 of Chrosomus eos. NCBI lineage: Eukaryota > Metazoa > Chordata > Actinopteri > Cypriniformes > Leuciscidae > Chrosomus > Chrosomus eos. Next base: position 42,373,157 of record CM070823.1, read on the forward strand.
AATGCGCGCGCGTGCGTATTAATGCGTAGGCTACTCTAGCACACACGCAAGGTCTCTCGCTCTCTCTCTCCCTCTCTGTCCTGCGCGTATTCAATTTAATAAGTCGGGACACTAAAATTAGAATTGAAATACGGGACTGTCCCGGGAAAAACGGGACGTCTGGTCAGGTCACCCTAGCTAGTATGCAAGCAATATACTTACTAGTACTGTACAAAAGCATGACAGTCCGCATCGGTCAGGCACCCCTCCTCCTCCTTTGGCTCACGCCAGCGAGAAAACGCTGACCCAATGTTGATCCTTGTTCTGCCTTTAACGCGATCACTTTCTCTTTTTGCTTTGCTCCGATAAAACCTTTGCTTTCTTGTTTTTCTGTGCTGCTTCGGCCATGACTATAACGTTTGGCTCGCACGTCCGATTTTAAGGAAGTGGGGTGGTGGTGGAAGTGACGTATATGCCGTAAAGCAGTCGAATTTTGTAGTTCTCTTTGTACGCGGGTTACTACCCGAAACCCGAATTTTAAAAGTACGATTAAAAACGCTACAGATCCCGTCAGGCTATGGCAGACGTGTCATTCAACCTATTGTAAGTAGATGCACCATCACAAGAGACTTGGAAATATATTATGAAGGTTAAAAAGTTACCCGGTGCTGCTTTAAATCTATAGAGCAGATTAACTAATTATTATTATTAAAATTTATTTGACTAAACTTTTTTTATGTATTTTTTAAATTCAATAAATTTTATTAATTAGAAATTAAAAATACTAAATGTTTGTTATACATTTAAAAATAAATACATTAATTTTCAAAAAATGTGGCCTCAAAATTAACATTAGCAAAATATTATTCCTTAAACATTAGAAAGGAAGACAATTTCAAACTCCATACATGAAAGTACATTTTATTTTGCAAAAGGAATAACAAATCAAACCTGATGCATTAACATGCGTCACTGCCATTACCTTCACAACAAGTGAAATAAAATACAATAAAGTGTCTTGTGCATCCAGAAATTTGGATGAAGTTAAATGTGTGGGTCAGCTCTTTGGGGTAGTTGAGATGTAATGCATATATCAAACCAAACATCAAAAGAAAAGCATCAGCCAACCTGGAAATGTCCCTTAGAACAATGTCACCTTCCAGCACAATAGCAATCCCAGCAGGGTCAAACTGAACAGTGGAATAGAGTCTCCATTCACCACGCTGACAAGAGCTACAGCCGAATCTGCAATGTCTGGCTCATCCACCTCTTCACTCTGAAAAGTATGAGAGAACTTCATTAGGATAATCAGATAAATAACATTAAAATTCTAACAAGATGTATAAAAAACCTACATTCCACATCTTGAAAAATACAGTCATCTTCGTGCAAGTAGACAGAGAGGGCTTGAAGTGCAGCTGTACGTCTATTGTCAATATTGTAGGGATCCTGAAAAAAGACAGAACTGTCTTAGTTGTGCAAGAGAAAATAAAAAAATAGAGATAAAAGTACAGACGAAAGAGGGGAAGAAATTTAAAACGAAAAAAGTTCAAAGCCAGATTTAAACTATTAACAGATAAAATACTTGTGCGCATTAACCAATTAACTTGTACTATAAATGTAATTAACAACATTTACCACAAGATCAAAAGCACTAAAGATGCTTCTCAGTGCTTCTGCTGCTTTGCCAGTACACGGGCAGCCTTCTGCCTGTAAACAGCAATCAGTCGAGGAGTATGGTTGTCCAGTTCTGCATAGAACTTGTTTTTCAAGCTGATATTACTTATTCTGTGGAATTCTGCAGCAATCTGAAAGCAAGCATTCAAACAAATAACATAAAAAAAATGTTTAACAAAAAAAACAAAAGAAACAGACACATAAACAAAAAAAAGGAATCTAACAGACAGCAACTGAGAAAAGGGTAGAAATCTTTACCTTATTGTAAAGGTAGAAATCACTTTGGCGTCAACAGCAACTGGCCCTCTATGCTGTAGGCAGAAAGGGGGGATGTGACGCTCAAATCTGTTATAGTTTTAACAGATATATCACCTAAACACAGATTAAAAGCTCTCAGGTGTTCAAAATAATGGGACTTGTGCTCCATGCATAGGAAGACCACATGATCGGTCACAAGGAGGATTGATTCAGTTTTACAAAACTGAGGTAACCCTGCTTCATAACCAGAAGGAAAATATTCCCCAGTAGAAATATTTGTCCCATCAATGGTGATTCGAGATGCACAGTATACTTTAACTTACATATGTATTTTCACCCCCAAATTCCAAATTGTAATTTTACTCACAATATGCTCTGGTCTCACAAATTTGAACCTGTATAGAAAATAAAAACACAAATTAATAGTGAGGCAGAGACATGTCAAAGTCATACAACAATTTCAGAATTTAGAAAATAGAAAATAAGTAAGATTGAAAGTGGTTTTAATCAGTTTCAATTTAGGTTCTGTAACCTTAAAGCTTCAATACAAGCAACTGCGATAACCAACAGTGCCACAAATTAATATCTGTGCAATGCGATTGCGTAGATACATCAACTCAGTCCCTTAATTGTTTAAATTTAGTTAAATCAAATCACAAATAACATCGCAATGTAGGCCTAAAGTGTGCTTGATCTTTTTAGTAACGTTAGGTCTATCAGCAAAACGCAACAAGTTGAATAGTTTGATTCCTTTTGTCACATTCTGATGCAGATTACTTGAATAACGTTAACTAAAAAAAGTTAAGAAGTACTTACCAGATTATAGCCACTTAACAAACCGCAGCAAACACAGAAACGACGACGACGATGATGATGATTCTACAGAACCGCACAGCACGTTGAGGCAACGACTCCTGCGTGACATGGCGGGCTTCCAAGTTCAAATCCGAGCGCACGATTTCAAATGGAAATAATTTTCACTCCGTTGTTATTTTTTACAGTCATTTGAGAAAAACATGAAATAAACGGAAATGAAACGGACTCTTTGTTGTATTTCTAAAAGTTTTACCTGGTATGTTATGTTTTTAAAAATAAAGTGCACCGAGTCGATTCTTCTTTTTCGTTGGCAGAGATGAGTAAGGGGAGGCTGCAGACCTATGGCCGGCAGATATACGCCCCTGGCAGTTTTACGCCCCTGACAGTTTTACGCCCCTGTTGTTCCTGATGCGTCCAGTAGGGGGATGCTGTACAGCGACACGAATTGAGTTACGTATGTTAGTAAATAATCTTTTTTTATTATTATTAATACATTTATTTATTTTGTATTGCAAATTAAAGGATACAAGACATTAAAAGGGAGAAAAATAAAATTAAAAAAATAACAAGGGGGACATCAAAAGAGATTGAATTAGGCTAGACAAATCAATACAATTTTACATTTTGTCAATATATAAAAAATATAAAAAATTAAAGGTTCTTTACACCAGACTCAATGATATTATTTATTTTAGAAACCTTTGAGTTTAAAGGTTTTGACATTTTCTTAAACGAAGAAAAAAGGGGACAATATATCGGAGGACAATATTCTTAAATCAGGATCATTGAATAGTTCTGTCTTTATGAAGATGAATCTTGAAGACAAAGTAATAATACCGTTTAATCAAGATTTTTATCGTTAGAATGAAAATCTGACAAAAAAAATAATAGATTTTGTCATTTGTATGTTAAATAATCTGCTAAAGTTATTGTTGTTTAGCAATGATGCAACATATTCATAAACGATTAGCTTGGTAGGTAGATATCAATTCATTTCTATATCAATAGATGGGTCTATAATTTATTTCGAGAGACAAAAAGTTCTGGACGGTCAGGTTTATGTTCTATCTGGCTTAAACTTAGCTAACACGTGTAGGTTTAGCTGCCCCTAGTCTTCTATACTCACTTTAAAATTCATTTTATTTTGTTGCCTGTCTTTAGCTTGCATGAGATGGCCTCTTCTGGTAAGACCCTGTTTACTCGTTGCATTAAAACATGCTCCACATGGTTTCTGGGACAACATTACAGTAGATATTGGAAATATATGAACTTGTTTTTTACAGTGGTGTGAACACACAAAAGACACATTTATAGGCATATGTATACATGTATGTAAATCTCACAAAGTAAAGAGTTGAACTGCACGCTCACTCAAATATTTTTATTATTTCCAACATCATTTCTTAAAATAGCTTACTGGTCTGGTATTTGCACTTAATGTGGGTTTTATCATACTCTGTCTTTACCAAATTCTTTTTAACGTGCATCTCATAAAGGTGTGTGTTTGCTTTAGCTATAAGAAAATGAAAATCTCTCTCTAAACTTATAAACACCCATCTTTTTTGTACGACTTACAAAATAAACAACTTACGGAGACATACATGGACATTGTTTTAATGTCATTTTCAATTTTCTCTGCACAGTCCATCATTGGTGACCAAAAGAAATCAAAGTGCCTTGAAGTTGATACTTCAAGACCACTATTGTTCCACCAACAAGTGCGTGTGCCGTTGTACTTTGAAGATCAGGAGCAAATTGATGCAATCCACACACACATGACATCAATTCTACACACACACACACACACACACACACACACACACACACACACACACACACACACACACACACACACACACACACACACACACACACACACACACACACACGTTGGTGCAACAGCAATATGAGGACTCTCCATAGGCGTAATGGTTTTTATACTGGACAAACTATATATTCTGTCCCCCTACACTGCCCCATCCCTAAACCTACCCATCACAGGAGACATGCTGCATTTTTAATTTTTTAATAAAACATTGTTTTTTATGTTTTTTAAGCCATTTGATTTATAAGGACTTTTGAAACGTCCTCATAAACCACCCATAAGTTGTAATACCAGTGTAATACACATGTCATTATACAAATTTGTGTCCTCATAAATCACATAAACCAACCCACACACACACACACACACACACACACACACACACACACACACACACACACACACACACACACACACACACACACACACACACACACACACACACACACACACACACTATCACCATGGATGTCCTTTTAAAAAATAGTTAAAGAAGAGGGGCAAATATAGAGGAGTCATCATAATTCATATGTTAATAAAAAAAATTTGTGAACAACAATATTGTGTCTTTCTTTTAAATGGCCCTTGGAATTTTAGAAAAGGGATAAATTGTGTTTGTCTTCATAAAATGCTGTGTAGGACACTGTTTTGTAGCTGTATGACGACCAACAGAGAATAGTACAACTAATCAAGGATCCATATGATTACACAGTATACTGTATGTCTAATGGGCTAAATTTGGTTAATATCTAAATGTAACTATAAATTCACAACAACATTCACTCAGTCTTCCATAAAAAAAACCTACGGTGAAAAGGCCTATAACTGCAGTAGGTCAAATACTTGTCATAATATAGCCTGGTTGATCCAACTGTGTATTTTAAATTTTTCAATTCACAAAAAACACAGTCTTCTGTAGGCTGAGTGAAGAGAGTGAAGCCCAATTGAATAGCTACAGATATTTTAATCCGTGCAGATCTACACTGTAACGTTTATATTTAAATTAACAAAAAACGAAAAAATTGTCTAGGTCTTGTTATCAATGTTTAAGAGTCGATTTAATTATGTTATTTCACAGTATATCCCCCTACTGGACGCATCAGGAACAACAGGGGCGCAAAACTGTCAGGGGCGTAAAACTGCCAGGGGCGTATATCTGCCGGCTCCAGGTCTGCAGCCTCCCCATATAGAACAGGAATATCATTTTTGCAAGATCAGCAATAGCATTCGTTTCCTTGGACTTCCGCATTTGCACTGTTCATTTCCATTTAAAAAATTGCCCGGAAGCAGTATCGACAGCTGATTGGCTGATGTTGCTTGTCGCTACTCATTGGCTCTCGCTTGCTTCCTCACGTGATCACGTGACTTCTCCTTTCTTTCGTTTTGAGAGGCGCGCTTCACAATAAGATGAAGACTCAAGGTAAGATTTTCAACGAACTACTTGAATTCTTCACTCAACTTTCCAACTTGAACTGTAAGTTGTTTTGTTGTTGTAAACTCGTTTGTTTGTTTGTTTTGTTTTGTTTGTTTGTTTGTGAGTCTGTAGTGGTGGCTACTAGCCTAAATTAGGACTAGCCTACAACATATTAAATTATGAATAACATAGCATTTAACATAAAAATGCTGTTAAATATGGGCCTACAAATACATTGTAGTCTGAAGTCATATTATCTTAAAAAAATACTTTTTTTCTCTATATTGTTGATATTGTAAAATAACTAGTAGGCACCACAGTTTCGCCATACTCAATGGGACTATTTAAAACAAGTGTGTTAACCGCGACCACTCTCCCTATAGGCTATGCGATTCAATTTGTTTCACAATTAGCAATAAACAATAAATGAATCAACTCGCTAACAGTTGCATCATTTTATTATCTCACCCATGTTTGTTACACACAGATCATATAAAACTTAATCGCCTGAGATGTGTCGAGTTAGCTTTAATTATAGTCAGGTCACCTTCATTTATAAAGCGCTTTAATAATATAGAATGTTTCAAAGTTTACAGTGATAATAGGAAATTATAGTAACAGAGATTGTTTAGGCTACAGCAGCTCTAGAATAAAGTTATTGTCCAGGGGCACGTTCAAGATCACAACGGTGCGCAACGTTTTGCTACGGTTTCCGGGTTGAACGTCATGTTTCCTGGAAACGGCTTGCACCGGTGTGCAACGGGGTTTGAGATGCGTTTTCTCTTGTTTGGTGGGTGTGTCAGAACTGCAGTCCAATCAGCAGCAACATGTATACAGCACGCGGTATTAAAGTGAACGCGCACAATGGAAGTAGTTTACAAATGTGTTCGATAGGCAACAACTGAGGATATTAGAAGACATGTTTGTCGTAAGTTTTATTGTAAAAATATAGGACATCAACATAATGATGTAGTTGTTTATATTTTTAGTTTCATTGCAAGTGTATGACATTTTGTATAAAAATAAACAATGCATGTAAAGTGCTTTTCCTAAAAATGAGAAAGAAAATACAGGTTATTAATAAAACAGTATGAACAACAAATAAAATCAGTATGTGAGGCTAAATAGATGTGTTTTAGTCTTTATTAGGTAAGATGTGCTTCCATTTCAGTTTCCACAAATCCCTTCACTCTATTGGGATGTTCTCTTGTGTTCTGGGCGGCAAGTGCAGTAACTATAACATCGGGCATATTTTGTATTAAACACATATTTATACCGACTTCATCAGGCTCCGAAAATTCTTCACAAAGAACACAAAAAGCCTTCTCAGCTGCCGTAGTTGGAACTCTTGCGTCATCACAACAGTGCGTTCAACGCGTCACCGTTTCTAAAAAACGTTCTGCAACGTTTTGTCGGCGCTGAACGCAGCCCTGGTAAAGTTAGTTTCTATTGATTCACTTCCGTCGCGACGATCATTAGTTATTATTTATTAGTCAACATATTCACTGACATTAACATTAGCTGCCAGGAAATAAAATAATAATAATACATAAATAAAAAATAGAAAAATTACAAAGTCACGTGCTTTCAAAATATTATCATGTTTTCAGCGCGTTTTTGTTTGTTCCAAAATATTTTTATATAATTTAAAGTCATTTTTAAAATGTGAAATATTTGGTTTGCATTCTTTTATGTAAATGGTATTTTCCTAATAAAATAAATAACTGTATAATGTTGTTCTTTACATTCCAAATGGTCCTTCTGAGTCTAAAAAAGCACATCAAATCCACAAATTTCTTCAGTTTTCTACTAATAAAGGTTTCTAAATCTTTCCGAAATAATCTCGAGTAAATACAGTGAAAAACAAATGTGAGATAGCTTATTTCGGGTGCACAAAATATGAAATCTTAAGCTTAAATCTTGTCAAAACAGTAAGACACTTACTGGCTCAAGCCCCTGCCCCTTTTGTCTCAAAATGTATTGTGCCCTTTTCTGATAATTGTAAATAATAATTAATTATTATTATTATAAATATTATAATAAATAACAATACACTTACACACTATTGCCACTAACAATAATAATAAAAACAAATATTATATAAAAAAAAAATTGGCGGAGAAGTGGTAGGCGGAGTTTCCTTTGCAGCGCCTCACGCATGTAACGGTTCTGGGGTGCGTTTCCCGAAAGCATCGTTAGCCAACTATGGTCGCAAGTTGGTCGCAATTTCCATTGAACTCTATTGGTAACGACGGAACTTGCGACCATAGTTGGCTAACGATGCTTTCGGGAAACGCACCCCTGGTACGCACTACGCAGCAGTTCGCGCGAGCTTCAAACGAGCAGCAGGTAACTTTTAAGCTAATACGGAAAATTACATTTATCCTACCATCACCATGCTATTCTAAAAGTTGCAGCAGCATGCGAGTTATTCATAACTATAATAAAAGTATAACTCGATTTCAGACGCATTCTGAGTGACAATGTCATTCGTTTTTATCCAAGGAATAAAAGTGCAAGGGAAAATGCATCTAGTTAAATGAAATCTTAAGTCCATGTCCAACTCTAAATCGTAAGGAACTTATATCTTTGATTTCATAGTAACGCTTTACAATATAAGGTTAATTTGTTCATTACTCATGTATGAACTAACATGAACTAACCATGAGCAACATTTAGTTAATAATACAGCTTAATTGTTTATTCATGTTGTCACAGTCAGTGCATTAACTAATGACAACAAATACAACTTTTGATTTTAATGTTTTGTAAATGCTGAAATTAATATTAACTAAAATTAATAAATGCTGTAGAAGTGCAGTTCATTATTAGCTAAGGTTAACTAATTTAACTAATGAAACCTTATTGTAAAGTGTTACTGATTCATGATAGCTAACACTGTCTTTCATGCATATAATACATACATTACATTTACAACATCAACAAAACTAAAAATAAATTTTCCATCATTACCTTCTTGATTCTCACTGTTTTGTTTGGTAAAATAAATCATATTTAGTAATATTATCATAATTTCACTATTTTCATTTGATGTGTTATGCATTCTAATAATTGTATCAACATATTTTCTTAGAATACCAAGGAAAGAAAGAATAAAAACAAAACAAAAATCAGGGAACTCTCTGATGCAGCCAAAGGAAGCATCCCTCTCACAAGTTGGCTAAAAAGAGAGAATAAAAATGCAGGTACTGTTAAATTAAATGAAAAAAAAAAAAAAAAAATAGTGCCCTTTTTGGTCCCTCCGCCCCTGCCCCTGAGGAGGTCTGTGCACGCCACTGAATTCAAGTTATTGATCATGTTCATTAATATGAAAGACCTGTCGGTACGTTTTAGATTGAGACGTGACTATTTATTTCACAAGAAACATCTTTATTCCATTACAAACAGAGTCACATAAAACAGTTCGCAAGTTAAACGGCCACACTGGGTCTCATTCACTGGATTATTGCGTATTTCTACACAGGACTTGCCACAAAAAGTATCCGCTCATTCACAACACGTTCGTTCGCATGAATTTGTTCTTCTCGTCGTTGGTGAATTTACAGGTTTTCTAAATGAGCGACTGCGTGCACGAGGTTATCAATTGCATAAAACACGCCCACAGCATCTCCATATATGGGCTTTCCTTACGGTGCAGATCCACTTTATTCCAGTGTTCTTTAACCCAGCTCCTGAAGGACCCAACACTGCACATTTTCTTTGTCTCTTTGGTTTAACATGTAATAAATTATATATAAATTAATGATAGGGGGCATTGCTCAATTCTTCCCTCCTTCACCTCCTCCAAAGCGGGACTGGTTTGAACGCTTTGACGGAACGATCACACATTTTTATACATCACAACAATTCAGTGTTTTCAACCACATAATTATTTTAGGTCTCAGACATTAAAATAAAGTAGGCTTCTGTAAAAAAAAAAAAAATATATATATATATATATATATATATATATATATATATATATATATATATATATATATATATATGTGTGGCCTAATGTTTTTTTTTTTGTTTGTTTTGTTTTTTTGTTTTTTACAGTAGCCTAGACTACTTTATTTTAATGTCTGAGACCTAAAATAATTATATATAGGCTATATATAATTTGAGGAAGTGTTTAATTCATATCAGATGCACATTGTGTATGAAACAATAAAGTTTACTCTAAAGTTTTCTCCAGGTTCAAATTTGGCTTAGGCTACTTTTATTGATTTCGGGAAAACCTGATGAATTTACGCGATGTAAATCCGACAGATCCTCTCGTGGCGCGTTATATCAATGATAATTAAAGGTGTTTAAAGGACAGAACACATTCATTTTCACATATTTGACAATCAAAATAAATCATACAACTCATTATTTATGCAAGTTTGTGAATATTTTTTAAAAAAAGGGAAATTTTCTGTCTTTAACACGATTTTAGCTTTTCTTGTGCTTAGAGTTTACCGCCATTGAGAAAATGAAACAAATCGGCAAATCCAAATAACACCGGCAAGCTGCTTTCTGTATTTGTATAGAACTAAAATGATAGATATTTAATCCATACAATAACAAAGATAACTGATGGATCCTTTATGGTACAACTACAGTGCAATGCAAATATAAATATAAGATCAAGTGAGAAGTAATAGTAAATAGTTTAGTGTATAGTCAATGAAATAAACAAACAGTATTCAGCAAATAAAATAGTAATCAATATAATAGCATAAGTACAATAATATATTAATAATAGTTTGTGTAATACTATAATAATAGCAATATAATATGAAATATCAATAACATAATATAGGCCTACACAATAAAAAATAATAAGTTAAATAGTAGTGAATTGTACAATCATTTAACAGCATAACTATACTAGATTGATAATCGCAAGTGGTATAATAAAATAATAATAATAATAATAGCAAATACAATGTAATCTCAATTGCAAAATAATATAGGCCTAGACAATAATAAAAATAGCCTAGATGAAATAGTGACTAGTAGCCTACCTACCGAAACGAGTACTTGTCATAAAAGTCGGTTTTACGAAAATATGAATATGACGGTTCATTTTTATTGTAAAAAAAAAAAATTAGTTAAATTGTACTGTATATATAGACCAATTTTCAGTTGGTAAACATGGTGACGTTTTTTCTGTGGGCGGAGCTTAGGTGGTGGCAGAACGATCCCTCTGACCGCTTCCCTAAGGTTATAGTATGCAAGTTTTGTTAGCTTGTTTTTTAACAATGACTGGAGAAAATCCGATTTTATCTTAATGTGCAAGGTCAGTCACTGTCCACCGCGATTGTTATTTGCAAAAGTAAATTTTAACGGACGTAACTGGCTGACCCGTCCCGTAGCCGTTACACGCTCACTCAATGATGGACGATCTGACAGGATTAACGTTACCTCGGTTGAGTGGCCTGACTTCTACACCTACATTATAGAAACCGAGTGTAAAGAGAAACTGAGGGCATATAAATCGTTAGATGCCTAAATGAATGGTGACGTACAAGACTTGTGTGGTACGATCCTCAGTTCTGCCGAGCCAGCGCCGAGAAGACGACAATAAAGAGTGACAGTATACGGTGCAATTTTAATGATGTGAATATTTTCTAGAAATAAAAATTCCAGATACAGCATATTCATTTTTCATTGATTCTAGCACCCAACAACACAACAATATGACATTTAATAAAAAATAATAACAATTTAAGCTCCTTATTATGTAGGCCTAGCCGAATCTGTGCTGGTTTGTATTGGCCGCCTGCAGTTTTCCCTTCGTTTTAAATTGGTCTATAGCCGCTGTGAATAAAACAGTTATAAAGTTTTTACCTATGGTCGTGTTAGGATGAAATATGAACGCGATTATAAGGCCGTAAACGAAGTGTCTTTTGCGTACGTGCGGTTTCAGTTATTCTTATATTTATGCGTAAGCTTAAAATACAATTTTATTGCGAATTTTTTTTTAACAAAAACTAGACAGTGCAAACAGAAATATTGATTGATGTATTTTACTTTTCATAAGAACATTCATGTGGAAAACAGAAAAACAGATCTCAGTAACCGGATTATAAAATTAATCTAGATGTTGTTCACACTTTTAGGAGGCAATCTAGTTTTATCTTTCCTCTCGGGAATCAGGAATATCATCTAACCCTATACATATTATTCATTACTAAACCCAAATTCTTCAGTTGTCATGTCAAAACATGCCTTATAGCCTATCTCATATTGACGGCCAACATGCTCGTATCGACTGTGCTCAAGCATGCTCATAACGAGTTGTATTTATGCACAGCAAATTTCAGGAGTTAAAAAATCATGAGTTAGGAAAAAAAGTGTGAAAGAGTTAATTTTTTGAGTTATTTTTTTAACTCTGACTACAGTTTGTGTTATTGGATACTCTCTGTGTTGTATTTTGGAGTTCATTCATTGGTGTTCAGGAGCGTGTTTTAACACTACACCTGGAGTTATTATTGGGAAGTGCGCCATGACACAACCATGGTTCTGCTGCACAAAAGACTATACTTGTTTCAAAATTTGAAATGGCTATTTGCGTGGGGGTTTTGTCGATGTAAACGAGTTAACATTAGCCAACCGTCTTTCCATTAACTGTACCGTGTTTCTGAAAATGAGTGTTTTGCCGTGAAATTGATGCATCAATGCATTACAGGCGTAGCTACGTGGTTACAAAATTGCAGTGTCTACGTTACCCTGGATAATAAAATATAGTTGAGCTGAGCTGTGCTGTGTAGGCCTGCAATGATTTGATTTGAAACAGCTATGTAACGTTAGGCTAAGTATTAGTGGTGATCGAAGTGCGTGATTTTCAGCTTATATATTTTTGCATTCTCAATCATTAGCTGTTATCTTAAATTACATGTTTTCTCTTTAATATCAGGTCACGATGTTAATAAGTGCAATTTGGAGGGAAGAAGAAGTATGTAAAACTGGAAGAAGTTTGTTTCACAGATTTTCTCAGTGCAGGTGAGTTGTATGTTTAGTATTCAGTTAATAAAGAGTCAGTAACAGTAATTTTGTCATTTCATGTCATAAACAGACTGGTTTGAACTACTGTTATTTTCTGTCTCCAGAATGGGACAGCGACTTCTCTACTTGTCCTGCTGCATCTTCTCACTCCACAACCAGCTGGAAGAAAGCGGCACAAGAAGGTGTTGGAGAGGCAACAGATCATCTGGTTAAATTTTGAAGGTTTGTTAAGACAACACTATCCTATTCCAAATAATGCCTATTTTAAACAAATTGTTTAAAAAGGGACATTTATGTTGTGTTTCAGTCATGCCAAAGCCTCGAGGATCATCTCCTGACCACTGAAGGAAACCCTCAGCCATATCTTCTTGCTTCAGGGACTTCAAAAGCACAGGTTTTCACCTTTTACATTGTCTTGGACAAAAAAATGTAATTCACAATTTTATGTTGTATATGAAAGAAGCATTATCTGATATCTTATTTAAATGAGCTTACTGTGAAGTTATTGTTACTTCATCTGATGTATCTACCTCAGGTTACACAATCCTACTGCACTACTGTTTTTTTTTTTTTTTTTTTTTTTTTTATAATCCATCAGGCTTGATTTTATATAATGCAGTGATGTGTTGTTGACAATGTTTTATAAAATTTTACAAATTCACTTTGTTAGCTGCCTACATGTATTAAATGTTAATGTTTTGCTGTTAGGTTTTACATTTGTATTTTATGCAATTGTTTTCAAAGTCTGTCCATGCATTGAATTTCTGAACCATATGGATTTGCTCAAATAAAGGCAGTAAATCAGGAGTATGGTGTTCAGTGTAGTAATTTCCACATAAAACATCATATTGTGTTAAATAAATGTTAACTCTAAGAAGTGTTAAACTAAATATTTTTTAAGTGTTACTTTTTAACACTGGTAAGGAGTTCATATAATTAATTTTAGAGTTACAGTTACTCTCCGTAGGATTAGTATTTTAACTCCATAAAGAGTTACATTTTAACTCTGAAAAAGTGTTAAAAATTCAACTCCAAGAGCAGAGTTATTTTAACTCTGCGCTGGAGTCTATTTGATGGTCACGCATGTACACTCAGATTGAGTTGATTTTAACTCTCAGGGAGTTTATTCCAAAAACCAGAATTTGCTGTGTGAGTAAACCCTCCTCCACGCAGATTCATAATTCATCTTCGCCATAAATAGCTCGAGCGTCGTCATCTACGGCGTGCACGCGCTGTGTAATAACGCGCGTCAGAAACCAGTCACTGTCAGACGGAATTACACTGATCAAACATTCATGCTGTTTATATCGAAGATCATTTATAAAGTGTATATTAATGTGCACATAATATTATTAAAGCTATTAAGCTATTCAAGTTCTTTTTACACGTTTTTTGCTTTTTAAACTGAGTGCACTTTAAAAACTGGTGAGAAATAATCTTTGTAATTCAGTTAGTAAAATAATTTAAAATGCTATACTGAAACTTGAAGCTCCAGAAACCTGTTTTCTCAACTTCAGCTTATAAACATGATTCTTTACATTTTATATAATATTATTTTGGATTGTTTTTTGAGAAAGCTAATGTATTTGCAACTCTACCTGTTTAATAAATAATATTAATAAAATAAAATTGTAATAAATATTATTTTTTCGTTTTCGTTTGTTATTGTTTTTTTAGTACAAAAAAAACTGTAATCTGGCACAAAAAGCATTATAGGATAACACTTAATTTTAGCATTTACTCTCCCTTTTGAGTGTTATGGCAAAGCTGGGAAATAAAAACCCTTTCCCAGTTTCAGTTAAATTTAAGTTTATCTAAATTAAATCACTGATCTGCCATAATTCACGCGTCGCCGTTGGTCGATGCGCGTCTTCTGACGCATAAGTTAACTTTAATAAAACTACACAACTGTTGTTTTTCTCCGTATATTTCTGAGAGCTCAAAAAAACTCCAACTGTTCTGTTTCTTCATGCTTTTAAAGAAAAATGTATCCCCCAATGTCCAAGACACAGCTACACGGCCTTGCATATAACTATATTTATTGCTAATTATTGCAGATCTGCGTCAATTTTAGTGTTTGCATTTCATGTGTGTGTTGACGTCTCACTATTGCGGACTATATGCAGAAAATTTACTGCAGAAAAGTGGAATATTAACGGGAAAATAACGGTATAGTGGAGAGCGGGGCTAGTTGTCACCAGGGGCGTCGGACAGGGGGTAATAGTGGAATTGAGTAACAGGGGCCCTCGGCGAGGGGGGCCCACAGAGATATATTGATAATCCAAAATATTAAAATGTAAAAAAATCACATTATAATAATATGCTATCGCAGGAATAAAAATTCACAAGACTCAATTTTCTATCCGTAAAACTGAGAAATGTTCTTTATTTGCCTAGCAGCTTGTGCCCTCCCATGTTAGCGATTCCCCTATCAAAAGCAGAAATGGTTTGGTCTTAAAGTCAGCTTGTGGCATGGAAAGGAGCCTCGCACTACAAAAAAATAAAGCCTAAATCAGGTATTAAAAAAAGAATGGAAAGAAAGCTGCAGGAGGGCACAGAACTTTTGACTAGTTTTTTTTGGTGGAAGGGATATGAATTAGGCTACTTTTGTGCCAATAATAATGAATGTAACTTTTCAAGAAACTAATGCACATATTAATCAAAACTGAATAAAATATCTGTGAAACTGAAAAAAAAAAACGCAGGCAAATTTTTTGACTTCGTTTTTACTGCATGTTTTGCTAACTGTTTTCACATCTTTTCTTTCGCTGATCTGAACTTACAAATGCGCTTCCAGACTTTTCATTTATGCATCTGAAGTTTTCGTTTAAGCTCCCTGAGTTTTCGTTCTTCATTCTGGCACATATCTCTCGTGGGGTTGGGGCTAGCAGCAGTGAGTTCTCATTGGCTACTGCATTGGCCCCCTATTAAACATCTTATAATATTGCTAATTACTTAAAAAGCACTAAATGGTTTAGCTCCCCAGTACTTGAGCGAGCTCTTAACGCAAATAGTCCTTCGCGTCTATTGCGATCTCAAAACTCCGGCCAGTTGATAGGCTACCTATCAAAATCAACTGCTGGCGGTAGATCCTTTTCCTATTTAGCACCAAAACTCTGGAGCAATCTTCCTAACATTGTCCGGGAAGCAGACTCTGTCAGTTCAAATCTAGACTAAAAACACATCTCTTTGACCTAGCATAGACTACACATATCACATTATAGACTTCTATAGGCCTAATTCAATGTTAATTTGCATAGATTAGGTCAACCAGGAACACGTCCCGCCATAAATCCTGATGTACTCGTTACATTGAATGGCATGTAATATTAGTCTCTCTGTTTATCCCGAGGTTTACCGCAGTCCGCCGGATCCAGGCTGTATCCAGATCTGATGAAGGACCTGTGTCTGGACGCGACGACAATGCAGTCCTGAAGTGTCAAAGTCTCTCCCCTGTGAAGGCCTCCTTTCTTTTTACTCTGTAGCCTACAGATAATCGTTGTCGGGATAATTCCGGTTTGCGTGGCTATACGCAGACGCAACAATTCTGTATTATACATTTTTAAGACCAGACAAGTACTTTATTGAGGGTTGATTGGACTGCACGCCTGCGTACATATTCAAACTGAACATGTGATGCGCTTTTGCGTTTTTGAGGTTACTCATTTGCACCTTCGAACCTATTTCAGGGAGTGCGTTCTCGAGACACCAGGCACTGTTAATATCTAATGATCTTTGCAACAGAAATGAATAAATCAAAACTATCTTCAGTGCCAATAAATATCCCTGTACACACACTGTTATTCTCACTTTGTTTTAAACAAGGCAATGTATTTACATTTTTAATAATACAAGTTTGTTGTAAATGTCATTTTACTATATATGTTTAGATCATTACATGAGCAGAGCAAACTTCTGTCCGCAAGAGCCTGTGTAAAGTGTGTTAATGTGTGTGTTTAGATGAGTGTTTTTGCTCATGTCAAATATAAATACGAATTCACAGAATCAGTTGCTTTTTTTATTAAAATCTTTTGTATTTGCAGTAAATGCGAAAATAACTAAATCTATTTTAGCTGCTAAATAAATGTCATTGAGATTTTTTTATTGTTATGGAAAACTTATAGAAGTAACTAAATCATAACTAGTTTGATTGTTTGTGATAAAATTATGCATTGTAAGATATTTCGCTTGCATTTCCCCTTGATGTTTCTCCGCAGAGGAGAGAGAGAGAGAGGAGAGAGAGAGAGAGAGAGAGAGAGAGAGAGAGAGAGAGAGAGAGAGAGAGAGAGAGGTGTGTGTGTGTGTGTGTGTGTGTGTGTGTGTGTGTGTGTGTGTGTGTGTGTGTGTGTGTGTGTGTGTGTGTGTGTGTGTGTGTGTGTGTGTGTGTGCGTGCGTGCGTGCGTGCGTGCGCGCGCGCGCGCGTACAAACCATTTGATTATTAGCTTTTAAGTGTGAACTCGTGATGCAATGGGTCTGTAATACTATATGTAAAATTAGAAATTTTGACTTGCAATAGACTGAAATAAGTTGAAGTTGAAGCTCTAGAATTATGAACTGGAATGAAATAAAAAGTTAAAATGAAACATAGCTAAATTATATAAATAATGTAATAGGCTACAGCCAAATTAAACATAAATACCAATCTTTTTAAAAATAATTTAAAAAAATGACAAAAGAACATAACGAAATTGCTAAAAAATTTAACTAAAATTACCACGGAAACTATATAAAACTGATTCAAAATCAACATATGAATAAAACTAAATAAACTGCTAAAATAACACCACAGGTCTCCGCACCAGTCACGTGACTGAAAACTATGAAAATTAAAAATGAAATTATTCCCACTGATCTTCTGTTTTATTAATAAAGTTTGATTTGCTACATATTCCCGCTTTTGTGTCTTCTTTTTCTGAATATGAAAAGGAGTGATGATGTCACTCAAGGACACTATTAATGTTGGCTCCTCCTCCTTGTAAAAGTTCAAAAACAGGATAGAGTTTCATTCATTCATTCACTCATTTAGCAAACGATCAGCTGAAGGTAAGAACTGTCTTTAATATATGCTTTAAATGCAGTTTGACGGTGAATTGGCAGGTTCATAAACCATATTGCATTGAAGGATGAAGTTCTTGCAGAAGAAGGGATGAAGTGTAGCCTATGTTTTCGATGAACATGTGCGACTCTTCTGAACATGAAACTTACGTTACGCGACTCTGAAGTAGGAATCAGCGACTCGTTTCGGATGCTCGAGATTAAACTCAAATGCTGTTTTATTCATATTTCGTTCATCAGCATCTTCATCTTCCTCGTTTCCCGCTGGTCCGTAAAATAGGCTACGCTATACTTCGATGTTTCACTTTTCAAAGCGTAAAACCGTAAAAAAAAGAAAAAAAAGTCTGAAATATCTTTATTTTAAAACAGTTTTAATCGTAATATCCATCGATCAGATCACTTTTGAGAAATTCAGCTCAATATGCTACTAGAAAAATATCTTCTTTTTACATCACAAAAATCTGGCAAGAAAGTAATTTACTAAATGATTTTTATACAAACGTTTTATAGGCTACTGAAGCACGCAGAGCAATACTATTGTGGTGTTTGTCCCCTATCTGCATAGCCTAATGATGCTATACGCTTCCTGATTTGCCTTTGTTCTCTTACACGTGTTAGTTTGATCTGTACTTTTATTTTTTTTATGCTTTTTTCCAACACACGCAGTTTCATCATCAGAGATGCACACGCTAGGAAACAGCCAAACCTTGTTTCCAAATGCACCGACTACAGATATTCTGTCTGGTTTGTAAACCCATAATCACAACAATCAAAGCTTCCAACGGAAATATTGAACATAACTCAAAACAATGTATGTATCTAATGTGGAACAACCTTAGACTGAGTAAATAATGACAGAATTTCATTTTTGGATGAGCTGGGTCATTCTATGGAAATATATTTGTATTAATTATATATAATTCCAAGCACCAGAAGTGCTCATCCCCACAGTCATGTACAGAGGGAAAATGCTTTATTTTGAGGTCAATAACAGGTTTTTACACCATTTAAAATACAATATATTATGTAAATGACATAAAAAAACTAATTGCAGAATAAATATTATAAAATGTATAATGAAAGTAGTGGTCCCTGGAGTTGTGTCACTGGTATTACCTTTAAACAAAAATCTCTTATTTTGAAATAGAAATCACACTGATGACATCACTTGACTTCATTCGTCCACTTTCCTTAATTTCTATAAAGAAAAGCCCATAATAAATCCTCTGTCTCTTTTCAGTTATCAGAAATATTCTCATTTATCTCATGATTTCATATGAAGCTTTTAGTTGAAGTCACGGATATGACCTACTTTATTGTTAGGTAAACAAGTTTATTGTTGTATTCTCGTGTAAAGAAACGAGAATACAAATGGATTAAACTATAATTTAGTTAGTATACCATGATTGACAACATGTGGTTAGATACCTTGCAGCAGCCATTTTGTAAAATGAATTTTTCATGAAAATTTTCACTGGTGTCACCTTTCTTATGAGTTACACCAGTGACTCCCATTTATAGATAAACTTTATTCAAAGCTATTAATTTAGATTATATGCCAAATGTAACAATTTAGTCTCATCTACTTAATTATAGTTGAAGAATAATGATATTTGGTCTTATGCATGTCATTGGTGATTCATTGCGTCACTGCTGTTACTGTCTTTTTCTCTGTCACATTAAATACAGTGCCACATGTGACATGCTAATAATTTTACATCCATTTAATTTGGCTACACTCATAAGTTAAGATTTAAAGGATTGCATCATTACTTGATTTTAACTGGTTTTTAAATATTTTCATTGTTATAGCAAATACAAGGTTGCACAAACGAACTAACCTCATTCAAGCACACTTTTAACAAACCTGATTCATCATCTGAACATCATTTTTGCGAGAACTTTGATGTTTCCTGTGCCATGTGGGATTGGAAAACATCATTTTTGTGAGAACTTTGTTTCTCGTGCCATGTGGGATTGGAAAACATAATTTTTGTGAGAACTTTGTTTCCCTTCCGAAGGGAACTCAACAATACGTCATTGACGCTTTGGGGGAAACGCCTCAGGCGTGACAGGTGTCTGAAATCACTATCAAATCACGTCAATCACATTGACCGGCGACAGCCCGTGAATCATTATTGTGAATGATTAGCGTGCGACCTGGAAGCATATAAGGGCGCCTTGCAAACATGACAAATCATCTTTTCGTCTTCAGGGACTGTTTGTTTGAATCGCTACTCAAAGGAAACGCAAGTATGAGTATGAAACGCACGGCTAAGGTAGATTGTTTTCGTAAATGTGCCGACCCGTGTCCTAGGTTTTTGACACCGACAGACACACACGAGCTGTGCGTTTTCTGCCTGGGAGAAGAGCACGCGCGGAAGGTTCTCGAGGGAACCCTCTGTGCGAACTGCGAGCAGTTTTCTCTTAAAACGCTCCGCTCTCGTCTAGCCCTCTTCTCGAGTGAAGGGGGCTCAGCGTCTGGTCCTCGTGGTGCAGGTCCCGCTCGAGCCGAGGCTGAGCGGCGGCTAGCATCATGGGGTTCTCAGATGGACCTTGTCGATCACCTCGAGAGGGTTGTTAACCTCTCAGATGATTCGACGGCTGACGAGGGCGAACTGCAGGTTGATGTGGAAGACTATTCTCCGATTGGTCCTGCAGTTGCAGCTCTTCAGGATGTGCAGGAGATGCCTGAGGGGGTTCATGATCCCGAACTCTCTCAGTCATCCTGCCCCGTGTATGCTGAGCTGTTGGATGTGATGGAGCGCGCTGCTGGTAGGCTGCAGTTGCCTTGGCAGCGCGCTAGAGGAGAGACCGCTCGCGGCAGGCTTGATGATCGGTTTCTCCCCGGCCATACACCGCCAGCTCGGGTGAGCCTTCCATTTCTTCCCGATCTGCACACTGAGATCGAGAAGGCATGGAAGAAACCATACTCTGCCCGTATTCATCAACATCAGCGGGCCAGTTTCGCTGATGTTGAGGGGATCGGAGAGCATGGTTACGTGTCTATGCCGCCGATTGACGAGACGTTTGCGAACTATCTCGTGTCGGACCTGTGGGCAACGACACTGAAAGCTCCAACCCTGCCATCCAAACCACTCAAAGCAACGGCTCGTTTGAATGGCAGAGCATACACGGCAGTAGGTCAGGCCGGTGCTGCACTCCATACCATGGCAGTATTGCAGGCTTACCAGGCCGACTTACTAAGGGATCTCGACCAGGGGGCAGGAATGTCCCCTGAGGCGGTAGCTGAGCTGCGCTTAACCACAGATCTGGCTCTCCGGGCTACCAAACAAACCGCTGCCGCGATCGGTCGGTCGATGGCGGCGATGGTGGCCACGGAGAGACATCTGTGGTTAAATCTGGCTGACATCGGGGAGAAAGAGAAGGCCTTTCTTCTCGATTCGCCAGTGTCGCCTTCTGAACTCTTTGGCACCTCCGTAGAGGCGGTGGTAGGGAAATTCAGGGAGGTGAAAGCGCGCTCAGCAGCGTTTAAGACCTGTATACCGCTGAGATCCGCGCCCGCACCCAGGCAGGCGGGAGGGCCTGGCCCTTCACGGTCTGACGACCGTAAGCAGGGCCAGCGAGCCAGTGTCGCCTCTCGTGCGCCCCCTCCTCCGAGGAGCAGGTCGCAGAGGAGGCGTAACTCCCGCAAAAGAAGAGATTTGAGGGAGGTTATTCAGAGCAAACGCTCACAGCGTTGGTAATGGATAACCTCCCCGGAGGGTCATAGCTGCCCTCTCTCTTCTGACCCCCAGGCGTTCATTACATCAGTCCTGGGGATGGGCTGATGATGAGAACTACGTTCTGATGGCTCTCCTAGGCTTGGTTAATGGTAACGCCCCTTTTCAGGTATGTAAGGTGGCAGACCCCAGGTTCATAAGGAACTATCTGGCGAGTCTTCACCTTGCACGCGCAGGTGAACTACTGGTTTTTCAAAGAGTATTTTTTGTGAAAATAACATATTTCTCTTTACAGACCTCGTTCCCTGTATAAGAGCTATGGGGTCATGTCAAGGAATTAAGGTAAGAACTTTATTATGTTATTAGGGCCCTGAAGTTCCCTGGTAGGTGGCCAGAGTGATAACTGTGTTAGCCTTATGGCTACTAGCCACCTGAAGGTAAGAGTAGTTGGTCTCTCTCTTTAGTATGTTAAAACCTAGAGTGTTGACTGACACTAGAGCTTCAGATAGATCTTATGTCCGGCCCGTTGGACCGTTTTGACTTCACTGAGTATTTCGCCCCTTGAGCTCTGTTTGAGTGTTCTTAGGCTGTGCGATCCTGCAGCCACTTGTATGGAATAATACAATGTTTATTTTCCTGTTAGGCTGTGGCTCCTCCGAGCCCTCAGTTAGATCTATGCTTACAGGTTGGCCTTCACCAGGCCACCTCTGTAGCTGGCCTAGGCTGTACCAGGGATATTAGAGGTGTTCTGCTAAAATTAGCATTTTTTCCTCTTACCCTTCACTTTGTGAATGTAGGTTTCTAGCATCCCTGTATAACAGCCTCCTCCCTTGGGAGTCGTTAGGCCAAGGCCCGCCCCCTTCTCTGCATTCTGGGGTGACTAGAGTAATGCAGCGTGGTGCAGAGGATGGTTTATAAGGACATGGTAGGCCTCAACAGGCCTCCGTGGTATATATGTCTTTTTTGAGCCAGGGTTAGGCGTCTTTCGTTTCAAAACAAGAACGAATAAGACTGGGTCTCCTGCCAGACCCTGCAGTGCAGAACTGGCCTACGGTTTTAGGCCGCCAGTATAGGCTTTATTCACCTCGCTGAGCCACTGCTCGAGCGCTGATTTGTAGGTGGTTGGCTTTCTTTCAAGCCCCACTTCCCTAGGTTGAGCACAGATGCATTTCTGTCACTCCTAGAGCCGCTGGCAGGCCCGCACCCTGGTAACTTCAGGGTGAGGTGTGAGTGTTCCCCTGTGATACAGGGTAGGTCTGAGCACTTCACTCCCGGTTCTGTTTCATCCTACCTCGCACCACTATGGCTCGGGTCGAGTATGAAGTAAAGCTTTCAACTTCTTTGGTCGAAGTATGCTCCCCTGAAGCCAGAGCATTGCCCTGAGCTGACGCCCATGCATAGATGGTAGGCCCCTCACTATCTGGGGCCTCCATTGAGGCAGAGTGGCGTACGTTGTACTCCCCTTGCTTTAAGGGTGCTAGCTCTCTTGCTGAGTACACTGCCATGGGTAATGTGATTAGGCACCATAATGCTGTAGGCGCTGTGTAACAGCTTATCTGCCAACAAGGGCTGTGCCATCAGGTAGTAGGCCCCAGCAGGCCTCCTTGACTGGCAGCCCCCGTGAGGGCACTGTAGGCTGGCCTACTTCTAATCGAGGTTGGCCTTGGTGTTTCGGCAGTTGACTCATCGACAGGTAGTAGGCCTTAATCAGGCCGCCTTAGGAGGTGAGTCTCAATGTTGTAGGGACATACTTATAGCCGCTACCAGGTAGCTAGCCGTATTAGGCCTCCTGTGTGTGGGCCCAATAGTTTATGTTGGTGTAGTATGTTCCCAACATTGTCTCTTTGTAGCAGAATGTACTTGCTATCAGCTAGTAGGCCCAACCAGGCCTCCCTGATAGGCGAGTCCCAGCTGGCTGGCCCTGTAAGGCCGCCTCAATGCAATCACCCAGTCTCAGTGACCAGTTGCTATCAGGTAGTAGGCCTCACCAGGCCTCCCTGAAGTAGAATACTGCGGTTATCAGGTAGAAGGCCTCACCAGGCCTCCCTGAAGGTGAGCTCCCACATTTCCTGTGGTTATCAGGTAGTAGGCCTCACAGGCCTCCTTGATGGTGAGCTCCCACATTCACTGTGGTTATCAGGTAGTAGGCCTCACCAGGCCTCCCTGAAGTTGAATTCCCACATAATATGGTTTTCAGGTAGAAGGCTTCATCAGGCCTCCCTGAAGGAGAATTCCCACATACTGCGGTTATCAGGTAGAAGGCCTCGCCAGGCCTCCCTGAAGGTGAGCTCCCACATTCACTGTGGTTATCAGGTAGTAGGCCTCACTGGCCTCCTTGATGGTGAGCTCCCACATTCACTGTGGTTATCAGGTAGTAGGCCTCACCAGGCCTCCCAGAAGGAGAATTCTCACATACTGTGGCATACTGTGGTTTCCAGGTAGAAGGCCTCACCAGGCCTCCCTGAAGGAGAATTCCCACATACTGCAGTTATCAGGTAGAAGGCCTCACCAGGCCTCCCTGAAGGTGAGCTCCCACATTTCCTGTGGTTATCAGGTAGTAGGCCTCACCAGGCCTCCTTGATGGTGAGCTCCCACTCTCACTGTGGTTATCAGGCAGTAGGCCTCACCAGGCCTCCCTGAAGGAGAATTCCCACATACTGTGGTTTCCAGGTAGAAGGCTTCAACAGGCCTCCCTGAAGTAGAATTCCCACATACTGCGGTTATCAGGTAGAAGGCCTTACCAGGCCTCCCTGAAGGTGAGCTCCCACATTTCCTGTGGTTATCAGGTAGTAGGCCTCACCAGGCCTCCCTGATGGTGAGCTCCCACTTTCACTGTGGTTATCAGGCAGTAGGCCTCACCAGGCCTCCCTGAAGGAGAATTCCCACATACTGTGGCATACTGTGGTTTCCAGGTAGAAGGCTTCTACAGGCCTCCCTGAAGGAGAATTCCCACATGCTGTGATTTTCAGGAGGCCCCTCCAGGCCTCCTTGAATGAGAACGCTCAGGTAGTAGGCCTCACCAGGCCTCCCTGAAGGTGAGTTCCCGCAGGTTGTGGTTATCAGGTTGTAGGCCTCTCCAGGCCTCCCTGTGAATGGTTCCCTTATGTTGCTGGGTTTATGAAGCTAGTGGCCTCTTGCTATCAGTCTCAGCTAGCCTTAGTTGGCAGCTGCTGAAGGCGAGCTCGCGCCCTGGCTCGCTAAAGTGTTCATTCTCTGCTACTGGTTCCCTCCCGGAACCTTTCCTGCCTACAGCGTGGTTTGCCTACCAGGCGGACCTTGTGCTCCCCTCACCGAGGGTCGCTATGAGCATGCGGCCTCCTGAGTCTGGTCAGACGGTTGTAGGCCTCTCGTGAGGCCTCCCAGTTAGATCAGCCCTTAGGCCTTAACAGGCCTCCTCATGTTTTGAAACACAGACACTGGGTTGATCCGTGGATCGAGTAGAGAAACTCCCCTCGCTAGCAAGGGTTGGAAAGCGCTATGCTGAGTCATACTCTCCGGGATATCCCGTCTCTGAGATCCGGGCCGAGTGGTTCACTGCCAGCTTCGCAGTCCCTCGGGTTGGATGCCGTTCTTAAGGCAATTGTCCAGAGGCCCTGTCTTCAGACAGACAGGAAGTGGCCAGACTAGTGTCTATGTTCTGACGCCAGGTCAGGCCGTCCTGGTGGTTTTTCGGGTGTGAGTACGTTCCCCTGAATAGTGATTGGCTGGTGTTCCTTCGGGTTCCCTAGCCACATTCCCTAGAAGGGACCCCTTCTAATTGGAAGCTGTGGTTCCAGGCCCGGAGCCGGCCCAGGTAACCGTGTTTATAAGGTTTTTCCTGTGAGGCTGTAGCTTGGGCTATGACCGGAGGGAATGCTGTCACTGACAGCCCAGTGTGACCTGAGGGTAAGTGGTTCTAGCGTTTCATTTGAAGTTGCTGGTTCTGACAGTTGTCACTGCCTTTGGGCATGCACTCCCCTCAGCATGGCGGATTGGGTATTTCGTTCCCCAAAGCGTCAATGACGTATTGTTGAGTTCCCTTCGGAAGGGAACGTCTCAGGTTACGACTGTAACCTAGGTTCCCTGAGAATGGGAACGAGACAATACGTCTCCCTGCCATGCCTCGGGGCTCGCCTACCGTACAGTCCCTTCAGACGATAAGGTGATTTGTCATGTTTGCAAGGCGCCCTTATATGCTTCCAGGTCGCACGCTAATCATTCACAATAATGATTCACGGGCTGTCGCCGGTCAATGTGATTGACGTGATTTGATAGTGATTTCAGACACCTGTCACGCCTGAGGCGTTTCCCCCAAAGCGTCAATGACGTATTGTCTCGTTCCCATTCTCAGGGAACCTAGGTTACAGTCGTAACCTGAGACGTTCTCGTGCCATGGGGGATTGGAAAACATAATTTTTGTGAGAACTTTGATGTTTCCCATGCCATGGGGGATTGGAAAACATAATTTTTGTGAGAACTTTGTTTCTCGTGCCATGGGGGATTGGAAAACATAATTTTTGTGAGAACTTTGATGTTTCCCATGCCATGGGGGATTGGAAAACATAATTTTTGTGAGAACTTTGTTTCTCGTGCCATGGGGGATTGGAAAACATAATTTTTGTGAGAACTTTGATGTTTTCCGTGCCATGGGGGATTGGAAAACATCATTTTTGTGAGAACTTTGATGTTTCCTGTGCCATGGGGGATTGGAAAACATAATTTTTGTGAGAACTTTGTTTCTCGTGCCATGGGGGATTGGAAAACATAATTTTTGTGAGAACTTTGTTTCTCGTGCCATGGGGGATTGGAAAACATAATTTTTGCGAGAACTTTGATGTTTCCCATGCCATGGGGGATTGGAAAACATAATTTTTGTGAGAACTTTGTTTCTCGTGCCATGGGGGATTGGAAAACATAATTTTTGTGAGAACTTTGATGTTTTCCGTGCCATGGGGGATTGGAAAACATCATTTTTGTGAGAACTTTGATGTTTCCTGTGCCATGGGGGATTGGAAAACATCATTTTTGTGAGAACTTTGATGTTTCCTGTGCCATGGGGAGGGGAAAACATAATTTTTGTGAGAACTTTGATGTTTCCCGTGCCATGGGGGATTGGAAAACATAATTTTTGTGAGAACTTTGATGTTTCCCGTGCCATGGGGGATTGGAAAACATCATTTTTGTGGAGAACTTTGATGTTTTCCTTGCCATGGGGGATTGGAAAACATCATTTTTGTGAGAACTTTGATGTTTCCTGTGCCATGGGGAGGGGAAAACATAATTTTTGTGAGAACTTTGATGTTTCCCGTGCCATGGGGGATTGGAAAACATAATTTTTGTGAGAACTTTGATGTTTCCCGTGCCATGGGGGATTGGAAAACATCATTTTTGTGAGAACTTTGATGTTTCCCGTGCCATGGGGGATTGGAAAACATATTTTTTGTGAGAACTTTGATGTTTCCCGTGCCATGGGCGATTGGAAAACATAATTTTTGCGAGAACTTTGATGTTTCCCGTGCCATGGGGGATTGGAAAACAATCTTTGCGAGAACTTTGATGTTTCCCGTGCCATGGGCGATTGGAAAACATAATTTAAGTAGTCAACAAAGACATAAATATACCTGAAACACAAACCTTTGGAAAAACAAAATCATATTCTGGAGGTTTAAATTACTGGGGTCAAATTTGATCAGATTTGAGGGTAACAGGGGGGTTAAGAAAAAAATAATATAAACATGCGATTAGTCAACTAATTGCTTAAATGAATGACTAGTAGTCGACTAGAAAAATCTTTAGTCTATGGCAACTCTAATCAATAAACAATTTAGTTGACATTATTGACTTAGTAGCCTAATTAGTATCCAGCTCTTAACATTAAATTAGTTGAGTTAAGATAATTAGTTAATGAACTAATAAAATGATCAAATAAAGATTAAATTAAGCTGCTAAGTATGTATATAGCCAAAAAAAAAAGGCTGGTAAAAAGTGGTGGTCACCTGCCACAGTGGCTGGTGGTCAAATTTTTTTACTTCAGGCCCTGTATGTGATGCATGAGATATTGCTGCACATCTCCATTCTCATACTGTAAAACAAACATGTATTTTATCTCGAAAGTCTTGACAGCATTAGCTATAAAGTTGATTTGGAAGGTTTTAACAAAAAATGTACTTATACATTTCTTCTTTGAAACACCACAATAGCCTTTGAAAATGTTTGTCATATATAAAAATAATAATTACAACTAAACCAAGTAGTCTAATGAGTCAAACTGTTTCTTTAAGTAGGCGGGCCTTAGGCCTACTGTAGTTCCCGCGCAGTTTTGGCTAATATTGAATCAGTTTAACTTTTAAAAAAATGTTTAACAGTAGATGTGAAGACAGGTAATGGTGCATATTGTTGCACAGGAGTTGAGAAAGAGAGCTGAAAATATAAGTTTCTTTGTTCTGAGTCCAAGAAGAATTGGACCATACCTTTACCATGACTGTTCCCTGCTGGTAGAATGACCTACCCAACTCAACCAGAGCTGCTGAGTCCGTAGCCATTTTCAAGAAACGGTTGAAGACGCATCTCTTTCGGCAGCACTTGTTCCAGTAATACTAACACTTCTCTTCCTTTCTATTATATATATAATAATAATAATAAAAAAAATTACGGGTTCTACGTTGGATTAAACTGTGAAGGGTTATAGCACTTACATTTTGTTGTCCTGCTGTTAGTTTAACTGCTATGGTTCTCATTTGTAAGTCGCTTTGGATAAAAGCGTCTGCTAAATGAATAAATGTAAATGTAAATTGCACAGGTTTTAGTCAGCCACACACGACTTGCAGGCCCTCCAAAACTATGCTGATCCTTCTCCCTGCAGACAAAAATGTTCAGTATAGGCTGCAGGAGATATTGCTGCCCATCTCCATTTCTCACACTGTAAAACAAACATTTAACACATATTTTATAAGTCTTTTCCAGCATTAGCTATAAAGTTGATTTGTGTAAGGTTTTAAAGGGTACCTATTATGGCATTTAAAATGTTCCTAATAATGTTCTGGGAGTCCCCAACAACAGTTTTACATGCATGCAATGACAAAAAACACTTTTGTTGTCTTATAATATGCATTTATTTTTACCTGATTTGCTCACCGACTCCCTAATGATTCGTTTGACGACTCATTTGTCCAAACCCCTCCTTTGCGTGACGCTAATCGGCGGTGATTGGTCAGATGACGTAGTCAGTTATATTTTGCGTTAGCCCAAAGCTTAAACATATTGATAAAGCACTGCAGTACTACAATACGCTTCACATAATTTCACATATTTCAAAAAACAAAAAAAATGACATTGGAGACCTAGAAGCTGCTGAGCGGAACTCTCACTCTCTCACACACACACGCACGCACACACACACACACACACACACACACACACACACACACACACATAAAAGCAACAATTATTAATAGTACTTACAGGTTGTGATTCGGAGGAGGAAGCTGATCCAAATAAACTTGGTATTGAACCTTCCTATATCAGCCGACTCGCGAATCCACACTTGAAAGCATTTGTGTTTGTGAAGCGATCGTCATTAAAATAACGCGAACACAGCTCAAGGTGGCTATACTTGTGTGGTATAGTTGTAAATATAAACTCTAGCCACTGAGTCTTCACATGCTTGTCCCTGGGCAGTGAAAAAAAAAGTTTGCTTTTGATTCGCACTTCAGAACAGAGTCTCGTCGACATGTTGTTGTCAGGTTTCTCTGTCTGCTCGGCGCGCGCACTGAGTGGGCATGTCGAATTCAAATAACTTGTACAAGTGACGTACGAAAGTATACGGTGAACTTTCATATTTAAAACTTTGCAGGATGTTTTTGTTCACTTAGATCTATGTTACACACTACATGAAAGGTAATTTTCAAAATTCCATGATAGGTACCCTTTAACAAAACAAAATGTAGGCCTACTTATACAGTCATTTAATGTTCGCTTGCAACGCAAAATGAAGCTTTTTCTGGCCATATTAAAGCAATCTGGAATATTTTCTTTGTTTAATGGATTACCACAAATTTCCCGTGCTGAATTGGTCTGGTTTGACTCAGTTCATTATTGATTGGGAGAGACCAGTTCAAACTTACTGGATGTGGAAATCATTGGGCGTGGCTCATTATACTATAAGCAAAAGACCGTAAAAAAACGTGCGCTCTGTGCAACCAAAATGCCGTTTTTTACGCCGTCATATGGTTAAAGGCGTAAAAGCGGCGCTTTCCATGCACACTAAAACGCCGTCGAATACGGCGTCATTGACATATTTTGCACGTTTTTTATGGCGTTTGTAATTACAACGGCGTATTTTGTGGCGCAAATACAGTTCAAAACTAGATGACATTCAGACTCCACCAATGACTCTTCTATATCCTTATTATTAGTGATCTGGGGCCTGTTTCAGAAAGGAGATTAAGTGAAAACTGAGTATGTTAACCCTGGGTTTTCCATTTCAGAAAGGGAGGTATATCAAACCCGAGAAAACAGAGTAAGTCAAGCCCGTTTCTGAAAGAGAGGTAACTTATACTCAGAGTCAGTTACCATGGTAACTTACTCTGTGAACCTAACCTGGTCGGGAGCAGGTTTTCTTCAGTAAACCCAGCGTTTCTTGAGGTCTCCTCCCCTTTTTTAAAGAGGAAGTGGTGTTTAAACACCAACAATAATACTAAAATGTATTTAAACATTATTTAAGGAATATATATTGTTTGTCCATGGTTTAATTGACTAAATCTGTTTTGCAGCACTTTGCCAAAAAATAAAAGGATTAAAACATTTGCTAAACTTTTATTTGATTACCACCGTTTTTGATAATATATTTGTATTAAATCATTAAAAAAAAAACTCGGAATAAAAACATTTCATAGAACTCAATTATTTTTTAAACATATTAACAAGTTATTAATGATAAAAAATAAGTTGTTAATCTAATTCATAATCAATTCTTGAAATTAGTTGATTAGATATGTTTTATTGAACAAATGTTTAATTTAACAAATGTTTAATTTATTTAACTGTCATTTTAACTGATGATAATAATAACCGTAATTGAATAATGCAGTTTATATATTTAATAATTGTTT
The DNA here is from genome assembly GCA_036326025.1 of Chrosomus eos. Taxonomy (NCBI): domain Eukaryota; kingdom Metazoa; phylum Chordata; class Actinopteri; order Cypriniformes; family Leuciscidae; genus Chrosomus; species Chrosomus eos. The sequence continues at coordinate 42,403,950 of CM070823.1, forward strand.
ATTATTAGACAGTACAAGACGCAACGAAACGACGAATGTCGCGTTCACGGGTGGGCCACCAGAACCTCTGGCGAATAGAGGCAATGGTTCCCCTAACACCGGGGTGAGCGAACAATTTAGAGGAGTGACCCCACTGGAGAACGGCTAGACGGGCGGAAGTAGGAACAAACAGAAGACCCCTAGGACAGAGACGAGGCGTGATAGCGTGGGACAGGGCGCGCTTAACGAGCCATTCTATTCCCCAGACAGCAGCACCAACAACCACACCCTGAGGGAGGATCTCCTCCCTGGTTGGAGCTACCTCTGGGGAAGCGAACTGCCGTGAGAGAGCAGCCGGCTTAAGGTTCTTAGAGCCGGGTCGATAGGAGATGGTAAAGTCGAAGCGTGCGAAGAAGAGTGCCCAGCGAGCCTGACGACAGGGTTCCCGCGGATCCTAAGTCTTAAATTAGATTTTTAAAATTTAAGGCCATAAAAAGTCTTATAAAGTCTTATTTTTACTTATGAAAGGTCTTAAATTTTAGATGACACTTCGACAAGACATATCTAAATGTTTTCCAAATTAAAACTAATTAGCGTAGTATTATTTTTTATTCTATCTTTGTGGATGTGCTTGTTCACGTGACAATGCGCATCACATTCGCGGCAGAAGTCTGTCTCCTGCACGCGAGAGAAGAAAGAAGAAGAAAGTTGGCAAATGTCAGTTCAGTCGTAAGTTCATGCTTTATGTGCGTAGGGGTGTGCGATGTGTATTGTCTATTATGATATTGTAATCATTGTTTTAACGATGTATGAGGCACCGTGAGCTGAGCTGACATCGCATTTGTCTCTCGTGCTTTCACTGAGTGATGTGTGCAGTTATAGGCTATGTCCCCAAATTAGTTTTTGTCTTATATTTACATCATATTATGTTCATATATTAGAATATCACATCAGTGAGTGCCGTTTTCCCGTGCACAAGTGCGATGTTTATGATATACAATAGTTAAATTAAAAATAAATTAACATTGTGAGTTACTTTCTAGACACAATATTGTTTTTCACTTTATTTCGCCGACTAGAATTTCAAAGTGAACACGTAGCAGTCAGAGTCTCAATGCAACAGACAGCGATGATTTCTTGACTGAAATCCGCGTTTTGAACGAGTCATTTTAACGATTCAATGAACAATCAACTTTCCCGAATGAATCAGTCGTTTGAACGAATCGTTTGAATGAATGACTCCCTCAACTCGCTTATTGAGACAGTAGCTGCGTTCCAATGTGCATACTAGTATGCCCTAAATAGTATTGAAAATTACTAATGTCACATACTATTTAGGATGGATATATGCACATTGGGACGCAGCTAGTGACTTGCCACAACCTACTGGCAGTTTTAGTTTCATATTTAAAGTACCCTTTAATTAAAACAATAAAATTAGAAATCATTTAAAGATTGATTTTTTTTTTTTAAACTCTCTCATAGCATGGAGTGTAAATATTAATGCCACTTCTGATGCTGCTTCTGTGTCACCTCTGCACTGCAACGATGGATTTTGATTGAATGATTTAATTTGACTGGTAAAGGTGGTACTGTATAATTGTGTAATTAAGTATTACTGTATAAATAAGTATAATTACTGTATAATTTAATTTGAATAATTTGAATGTTAGTATTTGACATAAAAGGTGATGCATAACTCTAAATAAGTTTAGAAAGAACGTCCATATATAGGGGAAAATGCCCCTGGAAGTCAATTTAAGGTGGCAAATATTTCATATTAATTAATCATTTCTGTCACTGCTGTGAACTGACCACTGCATAGAATATGAAAAATATTAATATCTTCGTAAGTCAGCTGTCAACAACAGGCCTAAACCAGCCATGGCACCTGCACAACAACACAATCAGTAAAATATCATCTAATTATTATCAACAAAACGTTGAAAATATCGAGATATATTTTTGTTAATATTGCACACCCCCTAATGTATGTTATTAATTTTGATTTCTTCAGGTCTTAAAAAGGTCTTAAAAAGACTTAAATTTGACTTTAAAAAGTGTGCAGGTGTTAAGGACTTTGTCTTTGACAAATATGAAATATATAAGGATTTATTTATTTTGTTTTGTGTGGTATTTGATTTGATTTTTGAGCCATATTTGTGTTGATAACGGGAGTCTTTTATTTTGAAGTTTACTAACGTGAGCGGATATAACGCGCACATGGTCCAAACATTTCAGTATGAATGAGACCTAGACGCACACGGTCATGGTATCAAAGGCTTACGGTTTATGAGGAGTTTTAAAAGGATTTAGCTCCTGGTTTGAATGGAGAACAAGGTACGATATAGACTTCCTGTTATCTTTGTGTTTTTGGTTTGATTTATATTGTTTGTGATAAAATTACTTATTAGTTGTTACTTTGTATAATGTGTAGATCATTCAGTGTTTACTTATTTTTATTACTTTGGATTGTTTAGATGTTTATTCATTTTTGGTATTTTGTTTTTGTATACAAGCTTTTACAGTTGATTCCCAATGAACACGGTGTCCAATGATGCCTTGTCTGTGACGATGGACAAGACAATAAAGAAAGGGAATCATCAGTATGAGTCCAATCGTTTTTGAACCAGGCAGCTACAGCAGGAACCCTGGACGAGCGTTAAGTCTTTTGGCCGTGCGAATGTACTCAAGATTTCTGTGATCAGTCCAGACAATGAATAGAATGGGCGTTCCCTCTAACCAGTGTCGCCACTCTCCTAGGGCTAAGCGAATGGCCAATAACTCGCGATTGCCAACATCATAATTAAGCTCTGTGGGCGAAAGACGATGAGAAAAATAAGCGCAGGGATGAGTTTTCTCATCAGAGGATGAGCGTTGAGAGAGGATAGCTCCCACGCCCCCCTCTGAAGCGTCGACCTCGACGATGAATTGTCTAGAAACGTCAGGAGTCAAAAGGATGGGGGCGGAGGTAAACAACGACTTGAGATGATCAAAGGCAACTTGAGCCGTTTCTGACCAAGCAAAGTGGGTCTTGACGGACGTGAGCGCGGAGAGAGGGGCGGCGATTTGACTAAAGTTTCGGATGAATCGACGATAAAAATTGGCGAACCCCAGGAATCGTTGGAGTGCAACGCGAGAATCAGGCACAGGCCAATCAGTGACAGCACTGACCTTAGTAGGGTCCATACTAATGCCCTCCGCAGAAACCACTGAACCGAGAAACGTGACGGACTGGGCATGGAAAGTGCACTTCTCAGCTTTTACAAATAAACGGTTCTCTAGGAGGCGCTGAAGGACCTGTCGTACGTGCTGAGTGTGTACTTGGAGAGATGGGGAAAAAATCTAAATGTCGTCGAGATAGACGAAAACGAAAATATTCAACATGTCTCTAAGAACGTCGTTTACTAAAGCCTGAAAAACGGCAGGAGCGTTGACCAATCCGAAAGGTAAAACGCGATACTCGAAGTGCCCTAGGGGGGTATTAAACGCTGTATTCCATTCGTCTCCCTCCTTAATCCGGACTAAATGGTATGCGTTACGAAGATCCAATTTTGTGAAGATCTTTGCTCCCTGCAGGATTTCAAAGGCGGATGACATGAGTGGCAAGGGGTAGCGATTCTTGACAGTCATGTCATTTAAGCCTCGGTAATCGATGCAGGGACGCAACGACCCATCCTTCACAAAAAAGAATCCTGAACCGGCAGGAGAGGAGGAGGGAACAAAGGTACCAGCGTCTAAAGAGTCAGAGAGATACTTCTCGAGCGCTTTGCGTTCCGGCGCTGATAACGAGTAAAGCCTCCCATGAGGAGGGGTGGAGCCCGGAAAGAGATCGATGCCGCAGTCGTATGGTCGATGAGGAGGAAGAGAAGTGGCCCGGGAACGACTGAAAACCGCTCGCAGATCATGATACTCCTCCGGAACCCCAGACAAATCACCGGGCTCTTCCTGAAACACAGAGACAGAAGACACAGGAGGAACGGCAGACATTAAACAATTTACATGACATGACAAATTCCAAGAAAGGATGGACCCCCTGGACCAGTTTATCTGAGGGTTGTGTTTGACTAACCAGGGATGGCCCAAAACAACAGGGGTGTAAGGGGAATGAAAAACTAAAAAAGAAATAGTCTCTCGATGATTGCCAGAGATGGTGAGACTCACCGGGACCATTGCAAGACATACTTTAGCAATGATACTGCCGTCGAGAGCAAAAACAGGGGTGGAATCCTTGTCCACGAATGGGATTCCCTGTTCCCGGGCCCAGGTCTCATCCACAAAACTTCCTTCGGCACCAAGTCAAGTCAAGTCAAGTCACCTTTATTTATATAGCGCTTTTTACAATACAAATTGTTTCAAAGCAGCTTTACAGAGATAACAGGAAAACAATGTTGTAATAGTATTGTTCAATTGTAAATTAAATGTCCCCAACTAAGCAAGCCAAAAGGCGAAGGCAACAGTGGCAAGGAACCAAAACTCCATCAGGTGGCAGAATGGAGAAAAAAACCTTGGGAGAACCCAGGCTCAGTCGGGGGGCCAGTCCTCCTTTGGCCAACGAATGAACAGTGTATTATTATGAGTTAGGCAGCATAATGTCAGGAGTCAGATGGGATCAGAACTTTCACGATATTATCCAGTTCATCTGGTTGGAGGTTGGGTCATCCCGCCGGTGAGGAGATGAGTGTGGTGAGGTGTCCATGGGCCTTCACAGCCCTGATAATGCGTGTCGTCGTGTCCATGTGATGGTCCCTCATCAGATCCGGACATGCCCCGGATCCGGCGGTCTGCGGCAAACCTCGGGATAAACAGAGAGAGTAATATTAGCGTAGACGCCATCCTTCTTATGATGTACAAAGTACATCAGGAATTATGGGAAGTGTTCCCGGTTCCGGCTGATCTAATCTATGCAGCCTAACATTGAATTATAGAAATCTATAATGTATTATGTGTATGCTAAGCCAAAGAGATGTGTTTTTAGTCTAGTTTTAAACTGACAGACTGTATCTGCTTCCCGGACAATGGTAGGAAGATTGTTCCAAAGTTTTGGTGCTAAATAGGAAAAGGATCTACCGCCAGCAGTCGATTTTGATATTCTAGGTATTATCAACTGGCCAGAATTTTGAGATCGCAATAGACGTGAAGGTCTATAATGCGTTAAGAGCTCGCTCAAGTACTGGGGAGCTAAACCATTTAGTGCTTTGTAAGTAATCAGCAATATTTTAAAATGTATACGATGTTTAATAGGCAGCCAATGCAGTGTTGACAGAACCGGGCTAATATGGTCATACTTCCTGGTTCTGGTAAGAACTCTAGCGGCTGCGTTTTGAACTAGCTGTAGTTTGTTTAATAAGCGTGCAGGGCAACCACCCAGTAGAGCATTACAATAATCTAGTCTTGAGGTCATGAAAGCATGAACTAATTGTTCCGCATTTTTCAGTGAGAGCATATGACGTAATTTAGATATATTTTTAAGATGGAAAAATGCGGTTTTACAGATACTAGACACGTGACTTTCAAATGAAAGATTGGTATCAAAGAGCACACCCAGGTTCCTAACTGACGTCGAAGACTTAACAGAGCAGCCATCAAGTGTTAGACAGTATTCTAGGTTATTAGGTGAGGAAGTTTTTTGTCCAATGATTAGAATCTCTGTTTTTTCAGAATTTAGTAATAGGAAATTACTGGTCATCCAATTTTTTATATCAGCTATGCATTCCGTTAATTTTGTGAATTGGTAAGTTTCGTTAGGTTTTGAAGAAATATACAGCTGAGTATCATCAGCATAACAGTGAAAGCTAATTCCATATTTCCTAATTATATCTCCTAATGGTAGCATGTACAGAGTGAACAGCAGCGGTCCTAGTACTGAGCCTTGTGGTACGCCATACTGAACTTGTGATCGATAAGACATCTCTTCACTTACTGCTACAAACTGAAAACGGTCAGATAAGTATGATTTAAACCATGCTAGTGCATTTCCGCTAATGCCAACATAGTTTTCTAGTCTATTTAAAAGAATGTTGTGGTCGATAGTATCAAATGCAGCACTAAGATCAAGTAACACTAATAGCGAGATACAACCACGATCGGATGATAGGAGCAAATCATTTGTGACTTTAATGAGAGCAGTCTCAGTACTATGGTACGGTCTAAATCCGGACTGAAAATCCTCGCAGATATTATTTCTTTCTAAAAAGGAACACAGTTGTGAGGATACTGCTTTTTCTAGTATCTTTGACAGAAAAGGCAGATTCGAGATTGGCCTGTAATTGACTAATTCTGTAGGATCAAGTTGCGGTTTTTTAACAAGCGGTTTAATCATAGCCAACTTAAAGGTTTTTGGTACGTATCCTAATGACAAAGATGAATTAATGATATCTAGAAGAGGATCTATGACCTCTGGAAGCATCTCTTTCAGTAGCTTAGTCGGTATAGGGTCTAGCATACAAGTTGTCGATTTAGATGAATTAAAGGTGCTCTAAGCGATGTCACGCGTTTTTTAGGCCAAAACATTTTTTGTCACATACAGCAAACATTACCTCACTATCCGCAGACTGCCTGTCCCCTGAACACACTGTAAAAAAACGCGGTCTCTGCAGACACCCCAGGCTCCACAAACGGCTACAAAAACAAACTCTAGCGACCCGCTCTAAGAAACATAACAAACTGTTCCAGCCAATAACCGACAAGAATGGTTTGGGGGTGGGTTTGAGGGGTTAGTGCGCGGATGAGGAGGAGGGAGGGTCTAGCTAGCCTCCGTTTTGTTTGACAATAGTTCGAACGTCAACAAGAAGTGATGTCACCCAGGATCGCTTAGAGAACCTTTAACAATTTTGCAAAATTCTTCCTCTCCTATAGCAACAAATGAATCAAAATGTTCCTCACGGAGACTACAATATACTCCCTGATGCGATACTGTAGTAGACGGTTGCATAGTTATAATTTTGTCCCTGATATTATCAATCTTATAAGTGAAGAAGTTCATAAAATCATTACTGCTGTGTTTCTTATAAACTTCTGGGCTTGAAGCTTCCTTTTTCGTTAGTTTAGTCACTTGTTCAAATAAATACCTAGGATTATGTTTATTTTCTTCTAATAGGGTTGAAAAATAATTAGTTCTAGCATCTTTTCTAGCACCAGAGTCTATCAAAGCCTGACAGGTGGTAGTCGATCCCGGCCAGCGGAGGTGGACAGAAAAAGTAGTGCGGGTGCGTGATGGAGGGACTAAGGCCGATGCGCTCACCAGTAACCCTCTATCTACTGGTGAGCTTTGGCTTTTAGCGGACAGGATGAAACAAAATGAGTGGCAGCTCCGCAATAAAGACAAAGACGGCTGGAGATTCGACGTTGATGCTCAGCTGCGGAGATCCGTATTCCCCCCAGCTGCATAGGCTCCGCGTCCGGATCAGCGGAGAGAGATGAAGAGGAAACAGAAGAGGAGAGAAGTGACCTCTCTAGGTTGCGGGCTCGACGGCGTAGTTCAAAACGCTTCTCCACACAGATGGTAAGATCGATGAGAGGATCAAGACGAGAGGGAGTCTCGCGGGCAAGAACCTCGTCCTTAATGTCCGCATTTAAGCCCTCTAGGAAACGTGCAACCAAAGTGGGTCGGGCCAAGGTACGGAATTCAATAGAAAAGTCAGCTGTAGATCTTTTACCGTGGCGGAGTGTAGAGAGAAGGTGCGACGCCTCTGTCCCGTGTGCTGAACGGTCAAAGACCTTTAGCATCTCCTCTTTGAAGTGGACATAGCGGTCTAGGCAGTCAGCTTCAGAACTCCACACTGCCGTTCCCCACTCTCGCGCTCGTCCAGTCAGAAGGGATACCACGAAGGTGATGCGGGAACGATCCATAGCATAGGTTGATGGCCGTAGTGAAAACACGACCTCACATTGCGTTAAGAATGATCGACACTCAGCATAGCAGGGGGATTGTTGACTCTAGGCTCGGGAGCGTCATGGCTCTTAGATGGTGGAGGGTCCACTTGGAGATGATGAAGCTGATGAGATAAATCGGTTATCTGAGCAGCGAGGGTCTCAACAGCATGGCGGGCGGCGGATTATTCATCTTCATGAGGGCCCAGCATGGCTCCCTGAAGCTCAATAGCCATCTGAAAAGGGTTCTCCTTCGCTGGGTCCATGTCTGGCCAGATTATTCTGTCAATGATAAGGAGAGAGGACCCAAAGGCGAAAGCATGTAACAGTCTTTTAATATAACTCAGGGGTGCCGTGTGGGCAATAACAAACAAAATGTCTTTGTAGAAATAACAACAGAAAACTGCAGCCCCAAGGCTGGATACGGATGGTCCAGGAAGAGAGGGAATAAATGAAACCAAGGACGGCTGGCAGAAGCACCGGTCCGTAGACAGCTCACATCAGCAGGAAAGCTGGGCAGAGATACTAGTTAGCAACGAACAGCCAGAGTAGGTACGAACCTAACAGGACAGGACAGGACAAGACAGAAATCTGGAGCATAGACAGAGGTCAAATACATACGTGACTTCAAACAATAATCTGGCAGAGGAGAAAGGGACGAAGGTGTCTAGAAGTAGAGAGCCTAATTAGAGAGAATAAAGGACAGGTGAGGAAGGGAGAGGAAGATGTGATGGGAGAATGAGAAACAGCTGAGACAGAATGAGCGCGTGTAATGAGGTGCGTGTGTGTGTGTGTGCGCGCGCGAAAGAGCTCGTGTAATGAAGCGTGTGTATGTGTGTGTGTGTGTGAGAAAGATGACCAGACAGAGAAGCAAAGAGACAGAGGAAGATACCAGGCTCATGACAATTACACTGTTAAAAAAGTAACTCAGCAACTTTTACTCGCATTTTTAAATTAGCTACTTTTTACTTTTAATTGAGTAGATTTTTAGACCGGTACTTTTACTTGTACTTAAGTAAAATTTTATCAAAGTAATAGTAGCCTACTTTAGGTTGAATAACATTCTTCCAGTTTCACCTCTGATATTATAACAGTTGGGTAAGTTACTCTATAATAGTTATGAATTACTAACTACAAATGACATCTTCAACAGAGTAATTAGATTAATGTAATAATTACTATCTTTAGAAAGTATTGGTCTACATATTACTAATTACTAAATCCTATATCAACCTCAACCACTTGAACAATACAAGGAGAGACAAGAAACTGTACTTTTAATGCTTTCAAATTAACAATATACAATTGCATGAATTATTCCTGATCAAAGTGTGTAGAGGGAGAAGGTTACATAAAAATATACCTTTTAAAAATGTACGGTATGTTAAATCCACTATTGTTTTATACTGAATTTGTCTATACTCTATGCAGTAGCCTAATGTAATTGCATATTATTTTAATTTAAATTACAGAAGAATTAAGAGTAATCCCTTTAATTAAATTACAATATTTAGATTACTTGGTAATTAATTACACCCAACACCTCTTTTGTCTGGCGCTGTTGCCATGGTGACTTATAATATCTGCGCTCCATTGATAATGGCTTTTTATAGTTGTGGTGCACGCGCTTAACTCAGAGTCACTCAACTCAGAGTTGATTGAACCAACTCATTTCAGCTGTTCTGTAACCGAAAACTTAGAGTTTCCCATCTCAGGGTAAGTCAATTCAGAGTTCAAGTTTTAAATCAGAGTTGGTTGAACCTCCTTATTGAACCCCTGAACCTTATATTTACATACTATTCCAAAAATTTATGAAGTAGACATCCTATTCCGGAATAATTAGGGCAGTAATGTTTATATTTGATTTGAATTCAATCTCTAAAACACATCAAATAATGAAAAGAATCAAAGCGCGTGTTATAGTTTGCCTCCACATCACAAATGAAGAATCAATTGGTATTGGACCACATTTTTGACGGTGCAATACCTGGCCAACCTTTTGACACTCTCAACGCTTTCTCCGGTCCGCTGTCAATCCCACAAGTGTGAAGCTCGACTTCCATAGGAATGAATTGAAAACGCTCGCTCCGATCCAGTGGACACGCACCGTAACCCCCGATGAGCCGCAGACGCGTGCAGTGTAAATAAGGGGTTATAGCTGCTCATCTACTGCATATTATATGAATTACACTGAAATATACCGAATATAATATGCAACTATATGTTCTGTGATTTGTATAACAGCTTCATCTCAAACATGAATGACATCAGTGTGTCCTGTGGAGAGATTAAGACTGATGAGAAGTTTGTGTATAAACTTCCCTTTGATTTACTGAATCAAACACTCAATGGAGGCTGTGAGCAGAGCTGGTTGGCAGAGGTGACTATTATACACACACACACACACACACACACACACACACACACACACACACACACACACACACACACACACACACACACACACACACTCACTTGATCCTCTTATATTTGGTGTGTTCAGGGCGGCCGTCTGCTAGTATATCCATCAGATCCTGAAACACTGGGTGATCCTGTTATTTCAGTCTTATCTGATCGTCTCGTCACGTCTTGCTGTGTGAATCTGATTCATGAGATCATCTGTGACACTCCAGGAGTAAATCAACTCTCAACACATCATTTATCTGTTTCCATATTTAATCCTCCATTAACATGATTCTCTAATGCTTCTTTCTTTCATCACAGTCTCATCACAGGCATAAGACCAAATTCACAGGTGAGAGAGACACTTCAGTAAAACATTAATCAGGGATGCACGATATATACGGTATCAGCCAATATATGTTCTTTTGTAATGTTATACTAGGAGGGGGGTGTGGTGGAGGAACACATAACTCCTCAGCAGAGCGCCGTGAGTTCCACTCAGAGTCACACTAGATGGGTATAAAATCCAGATTACACCGCGTGGTGGAGCTCTGGAAGTCCTGGGGGAGAGGGCCTCCAGGAAAAAGCCGAGCCCAGCCGGGGTCCACTCTGGCTGGGGAGTGAGTTCAATCTCCAGCGCGGTGGAGCTCTGGAAGTCCTGGGGGAGAGGGCCTCCAGGAGAAAACCGAGCCCAGCCGGTGTGCACTCTGGCTGGGGAGTGAGTTCAATCTCCAGCGCGGTGGAGCTCTGGAAGTATGAAACCTCCAGGAAAAGACAGGCTGGTTTTCTGAAAGTGCATCCCAGGCAGGGTGCAGCTTTCTTGGGCACAAATCAAGCTTGAATGCCCATGGCGGGTTTTGGCTCTGGGCTTGGCTCTCGAGTCAAATTCGAAAAAATTACTAAGTCCATAGTATAAGACCTCCCTGGCTAAACTATTCAGATTAAATCTATTTAGATTTTGCCTGCCACCATTGGAGCTCCTTCTGGAGCTAAGAAGGTCCTAAATTGAACCTTCTGGGTTTTGTTGAGGAGGAGACAACGCTCCGCACAGAAAAGGAACACGGACCAGAGAACCGGGTAGGGAAACGGCCTGACTCAGCCCAGAGAAAGTGCACTTTGTGCTGGTGAGACTTCCAGTAAATGCGGGTCTGGTTTAAACACCCAGTGCCTCAGCTAGCGAAACGGACTTCTCACACATCACAAGAAAGTAGCTTATCGTATTTACTTTCGCATCACAAAATATGGTGGATAGGCTTCAGAAAATTATAAAGAGAACATCATAATTGTGTTATTGGCTTTTAATGGTGAGACTTTTTTTTTTGTAATCAGGCTCTTAAAAATTTAGATGTATCGTGCAATATATCGGTTATCGGCTTTCAAATATAATGAACTTGGTTATCGGTATCGGCCAAAATGTTCATATCGGTGCATCCCTAAGATCAGTCTGTCCTGATTCAGATCAAACTCTGTGTTGAACTGAATCTTCGGTAATTGAATCATGATGATTGTGAATTGTGTTTTTCAGTATGGAATGAAACTACAGCGACTACAATCTCAGGTGATTTTTAGCTGATAAACGTGTGTCTAATTCACTAATAAAACAGATCTCAGATCTGATTCGGACTCAATCCAGTTTGAATGTTTTCTCTCATATTGTCTGATATTTGTGATCATTCTGTGTTTTAAAGATGTTCTGAATGAAGTGAATCCGTCTCTCGAGATCTCAGGTAAAACATCAAGAGCACTAAACATAAACTCTAATATTGATTTATCATTATAGATCAAATTATTTGATATTTGATTACTTGTATAGATCAGTGGTGGTGGCTGTGTGTTCTCTTCGTCTTCATCATCATCATCATCTTCATCTGTTTTAGACTGCGTAAAAGGATCTTCAGGTGAGTCCAGACTGATCTTATAACGTCATGCTTCAGTCTTTACATCTGACACTAGTTTACAAGAGCTCAGGTCATCGTGAATAACATTAACATTCATTTGATCAGATTATTTTATGATTCTGTCACGTTTACTAGAACAGCTTTCAAGACTATGAATTTATAAATATATTTTTTATAGATTTTGGTGTAAGAAACCAAGAGGTGAAAATATATTTTATGATTTGACCTCTGTAGCAGTCAATGACGTCTCAGATCATATTATTAAATCAAGGGGAAATCTCAAATTTAAAATCTCTCTGAATAAGCAGAATATAATAGTATGTATAATAAGTGTCAATCTGTTGTCAGATGTTTTCAGAGGGAAGCGCGGCCCATCCGTCAGACTGATGATGATACAGACAACAGGTGAGTGAATCAAACTGAGAGAAAGAGTTATTTCACTTCGTCACATGATCATCTCATCGGATGATGATGATTGAACGTACAGCTGATGAAGATTAATCTCAGCTGAATCTGAATCTGTTTCACGCAGGGATCTGGAGGTCGGATCTGATGATCCTTATTCACCGCAGGAATCTGAAACGGTTCAGTCTGCAGATGACGATCACATCTGATGCTTTGAATCAACATCATGGCTAGTTTTTTAACATCTATTCCCCTTGTTTGTCCTTCACAATAAAGCACAAAATGTATTTCAGACCCTTAACCGTCTCTGTTCCTCTGTGGTGAAATGAGCTGTCGACCTCCAGACGACCTGCTGAGACTCTCATAACTTTACAGAAGCCGCTGAAGACACCTTTTTACTAACACACAACCTCAAATCAAGGCACTTTACTAATGGTGCTTTTCCACTGCATGGTACAGTACGGTTCGGTTCGGTACAGCTCAATTGTGGTGCTTTTCCACTGCATGGTACGGTTCGCTTCGGCTCGGTTTAAATGGTACCTGGTCTGTTGAGGTTCCAAGCGTACCATACCGGTACTAAAATATGACGTGAAACACTGCAGATCACTGATTGGTCAGACAGAATCATCACTACCAGTGTCATTGGATTTGCGACACGAGACACTAAACCCGCTATATTTAAATAACCAGTAGACAACAGCCAACGCAGTAGCACCTGTGTTTTACTTTCTTGAAAAAAAAAAAAGAGATCAAAACTTTCAAAAAGAAATGGCTGAATCATGGCGAGGTGCAGACGTTCCTCTTGTTGGTTGCCGAGGAGCGGGGGCAAAACGAATGAAAAGGTGTTCCAAGTAGCTCAGCTCTTAGCTGCACACGGCTATCACCGGACCTACAAACAGTGTAACGATCAGTCCTACCCACTTTGAAGGGTTACTAACTGCAGTGGAAAAGCAACCGCGCTAAAGCGAACCGAACCGTGCCGTACCGAGCCGAGTCGTACCACGCAGTGGAAAAGCGAAGCGAGCCGAACCGTACCGAACCGAGCCGTACCATGCAGTGGAAATGCGCCATATAAAACATTCCCTTCTTCTCTGTCGGGGTGTAACGGTAATGCAGCTTTTTTTTTTACCCATGATGACAATCATCTTTGCGTTTTGTTTCATCTGGGAAGAAACAACGTAACGGCTTTCAAATTCCAAGCCCCATTTGTCACTAAATTGAATACAATGAATGTGTTATTGACACTCTTTAATGTGTGTGATAGACGAACCGATCATCTCTTCCTCTTTACTACTAGTTACAGCAGTAAATAAACATCAATGAACATCAGAAGGAATAATGAAAGATACAGAATAACTTCAGTCATATATCATTAGAAGTTTGCATTAAAAACTGCTGTTTAAACTCAGTTTTATGGCCTGTATAATTCTAGAAAGCGTCTGGAATGGAGATCAGGATTGAATGGTAAACTCAGCTTGAATCTGTGCCAGCAGATCTGCCTTCTGCAAACAACCTCAAGATCATGTTTTCTGGAGAACACAAAACATTATGATAGAATAAATCTCAGTACAGACTGGAACTGAAAAATACTAATGTGAACATGAGTACAGTTCATTTTCTAAAGGCTGCCATTATACTTTTATTAACCTGAGAGGATATCTATCTTAATTGTATTATTCTTACTTTTGTTTGGGTAGATTTCTATGCTCTCTGTCTGGAAGAGTTAAATCAGTATCTGACTTATGATTTAAAGACTGGTAATCTTTTTAAAAGGTATATTATTTTCCTGCTCCCTGGCAAGTAATATATTATTGCCATTCCATGTGTCTTCTGTTATGATAAAAAAAAAAAGAAGCTGAACCAATCACAACCTAACAAAGTGAAAGTGAACAAGAGAAGCGGAAAACAATCCGGCACACACAACACAAGGGTGTAACACACAGTGCTAGCCCACTGCTGCTCTGATGGACGTTTATAACTATTTCTACACAGTCGAGATCTCTTGGAACTTAGATAACATCTTAGACAGATGTTTAGACATAAATAAACATCTTTATATTCTGAGAAGTCCTAAGATGTTTTCCAACCTCGGCCAGCAGATGCCACTGAAATCTAATGCTTACTCTAATTCCTCGATTAATCGTTGTATAACACATTTGGGTGGGAGACATATAAGCCTGAAAAAAGTTTTTATTTTTTTACTTCAAATATTAGGCATAAAAAACATTGAGTTGTGTTGTACTGACTCTTGCATTTCCCAAAATATATGTGGTCTTTTAGATTTTGTATTTGAAATTGGATTTATTCACCAATTTGTTCCATTCGTGCCTAAAATTGGCATATGGTGTGACAAAAGTTATTCTATTTAAAATGAAAATGGGATATACTCTCCCTAAGTAACTAACTTCAACATAAATCGTTATCATTACTATCTTAAGATTTAACATTTCTTTTGTGCAGATTCATTAGATTTTGTATTGTTTTTCTAAATAATCATGCAAAGTAAGTCATCTCTCCTCAGCCTTTCCAGATATTTTAGATTAATTATGTTAAACCCGGTTATAAATCTATGAAAATGCTTGTGACTCTTGCTTATACTATTTCTATTGTGTTCCGTTGACTTTTTATGATTTATAATTAAGAAAGTATTTTTACTGGCACAATTCTGAATGTCACACCAAATTATATAGTGTCATGCTATGATGAACTGCATTCCACAATTTGTCAATGCAAAAAAACTGTATTTTATTTGCATTCAACATTCAATTAATTCAATTCAGTTAACATTAATCAAATAATATGAGTAAATCAAACACCATCATTTTGTGCATCTCTCCACATCTCTCTCATTTTTTCTTGTCTTGAAGGAGGAAGAGACTGTACACTGAATGCCTTGAGTTTTTTCCTTTTGTTTCTTCTCTTTATACCTGGAAATGAAAAATATGTAATTAAGATATTTTCGTTCCTTTCAGTTTCACCATCTTGATAATAGTATCATGTGTTGAAGTTACACTATGTTGTGGCCTAGACTTTCATCCCTATAGTAGGTGTTTATTCTGTGTGAACTGGGATGGTGTCTTTACTTTTTCCTCCTTTCCCTCAGGACCTCCTCTCTCCTTTCATGGTCAGCATTAAGTCTTTCCCTGTATTTTTGTGTCCTCTCTTTACTTGACATTTCTGCCTGACAAACAAAACATTGCATCTTTTAATAGGCAAAGCATTGCAAATATGGTGAAACATGGTTAAATTAAGTATAAAATTGAAAAAAAAAAATACATTAATTGTATAGGTAATTTAATGTTCACTATTAAATTCATTTAATATGTTTTGAATAGTTATTTATTTATCAATAAAAAAGGTGTATGTAATATTATGTGACAAATATATCATATGGTGTGACTTAGAAAAACAGTCACACCATATGATACAGTGTCACACCATATGATGTTTTGTTCAGTTAAGCTAAGCTAATCTCTTGGTTAACTAAAAACAGCTAGCTTATACTTAGCATGTAAATTACTATGGAAGCCCATTCCCGCCACATAAGAAAAAAAAAATTGAGCTTTCTTAAGTCATAATTTTGACATAAAAAGTCGAATTTATGATTTAGTAAATCGAAATTATGACTTACTAAATCAAAATTATGACTTTAAAAGTCGAAATTATGACTTACTAAATCGAAATTATGATTTACTAAATTGAAATTATGACTTTAAAAGTCATAAGTATGAGATAAAAAGTCAAAATTTTAACGTGCCAAATCGAAATTATGACTTGCTGACTGGCACCCTCATTGTTCTGACGCGACCCGACACATGATGAATTATGAACAGATTAAGGAGTATTTCGATCGTGGTTTTACAAATGATGAAATTCTTGAAATTCTTGAATAACAAGTGATGTATAGATAAAAACTTGAAGTAGAGGTCTTTATACACCAACTACAGTTTTGGTTTGCTGGAATAATATCTTGTCAGAGGAACAACATGAAGATATATATTTTTAACAAATACCCATTTTTATTAGGTTATGACATCATGGACGAGTAGAATTGCATGTCATGATGTCTCCCACCCATTTACAGAAATACAAAATCAGGGTACATATTTCAGGTTCATTAAATATAGACAGAAAAGTGGAAATGACGCCCGTTTGACGTCACTAAATAAATTCTCCCTCATAAAATGAAGGAAACTCTATGCTCACATAATATCAACTTGTCAAGAAAAAATAAAATTGCAAAATTGGGATAAATGTAGTCATATTTACATGTGGTGTAAATACATCTTCGCCACCTTCAGCCGTCCTGCGAGCTAGCGCCATCCGACGGAGTGTATCCTTTACTCAGAGAATTATATCCTATTGTATCTAAAAGAGCAAGCGTCTTTTTAAAGATGTCTCGGAGTTCCTGCGGTTCCTGCCGCGCTCCCCTCGAGGCTGGAGATCGCCACGTCATCTGCGCCCTCTGCCTCGGACCGGAGCACGCCGAAGTCGCCCTCGCCGATGGCGGCTGCGACTTCTGCGAATCAATCCCTATGTTGACCCTGCGGGCTCGACTGTTGGCCGCTAAAAATGCTCCCAAGCCGCCTCTGACTTCGCCGCGGAAGAAGAAACGCCGCTCTCAGAGGCCGCCGGAGCCCCAGCAAGAAGCGTTCATTCCGCCGGAGCCTGTAGCCTCCCGCTCTCCTTCTCCGCCGCTTCCGGACGAACAGTTGCCGCCGAGTGGCCGCTCTGTTGCCTCCGATGACGCCGCGGACATCAAGGACACATGCTCGCTTCTCGCTTCCGACAGTGAGGAATGGTCCCAGGCCTCCTCGAACCGTGATTCTTCCAGGACTCGCGCTGGTATTGAGGAAGAACTAATGCGCCTCCTCACACAGGCCGCGAGCGCCTCGGCCTCGATTGGTCTCCTCCCCCCGAGCAGACCATCAACCGCATGGATGGCAGCTACTTCCGCCAGCGCTCGACTCCCGCTGCCAAACGGGCTGCGCCCTTCCTGCCCGAGCTACACGCAGAGCTCTCAAAGTCCTGGAATGCCCCGCTCTCTGCCAGATCTAGCTCTGACTCTTCCACCCCGCTCCGCGTTGTGGACGGAGCCGCAGAGAAGGGCTATCTCTCCATTCCACCTTTTGAACACTTGGTCGCCGCACACTTATGCCCGCCCTCTGCTAGATGGCGCTCATCACCTGTGCTTCCCTCTAAAGCCTGCAGAGCGACTTCAAGTTTTCACGGCCGCGCATATTCAGCTGCCGGCCAGGCAGCGTCTGCACTTCACTCTATGTCCGTGCTGCAAATTCTACAAGGTGACTTGCTGTGTGAGTGGGATGAGAGCGGAAAGAATCCCCCTTCTGTTGCGGATTTGAGGAGCGCCACGGACCTTGCCCTTCGCGCCACAAAGTCTGCTGCTCTAGCCCTGGGGAAATGCATGGTCGCCATCTGTGTGTCTGAGAGACACCTATGGCTCACTCTCGCCGACATGGGAGATTCTGAGCGTGC
The DNA here is from genome assembly GCA_036326025.1 of Chrosomus eos. NCBI lineage: Eukaryota > Metazoa > Chordata > Actinopteri > Cypriniformes > Leuciscidae > Chrosomus > Chrosomus eos. Next base: position 42,422,003 of record CM070823.1, read on the forward strand.
CGCTTTTCTCAACGCCCCGCTCTCTCCAGCCGGCCTCTTCGGATCTGCCGTCACGGGTATCGTCGACCGCTTCTCCGAAGTACAGAAAGCTTCTCAGGCCATGAACCTCTTTCTGCCTTGTCGCGCTAGCTCCTCTGCAGGCCGCCCACGTGATCAGCCTCCTGCATGAGCCCCACCCCAGCACCAGACTGTTCAGCGACGCCAGGGCGGCCGCCCGCGTTCCCGCTCTGACAGCCGTCACAGACCGCCGCCTCCTCGGGGGCCTCGGCCTAGAATCGCGCTGAAACCCGAGCAACCAAAGTCTGCCTAGCACAGCTGAGAAGAAAAAGACGGCGCTCTCCCACTGCGGCCGGACCGCCGTCAAAGTTTCGCCCTCTGTTAGTCCCCGCCCAGGCGGCTACTACAGCAGTGTTTTCTGCCATAACCAAGCCGGTCTCCCTTCCCGCTTGCATGAGCACAAACGCCGTTTTCACGGCGACCCAGAGAAATCTCAAAAAGAGCATAAAAGCCTCTTGTGTACGAAATGTGCCCGCAACACTGTGTTCACTCATACACAAAAGCACTTCAGTTCCCCTGTCTCACACAGAGTCTCAGAGTGCATAAGCGCGCCCACAAGCCCGTGTGCGCGTCCCACCTCTGTTCACTCTGTTACAGGGCCCATAAACTCCTCTCCGAGTGTAAGTCCCGCTGTTGTAAACACTATCAGCGCGCTCACGCAGCCCGCGAAGTGCAGCGACGGGGACCATGTAGCCATTCACCCCCTAGCGTCACGCTTCAAAGCGTGGGAAGCTATTCCGGGAATCTCCCAGTGGGTGTTAAACACAATAAAGCTAGGCTATCGCTTACAGTTTCGCCGCCGCCGCCCTCCTCGCTTCCGAGCGCGGCTAGAAACTACTGTGAACCCAGAAGCAGTGACGCTGCTCCGTTCAGAGATAGCAATTCTGTTGTGCAAAAAGGCTATAGAGAGGGTGCCTCTGTCTATGAGCGAGTCGGGGTTTTACGGACGTTATTTTCTTGTCCCCAAGAAAGACGGCGGTCTCAGACCAATATTAGACCTCAGATCTCTGGACAAAGTTCTCATGAAGAGACCGTTCAAAATGCTCACTATCAGAAAACTCCTCGCGCATGTGCGCCAGGGGGACTGGTTCATATCACTAGATCTAATCCCCTTCACAGGCCATTCTTACGTTTCACCTTCGAAGGCCAGGTTTATCAATACACCGTCCTACCGTTCGGCCTATCTCTAGCACCCCGTACGTTCACAAAGTGCATGGATACGGCGCTCGCCCCCCTGCGGAGTCAGGGGCTGCGAATACTGAACTACTTGGACGACTGGCTGATTTTGGCACAATCTCAGAGAGAGTTACTGTCTCATCGTACAGTTCTCCTCGACCATCTGAAAGCTTTGGGCCTCTCTGTCAACTGGACAAAGAGCGTACTACAACCCAGTCAGACTATCTCCTTCTTGGCTATAGAGCTGGACTCGGTCACGATGACGGCGCGTCTGTCAACGCAGCGCGCGCACCGTGTGCAGCGTCTCGCCGCATCTTTTCAGATGAACAGACTCACGCCTTTGAAAACATTTCAGAGAGCGTTGGGTTGTATGGCCTCAGCCTCCGCGGTACTCCAGCTGGGGTTACTGCGCATGCGCCCGCTTCAGCTTTGGTTGAAGAGCCGTGTGTCTCACCGAGCGTGGACCACGGGTCGCCAGCTGACAAAGGTAACGCAGACCTGTATCACAGCTCTGCAGCCATGGTCTGTGGCAGAATGGTTTCAGCGGGGCGTTTCCATGGGGACAGTTTCACGCCGAAAAGTCATCTCGACAGACGCCTCCAACACGGGTTGGGGAGCGGTCTGCGAGGGCTCACCGGCCTTCGGCCCCTGGTCAGCTCGAGAGAGCCTCCTACACATAAACTGTTTGGAGATGTTGCCGGTCGAGAACGCGCTCATGCGTTTTCTCCCGCGCATTCAGGGCCACCACGTGCTGATCCGTTCGGACAATATAGCCGTGGTCTCTTATCTAAACCGTCAGGGCGGAGTCAGATCCAGGAATCTTTTCCAGCTGACAGAACACATCTTAGTTTGGTCTCAGTGTCACCTGCTCTCGCTCAGAGCGACGCACGTGCCGGGACATCTGAACGACGGTCCAGACAGCCTGTCCAGGAACCCCATTCCCCCCGGGGAGTGGTCCCTGCATCCTCTTACAGTCCAGAAACTGTGGCGTTTATTCGGCAGAGCAGAGGTGGACCTCTTCGCCTCGGCGGAGAACACCCACTGCCCAATATTTTTCTCAAGGAGCGAGGACGCGCTAGCCCAGACCTGGCCCAGCCGCCCGCTTTATGCTTTCCCTCCGGTCTCTCTGCTACCACAGGTGATTCAGAGAATCAGAGAAACGCAGCACTCGGTGCTCCTCATAGCCCCGCGCTGGGAGGGTCAGACTTGGTTTCCGGAGCTCACGCAGCTGTCACAGACAGCGCCGTGGCCCATTCCAGTCAGAGCAGATCTCCTCTCCCAAGCTCGCGGCACGATCTGGCATCCCCACCCAGAGCGCTGGGCGCTACACGCGTGGGTGCTCAACAACTACCCGTTGCTTTGCCAGAGGGAGTGTTAAACACGATCATGCAGGCTAGAGCGGCTTCTACCAAAAGGCTCTATGCGTCAAAATGGTCTGTGTTCTCAAAGTGGTGCACCGAAAAGGGTCTGGACCCACGGTTATGCGAGGTTCCCTCCTTGTTAAATTTTCTCCAAGAGATGCTGGACAAGGGCAGATCCCCGTCCACTCTTAAGGTGTATGTGGCAGCCGTCGCGGCGTTTGCTGAACCCCGGCGCGGCCAGTCACTGGGCAAAGATGGGTTGGTCGTCCGCTTCCTCAGGGGAGCTGGAAGGATGAACCCCCCACGCCCCCCTTCGGTGCTGATTTGGGACCTTTCCATAGTTCTTGATGCTATGAAAGTCCCCCCATTCGAACCGTTAAACACCGTGGACCTAAAGTACCTGTCGCTAAAGACCGTTTTTCTACTCGCGCTCGCGTCAGTAAAACGGGTGGGAGACCTACACGCGCTGTCCACCAGCGCGTCCTGTCTCGAGTTTGGACCTAACGACTCCTTAGTCGTTCTCAAACCTAGGCATGGTTATGTCCCCAAAGCGATCGGCACCCCGTTCAGGGCACAAGTTATATCCCTATCGGCTCTGCCTGCATCCGATAGCGATTCTGATTCTAATCTCCTATGTCCGGTCAGGGCCCTGAGATTACACGTTACTCGCACTGCTCCGGTCAGACGATCCGAGCAGCTTTTTGTTTCGTTCGGTGGGCGCACCAAGGGGTTGGCCGCCTCGAAACAGTCCCTATCCAGATGGATTGTTGATGCCATTGCAGCAGCATACGCATCTAAAGACCTGCCATGCCCTCTGGGCATCAGGGCTCATTCCACTAGAGGCATGGCCTCATCGTGGGCATGGTCCAGCGGAATTTCCATTCACGACATTTGCATGGCAGCGGGATGGGCTTCCCCCTCCACCTTTGTCAGATTTTACAATCTGGAAGTACCCGCCTTGCAGGCTAAACTACTAGCAGTCTAGTGTGTTTTCAGCTCTTCTGGTTGAGCTGCACTATAGGGGGTTAATTACACAGACCGAGTTCGCTCTGTCCCTCTCTATCATGTGCGTATGTACTACACAATCACCGGCCCGCTCCGCTGGCTTTTTGTCACAGGTACATTATTCATTCCCACTTATAGAGTTCCCCGGGGTCCCCCCTGGGACTAATAGTGGATGCTTAGCACGCACGGCGTTGACCAGGTGTTCCCGTAGCGTAAGCTAGCTTACGCAATACGAGAGAACCTCTCGTAAGAGAACGAATCGGTTACCTAACGTAACCTCGGTTCTCTCTAGATGAGGGAACGAGTATTGCGTTCCTGGCCGTGCTTGTGCTACTAGCATTTTTCGCTTCAGTATATGAAAAAACCAGAGTATTCAGCCTATTTCGGGGAATTTATAGTCTCGTCCACACCCGTTTCGGCGGGCGGTGACGTAATGAGAGCGAGTCAGACTCTCATTGGTCGCGGGTTCACTCGCGCTCCCTCATAGGCTTAAGCAGTTCTCCGTGAGCGAACCAATGAGCGGCTAGCTAGCCCTCTCATGGTCTGCTGCAGCTGAACTGCGTTGACAATGGATACAAAATTATAGGATAATTTTTTGGCTTCAATTTCTCAGAAAGATGAAATCTTTCCCGTAGCGTAAGCTAGCTTATGCAATACTCGTTCCCTCATCTAGAGAGAACCGAGGTTACGTTAGGTAACCGATTCGTTTTCACATATTGACTTTTGCAGGCAAGAGTAGTTAAAGAAAGTAGCTGGAGCCGTGAAAAGGAAGGCTAAAAGTGGGGATATTGGCAGCTTTTTTTGCAAAAAAAATTCAAAGTACACAGCAGGAGGAAGAGCGTGAGAGAAATGAAGGAGAGACGAGGGTCAGAGCAGGAGAGGACAGAAGAAGGAGACAACGAAATAAGTGACGGAGAAGAGGAAATAAGTGAAGGAGACGAGGAAAAAAAGAATCAGTGAGGGATGAAGAGGAGGCTCCAGATGGACAGAGGCAGAGGCAGAGACAGAGGAAGATGATGGAGAGGAAGAGGGTAGACCTGCAATTCCCCCTGGACCACATGCAGGGCCGTAGCTAGAGAATCTGGGGCCCCCTGAAAAAATATTGATGTGGGCCCCCCACCACTCTACACCAATATATTGTATGCATACTCATTTATTGTATGTGTATTGTAAAATATATGAACATGGAGGCCCACATGTTCAAATTTATTTATTAGGATAAACCCCTTGTGATGCATCATCTCGTTTTCAAGGGGGTCCTAACATGTAACTAAAGGGTTTTCTTACAAAATAACAAAGCAGATAACAAATGAATGTAAATAAATGTTTTTAATGACCATCAGCAACAGCAAAATACATGAATATAACATTAAATATAAAAGCAAATGAATAGCAAACACTAAAACAAATTTTCCTTCAGTAATGAACATTGAAAGAAACTACGAAAATTATATGATTCATTATTATATGTACTGTATGTCGGTTTGCTTGATGTTTAACCTTTGATGACCTTACACATCACTTCACTTAGGACAAACCAAAATCCCATTGTCTGATCTTTTTGTTGGCAAAGTCACTAATTATGTCTTTGAAGTCCAGCTGTCTGCTTAACTGGCTTTCAATTGAAAGTCTGGCAAGGCTATTTAACCTCTCTTGAGTTTGGGTAGACCTGAGATTTGTTTTTGACAAGTTTCAACTTGCTGAAAGCCCTTTCCACACCAGAAACAGAGACAGGTAGAGTGCAGAAGATGCGGACTGCAACGCACACTTCTCCAAAAATGCTCTGGAGCTGCATTCTGTAGACTGAATTCAGCAGGTCGAGAGGAGACTGACAGTCTGCAAATGTGGCATTATACACAGACTTAAGATGCCTCACTTCATTCTCTAAGCCTGCTGTAAGATCCTCTTTATATTTGCTCACTAATGAGTGGCAAGCTGGGTGAATCTGATCTTCTTCTAATTCTTTTAACTTTAAGATTGCAGAAAACTCTTCAAATATCTTTGCAGTGGTTCGGAAGCGGGTATCCAAGGCAGTGATTATATTATCCAATGCGACAAGGAACACATTGTTCTGAAACAATTGTCTCCTGTTGGTTTGCATCCTCTGAACTCTGACTCTCATCTGCAAACTTCTTTCTCCTTCTCTTGTGCCGGACTGGAAACCCCCTGGGCACATCCATAGCTTCTGCAATGAGGAAGGCTTCTGCTAAAAGATTGTCCCACGACTCACGAGTTTCGAAAAACTCCCATCTCTTCTTTCAGTGCCTGTATGTTGTCTATTTCAACTTCCATAGAAATTTTCCCTGATTGCAGAATTAGGTTTCGGTCTTCAATCGACTGCAGGATTTTCTTCCATACAGTGAGAAGAACTATGGCTTTAAAGGACATGAAGTACTGTTTTAGACCACTGGCCTCTGACCTAGCTTTATTTGTTAAACTGCACTTAGCACAGACGGTGTCCAGAGCTTCTATAACTGATGGCAAGTGGTTTGCAACAGGTTTAACTGCAGCTATGCGTGCACTTCACCGGGTCTCTGACAAGCGTTGAAGGGAGCAACCAGTCTGACTTTTAAGGATTGCCCACCGCTCTGGACTTGCACTAAAGAGATTGTACAAGCGGTTCAAACAGCCAAAAAATGTGGACACCTCAAGACATTTCGCGTCCAGTCTTTCCATTGAAAGCCTTGAAGTGTAAAAAAAGCTCAATTATTTCCCACTGATCGTTCTCTTTCTTTGCTACATATCTTAACAGAATCACATTCTGCTCCATCTAAGAAATGTCAGAAGTTGCATCACAGATTACAGAATAATAAATTGCATGCTCCCTTTCCTTCAATATTTCTTTCAAGACCCTTTCTCCACAGATCTCAAATTCATTTTGTGATTCTGGACTAAGGTAATGTGTCATTCTTGCACCTGTCTTCCTATCTGACACTTTTTGCAAATGATTACTGAGCAGAGGATCATAACGAGCCAACAGCTCTAATGTGCCAAGGAAGTTACCATTCAATGTGAACATCACCTAAATTGTCTGTGGTCCCCTTGAATGGCAAGTTTCTTGATGCCAAAAAACATCTCATGTTTGGTGTGACATCTAATATTCTTTCAAGAATTGCTTTGTTTTTTTTTCAACTTCCAGTTGTATTTGTTTTTGCAAGCTGCTATCTATTCCTTTTGCCTCTATCGTAGAATATTTCAGATTTTTCCATTTGAGGTAGCATGCTTTGTGTGCCTTACTTGCTTCATGGTCAGGGAATTTGTTGTACATTCTCCGCCATTTTAGATCTACTGTTTTGTACCTTTCTTTAGTGTTTAGCGCACTAGATGTTTTTCTGAGATTATCCTGTGAAAAGAGCACGCATGGCACACAATACAATGAATCCATGCTTGGACTGTACGTCAACCAGTTTCTCTTCTGTTTTTCTCGCCAATTTGCTGACTTACTAAACTGGAGATACTCTGGAAATGTCTTGCCGTCTGAATCCTTGGGCATAATAGTTTTCAGGTCTGTCTGACTGGTAGTGGCTAGCTTTCTAACGATCACCTCACGCTCACGATCTGTTAACCTCTCTGGCCATAATCCTGGATCAGTTTTCAAAAAATCTCCTTCACTCTCTCCTTCATTTCTCTCTGCGATTGATGAGTTTGGGCTGTCTGTGACTGTGTCCTGACTGGTGCTACTTTCAGCTTTTTCCCTAACTGATGTTGGCCTACTGTCATGCATTTGCTGGGTTGAGGAACCTGTCTATACCATACAACAAATACCATAACTTAGATAGTCCAATTCAGTTCTGTTAAAACAGACGTGACTTGTAAATAAATTAAATATGAATAATAAAGTGATTCTGACAAGTTAATATACCAAATGAGTATCTTAAAATTCTATAAAATTACAACTAATAAAAATTAACAAAAAGCTAAAAAAAAAAAAAAAAAAATAACAATAAAACCAATTTTAAAAAAAGGAGCAGAAAAATGTTTTTTCCCCCATCAGTCTGTTATAATTAATAATCAAAAACTAAACATTTAGAATTTTTTTATTATGTAACAAATTTCTTATTATGTATTTTAATAAAGATAATATGGAACTGGTCATATAATATAAAAATAAAGCTCATACATTTATTCATTCAAGTGAAGTGCGTTGTATTCATGTTTCTTGATGTAATACATCATCAGCTGGCAGGTCTATAGATATGCATAATGCATTGCGTCGTGACTCGTGTCAATTTTTGAACTATTTACAGTGAAAAAGACAGGGATTTTGACCGCGTAATCATTCAGTCGATTGTTGTGCGCAATGCACGCCGATAATGAAAAGTAACAGAACCCGGCAGACTGTAGTGTAGACGACGGTTGTTTTCGTATTCCCAGCGAAATAACAATACACTAACCTGTCTTAAAGAACGTCTTTATCGACTGGGATCCCACATCTCTCCTGGCCTCCTTGTCCTTCTTTTCGTGGCGTTTCTGACATCCTGACTTATATTTTCTTTTTCCCAACATTTTTCAGTCAGTCAGTTCTACCAGTTTAACGTCTTGAATCAATGCCGCCTCAACTCTGATTGGTTCTCTTCACGAGCTGGGATGGGACTTACAATTTGATTGGGTCCATCTGATGTTTGACACTGACTGAATAATTAATAAATAGATCGGAGTCATCGGACTAAACCATTTTTAGGGAGGTAAGAGAAGCAGATATTTGGAAAAAATATTTAAACAAATTACATGTTTTTATGTTTTTTATTTCAAATCTCAGGCATACAACTAATATAAATATTATAATTATTCATGCAACAGTGGCCTATAGTATAACTGCTGGATTTTGTGGGGCCCCTGGGCAGCGGGGGCCCCTATAATTGTCACCACCTTTCACCCCACTAGCGACGGCCCTGGGTACAGTTTTGTGTAAAATGTACTGAATGTCAAAAATAGTTCTTTGCAAAGATGTCTGTCACTATTCTGTAAAACATGTTGGAAATAGTTGGTGATGGGACGAGTGAGCCTTTTCAGGTAGAATTCTGATTGTGAATTTCTTGAAGCTCCTTGTTGTGACCTTTGTGTATTTTTAAAGCAACACACACAGATTACTGTTTCATCAAACTCTGTTATGCGTGTTTCAGCCATGAAAGGATATTCACGCCAAATAGTATTATGTATATGTCTTTCATACTTGGTGATAGTAAGCTACTTGTGTATGGAGCTAATAATATGACAAAATGATTTAAAATTGAATTGTGTAAATTTGAATTATTTGCAAGTGTAATCTAACAAAAATGAATTTTAGGTAGTAGTTTAAATAGTTCTGAATTTGTTTTGTTTTTTAAAACGAATATCAAACATTTGAAATTTAACAAATTTAAATGTTTTTATGGCTGAATTTTATAGACATGTATTTTCAAACAGCTAGGTTTTTTTTTTTTGTTCTGAATTCTTGTACTGCAAATATTCAGTTTAAAAAAAGTTTTCAAGATGAAGAAATTCGGAACTTCAAATTCAGTTTTCTAAAATTCAATCTCAAAAATTCAAACTCAAAAATTCAGAACTATAAGAGAATTCAACCAGGCGCTCAGGTGAAGTATATCCGTGATAGGTGCTCTTGGGATAGGGAAAGGGTCCAATGAAATAAGATGCAGGTCCCAGCCTTTATTTAAATATGGCTTATTTCATAATAAAAAAGTCACAAGCCAACATGTTTCGACCCACAAATGGTCTTCTTCAAGGCAAAGTAACATACACAATGAGAATGGTGGAAAATAATAAATAGCGTCCCACCTGTAATCAGAAAGCATACAATTAACCTAATAAGGTCCAATACAATCAATTAATTAACCCAATAAGGTAACCCAGTCTAACATGATAGGGACAATCAACAAATTGAGCACAAGGCACTCTCCCTCAACATGGGTTATCTGGAGAGACAAAAAAATGAGATAAACATCATGTATAAAAAAATAATTAAAAAAAACTTAAGTATAGGACAATTATATCATAAGAAACACTTGAACTCAATGTCTTCGTTCAGACCTGGATAACGGAGTGCATCCAGCTGATGAATCCAAAATGCCTCACGCTGGTTAAGTTTACGAATCCTATCACCACCTCTATCTAAAGGTTTCACATGCTCCAAAACCTCTATCTTTAGTAAAGAATCATTACTATTGTGCATATGTAGGAAGTGTTGGGCCATCTGATATTCAAGTCAAGTCAAGTCAAGTCATCCTCATTTATATAGCGCTTTTAACAACGTAGATTGTTTCAAAGCAGCTTTGCAGAGATAAACATACAATTTAAGGTAACAGAGATTGGTGTGGTTTTATAGCGGTTTTTGAATAATGTTGTTTCCAGCTAAAGTTAGTTTTGATTGATTCTCTTCCGTCGAAAAGATCATTGTTTATTGAATTAAGGGCCGCTAAGACTACGCCGTTCTCTCTAAACGCAAACCTGTGATAAGCGCTGATGGCGTTCACATGCGCATTAAGAATTTATTCTATAGTTATGTGCGTTTGAATATATGTGCGTAGGTTTGAAATTCCATGAATAAACAAACTATTTGTCTTGCCTATAAATTTGATGCAGAATTTTATTTTATTTTATCATTTCGGGTAGGGACGCGAAAACCGGAATTTCAACAGCGCTTTATCTGTAGAGTGGATTAGGGATCCTCTATAGGGAGAGGCTAGTTGGCACTTCAGCACTGCGTTGTCATCGGTTCCAGGCGAAGGTCCTTCGTCAGATCTGGGCTACTGGTACGAATGGCATATTTATGCTCCGCTAACCGATCACGTAGACGTCTTTTTGTGCGACCTACATAAAACACATTCTTACATGGACAAGACAACCGATAAATAATAAATGTAGTGTTACAATTTATAAAATCTTCTATCTTGAATGTTCTATTGGATTTCTATTGGAAAATCCACAAAGGGAATAACATTGCTACAATGGGGACAATTCATGCAACGATATAAACCGAGAGGTCTTTTAAGCCAGCTTACCTTCTTCTCAGGAGGAAGATAACTATGTACCAATTTATCACAAAGAGTTGGAGCCCTTCTGTAAGAAAACAGAGGTGGTTGAGGAAAAACCTGTTGGAGAGTAGGATCAGAGTTGATAATGGCCCAATTCTCCTGAATAATCCTTTTAATCTGTCTCGCCTCCCTACTATATTGTGTGACAAAGAAGGGGCGGGATCGAGCAACTGTCTTACGTCCCTTCTTAATCAAGGTGTCAGACCGGTCTAGGGATTTAGCTCTGGAACGAGCATGAGCAACAATGCCTGGTTTATAGGCTCTTTTAATAAATCGTTCTGACATAATGTCTGCCTGTTTTTCAAAATCAACATCATCATCACATATACGACGTAACCGCTGGAATTGGCCGAAAGGTACATTATCAATGAGATAAGGAGGATAAAAGGAATCAGCCCTAAGGATAGTGTTTCTGGAGGTCTTTTTTCTAAAAATCGTGGTGTGTAACTTTCCTTCTGGATCAATAGAAATAGTTAAGTCTAAAAAAAAATCAATGGTGGTCTTGGAGTATTCTAAAGATAATTTAATGAATTAAGGTATTGGTGAAACTCCAAAACCTGAGTGACAGTACCCTTAAAAATAAATAGTAAATCTTCAATATAGCGGCCATACCATGTTATACAATGAAAGAAAGGATTAGCCGAATTGAGGACATGCAACTTCTCCCATAACCCCAAATACAGACAAGCATAATTAGATGAGAAAAAACAACCCATTGGAACACCAATCTTCTGTTTGTACAATTTGTCAATAAATACAAAGATGTTGTTATGAATAATAAACTCGGTGAGTTGTACAATAAAATGAGAAGGAGGTCTGGTGTCAACTCTATCAGAAATAAAGTGTTTCAAGGCATGTAAACCCTCCTCATGGTCAATGTTGGCATATAAGGACTCAACATCCATGCTAATTAAATATTTGGATCCTACATTACCTAAACAGGATAGTCGGTTTAAAACATCCACAGTATCTTCAATGAAAGAATTCTTTCATTGAAGATACTGTAGATGTTTTAAACCGACAAAACAACAAAAGGCTTAATAAAAAAATCAACAAACTTGGACGCTGGTTCAGTGAGTGTAACATTACCTGAGATAATGGGTCATCCCGGAGGATTATCAGCAGGGGGTTTATGTACTTTAGGAAGTAAATAAAATGTAGCTAAGGACGGGTGTTCAACTGTCATATATTTCATTTCACTCTCAGTGATCCATTCAGAATTTTTGGCATGAGTTAAGATGTTATTAAAAATAACACTCAGTTCAGGCAGCGGTTTTTCATAGTGCTTGGTTTCCAATTGTCTTGTCGCCTCTAGAATATACATGTCTTTAGGCAGGACCACTACAGCCCCACCCTTATCAGCAGGACGAATAATAATATCGTCAATAATAGAAAGCTCCTTAAGAGCCTTGCGTTCACTAATCGTCAAATTCGATTTTTGTGCGGGTCTAAACCGAGTATCAAAAAACGTTTGCAAAAATTCAAATTCAAAAATTCAGATCTTACAGAAAGTAGGTCACAGGTCATCTACAGGGAAGAGTAAATGATCTCGGAAAAGTCGAACAGAGCATTTTGGCCAATTAGGGACGTTTGGAAGTTTTCCAGCGCGAACGTGGTGGTTTCAAGAGATTCCACTCTCTGACTCTGATCATCATGAATCGCCCGGAGGTAAGTGATTCTTAAACATGAATGATTTTGTGTTTATATGTTAGGTTAGCGTTCTCAGCACATGATACATTTGTCTAAGCGGTCTCTGGTGTTTATTTTAAAGTATATTTTGTGTAAAATTGATTAGAAGGCCACCGTGTCTACTACACAGACAGGACGCGAGCGGCGTGACGCAACACAGTGCTTGAAGCGACTGTTGTAAAGAGCTGGGACTAGGTCAGAAATAGGATGGGGAATCCGTGTGCTGTTGGGGATTTCACGGGTCGCGTCGCACCGCTCGCATACGGTCTAGATTGAGTCGTACGTGTAAGCATAAGGTACGAGAGGGTGTGCTATGGTGCTGTATCGTGAATACGACGCAAACCAGAGTGCTTGCAAGTGCAACCCCTTCAGACGTGACTTATTCATGAGTCAGCACTAGCCTTGAGTACCGTATTGCTTTTCTAAAGCGAATACCACTCAATAATCATATTAAAGCATAACAAAAATGTATTAGTGCAACTTTCATTAAGTAAAATCACCAAAAGCCTTCAACCTTCCGCTGGGAAAAAAATAGTCTCTGGCCATGAGCAGCAGCATAAGTTAAAATATTTTGCCTGTAATGTTAGATGGCGGCAAAGACTTTATTACCGAGTCAGTCATCAGTCAGTAGAGAAGACTTTAATATTGAAAGGACAATTGCATTATGTAGGCTTATTGTAAGACATTTAATGGCTAATTCACACGCCAAACTGCAACAAACAGTTGCATTCAACTACCATCGTGTTCAAACAATGTGCATCTGTTGTCCTGAATAATACGGTTACTGCCCTTATAAAAATGAGTAATAAATTATGTACAACAGGGTTAGATACCAAGTCTTCCAAATGAAGTCCCTCATGAGCACTAACCATTTTGAAAATGTAATTTATGCAGACCTTTCCCCAAGTGCTGGCACTGTAACTAACTTAAGCCTTTATTGTTACAGGAACAGATACTTCTAGATCATATATGGGAAAGACTTTGCTCACGTTTGGAGCATGCAATTGCCAGGATGCCTGTGGATTTGGACTTCTTAGAATTTATCTGTGTTCAGGAGTTGGTGTTCCTCAGTGCCGTATCCCCCCAGGCCATCATTCCTGTTGATATATGGGAAGGTTTGACTGGTCTGCATCATGCAATTACTTCAGAGAGACAAAGCAATGAGACGCATGTTGTGACAGCGCACTTTGAACAAGGTAGTTGTGGACGACCAAAAACAGTCATTGGTTGTGAATATCTCACCAGTTTGCTTGAGATGAACTTACCAGTCAGGTGCATTGCCTCTCTTCTGGGGGTATCTGAACGGACTGTACATAGACGACTGGCAGAGTTCAACCTATCAGTAAGATCACTGTATAGTTCACTAACAGACAGTGAACTAGACACATTAGTGTCTTCTATTAAGTCCAGAATGCCAAACTCTGGGTACAGGATGGTGAAGGGAGCTTTGAAAGCTGAAGGGCACAAGGTACAATATGAGCGGGTGAGGGCATCACTTCATCGAGTGGACACTCGAGAGTTTTATCCAGGATGACAGAGCTGGGTTGTGTTGTACGGAGGAGATATTCAGTCCCAGGTCCCAAATCATTGATGCACATTGACACTAATCACAAATTAATAAGGTAAATATTCTGTGTAAGGTTGTATTCTTTTTAACTCTATTGTCTTAAGATGGAAACTTTTGTTTAAAGTCCCCCTGTAATCAATCATTTATTGAAACTCATCCCTTAAAACTCATTTTTGATCACCAAAATGACATATTTAAACATTTTATTTTTCCTGTGAAAAAAAAAATCTTAATGAATCAGTTTACTTTTAAAACATTTTTGCTGATAATTTACTCACCCTGATGTCATCCAAGATGTCATTCCAGAATTTTTTTCAATATAATGGGCTTCAATGGAAGCCAATGGTTTGAAGGTCCAAATGTCGGTCTCAATCAAAGGCTTTACACAATCCCAAGAAATAAGCATCATTTCTAGCGAAACAATCGGTCATTTTCTAAAAATAAATAAAAATAATGATATACTTTTTAACCACAAATGCCTGTCTTGTACCATCTCAGATGCGCCACGTATTACGTCATCACATTGGACTGGTCATGCAAGACTTGTTTACAAACTGAACGGGCAAAGACTAATACACGTACCAATAATGATATGCACACGTAAAGACCATTTTAAACAAACAGACACAAATACATATTAATGTGTCATTCAACATACATATATCATATTTGTAAACACTGGGTTGGTACATCTGACTACGTCTTGCGTGACCTTTCCAATGTGATGATGTAATGCGTGGCGCATCTCAGAGATAGTACAAGATGGGCATTTGTGGTTAAAAAGTATATATATATATATATATATATATATATATATATATATATATAATGACTGAAGAAAGAAAGACATGGACATCTTGGGTGGTCATGGGGGTGAGTAAATTATCAGCACAATTTTTTTTTAAAGTGAACTAACCCTTTAAAGGAATAGTTCACTTTGAAATTAATTTTTGATATGTTTTAGCTTACCTCAAAGGCATCCAAGATGTAGGTGTCTTTGTTTCCACAGTATTTTCAATTTTGATATTTTTAGGTCAAACCGTTCTTGTCTGTCAGTCATATAATGCAGGTCTATGGGGTCCACCTCAAAGAGCATACAAAGAGAAGTCCAAATTAAACATGATTTAATGACTCGTAAACGTAAGTACACATTGATGGCCTAAGACACAAAACGAGCGGTTTGTGTGAGAAAACGAACAGTATTTATATCGTTTTTTACCTCTTGTAAACACAGCCATGTCCAAGTGATCTGAGGGCGCGGGCGCTTCGGTCTTTTCCGGAAAGCACCGGAAGTGATCTCTCGCTGTCACGGTGTGGGTTTTGTGTCTGGTTCCTTGTTTTCATCTGTCATGTGATTCCCTGTTTGCCATGTGTTCCTGCCATGTGTCTTGTCACATGTTCAGCTGTTCCCCGTTATGTTGATTAGTCTTCCCAGGTGTTCCAGGTTTACCACGCCCCCTTGTTATCTTGTTTAGCTTGTCTTCCCTTGTATTTAAGCCCTGTGTTTCAGTTCAGTCTTTGTGAGTTTTTAATGTTTTTATGTGGTAATGGTTGCTGTCGTGTTATTCCTGGTCTGAGTGTCTTGTTTGTGTTACTATTAAACGTGCTTGCAGTTGGATTCGCTCTCTGCTCCATTCTTCCCGCAACGTTACAGAAGAACTCACCACTACGATGAATCCAGCAGCACAAATCATGCGCCTCCGTCAGGGAGATCGGCCCATTGAGGATTACGTGAGAGACTTTATTGACTTATCAGTCCCTCCAGGATTTTGCGGTGTCGCGATCGCAACTATTAACACAACTTCAACAAGTCCACGTGAATTCAGTGCGCCTTGCAATTTTGACCAATCACCGCAACTTTTATGCAACTTTGACCAATCATCGCGCTGCGGTCTCCTGCAAAGTGTCGTCATATGTCAGCAAACTCCCTTGTTTTGTTCAGAAGACGCAGCAGATGTGGGCTGCCAACGTCTCACATTTAGGCTACCTACAAAAAAAACAGAAAAGGCCAATGTTGCCAACTTAGCGCCTTTAGTGACAAAAAAAAAAGCGACTAGAGACAAATCTAGCGACTTTTTGGACAAACCTCAGTAACCAAATGTTGCCAGCACAATATCCTGCGAGCGCGAGGTTTGCTTTCGACACTGCACATCACGTCTGCCCTGCCAGAGACACTGCACGTCACGTCTGCCCTGCCAGAGACACTGCACGTCACGTCTGCCCTGCCAGAGACACTGCACGTCACGTTCACCGAGCCGGTGTCCCCGGACAATATGGCCGCCGTCGAGCCAGTGTCGGTTCCTGAGACTGCTCCTGCTGATGACCCCATAGCTACCCCCAGAAATTTTTTGGGGGGGGGGGGGCAGTAGGTCACCGCCATGGCCACCCGAAGGGTCCTCACCGCCATGGTCACCCGAGGGGTCCTCACCGCCATGGCCACCCGAAGGGTCCTCACCGCCATGGCCACCCGAAGGTTCAGCTCCGCCCTGGATGCCCGAGGGCCCCACAGCTCCGCCCTGGCCGCCCGAGGGGTCTTCACCGCCCTGGCCGCCCGAGGGGTCTTCACCGCCCTGGCCGCCCGAGGGGTCTTCACCGCCCTGGCCACCTGCACAGCCTGCTCCGCCCTGGCCGCCTGCACAGCCTGCTCCGCCCTGGCCGCCTGCACAGCCTGCTCCGCCCTGGTCGCCCATGCTCCACGGCCCAGGCCCGCCTTGCCGTGTCCCGGTGCTAGGTCCCAGTGCGGGCCTGGCCCTCCATCCCTCCCCCAGACCGCCTCCGCTTCACCACCCTCCTGAACTATTGTTTTTTGTTTTTAGGGGCGTCGGGAGCCGCCCAATAGGGGAGGGGCTATGTCACGGTGTGGGTTTTGTGTCTGGTTCCTTGTTTTCATCTGTCATGTGATTCCCTGTTTGCCATGTGTTCCTGCCATGTGTCTTGTCCCATGTTCAGCTGTTCCCCGTTATGTTGATTAGTCTTCCCAGGTGTTCCAGGTTTACCACGCCCCCTTGTTATCTTGTTTAGCTTGTCTTCCCTTGTATTTAAGCCCTGTGTTTCAGTTCAGTCTTTGTGAGTTCTTAATGTTGTTATGTGGTAATGGTTGCTGTCGTGTTATTCCTGGTCTGAGTGTCTTTTGTTTGTGTTACTATTAAACGTGCTTGCAGTTGGATTCGCTCTCTGCTCCATTCTTCCCGCAACGTTACACTCGCGCGTGTAGGAAACATCTTGTTTAGGAAGGGCATTACTGAAAACAGTGAAAAAACAAATACATTTTCTCACACAAACCGCTCGCTTCGTGTCTTAGGCCATCAATGTGTACTTACATTTACGAGTCATTAAATCATGTTTAATTTGGACTTCTCTGTGTATGCTCTTTGAGGAAGTGACCATAGACCTGCATTATATGACTGACAGACAAGAACGGTTTGACCTAAAAATATCAAAATTGAAAATACTGTGGAAACAAAGACACCTACATCTTGGATGCCCTTGAGGTAAGCTAAAACATATCAAAAATTAATTTCAAAGTAAACTATCCCTTTAAGTAGTGGCTTATTAACATGCATGTTACTAGGATATTAACTGTTTATTAGTAGATATAAATGGCAGGGTTTTATAATCACTGAGGTACCAAATGCGTGGTAGTTTAAGGGGGTTCTGGGCTATAACATTTTAAAATGTTTTGTAGGCTAAAAAAAAGTATAACAATAGCTTTAAAACCATTTCAGTGGGCACAGTAGATTATTTTTCTCTCCTCATCTCCATCACTCTCTTTTTCTATTTGTTCTTATCTTGCGCTGTCTTTTCCCCTCCTAAAGCTGAGCTTTGAGTGATATAGGCTTTTCATTTTTGTCAGTGAAGAAAGTAAACATAAGGTCAACTGATTTTATGAATAATTTTCTCAGAGATGTTAAATTACTGAAGTCTACCAGGAAAGCTAGGTAACCAAGTTTATTTAATGAATATGTACATAGTGCCAGGGTTGCCAACTCTCACGCATCTGGCGTGACACTCACGCATTCAGCCTCAATCTCACGCTCTCACGCTCAACAAAGAAATCTCACGCTAAATTGGACATTCTTCTGTGCTGTATTTTTTTTTTTCACTCATGTGCACTAATTTCCGAATTACCTACTATAAGCAAATTCAGGCTCTAACTACTGATTGGACCACTGCATTTTCTCACGAAAAATCGCGGAAAAATATGACACTGACACCGAAAGACTAGACAGAGAAGGTTACTTTTGATATGGAACGTTTTGGCGCTTTTAAATGTGACATCGCTGTAGCGTGTCAGTTCAAACGGCACGTGATACAGTTGCCTACAACACCCACCCAGGGCCGGATTAACCATAGGCTACAGGCAACCAAGACCTCTAAATGGCCGGGGGCAGCAAGGGCACGCGCAAAATACTGTATCTGGTAATCTCCCGCTTTATATTAAACAAACTGTCAACACGGGCTTTTGCGCTGCACAGAGACACGCTGCGCTGCCTATGGCTTTGAACATGAGTTGAGAGCGTACATTTGCACTACGTGCCTGTCTTTTTAGCAAAAAGATACCCATTGAATATCTACAGTGGCGTAGGGCGAGGGCGTGAGGTGCTTGAAAGCAGCTTTTGACGCGTTCGACCCGAGTTCGAATCCACCTTTTGCCGAACTCTCTCTTCTCCCTTTTCCCAACACCGAAACCGTGATATGGCTTTGTGCCTTTATAAAACAGCACAATACTGTAATTAAGTAGCCTATATAGGCATTCTGTTTGTGCTGCGTGATGTAAAGAAAAGTCCGCACTTTGCTCACGGGATCAGTATGATGATCTGGTGTTTTCTCCAAAATTAAAGCTTTATTTCTTGCAAGTGAAGAAATTAGGACAAAAGTATTGTAATTTTCCTATACAATAGTGTAAGTAAAATATACTTTTGAAATATTCATTTTAATTTATACAGTACATTTATAGGCTATATGGATTTTACGTAATAGGAATAATTATATAAATCATTATTACATTATTATAATAATCATTTGGCATCCTAAAACAGACTGAGACTCTATATCATAACTAAAAAGATGTTTGATCCCTCTTTAATGTCCAGGTACAAGTCAATGCTTTTCCTTTGTTCAATGTGCACCGTTCATGGGTTGAAGCCGGTTAAAGCTCTTAAATTTGAGCTCTCAAAGTGCACCAGATTGATGCATTTAACCTTAAAATGTACAAAATTTTCTTGCGGGGGAGCATGCCCCCGAATCCCCCTAGCGGGACAGAGGTCATAGTTTTAAAAAATCCTATGGGAAAGAACAATAATTTATGAACTTTACTCCAAAAACATTTTTTTTCAAAAAAATCAGTAAAACGGTTAGCCTAATGCCAAATTAAAATTGGACAAACTATACATTTGGCCTGCCTGGGGGAGAAGGGTATTCCTGCACATCCGCCAGGGCTCTTAGTCCAATGGTGCACATATTTGGAGAAATAATGATTTTCATGTTCCACTAAATTATGCGATCTGAAGCTCAAACAGCGAGATCTGTCTATGGATCTATCTCTCCTCTTCCTGATTTGTGTCAGTTCTCTGCGCTCTCTTATTCGCTATAGAGCTGTCAATCATCTCACGTGGTTTAACGTGACAATAATCCCGCCCTTCTGCATGACGCGCTGCTGTGTACACTTCCTCATTCTGACCTCCGTGATAACAAAGCTAAGACACATCTCTTCACCTGAAACAAGAAGCTAATAAATGCACGATTTCGAGTATATGTGGTTTGTGTGTGATTTTTGATATTTTCATATGAATAAAGAATGTTTACAGTATTGCTAAACATGGTGTAGCCATTAGCTGCATATAAAATGCTATATATAACATATTTCAACATCTTTTTTTTTACTTAAAACCATTTTAAACCGCGACCGGAATATGATACAAATACTCGATGGTGGTTTAAAGTGAGCTTTAAGTAAAAGTGTAATATTAATATTTTAAATTGTGTCATGTAGCTTGATGCTACTTGCTCTAATCCACCTGCTGTAGGAGCTTTTCTATTCCATAATCTTCTTCGTTAATATATAACAAGAGTTAAGATATCATCCAGTTCGGTAGGTGGCGCTGTCACGAAAAACTAGGGTCCTGAAACTGCGGTCCTAAAACTGGGGTCCTGAAACTGCAGCCTCCGGTTGTGCAGGAATATACTATTGGCCTGGGGGCCTACAAGACATTATGTCCAGGGGCCTCTGAACTCTTATCCCCGACCACCCCAACAACACCCCCCCCCGCCAACAAATCTCACTCCAAGCAAAACTCAAAAGTTGGCAACCCTGAGTGCACAAAATACTTCTGCCCTGTATTAGGCATAAGATCAAAAATTCATTCACAATCAAAAAATAAACTGTCAAATAAAATAATTTCTCACCTGTCACCCATGCAAAAACTTGCGTGAATCTCTATTACATCGAGAGACATTTCTTTTTGACATATGGGGCAAGTTGCCTAAAGTAAAAAAAAAAAAGAAAAGGAAAAAGTGTTAAAGTATATATTATTTTAAGTATAGAAATTTTATATTATATTAAGTAGAAAACGCACACACATATTTATTTTATACCCTAAACTTGCAAATTATCAAAATAACTATTTTTAATATACATTACTTGTTTGGTCTGTTCAGCTTCATCACTGGTCTGGTCAGCATCATCATTGGTCTGTTCAGCTTCATCATTGGTCACACAGGTATAAATGTGTGTAGTCAGAATCAGTAGTGGATAACTGACTCCACATCTCTGGCATTTCTCTTTTGGCATTTTATTAAACGATTCCGATTCAGGTGGCAGAGCAGTGGTGTCAAGTTCTATTTGTAGTGGAGCAATGTAAAGAACTCCTTTAAATCCATTTGTTGCCGTCTTCAAATGCTTGGCATTGTACACACTTTCATCCGGTGGAATAAGAGTGAGCTTCCGGGAGCCCCATCTTCCTTAAAATAAAAGTAAATAAAAAAGACCATTGTGTAAAAATACAAAAAAAAATACAAAATGCTATCTGTATTTTTGAGATCAGGGTCAGTTTTTACTAAATATTTTGTCCCTGGTGATTACCTGACGATTTATAGAAAAGCCAACCCCCCTTTATTTCTTCAAATTTGGGGTACATCTCCTTCAGTCGGGCACATATCTAAAAATAAAAAAACGCCAAACAGGGTTGTGTGACCATTGGCTGACAGTTATATTAACAGTTTACTGTACAAGCGAGATAGTAATTGAATGCAACTGTTTGTTGTAGTTCGGCGTGTGAATTAGCCATTAAATGTCTTACAATAAGCCTACATTAATGCAACTGTCCTTTCAATATTGAAGTCTTCTCTACTGACTGATGACTGACTCGGTAATAAAGACTGTCTTTGCCGCCATCTAACATTACAGGTGAAATATTTTAACTTATGCTGCTGCTCACGGCCAGGGACTATTTTTTTTCCAGCAGAAGGTTGAAGGCTTTTGGTGATTTTACTTAATGAAAGTTGCACTAATACATTTTTATTTTGCTTTAATATGATTATTGAGTGGTATTCGCTTTAGAAAAGCAATACGGTACTCAAGGCTAGTGCTGACTCATGAATAAGTCACGTCTGAAGGGGTTGCACTTGCAAGCACTCCGGTTTGCGTCGTATTCACGATACAGCACCATAGCACACCCCTCTGTACCTTATGCTTACACGTACGACTCAATCTAGACCGTACGCGAGCGGTGCGACGCGACCCGTGAAATCCCCAACAGCACACGGATTCCCCATCCTATTTCTGACCTAGTCCCAGCTCTTTGCAACAGTCGCTTCAAGCACTGTGTTGCGTCACGCCGCTCGCGTCCTGTCTGTGTAGTAGACACGGTGGCCTTCTAATCAATTTTACACAAAATATACTTTAAAACAAACACCAGAGACCGCTTAGACAAATGAATCACGTGCTGAGAACGCTAACCTAACATATCACGTGCTGAGAACGCTAACCTAACATATAAACACAAAATCATTCATGTTTAAGAATCACTTACCTCCGGGCGATTCATGATGATCAGAGTCAGAGAGTGGAATCTCTTGAAACCACCACGTTCGCGCTGGAAAACTTCCAAAGTCCCTAATTGGCCAAAATGCTCTGTTCGACTTTTCTCAGATCATCTACTCTTCCCTGTAGACGACCTGTGTCCTACTTTCTGTAAGATCTGAATTTTTGAGTTTGAATTTTTGAGATTGAATTTTAGAAAACTGAATTTGAAGTTCTGAATTTCTTCATCTTGAAAACTTGAATATGTATTTTTTTAAACTGAATATTTGCAGTACAAGAATTCAGAACAAAAAAAATAGCTGTTTGAAAACACATGTCTATAAATTTCGCCATAAAAACATTTAAATTTGTTAAATTTCAAATGTTTGATATTCGTTTTTAAAAAATCAAATTCAGAACTATTTAAACTACTACCTAAAATTCAATTTTGTTAGATTACACTTGCAAATAATTCAAATTTACACAATTCAAATTCAAATCATTTTGTCATATTTTTAGCTCCATACTTGTGTATAATAAGTGGTCAAGGACAGTGCTCAGATTTGTGTTTTTAATATTCTACGAAAGTTTCGGGGGCTGTGCACCCTTCATCAGCGTGTAGGCCAATGGCGATATGGGTTTATTTATTTATTTAATGTATTCATTTTTTGTGTAGTTTGTCAGCTACACGTTTGACGTTTTGATATGAGAACACTTATCTCAAACAATATATGTATTTGACTGTTCTTACCTCTGTAAACATAATGTTGACCTCCTGCAGCAGATGACTTGTGAAGCGCTGCGAGAGCGAGCAGAAACGAAGAGCAGTTCTGTTTTTTGGCCACAAGTGTCAGTCACAAGTTTAAATTTCAGAAAAACGCATATAGCCCCTTTAATTTGTAGTGACACCAACTATAATACTAAAACACTATAAAAACAATAGTGTTCAGTTTCATTATAAAGTGCTCACGTTATTGCCATACTTAAGTTGAATTCCCTGTGTTTCTATAAGTTTGGATATATGAACATTTGATTAGATGAGGGGAACTGTGATGTTTTTGGGTTAATTCATTCTTGCCTGTTGCCACTGGAGGCCGCTCCAGGCTGCATGTTGTTTGGCTGATGCTGACAAAGTAATAAAACGAAGTAAGAAAACAAGTTGTTTTCCCTTTACTCACTGTGAGTGTTGTGTCTGTTCCTATAAGAAAATAGATATAATCAGTGTTATGGGTCATTCCTGGGATTCGGTAATATTTCAACTTGGACTTTTATAATTTTTGAACTACATATGATTACATTTCTAAATACCACACATTATTAGGTACATATCAAACCTTCAAAAAATCATATTTTCCCATCTCAGGCATTAAAGACTTTTTATTATTTTCAGTTTTTTTCAGATTTGTACACGTTTTATTCTAAACCCCGTAACGGACAAAATTGAATTAGTTTAAACGGGATTTTACACAAAACTTGTTATAAAACAAACATCTACCTACTGCTCATGTGTCCCTCATACCAATTCAATGACTTCAAATGTAACATTTATGATAATTTTCACATTTGTATGTGATGGAAGTTACAAATATCCAAATTGTTCGCCCGTGGTCTCTTTATTTTAGTAAGAAAAAAAATAATTTAGATGTTTCACTAAAACCACAATTTTACTTTGTTAGCCCTTAACATGTCGGGTGGTAATCGGCAATAAATGCTTTAATTTTTAATTGTCTTCTTTATTTTATTTTCCAAAAATATTAATGTGACAGGGTTGAGAATACTGTGATGGGGTTGAATACTGTAACAGGGTTGAAAGGACACATTGGCCTACTTTTAAATTGTATTTGTTTAATACGAAAATCCCTCTTTGAGACTCAAACAAAACACGATTTTATTTTAGGCAACCATGTAATAAAGACATAGTCATATTTATTTTTTTAATTTTTACTTTATTATCTGAACTGCAGTGAGAATTTAAACAAAGAAAAGTACTGCAGACAGTACGGTCGTTAGTAACTTTTCAATATCTTTGGTAAGAAAAAACAAAAATAGATTACCAAACAGAACCTTTTATCAAATGGGCACAATAGGTAAATTCACTATAGTGTCTAAAACATTCCTCAGTGCTGGAACATAAAACAAACTGTAGCAGATAAAAGTTCATAATAACATAACATAAAACAAACTGCAGCAGATAAAAGTTCATAATAACATAACATAAAACAAAACTGCAGCAGATAAAAGTTCATAATAACATAAGTAACAATCAGTGGGTCATTACAAAAGAAAATGCCATGTTAACACAAAAACTCAACATAAACAGGATTTTAAAATAGTTACTTTATGAACATTTGCATAAAATACCTGAACAAATGTAAAGAAATAAAAGGTCTAATCCATATTTATTCATAGAGGCACCACAGTGCTGAGCTACCGTGTGTGTGTGTGTGTGTGTTGGGGTGTGTGTGTGTGTGTGTGTGTGTGTGTGTGTGTGTGTGTGTGTGTGTGTGTGTGTGTGTGTGTGTGTGTGTGTGTGTGTGTGTGTGTGTGTGTGGCTGTGGCACTTTATTCAGGCTTTTATCTTGAGAGTCTGGCCCAAACCTCCTTCAGAACCTCTACATGGCGAGATGTCACATGTTGTGGAGCTGGTATCATCTCAATGACTTCATCAAATTGGTACCAGTGGATGTCATCACGAGAAGGCCAAAAAAATCTGTTTGGTCCAACACGATGCATACACTTAACTTGAACACTTGTTTCGTCTGTGTCAAGGACAATGCCTGGGTACAGGTCATCATCATATTTCAGTATGCACCACTGTCCAACATCTGGATGTACCAATTTCTCCACTTCCATGGGTTGTGGATTTTCCTGATTGTCTGCTGGCTGTGCAGGCATTGGTATGTTCTGACCAAAACTGAAGTGCTGTGTGTTAAAGCATGTACAGTTTAGGTCTTTCTTTGTTGAACAAAAGCAGCTGACATCACGACATATCAGCTCACCTGGAGCAAGGGTGATGACCTGGTGTATTCTCATTGAAGAGGGCACTGCTTTTATAGGACTCTGCATCATTTCTACAGCACGGTCAACATCAGTGCTTTCCACAAAAAACAGTTCCACTGATGTATTTGTTTGTCTGAGGACTTCATACAGTTGCTGTGCATCTTGGATGTCATTGCCCTTAGCCACCAACCTGTCTGCAGCTCTCTTTAATGCTCCTCCTACACCATCGGGGGCCCCTTTCCCATGACTTGATTCAAAATAGTTCCATGTGCCAGCTTTAAATCCACGTTTGTGGATTTCTGTAGTAAAAAGCATGAAATTTTCTTTTCTGTTTGTACTGTGTACAAGGTCCATCACTAAAAAAATGTAGGACAGAAACTTGTGGGTGAGTAGCCTGAAGGTGGTCTAGCACAGGATCAAGATATTTCCAGATAGCAGGAGGACCTTTGTATCTAGAAGGGGAGATTGTGGTGAAGCACATGGGCTCTTGTTGCCCTACATGCATTACCCCAGTGTGTAGAGTGGCTTGCTTATGTGAGGCCCCAAAGTGAACAGCTTGGATCTCTGATGCATATTTACAGACATAGTTCTCTGAAAAATCTATGTGGATCAATGCCTCATCTATTGCCAGGTTTTTTTTTAGCTCACGATTGTAGGCATATTGCTGTTTGATATTGAAAAGGTGCTTCTTAAACTTGTGAATGTTGTTGTGAAGCAAATCTGTAAGGGTTTCCTGTGTACCCTCAATAGTTTTCTTGACAGTTATCTTTACTGTTGAACTCTTCTTCATGTGGTCTTTTTTTTCTAAAGCCTTGTCTTCAGTGACCCACTGTAAAAAAGATGCTTTTGCCATCCCATCATATTGACTGGAGAGGGGGACACGCTTTTGTTTGCATAAATCACATTCCCCATACATACATGCCTTGCTAGAAGAATCACAAGATACCATCTCAGCCAGTCGCTCTACATTTGAAGTCTCCACCACCTTCAGCTGATTCAGCTTGTCAGCCACAAAGCTCAGATTCTCATGGAGCTTACACTGGCAAGTGTCTCGGTCAGACATAGAAGAATGAACAACCCAAAAAGGTCTAAGAAGGCAAAACAGAGAATAAGAGATATTCCCAATGTTCTCTGACAAAAAATTTCTGTGCAGGTTTTTCATAGTGTCCTGCAGGAACCTTTTCTGCAGTTTGACTTTATGCACTGTGATTGTTTGTTTCTTCCCTGTTGTAATCCTGCTCACATCATCTCTCACAAAGAATGACTTCACTTTGCTTTTAAATTCATCGGAATGTCGGTTAACAGCTTTTCTTTCAAAGGCTGTTATATTTTTACTCTCCAGATGTCTCCAGCATTTGTTTGAAAATCCTAGAGTATGTTCAGCAAACTTCTGCAATTTATATTTTCTAACAATTTTCCCTATTGTCTCTTTTGAAATTATTTGTTTGTCTTTTTCCTTTCGGGCATTACGATATTTGTGTTTGATGTCTGCAATAAGAGCTTCGTGATACAACAAGGTCTTCCTAATTCTTGCATTTACAGGGCAATTCAATAATGTTGTTTTCACTTTTGACCGAGGAGATTCTAAGGTCTTCTTCTGTCGCTGGACTCTCTTTTTATACTTCTCTGTTAACCGCTTTTGCCTGTCCAGGCTTTTCTGGAGCTGTTTAATTTCATTATGTAGCTTCTTTCTTTGTTTTCGTGATTGTCTTTTGCCTTCCTCCCTTTGCCTACAAAACAAGTAATCAAACAAATTAGTCAGGCCAACATTGCATGAAAATGCTGAGTATGTCACATTAAACCAGGGATTCACAAACTTTTTTTGTTAGCCGAACCCCCTTGAACTCAAATATTGATATGAAGAACCCCCCAATTCTCTGATGTTGGTTAATAGTCACATGGCATACAGATAAACAAATTAAATATTTAAATATTTTTAGCAAGTGATTTATTTTAATTTTACGATTTTATAAATTATTAGCTATTCATCAACTCGAACCCCCTGCAGTTCCTTCACATACCCCATGGGTTTAAAAGCCACAGTTTGGGGAACCGTGCATTAGACAATTACACATGCTCTAAACTAAACTAATTTTCTAAACTAATTTTCTTACTCTAAACCTATGATTCTTCTGCCTGTTGCACTTCACCTTGACAGTGGCTGTTGTGGCAGCTCTGGCATATGTTCAGGACTTTGTGGTGGAGTGCTTATGTTTCTTAATGCTTCTCTTCTTTCCTTGCTTCTTGTGTATGCTGCTCTCCATTTTTTACGCCTCTGACGCTGTGCTCTCTCACTTAGGTCACTAATTGTTTTTTTCTTTCCTGCCTCAACATTCCTTCTCCATCTCTGCTTCTCTCTCTCAAGGTACTGTGCCCTTTTTTCTGGGTCAGCATCTCTGCGTGCACGAAACTGCCTTTGCCTCTCTGCTGTTGATGTGGGTGCCATTTCTGACTAGGATGCCTGTTGAAGTTTAAGTGGAAACATTACATCAAATATTTTATCTATAACAAAACTATGAGTTAAAATATGAGTTGGTAATAATATATTTACTGAAATTAAACTTTTAAATTGAAATCATTGATTAAATTAAGTGAATAACTCAACCCTGTCACAAAGTTTACAACCCCGTAACAATGACATATGTGACGGGGTTGAGTGTGATGGGGTTGAGTTTTTTTGCTCAAAATGGCCACTGCTCTTAATGTGGTGTAGGAGAGTGGGCCACATGGCAGCCAATGAAATAAGTATATTTTAGATTTTTATGGATTAAAATAAAATTTTGAAAAGTCATCATTTTCCATCTTAATTGTATGTGATGGGGTTGAGTTGTTAAGCCTGACAGTACCCTCCCTGACTCTAATACACATCAAAAAATGAATAAAAATTGTGATATCACTCACCTTCTTCTGCACCATGCTGTTGAAGAGAGCTTAATGATGCAACTTCCTGTGAATGATGTCACATATGGGTGGAGTCTAAATTATTATGTGTGATGGGGTTGAGTTTTTTTGCTCAAAATGGCCACTGCTCTTAATGTGGTGTAGGAGAGTGGGCCACATGGCAGCCAATGAAATAAGTATATTTTAGATTTTTATGGATTAAAATAAAATTTTGAAAAGTCATCATTTTCCATCTTAATTGTATGTGATGGGGTTGAGTTGTTAAGCCTGACAGTACCCTCCCTGACTCTAATACACATCAAAAAATGAATAAAAATTGTGATATCACTCACCTTCTTCTGCACCATGCTGTTGAAGAGAGCTTAATGATGCAACTTCCTGTGAATGATGTCACATATGGGTGGAGTCTAAATTATTATGTGTGATGGGGTTGAGTTTTTTTGCTCAAAATGGCCACTGCTCTTAATGTGGTGTAGGAGAGTGGGCCACATGGCAGCCAATGAAATAAGTATATTTTAGATTTTTATGGATTAAAATAAAATTTTGAAAAGTCATCATTTTCCATCTTAATTGTATGTGATGGGGTTGAGTTGTTAAGCCTGACAGTACCCTCCCTGACTCTAATACACATCAAAAAATGAATAAAAATTGTGATATCACTCACCTTCTTCTGCACCATGCTGTTGAAGAGAGCTTAATGATGCAACTTCCTGTGAATGATGTCACATATGGGTGGAGTCTAAATTATTATGGGCGGAGAATGGTTGGCGTGACGGGGTTGAGTTCAGACTGAGGGACATAACTTTATAAGTTGTTTTTTATCAAATATTTTGCTTTTTTTTCTTTTCTTTCAGAAGCAAAGAACACAAATAAATACTTGCATTATTGCCGAAAATTATAGACACTATGCATATTTTATTAATTATTTTCAAAGTACAAATTCAGCGAAGAACCTCAGGGACATGACAAAATGCTTGCTGTAATACAGAAATAAGATTTTTTTTAATGATAAAAATTATTTAAATGCAATAATTATTTCTATTCATTATAAAGGACATAACAAAGTATTGTAAAAAGCTTTTAACATTTCATTTTGGTGAACCACCACTTTCAAAGATCTAGGGGACTGAAATATTACCGAATCCCAGGAATGACCCATTAGCATATTGATGCAGACAGAATAATAGTCTATAAATTGTAGCCTCTTCTTTGACTATTACAAAGCATTTGATTGTTTAGAATATGATTGAATGTGACATTATAATGCTGGGTTTATGTGAAGATTGTTTTAAGCTCACTTGAATTAACAGTTGTTATAATTTTAAAAGCCTAATAAATGTTAAAATGCAGAGCTTTCAATTATACTATAATGCAGAATGGCTATAATTAATGGCTAAAATTGTTGGGGTCATTTTCATGGAGACACTGGCCTTTATTCATAAAAAGACACATTTTTAAAATATACTGCCTCTGTTGTTTCGTTACTTTGGGGATTAAATGTAAAATATTATTATATAAAAATATTAGGTGCAATGAATTTCTATTAATTACAGGGAAAAGGTGTGATTAATTAGTTAGGCTATGTTTTTTTTTTTTTATCGATGTCCGATGTCCTTCTCTTTCGTATGCGATACAGAAGCACATGTCCAACCGTTTGACCTCAACTATTCCCTATTTCCATATTCTAGATCAATAATCATTTAAACATGCTATTCTGAGAGGAGTTATTAATGTGTCATTTTATGACCTATATAGTGCTCACTTTTTGGACACTTCCCTTTGTTTCTTTCCCCATACTGTATTAATCAGTAGTGTGATTTTCATTTTGAAATCTGCCTTGCTTAGTGGTTTTACAGCAGGCCAACAGGAATATCAGTTTTGCAAGATCAGCAGCGGCTTCGTTTCCTTGGGCTGCGTTCCAGTCCAAAATTGACATGCCCTTCACTCGCTAACTTCCCTCCGTCTCGTTCACTCGGATGTACGTCATTGCTTACGTTGCACGAGTGCCCACTTCTGGCGGAAACTGCAATGGGCTGAACTGGAACGTCCTAAGCCCTTGATCACTTGGAATCAGCTATGAGTTGATTTATTATTTTTTTTAAATTCACTTTAAGAATTTGTTTAATGCAGCATCCAAATGTATATAGGTGTATTTGGATTGTTTTACATTAAAAAAATATAATTAATATATCATAGAGTTGTTTGTTGTGATTGTGATCAGAGCCATGGAGAGAAAGAGTTCCGACAAGAGTTCCGATAGACCGCCATAGTAACTTAGGAATGCGGAAGTAACGCGTGTCGTGGAGCAGCCGTTAGTTCCAAAACACTGATAGTTCCAGCATTGAACCCCATTCATTTTCAGTGCTTCCGAAGTACGCTCGCTGGTAAATGAATGAAATTACTGTATTTTTTTGCTTTTACACACATTAGCCGACCTCTCGTGAATCTAGTCTGGAGTTATATGTTATGTAGCCAGGTTTAGTAAATGTTTATTGGAAGATAATAGGTTAATTGCAGCGATAGCTTACGTGACCAACACTTCACTAACGTTAACTTACGGTATCCTGATGTAAATAATACATCAGTAAATAATATATAATATTTTTATAATAATATATATATATATATATATATATATATATATATTATATATATATATATATATATATATATATATATATAAATATACACACACATATATATACATATATATATAAATGTACACACACACACACACACAGTCTATTTCCCTCCTAAATCATTCATTTGTACATACACAGCGTAATTATTTATATTTTATGCTGGTTGGAATTCTGAACAGACTGCAGACCTCTTTGCGTGATCACGAAGGTAGGCTAATGGCTGAATCGGAATTTATACGCAAGATCACGGGAATCAATAGCCTAATACAGCCCAGTTGTGCTAAAATAAATATCATGAGACGTCCATCATCAGATGAATGACATGGAAAAGTTAAGTTAGAGCCGCTAAAGCCAGTGCTACTACCCATGCGAACATGAACACTAAGCTTTTCCTTCCAAAAACATAGCCTAAAACTTATCTAAGTTGTCACCCTGCCTCTCCAAATGCAAAACTGACATTAACAAAATGCAATAACAGCTTAAAAAGTACTTGGGTGTGTGTTTTATTTTATATTTACCGTTTAATAATGCAATCGCTGCTGTCTGTCCATAGAAGAACATGACAGCCCGCGTATGTTTTGGAACTATTGGGGCTTCCATGAACCACGTGACAGCCGTCGCGGCGACATCAAAGCGTGTCGCGACTCTCTCTATACATGACTCTGGTTGTGATTAGACGAGATCTGTGGTGACGTCACAATCGTACTGCATTGTGGGACATATGGTGCCTGAAGTGTACATATGAAGTAGACTCAAGGGCGCCGTAAAGGGGTGGAAGGTTAGGACGATTCTAAGGGCCCAGGCTGATTTAGGGCCCAGAAGAGCAGACCCCCTTTTTCTTTTCTTATTTATTTTCTCTTTTTTATCCATACATTAAATGTGCTAGGGCCCCTCATGCACTAATTGTGTATTTTGTCCGTTTTGACCATAGATTTAATATTTAAAAAACAAATAATGTATTTACTGTTTTCAGTCACACCCCTCCCCTTCACAATGGTTCATTCCACCCGCGCTGTCCGAGCTACGATTGCTAGTGTAGCGTCTCTTGCTTATTGCACACTTGCTATGATGCAGTGCAGACAGTGACACACGCAAAAGTGTCACATCAAAAGTCAGGGCATCAAAAACAGAAAGAAAAGAAGGAAATAGAAGACAGAGAACGCCGAACTCGACAGTATGGCCCAGTCCCAAATGGCGCACTTCATGCGGACTTTCGGTCTTGTGGACTTAAATTGCGCGTGCTCGCCGAGTCTACGAGTCCGTAGGCCGTCCCAATAGCATTTTAACGCTCTGAAGTGTGCTCAGCAGCGCCCCCTTTGTACCCTTGAAGCGGTCTTCCGCGAAGCCCGCATAGAAGCAGGCTCCACGCACTTTAACTACCCAGGAATCCTTGCGAAAGGCCAATCAGACAACAGATGGGAGGATATTTCACTCACGGACAATTGTGAACATGGCTCTGAGAAGAAAATATTTAAGTGTAATTATCATTACGGTTTTTATGACAAGACACAAGTTTATACAAACATTATGATCATCAACCAGTGGTTGATGTCTATAACATAAGCTAATAATAGCGAGCTGAATAATATAATAATATAATATTATGGTTCATAAAATAAATAGAACAGAATGTCAGGGCTTTACTGAGTCATAAACACAACAACAATAGTCAGCATATTTCCCCGAACCTGCAGCTCCTGTCCATAACAACAACCAGACTGTCTTCCGATTTTTCAAAAAACTTTACAGACTCAAAATACATGTTAAAGGCTGCTTTGAAATGAGCAAAGTTGGGTTTTGAGTTACTCCACTTAGTTTGATGAATATGAAATTTTCCTAATAATAGAAACAAATCAATAACATACATTTTTTTATACAAAAGTCAAATTCATTTGTATGAAGTAAGACAGATGACAAATTTAAGACAAGGGATCTGTATCTCTGCTAAAGGAATTTAATAGCTATATGTCCGTGATGCCCTTTATCCTTTTTCCCCCTTTTTTTTCTGTTCTGTTTGTTCTTTTTTTTTTTCTTTCTTCAAATTATTGTTGTCTCATGTTTTACTTGTCAAAGGTGATACTTATCAGAAAATATGTAAAAGAAATGTCAACTTGATATCAAACTCTGTGATTTTGAAAATTCAATAAAAAAATAAATAAAAAAATAACAGACTGTCTTCCTGTTTCCGGCGTGATGATCGAGTCTGTCCCAAAAATACCTCTCAATGCGCCCTCGCGGACTCGCGCTAAGGGCCCTATAGGTCTGCACTCATGACGTCACTGAAGTGTGGACTCTGAGGAAGTCCATAAGTCCGGAGTGTGCCATTTGGGACAGGGCCATCGTCACACAGTTTTTCAAAAAGAAAGGTAGCTTGCCCTATTCCTGTATTCCAAAACTTTCAGAGTTACTATTTTTGTTGCTACATGACCTGCTTTTATCTAGCTAGCTTAGTAAAATAATTACTCAATTATGATTTACATCCAACAATAATAACATCTCTGCTGTCTTCGGGGTTATCATGTCTCGTAGACACAGATTTAGCGGCTGCTGGCTGCACACACACGTCCTCCTCCCCCCACGTCCCCCGTCCCCCGTCCCCGGCTCAGCCGAACAAGGTGAGCCCTGAGCGCTAAACTTCACGAAGATTGAAGCCTCTAAACACGTCTTATCTACTGTGTTTGCCACATGATAATAACTTTACAAAACAAAAAGTAATCTACTCGCTTCAAAAATTACAAAATCAGTTTGTGTGTGTCGACTCGTGTGTTCTGTGAAGTGACGCTGCTGCTATGATCGGTGCTGTCAAGTTTGACATTTTTAATGTGAATAAAATGCCCCAGAAAAAATAATATAAATTGAATAAAACGTGTGTCTGTAGTAACCATTGGCTATATGGAGTTTACAAAATAGATACAGTAGGTTACCAACCAGAATAATACTTTCAACGCCAAAATTCGGGGTGTATTTGCTGCCTTTAACCGCTAAGAGGCGCTACAATCACAGACTTTGAAAAGTGTCCGTTTATTCTCTCTATTGCGTAATCTGCCGCTGCGTCGCGGCTCATTCAGAGCGATTGAAAGCTGGTAGCAGATGAATTTAAGTGAAATGTAGTTAAAATAATTCATCACAATACTTAAATTAAATTGAATAAATAATGAAAACGTTTCCATATAAAACATTGCAATAGAAACACATTAGGCTACATCAAGGCTTTGGAAGAGTATAAGACGTTGACGTAATTGCGTTCAGGCGGTAGCTCAGTGGTTAACACAACGACACGGCGATCCAAGAGACCGGAGATCGAATCTCAATATAACACCATGTTGGCCGACAGCATTAATCTTTAACCGTTCTTGATGCTTAAATAGGTGACTGTTTATTTGCGAGTTTATTAACTGTTTATTTATTTAAAGTCAAGCGTTTTGTTTAATAATCAATGGCATATTACAACATTGCTACAGTAGAGCTGAATCTGTTATTTAGAAAGATCCTCGGGTCTTTCTAAACTCCTTCTTGCATAACTGCAACTCTCTACATTTCCTCTCTCTCTCTGTCTCTATGCATTTCTCGTTCATCGATGCCTTATCGTGTTTTGTTGTTTATTATGTTTGTAAATATGTAACCATAGTAAATACTAGGGTTGTAACGAGACGCTTATCTCACGAGACGAGACAGACACGAGATTGGGTTCACGAGACGAGATTTTTGCACAATTTTACAGAAATCCTCAATGACACAATTCATGACTGGAAAAGTATGCAGGTGCATTTTGCAATGTTTAACTAATAATCTTATTAAGTAGACCTGAAATGACATGCATTAGGAGTATGAATTACCAAATGCATTGAAAGAAAACAATATACAACAATATAACCTTTTAATAATAAAAGGTTTTTATTGACTGGCTTTTCTCCTGTATGATTTCACATTAGTCTCTTCAGACCTTACTGTACATTTAAGAGCTTTCAGAACTTCTATTTGAGGCTGTGTGTGACCTCCTAACTGAACTCTTGAAGTCTTATTAAGTGCAAACAATAAGTGCAAGTGCAACCATAATCAAAGTTAGCACACAGACTCTTTATAATTGTTTTGAAATTGCTGTTTTATTTTGCACCGGCAGTTATAGGGTTAATGTGGTGAGTTCGGGAAAGGCCGGTAGAGAAACGAGGCTATTTGTTTGTCTCCACAGTTGTTCTTGCGTTCCGATTATAAGTTCAGAAACAGAGCCTCCCTTGTCTGTTGTCTTTAAGACATTACAGTACTCTCTCAATATTCAAAGTGCAAACTGAGACAATAGCCGCAAATAAACAGTCCAGAGATGGGTATCGGGAGACGGACGATTGTTCGCGGCCTAATTTGTGCGCAATGCACATCAGCGAGCTTGTGTTTTACTTTCACTATCGTGATCACGCGTACTCTGTGTATAGCAGCGGTGCTGAGCGTGCATTCTACAACATAAGATCAGACGTTTAGTCTATGTTGCGCAACGAATCCTCCGCCATCCTCACGCGATCAGTGAACTGTGATTCGTGCTGCACTGATTGCAACGGCAACTCGTGCTGGATGAGCAGAGCAGACTTTTACATTGGTTTTTATGGTTTTTAATTATTTTTATAAAAACAGCAAAACGATAGTTTAGGCGAATGTGAGTGTAGCGGTGGAATATTCTATGGTAATAGAAATCGCGAGACAGCTTTTCACTCGACGGGAAATCTCGTCATGTTTTAGTCTCGCGAGATCTCGTGGCATGAGATCTCGTTACACCCCTAGTAAATACATTAGTAGTTCTGCCTTATTAAATTCATTATATTCATTTGATTGATGTACTGCCTCTTTACTCATTTTCCAAGTCCCTTAAGTGTCAAAAGATCTTAGCTACAAGCTTACAGATAAAAGATACTTTAAAGAGTATTTGTTTATAGGGCAGGAAACCCAATTCTTGTGGCCACAGAATTGCTTTTCCTGAAATCCTATAAAGGATCCCGATTTCAGGAATCACAGACAGGACTACACTCCCCTCCTCATAAATGGAGATCGGGTGGAAATTGTCACCACCTTTAGGTTTCTGGGCACCCACATCTCTTCTGACCACTTATGGACCTACAACATCAGGGCCCTGGTTAAGAAGGCTCAGCACCGGCTACACTTCCTGCGTGTCCTCAGGAAGAACAATCTGGACACGAAGCTCCTGCTGGCCTTCTATCACTCCTCTGTGGTGAGCGTACTTACACACTGCATAAGTGTGTGGTATGCAGGCTCCACAGCCGCGGACAGGAAGGCAGTGCAGAGGGTCATAAACACTGCTCAAAGGATCATCGGCTGCCCTCTGCCCAGCCTGGAAAACATTTCTACATCCTGCTGCCTCAGGAGAACCAAGGCCATCACAAGAGACCCTTCGCACCCTGCTCACCCCCTGTTTGATATGTTGCCCTCGGGGAGACGCTACAGGTCAACCAAATCGCACACCAGCAGGCTGACAAACAGCTTTTTCCCCTGGGCCATACGAATGGCCAACACCCATGGACTCTCATACACATAAGCCCCTACCTCCATGTCTCCTTCCATTTCATTAAATTCCACTCTGAACGACAGACAATCAGCCCACCTTCTAAATTGCACTACTATAACTACAGTCACTTTTAACATTTTTTACCTCTTAGATTTTAAATATATATGTGTGAATGAGTATGTGTGTATATGCGCGGACGTATTACATATATTATATTATTTTTAAATGAAAGAACATTGCTCGTTTAGCCCATTTTTGTCTTTTGTCCAAATGTATTTTTGTTTTCGTGTTGTTGTTGTTGTTTTTTTTCTATGTCTGGTGCAAGGGGCGGCTCTGTGAGCACACAAAAATTTCGTTGTACCTCTACAGTGCAATGACAATAAAGGCTATTCTATTCTATTCTATTCTATTCTATTCTATTCTATTCTATTCTATTCTATTCTATTCTAAGTAGGATGATATTGTGGACCCCCACAAATATTATTCTGACAATTGAGCTAATTCATTTTGCCTGTTTTGTAAGACGTGGTCCGTGTAATTAATTGCAATCAACTTGTGGTTAATTGCAGGGATACACATGCATGCATGCAGGTAAAATGACATATCATCCCTTATCGGGAGATTTATTAACATGTAAGACTGATCTAATCCAAACATGTATGAATTATTAATTACCAATGATTAATTTTGATATGCAAATTCCCCACAGATAAGATCCACCCATGAGTCTTTAAATAGGCAAAATAGATCAATTGTATATCAATAATCAATCACAACGAATTAAAATTAAATATTAACATGTCAATTGTCTAGAATAGATTGATTGTCCGGATAACCTTTAATGGGGTCAATTTATTATTGAATAATCTGCTTGTCCAGCAAAACTTATCTTCCGATCTTCATCAAACCTCATGAAAAGTTATTATAGACTTTCAAGAGAAGCTATTCCTCTGGTCCTGAGGATTAACTTTC
The DNA here is from genome assembly GCA_036326025.1 of Chrosomus eos. Classification (NCBI taxonomy): domain Eukaryota; kingdom Metazoa; phylum Chordata; class Actinopteri; order Cypriniformes; family Leuciscidae; genus Chrosomus; species Chrosomus eos. Next base: position 42,458,933 of record CM070823.1, read on the forward strand.
CTGTTCTATAAAAAATACTATTTAATTATCAACAAACTGTCAAGCTTGTAGCTTTTGAATTAGCTCGAACATTAAAGGGACTTTTGCAATATGAGCACGAGACAGAGTCAATAAATTTATATATTGGATTTAATAATGGGAAACCCTATAAGCAGGGGCAAACAAATCTTAATACTTTGAAAGCTCGATAAACGAATACTTGCACGTATAGCTCTCTTGTGTTGTTGCTTCAAGAAGAAGTGTGTGTGTGGCGTTCCATGGAAGCGTCACGTGGTCTGTCGGTTCGGAGCGCGCTTCGTCACAGGTTTATATGTCCTATGAAAGTAAAGTTACCAAAGAAATTGTTCAGGCTAAATTCATTTCACTCGTCTGTGGAAATGAACAAAAGAAAACAAAAGACGAAGACTGAAGAGAAGAGGACAAACTGGAGACGTCGAAAACAAACAGGAAGAGAAGAGCTAAACTAGAGTTACGTCCTCTTAAAGACGTGACATTCACACCTCTTCTGTAGTAAATGACCTTCACACCTCTTCTGTAGTAAATGACCAATCCCATTCCAATCACCAATCACATTCGAGAGTTGTGAGCGGGAAATATGTTCCTTTGTCCCTTCAATGCTGCTCATCTGCATAGTTTATGGCATTGTAAAACTTGTCATTTCTGCTCCAGAATGCTGTTGCACATAGAATAATACATTTTACTGTAATTCCCTGTATCTGACCAACTCCATGAGACCAAGAGGATCACAACGGTACCAAATAAAACATATCCATCTAATAGGAATACAAAGATACATCTCAATGCATAATTACAAGCACTTATAGTTCATTTAATACTACGATAAAATCATAGATCCCCAATTTGTCATGGACAAACAGGCCAACCTAAAAACATATCGAATATGTCTTAGTAAATGTCTTTATATAAGGATGTTTTCTGAAATGTCCGTGCATGTGTGTTTGTGTGTGTGTGAGAAAGGAATTCTTGAGCGATATCAATCTGTTTGAAGCTCACGCGTTCGAGTTTATGGCTGTTTGCTTTTCTCTCGCGTATCCCACAAATGTGTCAATGGTTAGAACGGTCACATTTTTGCGAGATTTTATGAATCATAGCAAAAATGTGTTCATCACGTTCAGAATGAACGAATCATGATTCTTGTTCATATTAACGACCCATGATTTATCCCAGGTCCTACACGGGCCTGGGTCATGGAGCATGGGCAGACCTTGGCCTTGGAGCGTGGGCGGATGTGGAGCATGGGCGTGGCGGTGGCCATCTTGGCAGAGGGCTCCGGCATGGTGACGGCCGTCTTAGCAGGAGACTCTGGAAAGGGCGGCCATCTTGACAGGAGACTCTGGAACGGTGGCAATCTTGGCAGGAGACTCTGGGACGGCGGCCATCTTAGCCGGGGCCTCTGGCTCGGCTAACTCACTGGTTGGAGTTGATGTGTGTGGGCAGCACACATAGCCGTGGCCATGATGATCAGGGCTCCATCGTTTGGAGCTGACACAGGCATGGCAGACATGGCATGAACAGTCTCTGGCTCGGCAAGGATGACGTGAACAGTCTCTGGCTCGGCAGGTATTGTGGAATTGCTGGGCTCCTCATCCGCAAATCCCATGGTAAATAAGCCGCTCAACAGAAAGGTATAGTCAATATATTGAATTAGAGTCCAGTTAGGGGTATAGTCAGGCATCCATTTCGAAAAATGTCCTTTAACCCTCTGGGGTCGGCCGGCGCGACGAGCTCGATTTTTTTTCACATAGCTGAAAAATAGACTTAAAATACTCATTTCTGGTCATACAGACTTAAGAAATTTGAAAAAATAAACTGTTAAATGTCTATTTTTTATGTGTCCACTTACATTGAAACAAAACATTGTGCTTTTGTAAAATAAAGAAAATGTCTGGGTAAACTTTTTTTTCTGGAGCACGTCTCTAAACTGAAACAAAACTCAGCGAATACTAGTGCTAGTGTGTACTTTTAAATGATCTGATTCAGAACGAAAACAAATTTTCTCTGTTTAAGTAATTTGTATAAAACCAACAAGAGTCCAGTTTCTCAAACGCTTGCTCATTATTTTTAATTTGCCCACGCACACAAAAGAGATTGATATGCAAATATCCACGAAGGAATGCGAACGCGCTCATTACCTCAAAAACAAATTACCAAACTTCAGTCCTCTGCTTTTCGTCGAGTTTGGAAGACACGCAGTGAGCTTACATTGGATTTACCTCAAAAGAACCTAGGTGCTGTTTATGTGCTTTATTTAATGTTAAAAGCATGTAATGTGACTTTGAATATCAAAGTGCTACAGCTTTGTAAACATAAAAGGCAACAATGAACAATTCACTTCAGATATTGAAATGAAACAAATAGAAACAAGAACGTTCAAACAGAGAGAAAAAAAAGTATTTTTTAAACTGATTGTTTTAGTAACGTAGTATGCTTTTTTAACAATGTTTAAATGGTGTAATATTTGTGAATTTGATTATGTACTTATCCATTTTCTTTCTTCAGTTTTTTAGGTGAGAATGCAGTTATTTAGACCTCAAATATACTATTGATAATCTCATGCTGCATCCCAATTCGCATACTATCCGTCCTAAATAGTTTTCGAAAATAGAATTAGTACGTCCCAAATCGTAGTATGTTTAAATGAGTGTTCCAAAGAGATCCGGATGGTCTATTTCCGGATGGTCTACTATCTACTATTTTTTTGCATTCCTTTAGGCACCGCCTTCTCGCATGCCACCATTGGTCGGTCGGTCACACAAAGGTCTGTTTCACAATAACCAATCTCTCTGGCTGGCAGATTTTATTAAAACAAAAACACGTGCGTGCATTAATTCAGTCACTGATTAGGTCACATGACATTTACCTTGCAGTGTGATTGCCTGGCTCACAAAAAATAACCACACTGGAAGCAGGTAAAACAAATACAAATGAGAGCATAATACTTATACATCTTAACAATTACTATCAGCACCAAGGCAACAGCCAAGAGACGGAGCAGCGCTTACTGTCAATGGTGGCACATAGCTCCTGAACAGCATAAAAAAAGCCCAAATGTAAATTCATAGATGATTTTTAGAGAAAATTCGGTAACACTTTATTTGAAGGGGTGTGCATAAGACTGACATGACACTAGGGTGACCATATTTTGTCCTGATAAAACAGGACACTCGGCCCGGGAAACAGATAGGCCTACTCAAATGATACTTGAAGTTTACTCAAAGAAACCTTATTAATTTCAATACATTTAAAGTAGGTTATGCCTCCTCTGTATGGATAGAAATTTGTTATATTGTTATATGAAAACAGGACATGTCCTGGGAAAACAGGACAGTTGGTCACCCAACATGACACTATTGTGGTGAACGTGAACGTGGCGAGGTCAACGCCAGATGACGGGCCGCTTCAACCCCCGACTCACGTACCACCGCGAGGAGCCAGCACCACAGAGGACACAGAGACAAACAACAATTTGGAAGTTAAAACAAGATCTTTATTGAATAAAATGTAAGAACGGACCCCCAGCAGGCCAAGAGGATGAGAATTCCACAGCGAAGCTAGCTTTCTTTGCAGGCCCAGGCAGATGGAGAGGAGATGAGTATTCAACAGCACAGCTGGCTCTCTTTACAGGCTCAGGTAGACAGAGAAGATGAGAATTCAACAGCGAAGCTGACTTTCTTCACCAGCTCAGGCAGACAAAGAGAGGATGAGGTTTCCACAGCGAAGCTGGCTCTCTTCACAGGGCTCAGGCAAGATGAGGATTCAACAGCGAAACTGGCTCTATCCACAGGGCTCAAGCAGACAGAGAGGATGAGGATTCAACAGCGAAACTGGCTCTATTCTCAGGGCTCAAGCTGATCGAGAGAATGAGGTTTCCACAGCGAAGCTGGCTCTACTCACAGGGCTCAGGCCGACAGAGAGAAGATGAGGTTTCCACAGCGAGGCTGGCTCCATTCACAGGGTTCAGACAGACAGAGAGGATGAGGTTTCCACAGCGAAGCTGGCTCTATTCGCAGGGCTCAGGCAGACAGAGAGAAGATGAGGTTTCCACAGCGAAGCTGGCTCTATTCTCAGGGCTCAAGCAGACAGAGAGAAGATGAGGATTCCACAGTGAAGCTGGCTCTATCCACAGGGCTCAGGCAGACAGAGAGAGAAGATGAGGATTCAACAGCGAAGCTGGCTCCACTCACAGGGCTCAGACAGACAGAGAGAGGATGAGGTTCCCACAGCGAAGCTGGCTCTATTCGCAGGGCTCAGGCAGACAGAGAGAAGATGAGGATTCCACACTGAAGCTGGCTCTATCCACAGGGCTCAGGCAGACAAAGAGAAGAGGATAATTCCACACTGAAGCTGGCTATATTCACAGGGCTCAGGCAGACAGAAGAGGAGGATTCAACAGTGAAGCTGGCTCTACTCACAGGGCTCAGACAGACAGAAGAGGATAATAATTCACAGCAAAAAGGACACTTCACAACTCACGTGGAAAATAGAGAGAAGGGAACTTCACCACTAGATGGCTTCTTCATAGGCCTCAACCCGACGAGATGCGGACGATGGTTTCACAGCCAGGACCGCTTCCCCAATGTCACTGCATTACACTTCCACTCGTGTTCCACTACAACCCACACAACTCCATACACGTGGATATATTAATGTATAACACTGCAAAGTTTCGTCACTCACAGATTTAGGGCGTAGACAGGGGGGGCCTGGTCCACTATGCGTCACTACAATCTCTTCGACTTTTCCCAGTGAAGTGGGGCTTTCAAACCTTCTCCAAAAAGACAGTTTTACACATCCTGCAGTATCAACACACCCTCCAAACGATTCCTCATGTCACAAGCCAACCATTAACAGCACTTATCACTCGTCCACCGCGATTCTCCTCTCTGCATCTCCAGATTCGCCCGAGCGCCCACAGCTTTACTTTCCCCTTCTTTCTCGACCCCGAATTGCAGATGAAATGCCCTTTTATCCTTCTCCAAGGACAACGTGTCCCAATCGCCATCCTGTTCTCGCTCTCTCCGCACCTGTTTTGAATCTTTTACTAATAATTCTCCGTCTCTTCCCGGCGCTTCCGGGTTGGCGTCTTCCGGGTCCCACACCAGAAATCCTTCCCTTCCGACACCCGACCGTGATTAAAGGTTCCGCCTAACTTTGTCACCCCGGTGACACTATCATAAACATGACATAACACCTGTCATGAACATACACTTGAATTCTGCTTTACACGGATCCCGACCGAGATGAAAACACTGGCCTTTTCGGTAACACTTTATTTGAAGGGGTGTGCATAAGACTGGCATGACACTCTCATAAACATGACATACCTGTCATGAACATGAAGGAGTCTTTATGAATGTTTATGACTGTTGTCATTAAGTGTCATTCGGTAAATTCTGACACATTTAATGCAAAGTTGACATTGTTTAAAATGTCTTTGTTATGACAACTTGACATTAACAAAGACAAAAATGTCTTGATTATGACAACTTGACATTAACAAAGTCAAGTTGTCATAATCAAGACATTTTTGTCTTGGGTAATGTCAAGTTGTCATAACAAAGACATTTTAAACAATGTCAACTTTGCATTAAATGTGTCAGAATTTACCGAATGACACTTAATGACAACAGTCATAAACATTCATAAAGACTCCTTCATGTTCATGACAGGTATGTCATGTTTATGAGAGTGTCATGCCAGTCTTATGCACACCCCTTCAAATAAAGTGTTACCGAAAAGGCCAGTGTTTTCATCTCGGTCGGGATCCGTGTAAAGCAGAATTCAAGTGTATAAAAAAAAGGTGCTAGCCACCTAGAAGCCCACATAATTAAAGAACACAAGAGAACATCAGGAGGACTCAAATTGAAAACTGAAACAACTGCTCTACTTTTTACTGAAATAGTGTTTTCTTAATGGCAACTAGTTTTTAAATTATATTTTAATCAATGGCTATGAAAAGAAACAGTGTCACGTAAAAGGTGATAAAATCTTTGATCTGTTTCTGTAATAACAAACAAGTGTTTTTAGTAAAACACTGTTATTGATAAGAGAATTAATTATTATTTGATTAATATTAATAATTATTGTTTTTTCAGTAACATAATCGGTTAAATAGCACAAAGATATGTGTGAATATCTGTATTTAGGGGAATTTAACAGTTTTATAAAAAAAATATTAAATGGTTGTTAAATTTTACTGTATTTTCTCTGCATTTTTTTCTGTGTAGAATGTATTCATTTAGTATTTGACATCAATGACATCTTCAAATAAATAAATAAATCATCCAGATTAAACCCATTAGTGTTACAATGTTCGGCTGGATTGCCCTCGAGTGCCACGAGAGGGCGCTCCACCTCTACACTGCCTTCCCTTGGACTGTTCACGCACACATCCTGGACTGATTACTCACACACCTGTTTCCATTGATCACCCTCACACCTGCATCTAGTTCCACACGCAGCTCCACACACATTTATACCTCTCTGTCACTATCACCCATTGCGAAGTCTTGTTTTGCCCTGCTGACATTTCCAAGCGTTTTCTAGTATCCCTGGTTTTCCTGGTTCCCTGATCTTTGCCTGTTTTCTGGACTCTGTGCATGAACGTTTGCTGCCTGCCTCGACCTCAGCCTGTTAACGACCACGAGTTCTGGATTGTCCCTCTAATTCATTGTATGCCTGTGTTTCATGTCTGTTCTCCTTTGTTTAAATAAAGTGCTGCCAATGGATCCGAACGCCTTTGACTCCTCGTTACAGAAGACTTCGCCAAACAAGGATCCAGCAGACTTTCGGCATCTACCCACCGTGGTCAAGACCCAAGCTTCCATGCTAGCCTCTCATCGTTCACAGCTGACGAGACTAAACCTTTGTTTAAATAAAGTGCTGCCAATGGATCCGAACGCCTTTGACTCCTCGTTACAATTAGGATGGAGAGCAAATCCATTTTACATTAGCAAGTGAAGTGTTTCTTTCACATCTATTTATTTGGCTTTTCACACTTGAAATAGTTAACCCTGGGTAATTGCTAACCCCAGCTAAATAAAATGGGTTATCCTGGGTTCCCTTATCGAGTCGGTCCCTTGACATTACTTATGGGGAAATCCATTTCCTCTAAATGTTGAAGCCTGATTTGAATAACTATTTGCTTGCAAAAGCCAATAGCGCCCGCGCCCTCACCTGATTGGCTGACAGTACTCAATATAGGTGATGCAGGGCGCCAAAAACCCCAGAATATTTCTTCTTTACCTGGAGCCTGTTCGCTATGGATTCACGCAGACAGAGTGGACAACGTGGAATATCCACTCTCGCGTTCCGGCGGATTCTTTGCTATTAGAAGAACAAAATGTCTCTTTGCCGCATGTGTGGTGGTCCCATCGACTTCCCGGACGCACACGAGCAGTGTGTGCGGTGTCTGGGGCGGGCCCACGCGGAGGTGCCGCTCGAAGGATCAGATTGTCGGGCCTGTGAGGCCCTACCGATTAAGATCCTTCGCTCGAGGCTGGCCGTTACCCGTCATGGTGGCCTTATTATTCCTGCCTCTTCCCCGCCCACCGCTGTCGAGCCGCGGGCCGGGAGACTGCAGAGAGCTCCATCAATGGACTCTGCCGAGGAGTTGGCTTCGGCTCAACGCCTACGCCGCCCTCTCGTGTCAAAAACTGCTCTTGTGGATGGATTGGGTACTTCTTCTGACTGTAAACATGATCTGGGATATTTTTGGCAAAGCGGAGATCGACCTCTTTGCTTCAGAAGAGGACGCTCTCTGCCCGCTGTACTTCTCGCTGACAACATCTCCTCTGGGAGGGGACGCGCTGTCGAGCCGCTGGCCCAAGGGACGGAAGTATGCTTTTCCCTCTGTCAAATTAATGCGGCTAGTGCTGCAGAGGATCAGGGAGGGGAGATGTGCGTTGATTTTGGTAGCGCCTAAGTGGCTCAACCAGCCGTGGTTCCCAGAACTAGTGAATATGTCGCAGCTCCCCCCGTGGCGAGTCCCGCCATGGCGCCCCATATTGCACCCCAACCCAGAGCTATGGGACCTACATGTGTGGCAGATCAATATGGAGTATCACAGCGAGTGCTGCAGACGATAACAGAGGCTAGAGCCCCCTCGACGAGGCGCTTATACGCTCTGAAATGGAATGTGTTTGCTAACTGGTGTGCTGACAAACGAGTAGACCCCAAGGGTTGCGATATTTCTGTTATTCTGACCTTCCTGCAGGAACGTCTAGACGCTGGCAGCTCCCCATCTACAGCGAAAGTCTACGTGGCCGCTATCACCACTTTTCGTGACATGATAAATGGTTATTCGATGGTAAAAAACCCTGATAATCAGTTTTCTCCGGTGGGCGAGGTGGCTTAACCCTCCCCGCCTTCGCCAGATGCCAGTTTGGGACCTGTCGCTAGTGCTCAGTGCGCTGTCCGACCCTCCTGTCAAACCAGCCGAATCTAGCGACCTTAAAGTGCTCTCAGTTAAGACGGCGCTTCTGCTCGCGCTGGCTTGTGGGAAACGAGTGGGAGACTTGCTGGCTCTGTCAGTGAACAGTGCGTGTTTGCAGTTCGGACCGGACGACTGCATGGTCAGGCTTTTACCCTAACGCGGCTACTCGCCAAGGGTGCTCTCAACTCCGTTCAGAGCCCAGGTGGTTAGAATTCAAACGTTTTGTCCCACGGAACTAGACAATGATTCAGTGTCAGAGAATGGCGCTTTGTGCCCCATGTGCACGCTGCGTGCTTATGTGAACAGGACTAGCCAGTTTCGAACTTCAGAGCAGCTCTTCGTCTGCTACGCAGGCGCCAGGAAAGGCAGCGCGCTCTCGAAACAAAGGCTATCACACTGGATTGTGGAAGCCGTGCGACTAGCTTATGCTTGCCGAGGAACCGATTGCCCAATAGGGGTGCGCGCCCACTCCACTAGGAGTTTGGCGTCGTCATGGGCTTGGGCGAAAGGCATGTCTATTCATGACATTTGTCTCGCAGCGGGCTGGTCATCTCACAACACGATTTTATAACTTGGACATCCCCTCGTTCGCACCACACGTTCTGTCAGTGGAGGAGGAGAAGGCTGGACTGCCATTGGGCGACTGAGTTGCCTGGGGACACGCCCCATCTGGCGCGTGCTTCTAGCCATGGTTCCAACCAGGTCAGATAGGCAGGGAGTTGCCTTTGATAAGTTTCACTAAATGTCTAATGTGTCCCATTCATTATGCCCGCATTCATAAGCTGGCAGTATTCTCAAGCACCAACATATTGTTGCATTTTCCCCATATCACACCAGTTCAGTGTTGCTTAACTGAGTATGGGATGGTACTGGAGATACTGGTGGTGTGAGCGCCGAGTTGGCTCTGTGCCAAGAGTGCACCGGAGTTTCAACCAGGTCCGGTACCCGACCTAAAGCTAAAGCATGTCTGAGGATTAGTGCTTGTGCTTTACAGGAGCTCAATAGCTGGGTCGGCCAGTTTTTTCCACACAGTGGGGGTTTTATATGTTCCCCATACGTAATGTCGAGGGACTGACTCGATAAGGGAACGTCTCTGGATACTCACGTAACCGTAGTTCCCTGAGAGGAGGTAACGAGACATTGCGTAAACTGCCATGTGGTAAAAAGCCTTCAGCCTCATTGCTCTCGTTCAGTTGAAAGATTCTGGGGTTTTTGTCGCCCTGCATCACCTATATTGGGTACTGTCAGCCAATCAGTTGAGGGCACAGGCGCCATTGGCTTTTGCAAGCAAAGAGTTATTCAAATCAGGCTTCAACATTTCGAGGAAATGGATTTCCCCATACGTAATGTCTCGTTCCCTCCTCTCAGGGAACTACGGTTACGTGAGTAACCAGAGACGTTATCTTGCTTCATGTTTCACACTGATCATCATTTACCTGGAGTTAAATTGTCATGAAACCCCCTTGTTTCAGCCTGATCGTTCACACCTTGAATTTGGAAATATTCTCAAAAAAATGGGCGTGTAAAGCTGTGTAAAAGTGGGAGTGAAGAGGGTGGGAAGAGAGGTGAAAACAACCAATAAAACACTTATTTCACATATTATAATATGACCTTGGAGAAAAAAACGAACAGAGTTGAGGGTTCATAATCTTACCCTATGTAACACACTTCCTGATCGCAGGAGTGATGAGATAGTTAGTAGCATGTCCTCACTCAGTGGCTGTCTAAGTGGTGTCCGCAAAATAATATAGAATTCATAGACAGTTGGAAAAGTTTTTGATAATCGGTATTGTACTTAAAGGATTAGTTCACTTTTAAAAAAACTTTTGCTGATAATTTTCTCACCCCCATGTCATCCAAGACGTCCATGTCTTTCTTTCTTTAAACGATACCAGACGATGAATAAGGGTCTTATCTAGCGAAACGATCGGTCATTTCAATGATAAATAAAAAAGTTTACGTTTTATAAGCACAAATGCTCGCCTTGCTCTGTTCTGTGATGCACGTTTGTGACGTCACGTGATAAGCAATTACGTTGAGACTCTCCTGTTCGAACTCGTTCATCAAAATGAACAAATCTTTTTTCGAGTAATTTCGTTCATTCAAGTGGCTTTAAACGTTATACCTCTAACCGCCAAATTCCCCGAACACATCCATCTATGCAATCTTGATCATATTCTGAATAAAGAAATCAATTTTATCAATTATAATGCAGTCAAAAATAAGTTGAAGCCTGGCGCTGACACTGCTCCATTTTTCCTAAACTCATTACTTCAGACTTATGTGCCATCCAGAAACTTGCGCGCTCTGCAAGCGAATGTCGTCTTGTGGTACCATCTCAAAGAGGCACAAAATCTCTTTCTCGGACCTTTACCATAACTGTTCTCTGCTGGTGGAATGATCTGCCTAACTCAACCAGAGCTGCAGTCCGTAGCCACTTTCAAGAAACTACTGAAGACGCATCTTTTTTCGGCAGCACTTGATCCAGTAATACTAACACTCTCTCTTCTATTAATTTTTTTTATTTATAAAAAAAATGTACATGGACTGCATTAGATTAAACTGAGAGGGGTCATAGCACTTGCATATTGTTGTCCTACTGTTAGTTAAACTGCTTCTATTGTTCTCATTTGTAAGTGGCTTTGGATAAAAGCATCTGCTAAATGAATAAATGTAAATGTTTCAACAGACCGCCTGTTGAAACAAGGAATTATTTCCCCTGTTCGGTTCAGTGAGTGGGCAACATTGCCATTCACTGCCAGTAGTCAAGAAGGGTGTCAATGTGAGAATTTGCGGAGATTTTAAAATAACCGTAAACCCCACCCTTTGTGTGGAACATTATCCGTGACCACGGATTGAGGACTTATTTGCTTCAAATAAGCAGCTGTTTAGCAAGCTAGATCTCTCACACGCTTACCTGCAAGTGCCAGTTAATGAGAACTTCCGCAAATACCTCACAATAACTACTCTTAAGGGCATGTTTTCGTATAATAGATTACCTTTTGGAATAATATCGGCTCCATTTATATTCCAAAGAGTAATGGAGCAAGTACTTCAGGGGCTACCATACGTTCATTGATTCCTGGACGATATCCTGGTCAAAGGAAAAGATGATGGTCATCACCTGACAAATCTGGAGTCGACTGGAGAAGCTTGACCTTCGCGTGAAACCAAAAAAAGTGAGTTTTTCAAGAGTTCACTGGAGTATCTGGTGTATCCCTAGACAAGCTGCATGCTATTGCAAAGGCGCCAGATACAGTTACTCTTAGCCAGCTTCGATCGTTACTGGCACTGGCAAGTTATTATGCAAGATTTGTTCCAAACCTGGCTACAATTCTTCACCCATTAAATGCAATGTTGCATAAGGACATTTAATGGAACTGGTCTCTGGAGTGCAAGGAATCTTTCCAGGAGGCTAAACCTCAGTTGCTGACTCCAAGTGTACTCACCCACTATGACGAAAGACTCCCAGTTTGCTTAGCTTGTGACCCTTCACCCTATGGGGTACGAGCTGTGCTTTTCCCATGTGATGTCTGACAGTCAACAACGACCGATAGCGTTCGCATCTCGAACTTTAAGCAAGTCTGAGCAAAACTATGCGCAGTTAGAATGGGAAGCGCTACAAATTATTTTCTGGAGTCAGAAAATTTCATACTTACTTTTACGGACGCCATTATACCTTACTGACCGACCATCGTCCACTTGCATCCTCAGCCCTAGTAAAGCCACTCCATCCATGGCTGCCGTGAGATTACACAATTACACGATCCAGTATAGAAGTGCCAGTGACCACAAAGATGCTGATGGATTATCACGTTTGCCATTGCTTGTGTTGCACAAGGACAAAAAGGATTCAGTGGATGCTTGTCTCATTAACAAACTCTACTGGTGTGTAGTGCTAGCCTAGAAATCTAGACGCACCCTAGCGGCCGCGAAAATCATTTCGCTGCCAGTGTGGTCTAGCAACTCTCAATAGACTTTTTAGTTGGAAAAACCAATTTCGGGTCAGGCCAATCACATCGTGTATAGAGTCGGCGGGCGGGCTTAACACAATGACGGCACAGTTCATGACGTTCCGCGTGATTTCCATAGGTGATTTCCCTGCTGCTTGAAAACAATGAAGATGCAGCGGTCTTTCGAATCGGCTTTGGCCGCGACTCTGGAGGACTTGGAGTTAAGAGAACATCACTTAAGTCATTCTTAGAAAAGGAAGATGTGTTCGGAGTTTTGACGACCGGATACGGCAAAAGTTTAATATATCAACTAGCTCCGCTAGTGGGAAAACGCACGGGACTCACTCAGCCACAGCCGTTCGTTGCTCTGGTTGGTTAGCGCTGTCCTATTGCATGCAGAGGGATTTTGAAAGACAACCGTTTATCCCGCCCCTCGGATTGAGGTATGTCAATGGAGAGTTCCCAGACCTAACATCTTGATGTAGGTCTGGCATGCCAGGCTAGTGTAGTGCAGACATACGAAAAGAAACCAGATCAGACCCAATTCTTTCTTGTGTGGTGGAGATGGTGTCCTCAGGGCGGTTTCCATCCACCAAGGACTCTGATAATGCATTGACAGCATTCCTCATCTGAAAAGGGGAACTCTCTTTAATCCAGGACTGTTTAATGTGGGGACAGCGAGTTATTGTTCCACCTAACCTTAGACAACCTTAGACATTTAATTTTCAATTGAACTATACTATTACAACATTGTTTTCCTGTTATCTCTGTAAAGCTGCTTTGAAACAATTTGTATTGTAAAAAGCGCTATATAAATAAAGGTGACTTGACTTGACTTGACTTGACAAAGAGTCTTAGAAGATCTGCATGCTGGACACCCAGGTGTAGTATAAGTGAAAGCGCTAGCACGCAGCTACATCTGGTGGCCCAGTATCGACTCTCAAATTGAAGAGAAATCTAAGACCTGCTTTTCATGCCAGCAAAATCAAAAATCTCCCTGCCTCACACCTTTACGTCCTTGGCCATGACATCAAGAATATGCGTATGAATCTCAACAATGGTGACAATGAAAAAGATATCAGATCAATTCTTAACTCGTCACAAATATGTGTCCTTCAGCCCAGTGCCGGCGGTATGGGGGGCATTAGGGGTCAATGCCCCCCCAAATGTCTTTTATGCCCCCCCAAATTGAATTATGATATAATTTACAAAATAATATCAGTTTAATTTAATTCACATTTCAGTGAGAAATAATAAAAATATATATATATGTCTACAAACTTCCCATTAGCTGAAAATATAATAAAGCCAACATAAAACCACAGTGTGGCGCTGTGAGGAAACAGCACGAAATAAAATGGATGCAGATGCGAAGAAAATTATCCAGTTTTGCTTTCGCTTTGTATTTGTTTTTTAAGCTTTTTATCTTACGGTGGCTCTGTAGCCACGAGCACTTAAAACCGTGCCTCCCCATATCTCGTGAAATGTTCTCAAACACAGATTTATTTCTGTAACAACCCTGCATTTTTGCCTGCACTGTCTCGTCGCCCCAAACACTCAAAAGACATGAAACCTCCGCATTGCTCCACTGTGTGTATCCTTCGTCCTCCATCGCGCCTATAATAAGTCATGTGATCTCGGTTGGTGGTGTCCACCTGAGTTGACGTCACTTTTTTAATGACGTACGACTCGCATTTACTGGGAAATAACCGATTTGTCTGCTTACATGGCACACGCAAATGCACGTATCCGATTCATATCTGATTTATTACCACATATGAGTGAGGCCTGAATCCGATCTGAGAGAATTGGAATCCATGCGGTTTTTTCCTGCTTACACGTTCATGGGTCATATCCGATCTGTGCCACATGAGAGAAAAAAAATCGGATTTGGGTCACTTGAACCATGCAGTGTAAATGGGGAACTGTCAGTGAGAGACTGTGTGCATGTTCGTAAGCTTTGTTTATAATAAAGCTGTGGTCAAATTTCTTAAGAGTTGCACGTCTTGCAACAATGTGTAATGGTTTATGTGTTTATTGTATGGGTTGCATCACTTCATGGTAATAGCTAACAGAAAAGGCAGTAGCAATAATAAATAGCTTATAGGATATCTGATATCCGAAAAAAAGTCCCCATACCTAGTGCCCACCCATTGAAAATAAATGCCCCCCTGCTGAGCGCAGTCTGGAGCCAGCTCTGCTTCAGCCCACGGAGAAACAAAGCTCTCAGCATCATCATCCACTACACCTACTCAAACTGTTTGGAGGTTTCCTGTCCGGGTCCACAAACAACCAAACAGGCTAAATGTATAAAGTGTTTAAGGTTTGGGTGGTTCAAAAAGGAAAAGGGAATAATGCATGGGATGTCATGATTTGTGTTGTATACCTCATAACTGAGTTAACATTAATTTGTAGTGACAGCAACTATAATACTAAAACACTATAAAAACAATAGTGTTCAGTTTCATTATAAAGTGCTCACGTTATTGCCATACTTTAAGTTGAATTCCCTGTGTTTCTATAAGTTTGGATATATGAACGTTTGATTAGAGGAGGGGAACTGTGATGTTTTTGGGTTAATTCATTCTTGCCTGTTGCCACTGGAGGGCGCTCCAGCTGCATGTTGTTTGGCTGATGCTGACAAAGTAATAAAACAAAAAACAAGTTGTTTTTCCTTTTTCTCACTGTGAGTGTTGTGTCTGTTCCTATAAGAAAATAGATATGTATATTAGCATATTGATGCAGACAGAATAATAGTCTATATTTTGTAGCCTCTTCTTTGACTATTACAAAGCATTTGATTGTTTAGAATATGATTGAATGTGACATTAGAATGGGTTTATGTAAAGATTGTTTTAAGTTCACTTGAATTAAAAGTTGTTATATTTTTAAAAGCCTAATAAATGTTAAAATGCAGAGCTTTCAATTCTGAAAATAATAGTTGGGGTCATTTTCATAGAGACACTGGCCTTTATTCATAAAAAGACACATTTTTAAAATATACTGCCTCTGTTGTTTCGTTCATTTGGGGATTAAATGTGAAATATTATAATATAAAAATGTTAGGTGCAATTAATTTCTATTAATTACAGGGAAAAGGTGTGATTAATTAGTTATGTTTTTTAATCGATGTCCTTCTCTTTCATATGCGACACAGAACCACATGTTCAACCGTTTCTGTTTGACTGCAACTATTCCCTATATTTCCCTATTCTAGATCAAGATTTAAACATGCTATTCTGAGAGGAGTTATCAATGTGTCATTTTATGACCTATAGTGCTCACTATTTTGGACACTTCCCTTTGTTTCTTTCCCCATACTGTATTAATCAGTAGTGTGATTTTCATTTTAAACTCTGACTTGCAGTGGTGTTACAGCAGGCCAACTGGAAGATCGGTTTTGCAAGATCAGCTAGACTCATTTGCATTTCAAAAATTGCCCCGGAAGCATTATCGACAGCTGATTGGCTGATGTTGGCGCCTCTCGCTTGCTTCCTCACGTGACTTCTCCTTTCTTTCGTTTTTTCGAAGACTCAAGAGAAGATTTTCAACGAATTACACTCAACTTTACAACTTGAACTGTAAGTTGTTTTATTGTTGTAAACTCGTTTGTTTGTTTGTTTGTTTGTTTGTTTGTTTGTTTGTTTATTTGTTTGCAGTTACCAATCGGAAAGTGTTGTTAACTAAATCATTCAGGAAAACGACCTAAAGATCTGAATTAAACTGAATCATACAGCACAAATCTCTAAACTATCATTCAAATTTGACAAATGGTCAGTTTTCTTGTCCTATAATGACCAGTGGAGACCTGACGCTTTATCTTTCTCAGTTTGAATAAACCGACTTAAACTGTCCCCATAAAACATGGAAACTCAACGTACGTACGTGTGTGTGTGTGTGTGTGTGTGTGTGTGTGTGTAGCCTATAGCCTAAATTAGGAGTACAACATATTAAATTATGAATAACATAGCAATTGTTTTGTTTTTGTGTCAGAAATTAGCTGTTAAATATGGGCCTATTGCATTATATAGCCTATTATAGTCTGACGGTATGAAATCATATCTTAAAAAAAAAAACTTTTTTCTCTATATTGTTGATATTGTAAAATAACTACACACACTCAATTTCAGTCTCAATTTCAGTGAGTGTTCAATTTCAGTTTAGTCATACTCAATAAAACAAGTGTGTTAAAACTAGCCGCACATGTACCGGGGTCTCCCCATATGCGATTCAGTTTGTTTCACAATTAGCAATAAACAATAAATTAATCAACTCGCTAACGGTTGCATCATTTTATTATCTCACCCATGTTTGTTACACACAGATCATATGAAATCGCCTGAGATGTGTCGAGTCAGCTTTAATGATAGTCAGGTCACCTTCATTTACAAAGCGCTTTAATAATATAGAATGTTTCAAAGTTTACAGTGATAATAGGAAATCATAGTAACAGAGATTGTTTAGGCCACAGCAGCTCTAGAATAAAGTTATTGTCCAGATAAAGTTAGTTTTGATTCATTCACTTCCGTCACGACGATCATTAGTTATTATTTATTACCCAACATATTCACTGACATTAACATTAGCTGCCAGGAAATAAAATAATAATAATACATAAATAAAAAATAGAAAAATTACATAGTCACGTGCTTTCAAAATAATATCATGTTTTCGGCGCGTTTTTGTTTGTTCCAAAATATTTATGTATAATTTGAAGTCATTTTTAAAATGTGAAAAAATTGGTTAGAATTTTTTTTATGTAAATGGTATTTTCCTAATAAAATAGATAACTGTATAATGTTGTTCTTTACATTCCAAATGGTCCTTCTGAGTGTAAAAAAGCACATCAAATTTCTTCAGTTTTCTACATATAAAGGTTTCTAAATCTTTCCGAAATAATCTTGAGTAAATACAGTGAAAAAAAAAAGTAAAATAACTTATTTCTGGTGCACAAAATATGAAATCTTAAGCTTAGGCTAAATCTTGTCAAAACAGTAAGACACTTAATTTTATTTTTAGGCCTAGGCTATTTGTCAATTTCCATGCTTTGAGCCAAGATATTTTACCAAATAAAGACGGATCAAAGAGCATTTCTTATATCCTTATGCTACATTTTTGTTTTAAAACATGAAGATTATCAATGAAAATGTTCCCACAAAGATCATCCATGCTGATTTCCACTGAATTACAGTTATTGATCATGTTCATTAATATGAAAGACCTGTCGGTACGTTTTAGATTGAGACGTGACTATTTATTTAACAAGAAACATCTTTATTCCATTACAAACGGAGTCACTTAAAACAGTTCACGCAAGTTAAATGGCCACACTGGGTCACATTCACTGGATTATTGTATTTGTACACAGGATTTGCCACAAAAAAGTATCCGCTCATTCACAACACGTTCGTTCGCATTAATTTGTTCTTCTCGTCGTTCCTGAATTTTCCTCCTTCACCTCCTCCAAAGCGGAATGGTTTCAACGCTTTGACGGAACGATCACACATTTTTTATATCACAACAATTCATGTGTTTTCAACCACATCATTATTTTAGGTCTCAGACATTAAAATAAAATAGGCTAAAAAAAAAAAAATAATAATAATAATAATAAATAAAATAATAAATATAGCCTATAGGTTAGGGCCTAATGTTTTTTTTTTACAGTAGCATTGGCTACTTTATTTTAATGTCTGAGACCTAAAATAATTATAGGCTATTTATATATATATATATATATATATATATATATATATATGAAAAAAATGATTAGTTGAAATGAATCAACTTTTTTTATCGTAAGTGCATAAAGAGCATAAGTGCATATAAATTAAACACTTCCTCAAATTATATATATATATATATATATCATTTGAGGAAGTGTTTAATTCATTATGAAACAATAAAGTTTACTCTATTTTTCTCCCGGTTCAAATTTGTCTTACTTTTATTGATTTCGGGAAAACTTGATGAATTTACGCGATGTAAATCCGACAGATCCAGCTCGTGGCGCGCTATATATCAATGCTAATTAAAGGACAGAACACATTCACTTCCACATATTTGACAATCAAAATAAATCATACAACTCATTATTTATGCTAGTTAGCAAGTTTGTGAATATTTTGAATAAAAGGGAAATTTTCTGTTTTTAACACGATTTTAGCTTTTCTTGTGCTGTAGGCCGTGAGACAGAGGGTTGATTGATACCATTTTGAGGGATTAAACCGAATGGTGATTTTTGTGTAGGTATATGACCCTGTATTTGAAAAATGTGTGATAGCATTAGATTCAAGTTAGTTTTTTATTACGGAGGACGATTTTCAAACATGTGTCAAGAAAAAGGATAAATTAATTTCTTTAAATAAATTTTACATTTTTAAATTGTATAAAATTGTTTACATTTTTATAACATTTTTATAAAAAAAAATTAATACATTTTTAAAATTATAAAAGGATAATTTTTTCTCTCTTGTAGTCACTCTGAACACCTTACCTTGAGGTAGGATGATATAAGTGTTGATTTCTAATGAAAGCTACCATGGATCACACATTTTCCAACACTAGAGATGTGTACCTTCATGAAAATCAAAAAGAAATGTAATCACTCAAAATTGTACCGGTAGCCCAAATTTGGGGTCCCGTTTCATGGCCTACTTAGAGTTTACCGCCATTGAGAAAATGAAACAAATCGGCAAATCCAAATAACACCGGCAAGCTGCTTTCTGTATTTGTATAGAACTAAAATGATAGATATTTAATCCATACAATAACACAGATAACTGATGGATTCTTTATGGTACAACTACAGTGCAATGCAAATATAAATATAAGATAAAGTGAGAAGAAATATTAATAGTTTAGTGTATAGTCAATGAAATATACAAACAGTATATTCAGCAAATAAAATAGTAATCAATATAATAGCATAAGTACAATAATATATCAATAATAGTTTGTGTAATACTATAATAATAGCAATAATATGAAATAACATAATATACACAATAAAAATAAGTTAAATAGTGACTAGTGAATTGTACAATCATTTAACAGCATAATACTAGATTGATAATCAGAAGTGGTATAATATAATAATAATAATAATAATAGCAAATACAATGTAATCTCAATTGCAAAATAATATAGACAATAATAAAAATAGTACTACCTATTTCCTAAACGAGTACTTGTCATAAAAGTCGGTTTTAACGAAAATATAGATGAATATGATGGTTCATTTTTATTGTAAAAAATATGAATTTAGTTAAGTTGTATATATAGCCGCTGTGAATAAAACAGTTATAAAGTTTTCACCTATGGTCGTGTTATGGATGAAATATGAACGCGATTATAAGGCCGTAAACGAAGTGTCTTTTGCGTACGTGCGGTTTCAGTTATTCTTATATTTATGCGTAAGTTTAAAATACAATTTTATTGCGCATTTCTTTTAACAAAAACTAGACAGTGCAAACAGAAATATTGATTGATCTATTTTACTTTAAGAACATTCATGCGGAAAACAGAAAAAACAGATCTCAGTAACCGGATTATAAAATGAATCTAGATGTTGTTCACACTTTTAGGTGGAAATCTAGTTTTATATATCTTTCCTCTCGGGAATTAGGAATATCATCTAACCCTAACATATTATTCATTACTAAACCCAATTTCTTCAGTTGTCATGTCAAAACATGCCTTAATCTCTCATATTGACGGCCAACATGCTCATTGACTGTGCTCATATATAAGCATGCTCATAACGAGTTGTATTTATGAGTAAACCCTCCTCGCAGATTCATAATTCATCTTCGCCATAAACAGCTCGAGCGTCGTCATCGGCGTGCACGCGCTGTGTAATAACGCGCGTCAGAAACGCATTACTGTCAGACGGAATAACACTGATCAAACATTCAAGCTGTTTATATAAAGTGTAGCCTATATTAATGTGCACATTAGTAAAGCTATTAAGCTATTCAAGTTATTTTTACACGTTTTTTGCTTTTTAAACTCTGAGTGCAGTTTAAAACCTGGTGAGAAATAATCTTTGTGTGAGTGACCTTCCAGAATATTAATAATTCAGTGAGTAAAATAATTAATAATTATACTGAAACTTATTGAAGCTCCAGAAACCTGTTTTCTCAACTTCAGCTTAAAACATGATTCTTTATAGCCTATTGTTTTTTGAGAAAGCTAATGCGTTTGCAACTATCCCTGTTTAATAAATAATAAAATAAAATAAAATTGTAATAAATATGTATTTTGTATCGTTGTCGTTTGATATTGTTTTAGTCATATACAAATAAAACTGTAATCTGGCACAAACAGCATTATAGGCTAATTTTAGCATTTAGGCCTACTCTCCCTTTTGAGTTTTATGGCAAAGCTGTGAAATATAAAACCCTTTCCCAGTTTCAGTTAAACTTAATTTTATCTAAATTAAATCACTGATCTGCCATAATTCACGCGTCGCCGTCAGCATTTTTGACGCGTCAAATTAACGCGAGTTTGCGCGGTTGGTCGATGCGCGTTTTCTTTTTTTTTTCTTTTTTTTTTTAAACTGTTTATTTTCACATCTTTTCCCTTTTACCACAACAACAACAACAACAAAAAAAAGATTTTTTAAATTTTATATATATATATATATATATATATATATATATATATATATATATATATATATATATATATATACATACATACACATACACATACATACACATATACACACATACATACACACACATATACACATATATACATACATATATACATACATACATACAATAAAAATAATAATAATAAATAAAATAAATAAATAAATTAAAAAAAAGCCCAAAAAATAATGACAAATAAATAATAATTATAGGTCTACTACATCGACATTATCAATTTCTTCATGTATACACAGGTATCGCACATAAATATCGAACGGGAATCCAAAAATTTACATTTCTTGTGTTTCAATCCATATTAATACATGTTATTGTTTGCCATTCCTGTCCAACATAGTCTTTAAGGGGAGACCAATCATTTACAAAAGCATCCAGAGTTCCTTCCAGTACATTATGCCGTCTTTCGTATGGTAAGAGTGACAAGAGTTTTTCACGCCAAAGAGTTAAAGTAGGAGAGTATTCTTCAATTCAGACATGAAGTATGGAAAGACGAGCAGCATACAACATCATGGATATTATTTGTTTCCAGCACACAATTATTTACACCCAGGATGCATAATCTAGGATCCAATGGCACTTTAATACCAAACGATTTTTCAATTTCCTGAACAACCGAAGACCAGAATGATGCAATTAGAGGACAGGTCCATATTAAGTGGAAATAAGTACCTGTGTTCCTTTTACATTTCAAGCAAAATTTTGTACATGTGTCATATTTACTTCGAATTAAAGGAGTCACATGCAGCTTGTTAATGATTTTATATTGTATTTCATGTGATTTGTTTGATTTAGTAATTCTAGCATGTTCTAATACTTTGCACCATGCGCGTTTTCTGCGCGTTTTCTGACGCATAAGTTAACTTGAATAAAACTACACAACTGTTGTTTTTCTCCGTATATTTCTGAGAGCTCAAAAAACTACAACTGTTCTGTTTCTTCATGCTTTTAAAGAAACATTGATCCCCCAGTGAGCTGCCTTCCATATAACTATATTTGTATTGCTAATTATTGCAGATCTGCGTCAATTTAAGTGTTTGCATTACATGTGTGTGTTGCCGTCTCCGTATATCCTGATGTAGGCTACTTGCATCATACGAAGAATGGCATACGCTAATATTAGTCTCTCTGTTTATCCCGAGGTTTACCGCAGTCCGCCGGATCCAGATCTGATGAAGGACCAGATTCGCGACGACGACAATCCAGTCCTGAAGTGTCAAAGTCTCTCCAATGTTAAGGCCTCCTTTCCTTTACCTCTGTACAGATAATCGTTGTCGGGATAATTCCGGTTTGCGTGGCTATACGCAGACACGACAATTCTGTATTATAGCCTACATTTTTAAGACCAGGGCCGGGTTTCTCAATAACGATGTATCTTAGTTCTTAAGAGTGTTCTCTACGTGCAAGGTTACGAACGCTCGCCGCAATTCCAAGCGCGTTTCCCAAAAATGCACTTAACATGAACGCGCAAGAACGCGCTCTACGTGCTTAAGAGTCGTTGTCCATTTGCGAAGTGCTGAAATAACCTTATATGGAATCGTATTCTGAACGTTTAACCTAAAACTCGTCATTTGTTGTGGATTAGAAATCAAGACAAATCTATATAAAGCATCTATACGCGGGCGGAGGCACTGACAAAATGGATGACAGTGATGTCATCGTCCACCTCAGTACAATCAAAGTATAGAAGCACAAGAGGCGAAACTCTGATGCTTTTCTGGTAACAGCCACTAGATGGCGCTTGGGGAGCGCGGCCGCCATTGTGGGATGAAGATTCCAACGGGAGTTACTGGACAACAGCACAGATAACAGTTTTTTGAGGTAGTTTTTTCTTGCATTATAGAATATTTCCATTTTATGCAACTTTACACATTTACTACTATTATTAGTTACCAACTCCACTTAGCCTGAAATATATTTTGTACGTTTTAATCCCCTGGATCATGCTACAAACATGATGATCTTATGATGCATTTCTGTGTCCGTTATCCTATAATTGCCACTTTTGTACAGTGGCTGTGTTTTTGTTTACATACTCTTGCTTTAACGGTCATTAATATACGATATAAGAAGTTTACTGTAAAGCTGTTTCTATTGCTGTTGTATAGGCCTAATAGTTGTACAAATAGAGAGTTTGTAGGCCTACTACTGTATACGTGTTGTTGTAGCCATTAATAAGCGCATTTAGTTTCATATTTGTTCAAATATTATAATGTTTTTTCCCCATATTGATTATGAAAAGTGAACAGCATGAGTATGATATCAGGAGACATTATGATTTTGACTCATTAGCCTACGCTGTGTTTTGTAGAAAGCCTTTCTTTAAAATTAATTTCGTTTTGTTTTAAATTGTATCTTATTTTTTTTATTATTATTTTTTTTTATTTAATCGGCTGGATTTAATAAATAAGCAAATATAGCAGACATAATCATGACATCCGGCGCCGGCGCTCGTCGTGAACTTGAGCAAATCTCATCATAAATTAACCGAAATATGCCTCAGACATGAGAAATATAGAAAGCTTGCAACTAAATATTTAAACGAAACTATTCCAAACGAAAAGAAATAGGCTACTCTCTGATTATGTTGCACACTCACATATGTTGAAATAACGAGATATTATGTTGAAATAACATTATAAATAATACATCTTTAAATATATTTGATTGAATGCTGAATGTTGTGCTTATTCAATTTAGTAAAATTAAAACTTTAGTTGTGATAATTAAAATTATTGAATATTAAATATTGAAGTTTTGCTCATTTAATAATAGTATACAATATAGGCTATAAGTGCGCAGCTCCCCCTGTCAATGATCTAGCACCCCCTCGGCACCTGCGTTAAAAAATCTGGCGCTGCCTCCTCTTTTTACATAATTATTTCAACCTAAAAATGACCTCTGCACTGGGCTTAATATATGTATAATATATGACTGCCGAGTGGCTTTCACCCCAAAATGGCGGAAGCGTAGCGCTGCTGCTGGGCGCTGGTGTTGCAATGGAACGTTCTATTGGCTTTCACTTCTTGTAAATATACGTTCTTTGGTACAATTCTCATCAAAAACTGTCATTGTTCAGCTGAAGTCAGTTCAGTGTTGCTTCAGTTCCGTTCAAAAACTGTGTAAAGATAAGAAGATAAGAAATTATGAAGTAGTTACTGTAGTTCAATTTGGTTCAATTGTGGGTCTGAAAAAAAGTCACTCAGTTCTCATCTGATATTGTCAGTACAATCAAATAATATTGTTGAATATTAAGTGCCCCCAACTAAGCAAGCCAGAGGCAACAGTGGGAAGGAACCCAAACTCCATCAGGTGACAGAATGGAGAGAGAGAGAAAAAAAAACAGAAACCAGGCTTATGTATTAATACAATTTATTATTTTGGTTTGTCATGCAATTTGGTACACAATAATTAAAATAATTATGATGATCATTGAATCATGCATTTTTTTAACAACTGCCAGGAAGAATAAACATTAACAACATTTATTTATTATTTTTACTATCTTGAAACTACAATCAAATAAGTAAAATGGGAGCAATGCCCTCAGGCGATCGTTATACGAATAGACTGATACCTTGGAATGAATAAAAAATATTTGATTTTATAAAATATTTTTGAATTATCCAGCTAACTTTGTAAAGATATTACTAATCAGATGTTTCCTTCTGTTCTTTCACATTTTTGTTCAACAAAAACTCATCAACTGGAATCTTGAGTGCCTCATTGAAATATTTGCTGGTAAATATGCGATGAACAATTTTGAATTTCAAATTCTCTTTCTTTGTAGGTAATCTTTTTTCACAGTTGCATCCAGTGCCAGCCCTACCACTTAAGCAAGTTTGCTACACCATTCACAATAAGATCAAAATCATGAATGGCCAATTGACTTGTCCAAAGTACAAGCACATTCCAAGGCTTAGTGTCAAACCCCGAATCACTTATATTGTAGGGCTGGCATAGGATACCACTTCTGTGCCTAGTTGATGTCAGTGTAATTTCATAGATAGTCTTGTTTGTTTGTGTTATCTTCCTTTTAGATGAGCAGATAGATGATGACAGTTTCCTGTTGCTGGATGAGAACACGATTGCAACACTCATCCCCAAAATTGGCGTGCGGTTAAAATTCTTAAAACATTTCAGAGAACTGAAATTTGTAAGTCTATAATGCATTATAGGTGTTTTCGATGCCAAGCTATCATAGCTGACTTGAAACAGTTTTTTTACCCACTTAAGAGCGGTCCACAGTATTAACAGTGCTTCCACACATTTTGAATGCAATCAGCATGGTTGTCGGAGAACTTTTTTTTATATGAGGTCGTAGAAGGCACTTACTTCAACACAATAATGCCCACAATGAGACTAACAATGCATCTAGATGTGATGCTGACCAAGCACCCATTTCAACATTTGAGGCACTGGATGCTCAACAGCATTCATGCATGGAAGAGTCTGACATTGGTGGGGTCAGTGACATGGATGATTTGGAGGAAGAGGATGTGACAGATAGGGTAGCTCTTTTCCTGGCAAAACTCAAATCAAAGTCTTCACAGACTTTTTCTGCAGTAAATTTCACAGTGCAAGAAACCTCAAGTCTGT
The DNA here is from genome assembly GCA_036326025.1 of Chrosomus eos. Lineage (NCBI taxonomy): Eukaryota > Metazoa > Chordata > Actinopteri > Cypriniformes > Leuciscidae > Chrosomus > Chrosomus eos. Next base: position 42,484,612 of record CM070823.1, read on the forward strand.
TGTCAGATATAGTCTCTAAGCTTCAGGATAGAACTATGTCTTTCCTTAAGGATCTTGGGCAGGACAAAAGCATAGAGGCACAGGAATTGAACCATCAATTCCAGGCAGCATCTGAGCCTTTCAAAGGCTTAGAGACTGAATATCGGCAAATGAAATATTTTATGCAGTCTGGAAACTTTATTCAGCCAATAGAGGAGACTTTCCCTGGCATTTCCTATGTTCAGCACATAGATTCCAGCAGTGGTGCAGTAAAACAAATTTCAACGCGTGACACGTTTCAGCGCATTCCACTTAGACCACTCCTGAAAAAGATACTTCAACTACCAGGCATCATCTCCAAGGATGTTGCATGGCAGAAGAGGACTAATGGTCTCCTGCAAGATTTTTGTGATGATTAGCTCTGCCAAAACCATGCCCTGTTCTCTCAGGAGGTCTCTATTCCTCTCCTTATTTATATTGATGATGTAGAGACTGTGAATCCACTTGGCTCAAAGACATCTGTCCACAAAGTAGGTTTTATGTATTTTGCCATCAAATGTTTACCAAAAGAGCTGCTTTCCAGCTTATCCTCCCATTTTCTGCTGGCAGTCTACAAAACTGATGACGCCAAAACCTATGGCATTAATGCGGTTTTAAAGCCCGTAGTGGAGGACATAAAATCTTTGGAGAAAGAGGGTGTGGATATCAAAACACCATCATTTGATGGAAAAGTAAAAGTCAGCATTTGCCAGGTTGTTGGTGATAACTTGGCACTAAATGGAGTTCTTGGATTCACCGAAAGCTTTGCAAGCAATTATGCTTGTCGGTGGTGCCGTGTACCAAAATACATCCTTAGATTACAGACTAAGGAAGACTGTGACATTCTTCGGACTGCTGAGTCCAACGAGAGAGACCTCAGTCTTGGCAGTGTCTCAGACACTGGCTTAAAACAAGCAAGTGCCTTTAATGATCTCCACTTTTTTGATGTCAGCAAGAACATAGCACCAGACATTATGCACGACATCTTAGAAGGTGTAGGGTGTTATGAGATGAAATTGATCATAAACTCACTGATTGAGGAAGGACACTTTACATGAGATACATTAAATTGCAGGGTCACCAGCTTTGATTACGGCTTCAGTGATGCCCACAACAAGCCTTCTCTGATTTCAAATAATTACCTGCGTAAAAAAGATGGGACCATGAGACAGACAGCAGCACAGATGTGGCGCTTTTTGAGACTGCTGCCTCTAATGATGGGAGATCTAGTTCCAGAGTCAAATAGGTTCTGGCAGCTACTGCTTCTCCTCCTTTCCTGCTTGGAATTGATTTTTTCAGTATCTCTGACTGTTGAAAGTACGATCTACTTGAAGTGGCTCATAGAGGAACATCATAGTATGTTCCTTGAGTTGTACCCACAGCAACATCTAAAACCTAAACACCACTTTATGTTGCATTATCCAAGAGCCATAAGACAGCTTGGGCCATTGATGCAGTATTGGACTATGCGGTTTGAAGCAAAGCATAACTTCTTTAAAAGCATAAGCCATGTCACATGCAACAAGTAATGCTGTGTTACAATTTCTTTTCTGGAAATGTCTTTGATCACCCCAGGTCACAGCACTATTCTTGCAGACCTTGAGAGATGTCATGATATCCAAGGAGGCTTGGAAAATGTTCCAGCCCACACAGAGATGTATGTACCAGCCTGGGTGAAATTTAAAGGAACGACATATAGGCCAGGTATGACACTTTTTGTGTCCTACTGTTCAAGTGGTGACCCCCAGTTTGGATGTATAAGACACTGTTTGGCTTTTGACTCCAAACTGAAATTTGTGATTCAAAAGTTTGAAACTGTTGGATTTGAAAGGCATTTGTTTGCCTATGCTGTGCAATACACTCATGTCTTCACATGTATTGATGTCACTGACCTCACTGATCATCATCCCCTCCATGCTGTTCAGTCATTCAGAAAAAATGACGATTGTTTCTATGTATCTCTCCGATACAGGGTGTTTTAATTATCTGAAAACAATGGAATTCATTTTTTGTTTGAAACAGTCGAATCAAAATTAACTTTTTTTAGTATTCAGTGTTACTTAGTTAGGGGAGAGATCAGGCAAGCTTCATCATTATCTGGCTCCAAGCATGCATACAGTTCTTAGAAACAGGAGGCTTCTTCACAAACCAGATACGGAGACAGTATCTTCTTCTGAAAATACAGAGCCAACATACGGACGCACTTCTTCTGAAAATACAGTCTCAACATTTGGACGCACTTCTTCTGAAAATACAGAGCCAACATTTGTTCTTCAGCTTGTTCCAGATGATACGCATGTATGTTTTCTAAAACTAATTTGAATTAGATATGACAGTCTTCTTGTAAAATAACATGAAATATACTATTTGCATTTAAAAAGACAACTCTGCTATGTACCCCATGATACCCGTGCAGTACTGATGAAAGCACCACATGGACCCTCTATTGTGGAGAGCCTAGAGAGTAATAAAATTACCACCCAGCAAAGACGTGCAATGGTGCGAATTCATGTTGCTCATCTTAGAGAGATATGGCGAAACGTAAGTATTGGCTTTTTTTTGTAACTATGAAACTTTCAAATTTAAAATTACAAGCTTTCCTTTCATATTTGACAATCATAATGCAGACCATTGACAGAGACCAAAAAAGCAATGGCCATCTCTTTAGTAGAGACAATTTCCTGTCTGCGTGACCCTGAAGGCAATGGCTATGTGAGTATATGCATCTTACTTTATTCTAATTTGTCTATTTCTGCAGTCACTAAACTTTCCTGTCCAGCCGAGTTATTCTGGTCTTCAACCAATCTTGTCTATACCCATATGTTTGTGTATTTTTTGCAGTTTGGAATTATTTGTGCTCACTCATGAAGTGGTCTTGTGTTTGAGATAAATCAAATTTTAAATTGAATACATAACTCAATAACATCATCTTTCAGGAGGCATGGTTCAGCCCCGGGCAAAGACACAGACCTTCCACAGGATTTCTTGAGGAGCGCCTTCGCAATATTAGGAAGAGAATGCGCAGATTAAGAACACCATCTTCTGTGGCTTTTATCTGTGAGAAGAGGTCGACTGTTATTCCAGGTAATAAAATTCCTTTTGTCAAAATCTTCACACAAAGCACTAAAGTTATTTTTTTTTTTTCATTACAAAATCAGAGTACAGACGACTTTAATTGCAAAGTTTAATCATCATTGAGTGAAAGTTCTTTGTTTGCATGAGCTTTTAAGTCCTGTCAGTTTAAAAATCAAGAGCAAGAAGACTGGAACTCACGCACTGTTTAAGAACAATTGCTCTAACTTTTTAACATGATCGGAAAAAAATATAGAAAATCAAATGCTGACAATAGAGAGCCTAAGTCCCTCCCCTCCGCTTCCGGTTCATGAGACCTTAATTTGGAAAAAATATGCATGGTAGTCAATGGCGACTGGCGAGAGACAACTTATCTTTTTATTCTGTCTGAACTGTGCCCTGAATTACTATAATATACTAGATAATTATGAAAGTCATAGTTTGTCATAAAACAGAAGAGTAACATTTAGTTTTGAATTACATAATCGATTCGTTGCGACGCGGAAATGTTTTGAGTATAAAAAAAAAAGTTTGAGTTGAGCGCGGAGCACACTCGGTCTCTCACGCACTGTCGCTCAATCGCGGAGTTCGCATTTGACAAAAGCGAAACGAACTCCGCGAGCTAGCCCGAGAGAGACCGAGTGTGTCCGAGAACGCACGCGAGAGAGTGTAGCTATGTCCCAATGTCAAGGCTGCATCCTCCGAAGGCCACAGACTTCGAAGGATGCAGCCTATTCGTCCTTCGAAGGACGCACCATGTAGCCTTCGTAGGATTTCGGCTTGCTCTGTCCTGTGATGGACGTTCGCGACTCTCCTGTTCGAACTCGTTCATCAAAATGAACAAATCTTTTTTCGAGTCATTTCGTTCGTTGAATGAATAAAATGACTCGAAAAAAGATTTGTTAATTTTGATGAACGAGTTCGAACAGGAGAATCACGAACGGGCATCTAAGGACAGAGCAAGGCGAGCATTTGTGCTAATAATACTTAAACTGTTTTATTTATTTTTGAAATGGCGCATCGTTTCACTAGATAAGACCCTTATTCATCGTCTGGTGTCTTTAAAGTCCTTTGAAGCTGCACTGAAACTCATTTGGACCTTGAACCGTTTTGGCTACTATTGAAGTCCATTATATGGAGAAAAATCCTGGAATGTTTTCATCAAAATCATTAATTTCTTTTCGACTGAAGAAAGAAAGACATGGACATCTTGGATGACATGGGGGTGAGTAAATTATCAGCAAAAGTTTTTTTTAAAAGTGAACTAATCCTTTAAAGGATAGTTCACCCGAAAATGGAAATTCTGTCGTCATTTACTCACCCTTATGTTATTTCAAACCTGAATGACTTTCTTCTCCTGAACACAAAATAAGATATTTTGAAGAATGTTGGTAACAAAACAGTTAATAGTAGCCATTGACTTTTATAATACTTTTTTTCTATTATGGAAGTTAGTGGCTACCGTCAACTGCCTGGTTACTGTCATTCTTTAAAATGTCTTTTTGTGTTCAGCAAAAGAAAGAAACTTGCACAGGTTTGGAACAACATGAGGGTGACTAAATGAGGCGAGTAAATTTGACATGAGGGGTAGTAAATTTTGCATTTTAAGGTGAACTATCCTTTTAATAACACTAAATGTTTTCAGATTACCAGAGTACATGATTACTGTTACATATTTAAGCTAATTTCAATCATTCTAAGTTGACCTTAGTTGCTTAAATGCACTTTGCTTAATTTAAAAGGTGATGAATTAACAAGTTCTAATTTGCCTTTTATCTCTACTTAGATTCCAAAGGCATACTAGCACTTAAAACCTTGCCTGTCATTCTTCCCCCGCCTGTGTACAAGATTGGCCACAAAACCTTTCGGCCAACTATTCAAGAGGCAAGAACCTCATTCATTGATGTACAACCTGTAAGTAAAACAACAGGGGACAACAGAGCAGGCTCATTTCTTTACACCTGTTTGTAGGGCTGCACAATAAATCGTTTTAATCGTGATCATGGTTATTGCTGCTTGGATCTGACGCGCCTTTCATTTTCTCACAACTCTTCAAGTTAATTTAAGACGTTATTTAACTAATTTAAGAATGCTCTTATGAAAACCTAAGACACACTTTTAAAGAATTATCTGTGTCTGATATTGTCATTCTCTCATTTAGTCTGGAACCAACATGGTGCTTTACCTGGAAAGGCAGAAAGAAGCGAAATCCTTCCCCTTTGTCTTGGAGCTTGGAACGGCTAGACAGTTTTTTGTGGTGGTGAATGGGGAAGCTCTGGAACAAGTGACTCTCCTCAAGACTGTGGATGTTTGTTTCAAGGCATTTTATTGTTTTGACATTCACTTTCCGAAACAATGTGCCCCTGTTTGGGAATTTTTGCAGCAAGTAGTGTATGGAATGCCTGGGACAGAAAATTAAAGCATACGGTTTTTGCGGGCCTCCATTTTTGCTGCAGAGGACTAAATGATAGCTATTTATATGTACTTTTTTTTTTTTTTTTGTGTGTGAAGAGATCCTTAGCTATTTATTAATATTTAACTTAGTCTGTGTCAGGGTTTGTGCAGGTGCTGAAGACGAGGACACGGAATTTCCATATAATAGTTTTTAATTTCCAAAATGAAAACTTTCCAAACTTAAACAGGAACAAAACTCCAGGAAATCAGAAAACACACAACCATACGTAGACGACGATCGACAAACACTGGGAGAAAACACAGGGCTTAAATACACATGGAATGATTGAATAATAAACTGAACACAGGTGATAAAACTGAACACAAATGAGGAGCAGGAAAACTTAACAGGGCTAAACCAAAAACCACAAAGACAGGGGAAACCAAGATCACAAAACCAGAACTCAAACACATTGAATTGTTACAGTACCTCCCCCCTCCCCGAAGGCGCGACCTCGCGCCGTATAACATCCAAAGGGGTGGGAGGGTGGGCGCCCTGGAGGCTGACGAGGGCATGGTGCAGGTCCAGGAAGCCTCCAGGGCGGAGCAGGCTGTGGGCGTGGCCACGACGGAGCAGGCTGTGGGCGTGGCCACGACGGTGCAGGCTGTGGGCGTGGCCAAGGCGGAGCAGGCTGTGGGCGTGACCAAGGCGGAGCAGGCTGTGGGCGTGGCCACGGCGGTGCAGGCTGAACCTCGGGCGTCCAGGGCGGAGCTGTGGAACCCTCAGGCGTCCAGGGCGGAGCTGTGGGACCCTCGGGCGTCCAGGGCGGAGCTGTGGGACCCTCGGGCGTCCAGGGCGGAGCTGTGGGACCCTCGGGCGTCCAGGGCGGAGCTGTGGGACCCTCGGGCGTCCAGGGCGGAGCTGTGGGACCCTCGGGCGTCCAGGGCGGAGCTGTGGGACCCTCGGGCGTCCAAGGCGGTGCAGGCTCTTCAGGTGGCCACGGCGGTGAAGACCCTTCAGGTGGCCGTGGTGGTGAAGACCCTTCAGGTGGCCATGGCGGTGAGGACCCTTCGGGTGGCCATGGCGGTGAGGACCTTTCGGGTGGCCATGGCGGTGAGGACCCTTCGGGTGGCCATGGCGGTGAGGACCCTTCGGGTGGCCATGGCGGTGAGGACCCTTCGGGTGGCCATGGCGGTGTTATCTTTTCGGGCCTCCGTGGATCTTTGGCCGGCCTCCGTGGATCTTTGGCCGGCCACGGCGAAGGCGTATAGCGCCCCCCCAAAATTTTCTTGGGGAGGACAGGCTCAGGATCGGGAACTGACTTGACATCAATGGGCTCTGGCGCTGGGTCAACGGGCTCTGGCTCTGGCTCTGGGTCAACGGGCTCTGGCTCTGGCTCTGGGTCAACGGGCTCTGGCTCTGGGTCAACGGGCTCTGGCTCTGGGTCAACGGGCTCTGGCTCTGGGTCAACGGGTTCTGGGTCAACGGGCTCTGGCTCTGGGTCAACGGGCTCTGGCGCTGGGTCAACGGGCTCTGGCTCTTCATGGGACTCGGAACTGGACGGGGCCAGCACATCAGGGGATTCGGAACTGGACGGGGCCAGCACATCATGGGACTCGGAACTGGACGGGGCCAGCACATCATGGGACTCGGAACTGGACGGGGCCAGCACATCAGGGGATTCGGAACTGGACGGGGCCAGCACATCAGGGGACTCGGAACTGGACGGGGCCAGCACATCAGGAAGCTTGGGGCTGGGATCAGGCTCTGGCGGGCAGGTGACAGGCTCAGGCTCTGGCGGGCAGGCGACGGGCTCAGGCTCTGGCTGGATGTGGCTGACTTGAACCCCAGCCTCGGCAGCCTTCTTTTTGGCCAGTCGCACCGATATCAGTGGGGGATCAGTCATACTGGATATCAGCCGGGGAAGTCCAGGGACCGATCTGGCGGCAGGGCTGATGCGGTGTGCAGGCTCTGGTGGGCAGACGATGGGCTCTGGTGGGAGCGTGCAGGTGATGGGCTCAGGCGTTGGCGTGCAGGTGATGGGCTCTTGCTCTGGCTGGCCGTGGAGATCGGGCTGGATGTCTCCCACGGTGAGTGAGGAACCACACACCCACAGCGTACGGGCAATGAATTTTACTAAAGGGAGGTGGAGATCTCCCAACAACAGTATCTGAGCGAGGGTATCGTCCATCCCACTCCAAAACTCATGTGTAAGGGACTCCTCGTCCCAATTAGAGTCCCGGAAAAGATGGAGATATATCTCCGCATATTCTTCCAGAGACCGGCCATCTTGTGGGACACAGAGTTCGTAGTTCATCCTTTTTTTTTGTTATGGTCGATCGTTCTGTCAGGGTTTGTGCAGGTGCTGAAGACGAGGACACGGAATTTCCATATAATAGTTTTTAATTTCCAAAATGAAAACTTTCCAAACTTAAACAGGAACAAAACTCCAGGAAATCAGAAAACACACAACCATACGTAGACGACGATCGACAAACACTGGGAGAAAACACAGGGCTTAAATACACATGGAATGATTGAATAATAAACTGAACACAGGTGATAAAACTGAACACAAATGAGGAGCAGGAAAACTTAACAGGGCTAAACCAAAAACCACAAAGACAGGGGAAACCAAGATCACAAAACCAGAACTCAAACACATTGAATTGTTACAGTCTGCATGGTACACAAAATTCAAGTATATCGTTTTCACATGTCTCCCATTTTTGCTGCACAGGACTAATTGATTGCTTATTTAAATTAATCACAATGTTGTGGGTTTTTTATTGTAATTTTTTGTGAAGAGAAGATTTAGCTATTTTGCACAGTTTATACAAGTTTTTATGTCTCCCATTTCCATTTTTGAGGCACAGGACTAATTGATTGCCTTTTTAAATGAATGTACTTATGTTTTTTTATTGTATTTTTTTGTGAAGAGAATATTTAGCTATAGACTATTTTACAGTTACTTAAGTTTTTTTGTTTTTATTTTGCTACACAGGACTAAATAATTGCAATGTATATTGTTTGTTTTGAATTTTTTATGCTGCAAATGACTAATTGTTGATTAAACATGAATGTATTTATGATTATATTAATTTTCTGGAATAAACACTTTAATTGAACCAATAACAGTGGTGTTATTATTGTTATTAATATTATTTTTGTTATTAGAATTTTTATTATCTAAAATTAATAACCTGTAACATGGGGTTGTTTGACCCAGCACCGATTAAAAAAACAATCCAGCAAATGGGTTAATCTATAAAAACCCAACCTGCTGGGTTAAAATAACCCAGCATGTGTTCTGTCCAATATTTACCCTGCGCTGGGTTACCAAATAACCCAAATTGGGTTGTTTTAACCCAGCATTTTTTAGTGTATACACAGGACTTGCCACAAAAAGTATCCGTCTCATTCACAACACGTTCGTTCGCATGAATTTGTTCTTCTCGTCGTTGGTGAATTTACAGGTTTTCTAAATGAGCGACTGCGTGCACGAGGTTATCATTTGCACAAAACACGCCCACAGCATCTCCATATATGGGCTTTCCTTACGGTGCAGATCCACTTTATTCCAGTGTTCTTTAACCCAGCTCCTGAAGGACCCAACACTGCACATTTTCTTTGTCTCCCTAGTCAAACACACCTTGTAGAAGAACACTGTTTTACAATTTAGGGTTAGGGTATTGGAAAATAATATATTGGTTTACATATAATAAATTATATAGAAATGAATGATAGGGGGCATTGCTCAATTCTTCCCTCCTTCACCTCCTCCAAAGCGGGACTGGTTTGAACGCTTTGACGGAACGATCACACATTTTTATATATCACAACAATTCAGTGTTTTCAACCACATAATTATTTTAGGTCCCAGACATTAAAATAAAGTAGGCTTCTGTAAAATAATAATAATAATAATAATAATAATAAATAAAATAATAATAATAATATATATATAGCCTATATAGGGCCTAATGTTTTTGTTGTTGTTGTTGTTGTTTTACATTAGGCCTAGCCTAGCCTACTTTAATGTCTGAGACCTAAAATAATTATATATAGGCTATATATAATTTGAGGAAGTGTTTAATTCATATCAGATGTACATTGTGTATGAAACAATACAGTTTACTCTATTTTTCTCCCGGTTCAAATTTGTCTTACTTTTATTGATTTCGGGAAAACTTGATGAATTTACGCGATGTAAATCCGACAGATCCTCTCGTGGCGCGTTATATCAATGATAATTAAAGGTGTTTAAAGGACAGAACACATTCATTTCCACATATTTGACAATCAAAATAAATCACACAACTCATTATTTATGCAAGTTTGTGAATATTTTGAATCAAAGGGAAATTTTCTGTCTTTAACACGATTTTAGCTTTTCTTGTTAGAGTTTACCGCCATTGCGAAAATGAAACAAATCGGCAAATCCAAATAACACCGACAAGATCCTTTCTGTATTTGTATAGAACTAAAATGATATATATTTAATCCATACAATAACACAGATAACTGATGGATCCTTTATGGTACAACTACAGTGCAATGCAAATATAAATATAAAATAAAGTGAGAAGAAATAATAATAGTTTAGTGTATAGTCAATAAAGTATACAAACAGTATACAGCAAATAAAATAGTAATCAATAGCATAAGTACAATAATATATTAACACTATTTAGTGTAATACTATAATAATAGCAATATAATATGAAATATCAATAACATAATATACACAATAAAAAAATAAGTTAAATAGTGACTAGTGAATTGTACAATCATTTAACAGCATAACTAGCCTACTAGATTGATAATCGCAAGTGGTATAATATAATAATAATAATAATAATAATAGCAAATACAATGTAATCTCAATTGCAAAATGATATAGACAATAATAAAAATAGTAAATGAAATAGGCTAGTGACTACCCGAAACGAGTAGGCTACTTGTCATAAAAGTCGGTTTTAAGGAAAATATAGATGAATATGATCGTTCATTTTTATTGTAAAAAAATATAGGAATTTAGTTCATTTGTAGCCTATATATAGCCGCTGTGAATAAAACAGTTATAAAGTTTTCACCTAAAGTCGTGTTAGGGTTAACGAAGTGTCTTTTGCGTAGCCTATAGTTTCAGTTAATCTTATATTTATGCGTACGTTAAAAATACAATTTTATTGCGATTTTTTTTAACAAAAACTAGACAGTGCAAACAGAAATATTGATTGATCTATTTTACTTGAACATTCATGCGGAAAACAGAAAAACAGATCTCAATAATCGGATTATAAGATTAATCTCGATGTTGTTCACACTTTTTGGAGGAAATCTAGTTTTATACATCTTTCCTCTCGGGAATCAGGAATATCATCTAACCCTAACATATTATTCATTACTAAACCCAATTTCTTCAGTTGTTATGTCAAAACATGCCTTAATCTCTCATATTGACGGCCAACATGCTCATATCGACTGTGCTCATACACAAGCTATGCTCATAATGAGTTTTATGTATGAGTAAACCCTCCACGCAGATTCATAATTCATCTTCGCCATAAATAGCTCGAGCGTCGTCATCTACGGCGTGCACGCGCTGTGTAATAACGCGCGTCAGAAACGCGTCACTGTCCGACGGAATAACACTGATCAAACATTCATGCTGTTTACATAAAGTGTATATTAATGTGCACATATTATTAAAGCTATTAAGCTATTCAAGTTATTTTTACACGTTTTCTGCTTTTTAAACTCTGAGTGCAGTTTAAAACCTGGTGAGAAATAATCTTTGTGTGAGTGACCTTCCAGAATATTTGTAATTCAGTGAGTAAAATAATTAATAATGCTATACTGAAACTTATTGAAGCTCCAGAAACCTGTTTTCTCAACTTCAGCTTAAAACATGATTCTTTACATTTTATATTATTATTTTGTATTGTTTTTTTGAGAAAGCTAATGTGTTTGCAACTATCCCTGTTTAATAAATAATAATAATAAAATAAAATTGTAATAAATATGTATTTTGTATTGTTGTCGTTTGTTATTGGGTTTTTAAGTAGGCTACAAAAAACTGTAATCTGGCACAAACAGCATTATAGGATAACACTTAATTTTAGCATTTACTCTCCCTTTTGAGTGTTATGGCAAAGCTGTGAAATAGAAACCCTTTCCCAGTTTCAGTTCAATTTAAGTTTATCTAAATTAAATCACTGATCTGCCATAATTCTCGCGTCGTCGTCAGCATTTTTGACGCGTCAAATTAACGCGAGTTTGTGAGGTTGGTCGATGCGCGTTTTCTGACGCATAAGTTAACTTTAATAACACTACACAACTGTTGTTTTTCTCCGTATATTTCTGAGAGCTCAAAAAACTACAACTGTTCTGTTTATTCATGCTTTTAAAGAAACATTGATCCCCCAATGTCCAAGACATAGCTACACGGCCTTGCATATAACTATATTTGTATTGCTAATTATTGCAGATCTGAGTCAATTTAAGTTTTTGCATATCAGGTGTGTGTTGTAGTCTCCATAAATCTTGATGTCTACTCGTTACATCATATGAAGAATGGCATACGCTAATATTAGTCTCTCTGTTTATCCCGAGGTTTACCGCAGTCCGCCGGATCCAGGCCGTATCCAGATATGATGAAGGACCTGTGTCTGGACGCGACGATAACGCAGTCCTGAAGTGTCAAAGTCTCTCTCCTGTGAAGGCCTCCTTTCCTTTACCTCTGTACAGATAATCGTTGTCGGGATAATTCCGGTTTGCATGGCTACGCAGACGCGACAATTCTGTATTATACATTTTTAAGACCAGACAAGAACTTTATTGAGGGTTGTTTTGTGAAGAAGCACTGCACGCCTGCGCACATAGGCTTATAGTCAAACTGAACACGTGATGCGCGTTTGTGTTTTTGAGGTTTTCGCAGCGATAACGGATAATCATTTTTTGCACCTTCGTTCGAACCTATTTCAGGGAGTGCGTTCTCGAGACACCAGGCACTGTTGATAACTAATGATCTTTGCAACAGAAATGAATCAATCAAAACTATCTTTAGCTGGACAATAACTTTAACGCTCTTGTACAGCCTAAACAATCTGTTATGGTAGTTTATAACTGTAAAGCTGCTTCCGTATACTGTTAAAAGCGCTTTATAAATGAATGTGACTTGACTTGTTTTACCTTGAGTCTTTAAAATCGTATTGTTTCATAAGTTTATTAGAATAATGATATCAATGATAAACTCCTGAAGGCAGCAGTGAACTTTAGTTTGCTAATAGACTTGAATTTCTTGTGTATGATGGCCTAAATATTTCCAAAATGCATGAAAACATGTTCATGTCCTTTAAATATATTTTAATGATTGTCTTAATAGGCCGTGATGAAGTGTGCATGTGATTAACAATTTAATGTCTATAAAACCTGTATTCTTCTCCAAAGAAGACTGAATTGTGCCAATAAATATCCCTGTACACACACTGTTATTCTCACTTTGTTTTAAACAAGGCAATGTATTTACATTTTTAATAATACAAGTTTGTTGTAAATGTCATTTTACTATATGTTTAGATCAGTGGGATTACATGAGCAGAGCAAACTTCTGTCCGCAAGAGCCTGTGTAAAGTGTGTTAATGTGTGTGTTTAGATGAGTGTTTTTGCTCATGTCAAATATTAAAGGATTAGTTCACTTTTTAAAAAACTTTTGCTGATAATTTACTCACCCCCATGTCATCCAAGATGTCCATGTCTTTCTTTCTTCAGTCGAAAAGAAAACATTCCAGGATTTTTCTCCATATAATGGACTTCAATAGTAGCCAAAACGGTTCAAGGTCCAAATGACAGTTTCAGTGCAGCTTCAAATGACTTTAACGACACCAGACGATGAATAAGGGTCTTATCTGGCGAAACGATGCGCCATTTCGAAAATAAATAAAACCGTTTAATTATTATTAGCACAAATGCTCGCCTTGCTTATACAAATTCACAGAATCAGTTGCTTTTTTTTAATAAAATCTTTTGTATTTGCAGTAAATGTGAAAATTACTAAATGGTCTATTTTAGCTGTATAAATGTCATTGTGATTGTTTTTATTGTTATGGAAAAATAAATCATCGAAGTAACTAAATCATTGTGTAATTTGATTGTTTGTGATGATGACATAAAACCATGCCTTGTAAGATGTCGCTTGCATTTCCCCGTGATGTAGATGTTCTCCGCACAGAACGTGTGTGTGTGTGTGTGTGTGTGTGTGTGTGTGTGTGTGTGTGTGTGTGTGTGTGTGGTGTGTGTGTGTGTGTGTGTGTGTGTGTTGTGTGTGTGTGTGTGTGTGACTGCAATGGATCTGTAATACTGTAATGTAAAATTAGAAATGTTGACTTGCAATAGACTGAAATAAGTTGAAGCTCTAGAATTATGAACTGGAAGGAAATAAAAAGTTAAACTGAAACATAGCTAAATTATATATAAATAATGTAATAGGCTACAGCCTAAACTAAACATAAAAACCAATATTTAAAAAAAAAAGACAAAAGAACAACGAAATTGCTTAAAATTAGACTAAAATTACCACGGAAACTAAATAAAACTGATTCAATATGAAAAGGATCGGGGCTGTCACTCAAGGACACTGTTGGCTCCTCCCTATAACGGTATAAAAGTTCATAAACAGGATAGAGTTTCATTCATTCATTCATTCATTCATTCATTCATTTAGCAAACGATCAGCTAAAGGTAAGAACTGTCTTTAATATATTAGGCTACATGTTTAAATGCAGTTTGACCGGGAATTGGCAGGTTCATAAACCGTAATGCATTGAAGGATGAAGTTGCAGAAGAAGGGATGAAGTGTAACCTAACATGTATTCGATGAACATGTGCGACTCTTCTCAACATGAATTTTACGCGACTCTGAGCAGCGACTCGTTGTTTCGGATGCTCGAGATTAAACTCAAATGCTGTTTTATTAATATTTCGTTCATCAGCATCTTCATCTTCCTCGTTTCCCGCGGGTCCGTAAAATACGCTATACT